>OY987246.1:18353949-18987902 GCA_963920765.1 Ulota crispa | reverse complement strand
AAAGATTTTTTGAATTTCCAAAAAGATTCTCAAAAGATTCCCAAAGATTCCCAAAGATTCCCAAAGATTCCCAAAGATTCTTAAAGATTTTGAAAGCTTCTCAAAGATTCCATAATACTTGAAAAGATTCCCAGAGATTCCAAATGATTCTCAAAGATTCCTAAAAGATTCTCAAAGATTCTCAATTGTTCTCAAACATTTTCAAAGATTCCAAAAAAACTTGAAAAGATTCCAAAAGATTCCAAAAGATTCTCAAAGATTCTCAAACCTTCTCAAACATTCTCAAACATTCTCAAACTTTCTCAAACATTCTCAATTGTTCTCAAACATTCTCAAAGATTCCAAAAAAACTTGAAAAGATTTCCAAAGATTTCCAAAGATTTCCAAAGATTCTTGAAGATTCCAAAAAGATTCTCAAACATTCTCAAACATTCTCAAACATTCTCAATTGTTCTCAAAGATTCTCAAAGATTTCAAAAAAACTTGAAAAGATTCCCAAAGATTTCAAGAAGATTCTCAAAGATTCTCAAATATTCTCAGTTGTTTTCAAACATTCTCAAAGATTCCAAAAAAACTTGAAAAGATTCCAAAAGATTTCCAAAGATTCATGAAGATTCCTAAAAGATTCTCAAAGATTCTAAAATCTCAAAAAGATTTTTAAATATTCTTAAAAATCATGAAAAGATTTTCAATGATTCCCAAAAGATTCTTGAAGATTCTTAAAGATTCACAAAAAATTCCCAAAAAATCTTCAAAAGATTCCAAATCTTTTGTTGATTTAGATAATCGTGTCCAAATCAACAGAATGTATTTAGTTTTTTGCAGAATTCTATTGAATTAGTCAATTAGCGTGGGCAAGTGCCCAAATCAACAAGAAACTGTTGGTTTTCTGTTGTTTTGGAAGGAGTTCTCTACTAATGAATAGAGAACCTTACACCATTTGAAATTTACAAGTGAACGACCACAGCCTGGACGACATGTACAAAACATAGGTATCTCAATCAGGGCATTTTTTCAAGGCGAATTTGTTTTTACCAGATTTGCAATGGCGCCAACCCATTGTTTTATAAATGGCGGGATGACACTAGTAGAAAACTCCTTCCAAAACAACAGAAAATCAACAGTTTCTTGTTGATTTGGGCACTTGCCCACGCTAATTGACTAATTTAATAGAATTTTGTAAAAAACTAAATACGTTCTATTAATTTGAAAACCATTATTTAAATCAACAAAAATTTTGGAATCTTTTGAGGATCTTTTGGGAATTTTTTGTGAATCTTTAAGAATCTTCAAGAATCTTTTGGGAATCATTAAGAATCTTTTCAAGATTTTTAAGAATATTTAAGAATTTTTCAAGATTGTAGAATCTTTGAGAATCTTCTTGAAATCTTTGGAAATCTTTTCAAATTTTTTTGAAATCTTTGAGAATCTTTGAGAATCTTTTAGGAATCTTTGAGAATCATTTGGAATCTCTGGGAATCTTTTCAAGTATTATGGAATCTTTGAGAAGCTTTCAAAATCTTTAAGAATCTTTGGGAATCTTTGGGAATCTTTGGGAATCTTTGGGAATCTTTTGAGAATCTTTTTGGAAATTCAAAAAATCTTTGAGAATCTCTGAGAATTTTCAAGAAACTTTTTGGAATCTTTGAGAATCTTTTTAAAATCTTTATGAAATTTGTGAAAGTACTTCAAAATACTTATAAAAATAGAATCTCTTAGACTGAATTAGAGTCCTTTAGGAATCTTTTTGTAAATCATCAAAATACTTTCAAAAAAACTATCACAATAGTTTAGGTTTGTTTTTGAAATCTTTCTAAAATCTTTTTGGACCTCATTAAATTTTTTTGAAGTTTTAAAAAATAAAAGAAGTTTTCAAAAGAAAAGAATCTTTTAGAAGTTTGAGTGTACATTGACTGGTTTTATTTTCTTTACTTTTCACAATTTGGTAAGATTTAAAATTAGCAGCCTTTAAAGTCAAGTAAAAACATGACCATAATAACAAAAAACTCAACAGTTTTTTGTTGATCTAGATACTTTTGGACACAACTTCACTAATTCAACAAAATTTTATATAAAAAGTACAACATTTTGTTGTTTTAAATACCAAAATTTCTTTACAAACAAATATAAATGATGCTCCTCAATTCTTTGAAGAAATCATATATGTCCCTTAAGGATTAAAAGTACCAAAAATATCTTTGTGTTACATGATAACCAAGTGTATAGTTTAATGCAAATTCTTACAAGAAACCAAAGGTGATTTTTACATTTCAAATAACACAAGGATATATTTAACATTTCAAAATAGAAGAATTTTTTATTAATTTTCCAAAATAATAGGAGTATAATTGATATTCCTACAAAAAATAAGGACTATTTTTTATGTTTCACATATTTTCGGCATAAACTTGATATTTTGAAAGACTTAAAGGGTATTTTTAGTAATTTTCCTTCTATTACTAACCAAATGAATTTAAAAAAAAACAATCTTATAAAATATTTTTATAAGCTTTAAAAGATGGGAATTGATATGTGTACCACACCCTTCCAATTACTATACTACACCACAAGGTAAATTTTAGATTTCTACCATCAAAAAGCTAAATTTGAAAATTTTGAATTTAGATTTGGACTTAGAGACCATGGTATTGTCTAGAACCATAAAAATAGTTGCAATTCAACAACACCCAATGAAAAAATTTAGTTAGGGAGAAAATTGTTAATTTTACTTTTGTTTGTAAAAAAAGATAAGCTTTTTCATTGGGTGTTGTTCAATTGCAACTTTTTTTATGGTCCTAGACAATACCATGGTCTCTAAGTCCAAATTTGAATTCAAAATTCTCAAACTCAAATTTTTGATGGTAGAAATCTAAAATTTACCCCGGGGGTGTGGTACAGTAGTTCAAAGGGTGTGGTTCATATATTAATGCCCTTAAAAAATATCCAAAATTATTCAAAAGTCTATAAAATTTGGATTTTATAATTGCAAGGTTTTAATTCCGTAACTTTTCATGATTTCATGTTATTTGAAGCTATCAAACTATGGAGGCTATTTAACAAAATTAGGTTCTTTTTACAAAAAAATCTAGCCCTAAATAGTATTTATTAATGAATCCAACCTTTGCCTGCAACAATCTTTATGAGATTTGTGAATCCCAAAAAAATTTATAAACAAAATCAAAAGGATGGAAATAAACAATTTATTTAAAATTTTTAAACACCTTCTCTAATTTTAGCTCATAACTTTTGATGAAAAGATTGAAATCCAAAAAAAATTGTTGGAGGTGAAAGTAAAATACATTTACCAACTTTTCTTAGTTCTAAGATTTTTGAAAAAAAATCTTTTAATGAGCGGAAATAGCCTCCAAAGTCTACGGGATTACTAAAGACATGAACATTAAATGTACAAACAAAATCATGATACTAATGTGTGCATGTGTATTTGCACATTCTCTAGTGGTTTTTGAGAATGTGATAAAGTTGTGGAATGTGAGGATAGAGGTGAGGGGTTCAAACCCCACTGCCGGCAGCTGCTCGGGGGCTCAGGTAGTTGCCCAAAGGTCTAGGTAGCTGCCCAGGAGCTCGGGCAGTTGCCCAGAGGCTCGGGTAGCTGCCCGGGATCTTGAGCAGCTACCTGGGGGCTCGGGTAGCTACCCAGAGGTTCGGGCAGCTGCCCAGGAGCTCGGGTAGCTGCTCAGAGGCTCAGGTAGCTGCCCGGGGGCTTGGGTAGCTGCCCGGAGGTCCGGGCAGCTACCCAAGAGCTCGGGCAGCTGCTTGGCGGCTAGGACAGCTGCCCGAGGTTTAGGCAGCTGCCCGTCCCCTGAAAAGTTCACTTTTTCATAAAATAAAAACAAATTTTATGAAAAAAAATTAAATTAAATTAAAAAGAAGTAGAATTGAACAACATAAAATATGTAACTAAAATCAATAAAAAATTAACAGAAAACTGTAAATAATCAACAGAAAAGTACCCAAATCAACTTGACCAAATTCATAGAAAAATCAACAATTTTGGTTGAAATTCTGTTGATTTTGTGTTGAATTTTCTACTAGTGATTTATTTTTTAAAATTTAGTAAAAGGATTGTAAGTGACATCAAAAGATCTCCCGATTGCCTAGACTTGCAAAGTCCAGATTTCACTGGATAATTTAGGATTAGTTGCAATTTGGTTGTTGTGTAAGTTTGTACTAAAGTAGGAACACTCATAAGTGTGAGTTTAAGGGTTTTGAACATAATGGATATTAACAAACATCTAGCAAATTATAGGATCCTATTAGCAACAAAAAAATAATGACTTTGCACTTTTGAATGTATTATTTGGATATTGTGAGAATAAGTTGTGAATTTTTTAAGAACAAACTGTCATTGCACCCATAACCAACACCAAGGTTTCATGTTCACATGTTGTACATCTTTGTCATTACATCTATTTACTTCCACAAGTTATTGCAGGTTTCAAAGGTGATGGTTATGGGGACCCTCACGCTTATGGGTGTTCCTACCTTAAGTTAGTGTGCGTAAGTTGCAACACATCCACACTTTTGTTGAATTTCTTGAAACAATTGGCACCATGATTGTCATATTGGACTGTCCGTCCAAAGTGTCCAATTGGGTTCATGTCTATCTAGTGTAGTCAACTCATTATTGATTTTAGAAAATGATAAAGAAAACCTTACTTTGTAAATGTTAGTAGCACCCATTGTTATCAACATGAAATCATAACATATATTTAAAATCATATTGCTTAGTCAAAATGAAAAATAGTAATTTGATCCTTCATATATAAGGTCAAAAACCCTTAAAATGCCCTAAAATGCAAGAGAGGACAGACATGTCTGTTTGTGGTGTGTGTTTTGTGCATCCTCTTGGCGCTTGAAGTAGCAACCATGATCACAAGTTGTAACACATTTGACTAGTTATGCGCCATTCAATCCTGTAATTATGGACCCTCTTTGTTGTTTGTCCCCAAATATTGAAGATTTCTCAATATTTTACATCTACACTGATATTCATTAATTTGGGGATAATTTGTATTTGGGACTTCTAAGTTTATCATCCTCAACAAAATACACTAAATAATCTTTAAACTTCAAGGGCATAAAATTCAAAAGTCCCAAAATTAATTTTATTTAAAAATTAATGAATATTGTATTTAATCTACTTTTCCTAGAGTTTTGTGTATCATTTGACTTAGACTTATCTTGCAACGTTTTGCAAACGTTTCTTGATGTTTTACAAACACTTCCCAATGATCTACAAATACTTCATTACTTTCCAATGTTTGCAAGTCAAAGCATTTTCTTGGGGAGATCACTCCCTCTTATATTTTGCATACACTTGCAATAATGACCTATTTAATGGGAGCTATTTACCTTGTCAAAAAGATTATAAGACATGGTAATTTTTAAATTGAGGTAAATGTTAGTGATTAAGTGCATTGTATTGGTACTCATAATTTTTTCTAAGGGGTCATTTTAAGCTACCCTATATTACTTACAATCCTTTATTTTTCTTCTATCCCAATTCCTTGTAAATCATTCTATTTGTTATATGCATTTTGTTTCCTAAGTTTTCAGCTTCAAACGCTATAGAAACCCTAAGTGTTTAGATTGAGAAATCAAACCTCAGCATACGCCATTGCAAATCCAAACCCCAATATGCAGCACATAAGTGGGAATTTTTTTTTAAACAATTCTAACTTCCAGTAGCGTCCCCATAGCAATGAAGGCAAGTCCAAAAGACAATACTAAAACCAGTGGATACCCACTCCAATGATGACCAAGCGATTGGTGACAGCCATCAATCCACAAATTTTGGATAGTAAAATGTACTTTTTGTTCTTGTTGAAAGAATCCTAAAGCCCACGGCCTCAAACCATATACCCTACACCCTATACCCTAATTACTTACTAGTCACTACTAACATTTTTTCTCTATGCTATTTTACATCTACGACTTACATAATTCTATCATTTTTTGTCTATCCTATATTATACATAATCATGTTTTCCACTACTAAACCACCCTATATTAGATATAATTTTTTTACAAATTTTACCCATAATTGAAATAATGGACCCTATATTTTATTGCACATAGTTTCAACTTTTTCTACAAGTGACCACAAGAGCATTTTTTGGATTACTTGTGGACTTTAAATAGTCCATGTTTTGGAAAATGGTTAGTGATTCAACTTTGGAGCAAGAGCAAGCCTTGATTCAGTTAAGCTAACCTTACCCATACCCAAGCAGTTCCTAAAATTGACCCCTACTTTTGAGGTGTTCACCATTCACTGTGAACCCAAAGTGAAGTATTGAACACTACTTGCACAAATAAATCTTGCCACATATGAGGTGCTAATTTAGTTTGAGAGGGTTGGGATTGGTATTGTCAAGTGCTGTTATAGGAACACATGCATCCAAGAAGTTTTAAGTTTAGTCTCGAGTTGCTTTTAGGGACCCTATGAGTTGTAACTTTGCCCCTTAATATAAAATATTCTACAATAAGTTTTTTCACAAATTTGACCTTCCATAATAGCTTGTTAAATGACTAACTCTACAAATTTTTTCCTAAAGTCTCATAGACCTTGAAGTACCCTAAACCCTTAGCTCCTAAAGGACCACGGGGACGAAAATCATCCCCGCTTGTACAAAGGGGTCACTGTGTATCCACGGTGACCCCTGAGCGCATAAGGGTTAAACGCTATGGGTAAGGTTACCTTAGTTGGGTTCAATGGACCAAAGTGCCGAACAGTACGACAGCACCGTCACAATAGAGCTTTTCTACAGAGTGATCTTTGTATTGGCAAATTTTTGTGGCCTAATTGTGTGCTTGTGACCTCTGTATTGTATCCCAATCGTCGTAGATTCAACCCTGCCTCGAATTCATGCAGGCCCCAGGCCCGCAAGTGGCCAGATGGAGCGGTCTGCTCTAGTAAGTTACCGCAGCACCAACCAGCAGGAGCCTAGATTTGCTGCGCTAAATTGGCCGTGCGGCATCAGCATTGCACAAATGCACGGGAGCAGGGTCCACTCCACTCCCTCCTCTAGGCTCCGGCCCTGCAGCCCCGCAATCCTGGCCCCTGGGGCGTGCTTGTGGAGTTGCAGCAGTAGTTGTTCCCGATTCACAGACCCCTGCTGCCCGGATCCCATGATTCCCATCCCTCCTGCCATAACATGGTTAGAGCACCTCCAGCATTGCTCGTTAGACGGCAAAGCACCGGGCCCGGGCTTGCAAGGACTCGGAATCCTGGTCCAGCGCAGGCTTGCCATATGTAAAATGAAGGCTCCGCTCCTCAAACTTCTCTTCCGAGACTACAATTTTCAGTGTCTTCTATAATTCTTAACGTGCTTGATTTTTGCAACTTTGCAAGCTATGGCTTAGTATGATTTGTTTGCAGTTCTTAAAAAGCAAGAAGGTCATTGCAAGTGCTTATTTTTATCTTGCTTTTAAGCCTTGGCATGCGTGTTTAGGGAGGAACGTTGGCTCTCCAGACAGGAGCTGCTCTTTTCAAAACAAAAAGCGCTCTCCAAGCCCTGCTTGGCGTACACCGTGTGACGCAAAAGGCTGGAGAAGCTCTTAAGCTGGTTTGATTCCTCCCCCAGCAGTGGAGGAATATGCCTCCCCATATATTAGGGGGAGGTTTTAGTTATAAACTATCAAAGCTCATTGGTCTTGGGATAAAGCTGATGAATGATATTGGATGGGGGATCCTCATTTTTGGAGAGCAAAAGGGACCCCCCTAGTGAAGGTTAACAATGTTATGGCTGTCTTCCACCATGCCCAAAGTTCTGGAAGGAATTTTACCTTTAATGGCAAAAATCTGGCATTTTTTTATAGTTTCAATTTGTTTCAACAGGATTGCACTGGATCTTTCAATTTCCATCACACCAGCAGGAATTCATGTTTTAAACGCATTATTTGTTAATTTAGGAAAAGGATGTGTCCCAATTTGTACTCACTTGAATCTGAGATTGCCACCTGAATTTGAATTAAGGGGTCACTTGAATCCTAGCTAATTAACTCTCTCCAAAATTTCAGAAGTTAATGAATTTTTTGTCCAAAAGAGCTTATTTATGGATGATATGGATGATATATATCACATTTCATTGGAAAACAATCAATAGATTCCCAATTCAACAAACATGACTTTCTTTGGGAAAAAAAGCCCAAAGTCCCACTTTGTAAGAATTTTTCCAAATTAACAAGTAACGCGTTTTTACAATATTTCCCTCTTACATGTGCCATGCACCCTTGTTTTGTAGTGTGTGGGGCCAGGGGTGAGTAATAGTAATAATTTGCCCCCTATTTATTTATTGTTTGATCAAAATCTTTTCCAAGGTCCTTAGACTATAACAAGGTCTCTCAATCCAAATCTAAATTCAAATTTCCAAAATGCAATCATAGTAAAATTTTGAAATCTCAAGATTTTTGAAATATGAAAAAGCACCATGTCTCTACACCTCAAAACATGGCATATGGCACTTGCAAGAGCAATATATTGCTCACCAGAATACATCCCAAAGAAACACCGTGACTGTCCTTTTCCGTGTTGTATTGCAATTTCCCTTGCCCATATAACAAGGTAAAATAGTGCTCACCCAATAACAAGTTTTTTACTTGAAAAAGCATATAGAATCTTCATCATTATAGCTTACTCAACTTATTAATTGATCAAAGAAAAGTAGTATTTACAAGAGTTGCCGTGCCTTGAAAAAATGTAATTTTTACAGTGCAAGAAACAATATTTTAGGAGGTCCAAGCATTTATTGTCAAATTTTTCATCCAAATGTGTCCTTGATACGGCGTTTTGCCAGATGCTTTGAGTTTATACTATAATATACTCTAATTAATTTTTGACTAAGGTAGTTACAAATCTTGACCCCTAAAGGATGTTGCCTACCAAAAGTGTTGGATATATTGATACAAGGATTATTTAGTACTTGAAGAAACAGCTTCCTCACTAATGCCAAAAATTCCCCAAAAATCCTAGTTGATTGATAGTATGTTTGTGACTTGGCCTAAAATTTACAAATTCAATGCAATTTATGTGCTATCCAAATACCCCATCTATATACAATACAAGAGAGCTTATACAATACGACAACATCTTTTAGTGATTAACTATTGTTTTGGCAGTTTCAAGTTTCAATTGGCTAATGAGACACTAAATGTTGATTCTTTTCCCTCATTAACCGTGCTATTTGTTCCTAGATTTTGCAATAATCCACGGCATAGTTTTTATTATTTTAGGAAAATCTAACTCTTTGAAAAAGCGGATTAGATTCTTCACTGGAGCATGTATTCGGCAAGGGTTCATTTGCAGAGACACTTTGATCTCTGTTGTGATTTTTGAGTGAGTAATATTAGGATCTAGTTTTTACGTCATGTCAAAATTGAAGATGAAGTTTGTAAAAAAATAGTTTTATTTGAACTAATGCATTAGGACGTCTTTTCATACTCTATCGATACATAGTGAAACTATATTTAGCTGACCGATAATTGGTCAGATGGGAGTTTCAAAAAATGGAGCTCTAATTCAACCAATTATCGATTATTGGTCAGCTAATTATAGTTTCACCAAGTACCAATGGAGTATGGAAGAATGCTCTTAGTAGGTGTGAAGAGTGGAACTTGTAAAAGAAATTTGAACTTTTGGATAACACTTTCTTGTGTTGTACAAAAAAAGAAAGCCAAAAATAAATTTTGGCATGTTTTTTCATTAGATACATTGCACATGCAAATCTATTTGTTTAATGGCAAGGAAAGAGGCTTAACCCTTAACTCTTAAACAATCAAAATGTCCTTTGTGACCAGTACAATATGGTGTCGGGTTGAGAAAAGTGCGTTTTGAAAACACGCAGGGTGTCTCGCTGCAATTGTGCATTGTTGACTAAAAACCATTGTTGATGTTGATCTTAATTTTTTAAATTTTTAAGTCTTTAAATTTTCATGTCTTCAAGTCTTCATGTTTTAATAAAAACAATGGGAAAAATTACAAGTGACAAGTTTTAGAAAGGTTGTAATCTTCTGTCTAGTGCCATAGATGATTTAAAGATCCAAATGCTAACTGTAATAGCAATCTAAAAAGCTGTTTTAATCTTCTAATATCCCTCCAAATTTCAACTTAATCTATGCTACTGTCCAAAAGTTATGTGGGTTCAAAGTAGAGGCTCTTCTTTCTCCTTGCAAACTAAACACTGCCTCTATAAACCTCTATAGCTTTTGTTCTACACATCATTCATAGAAATGTGATATCAATTTGGAAAAATGATACTACTAGCTACAACTTCTAAAATTTTCACTTTAAAATAAAACTTTGTTTAAAAGCTCTAGTCAATTATAGTGTGGGTCTCATTTTTTTTGAAAGCACCCAAACTCCCAACTTCTATTCATTGTAACTTTTTCAGTAAGATTCCAAATGGAATGATAAAGACAATTCAACAAGCTATAACAACAAACTATCATTCCTAAAATTTTGAAAATAAAATTTCATATTATCCAAAAATTGTAGCTTTTCAAAGCTTCGGCCTTCTCCTAACAAAAAAGCAGCCACCTTTAAACTTTCACATCTCCATAACTTTCTTTTTCAAGTTTCAAATTTTGAATTTAAAAACTTTCTAAAAAGTTAAAATTAAGAAAATTTTTTTATTTAAATCTTACTGCAAAATAAAATATAGATCATAAACTATGGTTTGTTGAAGTCTCAGTCTTTCTTCATAGTTTGGTTTTTTGACTCTAAAATTCAAATACTCATAACTTTTGCATCATAGTTTCAAATTAAACTTGTAAACTCATTTTGAAAAGGTAATCACACAAAAAACAACTCTTTTAAATTTCAATTCAAAATCATATATACGCAAAAAGTTCTCACATTTCAAAGTTTTGGGATTTTTTCATTTTTCTTCACCAATACTCATATACTAACTTCTAACAACTAAAAAATCTCTCTTCTTTAATTTTAATCCTATCTAAATTAGGGAGGTGGATACATCAACCCATGCCCCTCACTATTTTAACTCCACCATAGATGCTAAACCCCTTTTTCTTTCATATATTTCTCAATCACTTCTAAATCCTTAGTATTTTTAATTCAAACAAAAGCAAAATATATAAGCTTTTCAAAGCATTTGAATAAATATATAAAAACAATGAAATCACAAAATAAATTCCATTATATAGTGGCCATGTATCTTTGCAAATATATAATAGTGTCAAACACTTGTTTTTAGTCGCCAAGTTGTGGACTTGGTTGGTTGGAAAGCAGTCATCTTTGGCTGCCCGTCGGTCTGGGTTCAAATTCCATTGGACTTGTCAAGCGGTGATGGCAATCCACAGTTTGGCAGCTAGTATGGTAAGAAATTAGCTCAGCCAATCCACTGTCTATCTTCTTGAGCTATGCTTGTGACAAGACGGCGCAGCGCATTGGAATCTATGGCCGCTACATTGTCACCAAGCTGTAGTTTTCACCACAACCACTTTCTTTGCCTTAACAATTGATTTATTGAAATTAATATAAACATAAATAAATAATGAGTATCTATGTGATGGAGGAATTTCCATCAGGACAACAAAGTATTTTTCTTGTATTTGGAATGGATCCACATTTCTACTACATTTGAGACCAATTATGAAGTTGAAGAATAGATTAATGCGGTTCTAGTGAGCTACTTGGGATTCCAAATTTAAATTTCTTATTGATAGCAAATAACAATTATACATTAGTTTACATACGATTTTCTATGGTTGTTTAACCTTTAAACAACCATATAAAACCATATGTATGCTGCCGTATAATTGTCATTTGTCATTGATAAGAAATTTGAATTTGGAATCTCAAGTAGATCACTAGAACCGCATTAATCTATTCTTTAACTTCATTGTTGGTTTCAAATGTAATAGAAATGTGAATCCATTCCAAATACAAAAAAAATACTCCGTATTGTACTAGTCACAGAAGGCCTTTTGGTCGTTTAAGGGTTAACAACAAGGATTTCAAAGATTCAAAGGAATCTCTAAATCTAATCCGTATCCTTTAGTTTTCAAAACACATCTATTAAGTGTTACATATAGGTTGTTTTAACAATTAGGTTGTCTAATCTTGGAAAGTTACTTCATGACTCATTGCTTGGCTACTTAGAGGTGCATGCAACTCTTTCGATATTGAAATTTCACATGGTTTACAGCTTTGACAAAGCTAGTTTGTCTTTCTATAGCTTTATTGTTATTGATAGGCCTTTTGAAAAACTATTTGTTGTAGTGAATATTTATGAAAGTTATTGTAAAACGACAAGTATTTATGCAGTGTAAAGTGTAAACTGTCAAGAAATTAGTGTGGAGCAATCCAAATGCAACTTTCAAAGTACATAATGAATTTTCATTCAAATTTGGAGTCCAAAAAAGGAATTAAGTGAGGATAGAGGTGCCTTCTAAAATTGCCACACCTCTTGGATTAAATTGTCTTGGCAAAAATTTACCTAAATCTTACCTTAAGTTCTAATTGGCAACCATAGCACCAAAAAAATTAGACGAAGTTCTCAAATCCCTCCTCAAGTAAGCACCAGATTCATCAGATTTTGCATGAAAGCCTGCTAATTTAGTATATTTTATGGATGAACTTGCACATGTCATTATTTTTATCCAAATTTTCCTTACCTGCTCGCATTGTGCGGGTGCGTGTCTCTCTACCAGCTAAAATACAAAATATGAACCCTGCACACCTCCCAACAACTGTGACCGAATCAGAGACCCAACATCTTTCCTTGCTAGAATGCAAGACCCTTTTTATCTTTCTTTTTCTGTTGTACAGCAAACTGTTCCAATCGGTGTTCCAGCTTTTGTTCCACCTACCTACTAAGCAACTGTGAGCAACCGACCAAGACCTCATCCCTACAGATTTGGCTCCGAAGCTTCTTTTTGTTTTTGGGAAAATTTCATGGATGCCCCTAAAGTTGAAGTTTGCAATATTTGCATAGATACTCTTGCTTTTTCCGGAATTGCACAAATAATCTTGGATCGCAATTTTTGAAATTTTCAGACGTTGGTTTTGTTGTGCATGTCACTTCCCTTCTTCTTTTGTGTATATGTTGCTTCTTTTTTATTTCATTACATTCTCTTCTTCAATATTGGTCATGAAGGAACTACAACGGAACATTTAGTAGCACTTGTAAAGACTACCCTCCCTCCAAAAGAAGGGTGTGAAATATTCCACACCCTTCTTTAGCTATGTGGACACTTGACTGAATTTGTCACAGTTTATGAAAGGGAGGCTTAATTCAATGCACACACGTCAAGAGGGCCAGACAAGTTAGAAAATTTTAAAAAAAAAAAAAAACTTTTTTTGTTTTTTGTCAAGATGAAATTAGTGGATGATACCTGAAGAGAGGGTAAGGTAGCCTCTCTTCAGGCTATTGAATGTTATGAAATACAACATATAAATGTCTGAAATTTAGGGTCCAAGGGTATTTGTGCAATTTCTGAAAAAGCAGGGGTATCTATGCAATTGTCACAAACTTCAAGGGTATCCATAAAAAAAAATTCTGGAAGGAAGAGTGTCCAACAGTCCAACCTGGCAAGTTAGAAAATCATTGAAGCTCCCATTACCATTTCTTACCAGGCCTGCGCATTCGTTCGTTGTCACTTTTACTTTTTTTTTTTCCTAGTTCGCTCTCCCCACACGCAAGCAAGCGGTTTCACCTGGACCCTGCTCTAAAGGTAACAACTTTTCTCTACCGATTATTCCCCCTGTCCTTTCGTCAAATCCAATATACCAGGCGGCTGCTGGCTAAACGAAAAAAAATTAAGATAAACCTGAACAAACCGAGCTTCCTCGAGTTATACACATTCCGGACACATTATCATCATTTGGCAACCGCCACAACAAAAATAGGGACACTTGGGGACACTTGGCTGACTTGGGACACTTGGAGACACTTGGCTGACTTGGGACACTTGAATTGGGGATGCAGTTTTACCTTCGAAAACTCTGTGTGGAGGTAGGGAGCACGGAATTCTCTCTGCCAGTACCGAATGTACCGAATGTGCACTAGTCTTATTCAGTGTTTTTTTATGTTTTGGTTTTGTTCGGGATCTTCTTCGACGGAGAGTGTGCACTTTCTACACTAAATAGTGCATGTAGATCGCCTTATCCTGTAAAGTTAACTACGTGACTCATCACTTCGAATGCCATATTTCTTAATTTGAGAAAAAAAAATGTAATTTTTAGACTTTTGGATTTTGTGTATTTAAGAGATATTTTGGTGATTTAAAGTGAATTTTACAATGATTTCTTCAAGACTTTTCATCAATAAAAGGGTTATTCATTAAAATGGGAAAAAGTGACATTTTGGGATTTTTGAATTTTATATTTTTTTAGAGTATTTATTGAGTAGTGTCAATAGTGAGTACTCTTTAAAAAACATAAAATCCAAAAGTTCCAAAATGTCAATTTTTCCCAATTTAATGAATAACACGTTCATTGATGGAAGGTTTTGAAGAAATCATTGTAAAATCCACTTTAAATCACCAAAATATCTTCACAAATGCAAAAATGGAGTACCCCAAAATTAGTTTTGGGAACAATTTTTTTCCCAAATTAACAAATATTGTGTTTTTGGTTGCTTGGAAACACATGCAATTCTTTAGAAACTAGGATTTCACATGGTTTACAATATGGACTTTGCTAGTATTCTTTTTTGCGTCTTTATTGTTGTTGTCAAGCCCTTTAAAATTGTTTATGGCAATAATTATTGCTCAAAATTATTGTAGCAAGCCGTAAATATATAAAAAGTGTAAAATTGTGAAGAAATTAGTGTGCAGCAACCTAAATGTTTCTAAGTTGTTTTTAGTTGTTTGTTCAATGCAGTCTCTCACACCATTGACAAAGAGGATGTGCATCGTCTTTGCATTAGATAATGAAAACGGCCAAACTAACAAAGTGAAATCATTTAGAATTTGTTTGTGGTTGCTGTTGCCATAGTATCAAACTGATCAACAGTGTACCAACACAACACAAGGGTGAACTTGTCTATAGCAAATTAGTAGTGTTACAAAAAAATACTGTTAGGGCATCTCCACAGGTGGTTCAAACATGCTCAAAGTGGATGAAAAGTATGAGAGGCCCTCTCAAGACACTGTGTCCTATATAGTGCCTAGTAAGGGTCCTAAAGCCCTTAAGGCATTATTCACAACTATTCACCCTATGTTTAGTGAACTTAATCCTCTACTTTTCTTGATAAGTGTTCAAATGATAGTTCAAAGCATCTCCACTAGTCCGGGCTTGTTCAAAGTTTTCCATCTGTTTTTGCTGGCCTTCAAGCCCCTTGATCTCCACCCATGCTCTTCGAAAAAGTGGCCTTGCACTCCAACGCACCCCATAAATAATCAATTGAACACTTATCAATAAAAGTAGAGGATAAAGTTCACTAAACTTAAGATGAATAATGTGACCCTTGCTAGACACAATAGGAAAAAGTCTCCTTGAGAGGGTTTTGAGAGAGCCTCAACATTTTTCATCCACTTTGAGCATGTTTGAGCCACCAATGGAGATGCCCTTATGATTTATGGGGTATGTTGGAGTGCAAGGGCACCTTTTTGAAGAGCATCGGTGGAGATGCTCTTACCGGTGAATGCACTGTTTGCCAACTTGCCAGTTGCCATACTCTGGATCGAGAACGCAAATATGGTAAACCTGCCGGCGAAACAGTATTCAGACATAGGTATGTCAGTACAACAAGTGGGACAACAAGCTCAGGCCTCAGGGGCGGCTAAGTTGTGCAGAAATCCAAGTGTCAGTTGTGACCTGAAGCTAGTAAGGGAACGAGCGCTTTGCTTATAAATATGCCGCTGCACTCCACTCCTCTTTCAGACCAAACACTTTTATTCCATAGTCTTCATTAGCTCCTCCTGGTACCCAAAATTCGAGTAGCAAGCTCTAACTTCTTTCTTGGCAGAACCACACAATGGCATAGTTGGTTTCTTAGTTCTCACTTCTCAGAAACATCAGTCTGTCAAAGTTCGAATTCTGGCCTGTTTTGAGAGCGTTTGTTTGGAATAGAGACTACGAGAGAGTGGGTGTCGGTAAAAAGGAATATGGCAACTGAAATTGCAAGTTGGTCCGTTCTGTCTCCTTCCTCCCTCTAGAGGGTTTTCATTCATGTCCAACAGCATACGTGTTTCTTTGACCTGACTGAGCTTTTTTTGCTCTTTTGCTCCATCGGTGTTTGGGTATACAATTCTACGTTTGAATTCTGCTAGAGTTCAGGTCCGATCTTTAGCCAGTGTCACATGCCTGCCAAGAGAAAGCATGTGGCGCTGGCTAAATACTGGAACTGATCTCTAAGTAAGAGCTAGAACAAAGGCAAGAAAAGCCTAGAGTTCAATTATTCCCTTACCTGGAAAACAGTTCTATCATGTCATATCAGTTGGGTCTTTGGTTTTCTGAGGCTTCATGCTCTTACACAGGTTGAGCAAAAGCAATGGATGTCAAAAAGGAAAGTGGCAATTCAAGTACCCTTGGTTTGTACACTCTCCTTTAGTTAGCCCGTTTTCGCTCCAGCTTGTGTCGCTTAACTTGCCGTCTACAAGGGAGCTTTCTCACGATGCCTAACATTTTAGTTCCATTGTTGCCGTCCGCTCACTTACAGCTCACAATTTTTCTGCACTCAATGCTTCCTTAGGCATTTCAGGGTAGCAATCAAACTCAGAGCAAGCTCGAGTGTTCCAAAGTTGAAATTGAGCAGCCTCAAGTCAAGATCAGAGGTCTTTTTCGTAGCCAGTGTCACACGCAAATACATTTAAGGAGCTCGAGGCAATCCTTGAAGAAATTGGCAATAGGCACTGGTCTCTCTGATCCTAGTCAAATTACACCACGGCTAGCATTGTAACAACACCGGCTTGGGTATTTCCTTGGAGACTCCGGAGTTAGCAACAAGTGTATCTATACTAGAGTTCAGCTTTGTCTTTTAGTCAGTGTCTCACGCCGTAATCTATGCAGAAATTAACGCTGAAAAGACTGCGGCGGGAGGCACTGGCTAAGCCGAAACTGGCTTCTAAATTGTAACGATTCGGAGGCGTTGGAGATCAGAGACACCATTATATTGCCACCTCTGCTGCTATCACCGTATTTGATAAATTGGGAAAACGGATAATTTTGGGACTTCTAAATTTTGCACTTGTGAGAGTATTTTGGTCATTTAGAGTGAATTTTATGATGATTTCTTCAAGATCTTCTATCAACGATGTAGGACCTTGAAGAAATTATCATAAGACTCATTTTAAATTGCCAAAATACTCTCACAAATGCAAAATTCAAAAGTCCCAAAATGTATCCTTCTTCCCAATTTATTGAATATGGTGTTTGCTGCTCTTATAGTCGGTAAGTAACTACTCGTAAGTCTTTGGATACTGAAAATAATTGGGAAAGCTATGATCACTTTTTGCAGAAGGATGGTTAAGATGAACTTTGCCCAGAACTGATTTGATCTTGTGAAGTGTTTGACGCTTCAGTTTTTGTGAGCTGGAGGGAGTGCTACCTACTGTGGAAACTTGCCTCGGACAGTTTTGAACATTCGTGCCTTTTTTTGTTTTTTGTTGTCACTGGTTGATGGTATTGTAACTTTGTTTCTTTTGACATTTCATGGTTTTTTTTTTTGCTGTGTGTGATCTATGGAAGGTTTTCTTGTGAACGTGCAGTGCAGACTTGGTTTCCTGAAGTTGCTTCGACGTACATCGCCCTTGAAGGTGATGCTGAAATGGCGAAGCTTATCAGATGCTTTAGTTGATTAAGCAGCTTTTAGATTTCAGGTGCAGATGTGTGATCTTTAAGAGTTTGACAGTGAATTTTTCTCAAAACTGGAAACATTGTTGTATAGAGCTTTCAATTGCCAGTTTGATGATGCTTGTTTGGTAGTTCATAATTATGAAATAAAAGAGTATTTGGTAAAAGCCCGGGTAAAAGTCTGCTTTTGAAAATATGCTCAGTGAGGAATGTTTTTTTCTATGTATATTTCTCCTTTTTGTTATGGACCAGAGTAGCATGGGCTTTCCATGGAGCTGGCTAGTAAGCCTGCATGCTTCACACTATCAGCCCCACCTCGGTTGCTTTTTCTCTTCACAGCAGGAATTTTGATTGTGACCGTATGTATATATGGTAGAGTTGAGGTGTTAAGAGACCAAATTTTACTAAAGAGAGAGGGTCAGAGACTTTTGCAAAAAGTTTCCGTTTTTGAATGCATGGAGTTGCTGAATTTTAGTTAAGTTTTCACAAAGTGGGATGGAAATAAGTGCACTTGGATTCACACACACAAAGACTTTGTTTTCTTGTATCCATTTATACTTTTATACAAGTCTTTGTGTTAATTTTCTGAGTTTGGATTTGTAAAACTTTTTTCTGCAAACAATCAATGGTTCGAGGAGTGCAATTGTATGAGTATGTTTCATACTCAAAATGATAAATTTTCAACTCCAAAAACGACCTTTTAGACAAGATTTCAGAAAATAAGCGTGAGAATATTTCAAAAAATCACCATGTGTAGAACTTTGAGTTTCCAAACCCATCGTTAAAATTTTAGTGTAAAAACCTCAAATGTTCAAATTTAAAGGATTTCCATTTTCAAGATTGATTGATAGATGCTGTTTAGTGAAAAAAAAGATCTAGTCATATGGAATTATGGAAATAATTTTTTACCTTTTTTTAAAAGTCATCACCAAACTATTCCAACACCATATTTATGAAAACACCACAAGGCAATTGGCAAGAGACAACAACATAAGTGACAATTTTACAAGTTAAAAAAAAAAAGGCCAATCACAATTTGTGACAACCGCATACTAAACACAATATTCATTAATTTGGGAAAAACAAGGGTCCCAATTTGTTTTCCCCTCAAACTCAAAAAGTTACTTTAAAATCAGATTCAAAGGTATCATATTCAATCTCAACCACTAAGAATTTTTCCCTCACAAACCCCTCCTCTTAGGTGAGGGCACGTGTCGGTTTGAGGTGATCACCTCAAACTTCCTGACTCACTTCATGAAAGTCCCAAAATATACCATTTTTCCCAAATTAACAAATATTGCGTTACTACAAGTCATGGAATCTTGTCTTCAAGTTAAAATTATTCATTGACGTAAACAATGAGCCATTTTGCATATGAACAACCAAAAACATCATATAATTGATCAAATATGACCAACCATGAATATCACATTGAAGTGGGACATATTTATATCTTTAAATACAATGGTTTCCTAATTCCTATAAGTTGAAGTGTTGAACACTCAAACACATCTTTATGATTTTTTGGAACTTTTGACTATTTCTTTGCCCTTCAGGTATGAAAAAGTAATGAACATGTTATTTGTTAAATTGGGAAAAACATAGGTACCATTTTGTATTTCACATGAAACCCAAAAAGTTACCTTAAACTAGATTTAAAGGTATCAAATTCAATCTGAGCCACTAAGAGTTTTCCCTCGCAAATTCCTCCTCTTGGGTGAGGGCACGTGTACCAAAAAAATCACTGTGAGCTCAAATTTAGGAGATCACCTGCATTCTTGAAAGTCCCAAAATGTACTGTTTTTCCAATTTAATGAATAACGCGTTAATGGAATAGAATACGTACTTCTAAAGTGAGACTATTGTGTTGTTGAATTTTCTTAACAATATCTGTGTCATACTGCTATTGTTAAAAATAATAATCTAAAAGGTCTTGTTATATTTGTAAATTTCAAATCCTTATTTGATAATTTCGCCCTATTCAAATTCTGTTAAATTCTAAATTGTTGGGATACACTTCATGTGGTACCCATACACATGCCAGTATGCCACATTTAATTACTTTGAGATTATCTGAAGCCCATAATTACCTTTGGTTTGGAAAACACCAGAAAACATATATCCAAATCGAAGTATGCATGCAGAACATCAAGAAATATCTGCAAAACATTAGGAGATCTCCATATTTCATTGACACAAAAGGTCCATAAATAATTAAATGCATCATACATTCATACATACATTACAATGTCGAAGAAACATTTTTCATCCAACTTCATAAATCTTCAACTACATGTAAGTATGGGGTTTTGAATTATGCCCAAATTCATAGTTGCAAGCTCAGCCTTTCACTTCTTGTTTAAATTGTTAGCTTGTGACTCTAGGTGTTATCTTATCTAAATTTAGAATAGTTTTCATATGGGAAACTCTAACCTCCTACTCATAATGTGCTTGGTACTATGTCTCAAACATTTTCCTTAACCCCTAAATGCCCACTAGGTATGGAACTTCCAAATTTTCATTCCTTTTGGCCCTTGTAAAATTTGATGCTTCAATTTTTTATTTGAGTTTTTTTTCTTCCAAGTTGTAGTAGACTAAGATTCCTTAGTTTTCACTATTGGAACAAAGTAATTCATATTTCTCAATTTTACATAAATCCTCCAATCTTGCCTAAAGTATATGCAAATTTCATGACCTTGCGGCATTGCATGATTTTACAAAGTATGATTCACACCTCCAATTCATTTCAAAATTCTCTCACACGTACCTAACTTGGTCTTCTACATGAAAAAAATAAACCTCAACTTTGCATAGAGCAATATTTTTGATATTGGAGCAATCAAAGACTTCTAAAAATTTTGGGTTGCAAGGAAAAAAAACTTTTTGTTTCACTTCAAATGTCAATATCTCACTCATGAACATCTAGAGTGAGCTGATTTTTTCCCACAAGTACCTCCCATAGTCTAAGGTAAGGATCTATGGTTGAATTTTCAAAAATTTTTTTTTCCTATCTTTGTACTCAGTCTCCCAAAAGTAACAGTTTTCAATGATTTTCATAGAAACTAGGCCATTAGGAAAAATATGGGGTCCCAATAAGGCCCTGAGTTTGGGGGGGTCTCTAGCCAGGGGAATGCAATTCCCAATAAAATCATGCGCAAGCTGATGTGGCATCATTGATGCCACATCAACTTTTTTGAAATTTTTAATTTTTTTTTAAATTTAAAAAAAAATTAAAGAAAATTCTTATTTTTTTCTAAGATTTTTTTTTTTTGAATTTTTGGATTTTTTTAATTCATTTTTTTGGCCATCCGCAAGGCTAGTTCTTCCACGTTGAGAACCACAAAAAATGAGAGCTAGAATAGTTTATAAAGGCCTTCTTGAGCCTCAATTTTTTCCTAATGTTGGTCCTTCAGGGCATAACATGCTGTTTCTTCACAAGGAATTTGACAATATCATCCAATTTTCATGCAATATTTTAGTGTGAAAGTAGAAAGAGTAAAAAAGGAGATAAGCTTGTGGCAAAAAGTTGCCTAGAAACAATTCCTTACTTGGTAGCCTATTTGATCATCACCGTAAGTCGTAATGTCATTGGTGATTGGTCACGTTGATGGCTCTTAACCCCTAATGGACCAAGCCCTTTTTTTGTGAAAATCACTAAAAGTTTTCATATCTAGGAGGTTTAGTAAAAATGGATTTTATGTTTTGTTTTTGGGAAATCCAATCGTAGGATCTTGTCCTATACTAAGTTAGAAGAGGTATTTGTGGAAAAAAATCAGCTCATTCTAAATGTACACAAGTGAGATGTTTATATCTAAAGTGAACAAAAAAGTTTTTCTATGTTGCTCCAAAATTTCAAAAGCCTTTGACCACTCTTATAACAAAAAAATTGCTCTACCCTATGTTGCACTTTATTTTTCCATGTAGGAGATCAAGTAAGGTATGTGTGGGAAAATCTTCAAATCAATTGGAACTATACAACACATGGGAAAAAATAGTAAATAAAAAGAAGTAGAGAATGAGTCAAAACACTAAATTGTTAAGAATGGAATTATTGAAAAGAAAAATGCAAATCCCAACAGCTGTAATGTTGTGATAAACAATCTACTTCCTCTTGTTTAATTTTTTTCCAAATATTGAAAATTCAGTAAAATAAATAACTTCAAAGTTTATTTTAGATTAGAAAATCCATAATTGCTTGCAAACAAAATCTCCTCATAACATTCATCTCATTGATTGAAATTAAATGATTCAAAGCTTCCTACGTACAAAAAATCTAATGTACATAACATTCAGTAGCACTAGTAAAGGCTGCCCTCCCTCTAGGAGAATGGTGTGGAATATTCCACACCCTTCTTTAGCTATGGGGACACTTGGCTAAATTTGTTGAAGTTTATGAAAGGGAGGCTTAGTTCAGTGCACACACATCAAGGGGGCGAGACGTGTCAGAAAATTATAAAAAATAAAAATAAAAATAAAAACTTTTTTTTGTTTTGTGTTTTTTTGTCAAGATGAAGTTCATGGATGATACCTGAATAGAGGGAAAGGCAGCCTCTCTTCAGGCTACTGAATGTTATATAACAATATCAAAATTTTATTTTAAGAAAATGTAATTTTTGAAAAAGTTTTTGGATTGCCTAAATGTGCAATCCTCCCCAAGTTTTCATAAATTCATTTTTAACTTCTTTAATAAATGTTGAAATGAGATATAAATTAGATGCCCACACAAATCTTTATATTCACCATCTTCCATAAAAATTTCAAAAATTTACACAAAGTAATTTAGCCATAAGTACATGAGCAAAATCCCATTTATCCCCTGTAGGACAAATGATCCTTCAGGGGTAAATGGGGCCCACAATGGGGCCCTGCTATAAACTGCCCCTACTGCAATTTATCTGCGCGTGCCCACCGTTCTCGAATACGCTCTCACTGTCCTCAAAACTGTTCTCAACGTCCTTCAACACGTTCACGAAGTTCTTGAAGACGTTCTCAAAGTTCTCGAACATGTTCTCAAGTTTTTCGAATACGTTCCCAACGTTCTCGAATCTGTTCTCAAAGAACTTGACCACGTTCGCAAAGTTCTCAAAACTGTTCTCAACGTCCTTGAACACGTTTCCAATGTTCTCGAACATGTTCTCAAGTTCCCAATATTCTCAAAGTATTCTCGACGTTCTCGAACACGTTCCCAAAGTTCTCAAGCATGTTCTCAAAGTTCTCGAACCCGTTCCCAGCGCCCTGCAGCGGACAGCGAAGCTTATTGCAGACACTTCTTCCTCAAAACCATGCGAACGTGTAGTGCCGGGGCAGACACGATTTCCCGCTACACTTGGCATCGTTGCATGTAAACCTCCACTTCCGATCGAGAGCTTTGGAATTGCTGCTCGAGTTTCCTCGGATTCTCGGTTTTTATCAGCGAGCGAGGACGTTTAAGCGAAATTTTTCAAAATTTGAAGAAAATCGACCCTTGCACGGTTGCACAACAAGTTTCTTTTCTATTTTCGCACTCCTCGCATCGCATGGTGTTTCAGTCTGCAGAAATGCGGATCGACCGATACGCAAAACGTTGAGCCGGTTTTAACTGAGGTAAGCTTAAGGCGACACACTTCTCACGCAGAAAAACCTCTGAACCTGTGCTTGTTTTTGAATTCAAACTCGATTTCTCTCTTGGTTGGAATGGATATCTTTTTTCCTTGCATCTAAAAAGCTCATTAGGTACCAGAGTAAAGAATATTTGTAAAGACGATTGGTTGTAACGAATCCTTAGCTCACAGGTTTTTTAATGAGCGCATCGTTTCTCCATTTCCAGCTCTTCTTGTACAGGTCCGTTTTTGAATGTTTAGGGTGCACGGTTGCGTATGAGTGTTATTTCTTTTCTATTTTCGCACTCCTCGCATCGCATGGTGTTTCAGTCTGCAGAAATGCGGATCGAACGATACGCAAAACGTTGAGCCGGTTTTAACTGAGGTAAGCTTAAGGCGACACACTTCTCACGCAGAAAAACCTCTGAACCTGTGCTTGTTTTTTAATTTAAACTCGATTTCTCTCTTGGACGTTGGAATGGATGTCTTTTTTTCCGTGCATCTAAAAAGCTCATTAGATACCAAAGCAATGAATATTTGTGAAGACGATTGGTTGTGACATATGCTTTGCTCACAGGTTTTTGAATGAGCTCATCGGTTCTTTATATTCAATTCTTCTTGTACAGGTCTGTTTTTCATGGTTTAGGGTGGTGTAGTGTTAATGTTAACAGCTTGTGAATATGACTAATCTTTCTTGTCGTAGGTTTAGTATTGCCGCGAACTTTTGCATTTTGCGTTGAGCCGGCACTTCTCACGCAGAAACCTCTGAACCTGCGTTTGTTTTTGAATTTAAACTCGATTTCTCTCTTGGTTGGAATGGACATCTTTTTTCCGTGCATCTAAAAAGCTCATTAGGTACCAGAGCAAAGAATATTTGTAAAGACGATTTGTTGTGACGGATGCTTAGCTCACAGGTTTTTTAATGAGCTCGTCGTTTCTCCATTTCCAGTTCTTCTTGTACAGGTCCGTTTTTGAATGTTTAGGTTGGTGTGGTGTTAACAGCTTGTGAATAATACTTATCTTTCTTTTCGTAGTTTATTGTTGCCGCGAAATTTTTCATTTTGCGGAGATTTTTGTTCATAAAATTTGCGAAATGTCAGCTATTAGGGCATGGAACGTGCACAGGTTGAGTCGACTATGCGAAAGATAGAACGCCTATCACAAGCGTTGTAGTTGAAAGTCTAACCATTTTTTTAGAGGACTCGCAGCGTAGTCCTGGAGTTCTATAGAGTAACTTATTGCTGGCAGCAAAGGCCTATCCGAAGTATTGAGTAACTGATTGTGTTTTATGAAACCAAAGGTCAAATAGATCAACCGTTGGCAAATTCCTTTGTTTACTAAACCCTAGTACTGCACAGGTCTGGCCTTCTTATAGTCCCTGCTCGCCCCATTCCAGTCAGAACACTGAGTATTGCATTTAGGTTGCCTTGACAATTAGGTTGCCTTTTTATCTTGGTAAGTTACCTCATGACTCATCACTTGGCCACTTGGAGGTGCATGCAAATCTCTAAATACTTGGATTTCACATGGTTTATGACTTGAAAGCTACTGATTTGTCTTTTCTCAACTTCATTGTTGTTAACATGCCATTTAAAAATTATTTTTTGCAGTACTTTTTGATGCAATTACTGTAGCAGCAGAAAATATTTATATAGTGTGAAATGTTGAGAAATTAGTGTGGGGCAACCTAAACGCATTGATATTCAGTGTAGGTTTTGAGATTAATGAAGGTCTTAAAGTGTATCTTGAGGCAAATTGCGCGTTTTCAAAGACTGAGGCTTGAATGAAGAAACACTATTATATGCAGAGTTCCTCCTCCAGGTCCTCCATATTATATACCTGCCGTTTTTTTTTTACTGTTAATCAACTATATGATATCTTACCGTGATTAATGCTCCCTGGTTGTAAGCGAGTGCAGGCCCTTGAGGAGTGAAACAACTCAACTGGACAAAGTTTGCGGATGCAGGAAGAGAAGGCACGCTGTCAGTAAGTACATGCGATGGCAGAATTTGATAACAAGACATGTGCTCGGCTGGAGGTCCATGAAGGGGGTGATATGAATATGGTTGTGAAGAAGTTGCTCTTTGCGCAAAGTGAATGGAAGCCCACGAGGTCAGAGCCAACGAGTTTCTCTCTCGCGATCTCGGATGGACTTGAGGCTTGGAGGTTTGAAGGCACGGAGACGTTTGTTCAGGGCCGGGCTGATGCGTGGGACAAGAGCTTGAGCTGGGTTATGGAGAAAATCAAGTTCTATCTCTCTGTAGGCCAACCGGGTGTGACCTACCGCTTCACTAAAACTCGAGATAATCAGAGAAAGGTTCGGATTTCTCCAAATATTATACTGCATTCATCAACCTTCTGTACTAAAGTGATATTCATGTCAGTTTTGTCGTCGTGACTGAGCAGGACCGCTAGTTTTCACAGCAAAATCTCTTAAATTTTTCTGTAGGGATTTGCGTATGAATTCCCTGTGTATTGAAAATGTGAGACAGGGAAAATTCACCGAAGAAATAGACAGCAATGTTTAACAACTCACAGGGAAAACGTGAAGAATTCCTGATTTACAAATGTTTTGCTGTGCTTTACTGTAGAGGATCGGCATGTTGTAGGATGTCTTCCACTAGACCTGATGCTTTAGGGTGCTCTTTGAAGGTATTTATAAATCACAAATCCTACTGAGGTGAGCAGGTAGGGTTTGTGATTTAAGGTTGGAGGTTGTTCTTCTTTGGGTCTAATTAAAAAAATTACGAAAAAAAGGTCTTCTGGAGGGTCATCTCATTTATGTTTTGTTTTTATACATACATTAAGATCCTCTATGCTTCCTATAGGACCTCTTGGCCTTTCACACCCTTTGGAACACCAGGTCTCCACAGCAGGTACTCTTCGTTACTCCTATCCTCAAACGATCAGTCAGAAGGGTCACTAATCGACTCTTGTTGCTTGATTGTGCAGTTATCTTTTGATATCGAGGACAAAGAATCAGATCTTTCTCTGACAGCCAATTTTTCATTGGTGAACGCTCCAGATCCAGGGAAAATTACCAGCGGCTTGTTGGACTTTTTATACGATAGCAATTGTCGACTCACGGTATCTCTCATTGCCAATCAGATTTTTTTGTGTTTTCATAAGGAGATATGTCTCGATGCTACCGTGACTTTGGATCGCATTTGGAATTTGGTGAACACAATACCATAATCAGAATAAATTTGAATACGTTGACAATGTTAAATCGAAGATTATGGCTCAAATTTATCGTACATTTGTCACAGGAAAGCTACTTGAGGAAACGTCGAGATTTTGATAGGATGACAAGAGAGAATGAAGTCCTCACAGAGCAGAATGAGCGTTTTATGAATTTGAAGAACCAATTCAAAGAAGATGCATTCAAGAAGGTACATCAACTTTACATCTACACGAGATGGTGTTTCCATGTCGATTGAGGAGGCATCAGTTAGTTGAATCGCTCATGACAGCATCGTCTTGTGTTGAGCAGTTTGTGCCAGTACTCAATAGCAAAAAAGCAAAACTGAGGGAGCTCAGGAAGGAGATTGAAAGGTTGACACAGCAAACCAAGTCCAAGGTCAAAGAGGATAGTGACGCAGACAACACTACTAGTTCCTCTAATGAAGACAACGAAGAGGAAAGTGAACACCAAAGGTCTTCGCAATCTAAAAAGATTAAGGTAAAGCACAATTTTTTGTACGGATGCATTATGGATAAGGTTTTTACAGTCTTCGAATTATTTCTTTAGCACAGGTTTTCTTAATATGTATTGTTCTGAAGCAGAGTGATGAAGCAGTCAGTGAACCGGTTGGTACTTCTGTGGTCAATCCAGAACTAGATCCGGATGCAACGCAACCCTTTTTGGACGAGATTGAAGACGATGGTCCAAGTTCTGAGCCCTTGAAAAGAGTTGGTCAGTCATGCCTGTCAGCCTCGCTTGGAGACACGCCCTACGTGAGCTCTCAAAGCAAAAGACGGCGAAATTGATCGACTCAAGTTGCAGTTCTTTCTAGATCCAACTTCATGAAAAAGTTACAAGTCTTATTTTTTAGAAACAGGTGCGGTTGTAGCTGAAGTCCCTGAATCTACAAGAAGGTCTCCCACTTACTTGGGTGTGGGCCTGAGGAGAAAGGCAGGCTGGGGGGAAGTGAATGCGAGCTCCATGCTCCGCATTTTTGGGCATCATGATGGTGAAACTCCAAACCGGCTCCGAGGTTGCCGTTCGGATCTTGTGCTTCAGGGAACTCTGCTATCTCCTCGCTGCCAAACACAAGCTCCAATGGTAATCAACGAACACAACTGAGCTCATTTTTCATGACCAACAATACAGATGTTTATAACACCAACTCGTCATTCGCAGTTCAAACTTTCATAGGTGGAGAGAAATTCTTTCAACCCTCTGCACTTTTGCAGAGTAAGATTAGTCTTTTGTCACATGCATTCACCAACTTTTACTTGTGGAAGTTGTTTAATTAGACGTGTATACGACATGACGGGTTCTTTGGATTAACTATGGGTAGTCAGAGTGTTACACTTGTGCGATTTAAGTGACGCAGGTTTTGCTCAAATTATGCTCTGAACCGCGCTGGCATCAAAATACTTTCATCAGAGAGACTTGCGGTTGATGTCGAGGACTGCGACACCCCTACTGGGAATTTGTCATTACAGAATGTGCCATTAGAGAGGTTTGAGTGTTGGATGTGCAGGATTGGCTTGAGCAAGCTATTACCAATGATCCGACACCTGAGCTTGTCAGGGCAGCTTGAGCTGTGAACTCGCTTGATGCATACTTGCCTTGAATGTCTCAATTTCTATGCGATGATCAAATGATGCTGATGCTGAGACTCGACTATGTCAAACCTTAGTATCTAGAAAGTTGCATGTCTCTCCCAAGTGATCAAGCAATGAGTTAGGAGATAAGTTTTTAGGGTAACGCAGCTTAATTGTTTAGGTAACCCAAGTGCACTATTTAGTGTACATATTCTGAAATCTAATAAAAAAAAATGTTAAGTTTTGACTTCTCAGGTGTACCGAGAAAGGAAAAGCTTTAGTAGATTTTTATTAAAGTGGTGTGTTCAACTTAAAAGGTTCCCAAAGGCATTAAGGTATCTGCCCCCATAAGCGTGAGTTTAAGCACTTTAGCATAGCTAGGGTAGTGGGACAAGGGCAAAAAATTTATCAGTAGATTGGTAGCAAAGAACAAAAATTATCAGTTTAGTTTGGGAAGTTATCCACATAGTCATGTGTACATGGGTATTTTCCTAAGTGCTAAATCACTGAAATTGTAGGAATCATGTGTAAGAGAGGTTAAAAACAAGGCTTGTTGGTTTTTAAATAGTGAGATGGGTACTCAAAACCGTCATACCAATCACCCACAACCATCACTTTGTCACCCATAACCATCACTTAGTTCACTCATAAGCATTTGCTTTTTTAATTATGATGTTAGTGACGCCCATGGAGATGGTCATGCTGATGGGTGCTGCTACCTTACATTCCACCATCAATCTTATTTGCAAATATGGTAGAAAAGTGGACCCCCTCAAATTTTTACTCCTTGTATCTCCTTCTTCAATTATCAAATCATATGTAACTTGTTTTAAATTTGTTGAGCAGTTGATTGTGCATGAGAAGGCTTGAGTGATGAGTGGATGTTTCTAGATCTTTTTGGCTAGATCTTTGCAACAATTTTGGTAATCTTGCAACAAGTCGCCTTGGAGAAACCTAATATAAATCCAATTATTGGGTTGTTGTTGTGTTTATTTTGAATTAATCTAAATCTTAACCCTTGAATGATTGAGCAGCCCTTTGCAGCTAGTACAATACGGGGTATTTCTCTTGTATTTGGAGTGCATCCACACCTTTATTACAATTGAGATCAACAATGAAATTAGAATATAGATCAATGGTGTTCTAGTGAGATGGTCAAAATCCCAAATTAAAACTTTTTGTTGGTAGCAAATGCCAATTATATAGTAGCATACATACTATGTATTATAGTAGCTCCAGCCTTTAAGGGTTAACACCTTTGACTAAAAAACTAGAATTACTCTTGATCTCAAAAAGTCCCCTCAGCACCACTTGAGCTAATGCGCAAAGTAAACAAACATAATACTTCAATTTGGCAAGGAATGTTAAATTTGTTGCATATGTAATGGCTATATCATTGCTAATCGCTATTTTCACACATCACTGGTGTCATAACATCAAAATGATAACAAATGCATCAAAATCCAAGCATAAAGAAGCCAACATTCTAAATTGTTGTTTGGTGTTATCAATAACTATGCACACACTTGTTTGTTTTTTAAATTGATAAGAGCATCTCCACTTGACCGTCATAACAAAGATGAGGAATTGGTAGTGAAATATTGTTGATAGATATATAAACCAAAGTTGTAAACAACATTTGCAACCATCTTGCCCTCTATGCTACATGTTCCAACAAGCACAACAATATTCATCTTTTGTCACTAAAAGCAAGAAATGAAAGAAAAAAAATAGCAATGCCAACCTAGAAACAACCACAAAAAAACAAAGTCAGAAAGAAAACGAAGTCCATTTCCACAAAGACGCAAAGGATTGAAACAAACAAAATCATAAAGAAAACAAAGTCCATTTCCACAAAGACACAAGGTTTGACACAAGACAAGTGGGGCTCAAAAATCAACCCAACATACAAGCACTTGGTAAAACCTTATCACAAGCCTTTGTTTACAAGTCAAGGCCATGAATCACAGATGGAATGATTTTAACGTGTCTTGCAACTTGTTCCTCCCTCAAAATACTGCCTGCAGTCATTTACTATAAGAAATGTATATTTTTCTTTCATTTAATTACTGTAGGGAAAATGAAGAACGTCTAGACTACCTAAATAATGTCATGTACATCTCGCCCTACCAATTGCTAGGTTTATAAAATGAAAAGCCTCCTGCCTCCGCTCAAGGATCAAGCAAATAAGCTTCAAAGAAACCTAGAGAGTCTTGCATTTAATAATAAAAAATGTCGAGGGTTTCAATTGCTTGTTTTTTTTTTTTTACAAAATAAATTGCTCAAAAGCTACAAATATTTAACCAGGTATCGATGGCAAAAATAACTTGACAACCAGATACGGTTGACAAATGCTTTCAACACCAATCAACACTCCCTAGTAGTAGTGTACATGCGTTCCTCCATTGAACACTGCACCTTAAAAATCTCCAAAAATCCAGGATCTTGTTACCAGGGCTTATACGAACGAAGTCTGTTCCAAATTTGAGACGAGTAACGAAATCCACATAACCCTCTAAATTGTGGAGATTCACCTCTCATCCTTGTTTTAGTACCCAAAAATGATGAGTACTATCCAGGTAACATGGAAATTTGGCGAAGACTCAGGATTTAAGAGGACGAAAGTTTTAAGAAGTGCAGAAACCAGGTTCACACCACCACCACTGGGCTGGAATTGTAATCTTCTTAATGTGTCCCATTAATTCCTGCCAATCAACTCACATGAACGATGAAACCAGATTTATGGAGCTGGCAGGTTTCTCAAGTCGACATCTTTAAGAAACCACTCCGGTATGAGCTTGGCTGCATGAGGATAAAGGTCCTTGTACGAGTTACGAATAGTCACCTCGGCAACTCCAGCAACTCTTGATATATCTAGTGTCATCAAAATTGATTACATTCAGAAATGACAATGTAAATGTTTCACAATTCAACATAAAAAAAATTCAAAGAAAATATAAATATTGTAGGTTTTCAACTGATAATTTACGGAAGGATGAAGTGGATCAAGGGAATCAAGCTTTTGACACAAACCCAATCCAGAACGTTAGAAGCACCTTTTAAAGCCTTCTTTTCCTTTTCGTTGAGACTTGAAATCATGTAAATAGCAGCTGCAGCAACCGATATAGGACTTTTTCTGCAAACAGATGAGACGAAAACGTTGATACTAAATTCCATTGAACATCGATTAAACAGTGGGAAAAGCCGCCTGAAGTAAAGATAAAACCATAGAACTCGAGAAAATACATGATGGATATTCATTTGCCTTAAGGAGATGTAAAATGACTGACCGGATGTCCAGCATCTCCGACTTCTTCACGGTTTCCGTGGCAGCTCTGACCTCGTTATTTTCCATATTGAGATGCGAGCAAAATCTCCTCTGCAACAATGAAGTCAGGGTAAGACAATACCACATCCAGTGATGAAGGAGTGCATGCGTGTACATGTCTGAATTATGCTACCAAACAAGGAAAAGAAAGAAAAAAGAGAACATGAAGATAGACTAATTTACTGATTCCTTGAGCTAAAATATGCAAAATGAAGGTAAAGGTGACCCACCAAAAAGTCACCAGCATGGATAGTTCCCATTTCCATGGATATGCCCATATCCTCTTCCAGTTGCTTTACAATAAACTTCGTTGCTCTTCCGATGTCCTTCTTCGATGCTCCATTTGCAACTGAGCATATTTCTGCTCAACCACAAATACGAATCAGGAGCATTGTCTTGTAAGCAAAAATTCACATGTCAAAGATGCTATCAAAACAATGCGCAAAATTTGGAACTGGATCCATGAAACAGAGAAAGAGGGAGATAAGTTGCAACCTTTAAAGGTACGAGGTTTATCTTCCTGTCGGCAAGCAATGTATAAGCAGGCAGCAAGAATCGCATCCTGGCTTCGGCCCCGGATAGATTTCAGGTCTTCTACCTTCTTATAAATCTCATTAGCCCGATCCTTCACACCCAAGCAGAGGGAGGCATAAGCAACCACTCTGTCTGTCTATTGCATCAAACACATGTTTGCCAAATGATCTGTTTTTTTTCACCTGCTCATCTTTTTCATGAGCACAGCAATTCCAGCGTCAATGGACTAGCAAGAGTCCACAACAACTGAAAATATCTGCTCACCTTGATTGTTGACACCAGTCCAAGCCTGAATCACGTCCCACGTCACACAATAGTATGAGTTTTAAATATCCCAAGACAACTAGAAAGTGTAGAGGATTCAAGCTTCTATGAGGTATAGGAAGCAACAAACTCTTATCTGAAGTAAAAAGGATACTAATCTCTTCATACAAGCCAAATCTCAATTAAAGAGCAACCCCTCGGGAAACCTACTTTCATGAAATCTTCATACTACTAAAATAACAGTGACCTCTGTAATATCACATATGCCCCTTTATAATATCGCACATCCAATCTTTGTGACATTATCACATACATACAATTTAAAGAATTCCTGAAATTTTTAGCTTGCATTTTATTTAACATATGAAAATTCTAAGAAAATGCTAATGTTGAATGCATAGCGTATCAAGCACCAACCGCTAGTTCATATTAAAACTCTAAGCGGGACAGGCTTGCGTCTGGCCTTATCATATACCCTAATTGTTCCACTCAACAGAGTTCATGATTTACAAGGCTCTTCATCTGCGGCAGTGTGCTCAATATCATGAGGAGGAAACCTAGTAGTGTGCTGGATTTCCTCCTCCAGGTCCTCGGTAGTGCAGACTAGAATTGCTTACATGAAAGAAAAATAGAACACAAGAGAAAAAAACAGCATAGACCTAATCCAAGCTTCATTCAGAAGGGCAGGATGGAAAAACATAGTTAATCCTTTACAAGGAAGCTTTTTGAACATTTTTAGAAGGACAGAGGAATAGAAAACAAGAGAAAAGAAACAACATAGACCTAATCCTAGCTTCATTCAGAAGGGCAGGATGGAAGAACTCCGATAAAAAGATGTGAGACCGACCTATCCGCCATGATTCCAATCAACCGAAAAGCAATGATAAGAGAGCGATCAGGATTTCAGCCTACCCTAATTATTCCACTCAACAGAGTTTATGATTTCCAAGGCTCTTCATCTGCGGCAGCGTGTTCAAAACCATGAGGAGGAAACCTAATAGTGTGCTGGATTTCCTCCTCCAGGTCCTCCGCAGTGTAAACTAGACTTGCTTACGTAAAAGAAAAATAGAAAACAAGAGAAAAGAAACAGCATACACCTAATCCAAGCTTCATTCAGCAGGGCAGGATGGAAGAACTCCGGAAAAATGATGTGAAACTGACCTGTCCGCCATGATTCCAATCGATCGAAAAGCAATGATGAGAGAGCGATCAGGATTGGAGCCTCGGTTCTGCCAACGCCCGAGAGAGGACATGAAATCGCCCTGCGCTCCATTAGGTTTCGAGATGATGGTCGACAAACCCCCGTCCGTAAGCAGCGGATTGGAAGGCCCGCCCACTCGAACCGGGTCGCTGGAAGTGGAATCCGAGAACGTCCGCCACTCTGAACTCTCGTCCACGGAATGCTGCTCCAGCACTAACCCGCACTCCGCACACACCATGTCACCCGCGGCATGGTCCACCACCACCTCCGTCGCCTTCCGACACTCCGGACACACTGTCTTATTCATCTTCTTATCAACAATCAGGCTCTGTTGAAATAAAGCTCCCTCTCCAATTTTTCTGAACCCCGGGGAAGAAATGAAAGCCAGATGTGAACACCAGCGCAGATTAGGGTTTCTGAGACGAGCAATTCACTCTGAGATACATAATTCCACGGCATCCAAATTCAGATACTCTCTCATCACAAAAGCATCGTCACAACTTCAACCCCGTCCAGTGAAAAAGCTAAAGCGCCTAATTTGAGTGTGAAATTTTCTGAACCCAGGGGAAGAAATGAAAGAAAAGCAAGATGTGAAAACCAGCACAGATTAGGGTTTCTGCTAAAGTTGATGAGACGAGCAATTCACTCCACGATACATAATTCCACGGCAACAAAAATTCAGACACCTCTCATCAACAAAAGCATCGTCACAACTGCCCATGGAGAAGCTAAAGCGCCTAATTGAAGTGTGAAATTTTCTGAACCCCGGGGAAGAAGTAAAAGCCAGGTGTTAAAAACAGCGCAGATTAGGGTTTCTGAGACGAGCAATCCACTCTGAGATACATAATTCCACGACATCAAACATTCAGAAACTCTCTCATCACAAAAGCATCGTCACAACTTCAACCCCATCCAATGAAGAAGCTAAAGCGCCTAATTGAAGTGTGAAATTTTCTGAACCCAGGGGAAGAAATGAAAGAAAAGCCAGATGTGAAAACCAGCGCAGATTAGGGTTTCTGAGACGAGCAATTCACTCCACGATACATAATTCCACGGCATCAAAAATTCAGATACTCTCTCATCACAAAAAGCATCGTCACAACTTCAGAAGCTAAAGCGATTAGTTCAAGTGTGGTTCATGTGGCTCGTTCTTTACCAATTCGTAACCAAATCCAGGTCTGAAAATACCAGAGGATGAACTGCGTTCGGGGAAAGGATGCCGGAGATTTGTATGGAGACTTCGATCGATCGATCGGAGATGTGGTTTGTGTGAGACGGATCCGTCGCTTGGCGCGGGTGCTCCGGCAGCGAGGCGGAGAGCATCGCCGTGGACAACACGACGCGAGGAAGTGCGATGGGCTACTTCACTCATCCACGGTCAAAGGGTATAGTGTCTCCTGTTTCCCCGCCCCTACGCGGTGCGGTCACCGGGTTCCTTTCTCGACCGGTCGGTTACCGCGGCTTGTCGGCCGATACGGAGACCCACTGGAGCGTATGGAGCGTATGGAGCGTATGGAGCGTATGGAGCGTATGGAGCGTATACTGCAGGGTCCGGGAAATATTTGAGATTTTTCTGTAGATTTCCTTCAATTCCTGTATTGAACCGGTTTATCAAGGAGCTCTTTTGGTTATTTTCTCTATGTCATACTATAAGTAATTTTTTAATATTTTTGACCAGTTTGTTTATAAATTGCAAACAATTTTTTCTCATTTTAGTTGACTAGCATTGAATTAACGGTTGGTTCTTCCTGGACCTTGGCATAAAGGAAACCACTATGGGCCTTATATGATTTCAGATACAAAAATTTAGATGAATATATATAGTTTTTCATCCAATTTAATTTTTTTTAGAGTTCTTTGAATGTGCTTGTAGTTCAAAGTGGTGTCAAATCTTTGGTTGATGTTTCCGTGAATTTGTTTTAGAGCAAAATATGCTAAAACAACAGATCTAGAAAGATGTCTTTTAGTATATTTTGAAAACATGTACTTCTTTGCTCTAGGTCTGAATTTTAGCCATATAATTGATTTTTTTTTAATTTGGGTTTAGTGGAATGAAGTTAAAAAACTCTACTTTTTATTCCAAGAATTTTAAAACTTTTGAATATGTTTATAAGAAGGAAAGATGTGTGTATGGATGTTTCCTACATTCCCATGCAATCAAATCTTAAAAATTCAACACCAATGTTTGTCAATCATTTATCATGTAAAACCATGAATTTAGTACAAAACAATTCATCAAAAATGGGATTTTGGTTTTTTGGAACCAAAATTTGGTATACTTGATTGGGATTGCACAATAGTTACAAAACTAGGATGCTAAGACAAGAAAATGCCAACTATATTGTATGTTAAAGGTCAAGGAGGTTGATTTGGCTCATTTTTTAGCTGATTTGTGGGGTAGAATCACCTGCTCCGGCTGATTTGGTTTTGTATTCATCTACTGTATGATGAAACATATTTTCCTCCTCTATATTTTGTAAGAAGTTTGCATGCCAAATCAGCCTCCCCAATCTTTAATGCTAGATAATTGGCCAATTAGGGTTGATTTTGCATTACGGTTTGGCCAACTGGCTCCCCTTGCAGGCTCACCCATGGCCTCACCGTAATGCAAAATTGGCCCTAACCGGCCAGTTATCTAGTACATTGTGCAAATTCTTTGACTTGAAAAATAGGTAACTACTCATCTTTATTAACTGTACATAAAAGTGCATATAGTCATGCTTCTTATTACTTTTTTGGGCAAATTTGATAGATACCCCTTAAATTTACAACATTTGTACAAATGCCCCCAACTTTTCAGAAATTGTATAAAAATTCTTGACATACTTTCAGAATTGCAATAATACCATTTTCCACAATTACCAAAGGTGCATGTCACTTGCTTTGCTTTTGGGCAAGACTTTTACTAAGAAATTGAAAGGCTGATCACTACACAAATCCTATCCAAAAGTGGTATTTTCTTATGAAACTTCATCAAAGGTGTTTTTACAATTTCTGAAAACCAAAGGCATGTGTGCAAATTTTACAAATTTCAGTGGTATCCATCAAGTTCAATAATGTATTGTATTCTTTCACACAATTTTTTTTAGCATAGAATTCTATTAACCCCTAAACACCGGGGTGGTCACTGTGCCTGCCTATCTACAATGTTGCACAATGAACAACGACATCTGTAGTGGTGCTCTCTCATTAAAATATTATTTTTAAAAATTGCAAAAGTCAATAGTGCATGGTGCCCTCATGAAAATCACAATAAGGGCAACTTGGGACCTAACACTATGACTTTGAATTTTCTCACAATTTGGGCTACTTAAAAATATGAGTGCATTTAATGAGGTAGTTTTTGGGCCGGACTAGGGAGACACCCTCTAGTTGCTAGGGAGACACCCCCTATAGCCCAACCTATTAAATCTGAGATTATTAGTACGTTAAAATATGCAATAAAATCAAAACAATATTTTAACGCACATCTGAATCTGCAAGCATTGCAAACATATAACAAATATGTCTCATTTGTGACATGGTCAAGAGTTAAACTTACAAACAAAAGGAATGACTAGTTTTAACTCTTGATCATGTCACAAATGAGACATATTTGTTGTATAAACACTTTGCAAATACAAATGTGCGCTAAGATGTTATTCTGATTTTATTTCCTATTTCAACATAAAAATAATCTCAAATTTAATAGGTTGGGCTATAGGGGGTGTCTCCCTAGCAACTGGGTGTGTCTCCCTAGTCAATCCCTAGTTTTTTTTGCTCCCTAGTCAATCCCTAGTTTTTTTTGCCTTCTCTTATGGACAATGTGTTTCTGATCACTTCTGAAAAAAAAAATAAACAAAAAACTGCATTTTTCTGCCCCACAGAGTGTTTTTTTAATGCCCAGCGGACGATAATCGTCAGCTTCGGCGTTTAAGGGTTAACTTGAAACTGCCTTCGACATGGTCATTTGAAACACCAACATGTACTGGGTCATTGTATGGCCATACCCTAAAAAAACTGAGATGCAATTTAAAGAAAGTGACAAAAAAGAGGACTAATAGTACTCAGAATCAGGGGCATAAGGACAGAGCTTCTTGCTGCATCATCCTGCCTCTCACATTTCAAAGCAAAGTACTCCTTGCTTTTACATTGTTCCAGTAAAATTTCCTATTTCCCAGGTCTTATGGCTTTGCAACTTCAGGCAACGTCCTACTGAGTATGACAGCTGAAGCATCGATGCCTAAGAACAGTATTACTAAATATATAAGCAATTTTTTTGAAAGTTCATCTGATTCTGGAGTGTTGAAAACCTCTTGAAAATGGGGACAAGAGGTTCCTACCTTAAAATAAGCCATGTCCATCGAATAGACAAACACAAAAGTAACGCAGATACACAGAAAAAAATTTGATTGCTCCAGAAGAAGCCTTAAGCAGGGCTACCTGGAGCTTCTACTGTAAAGTCTTGCCCATTTGTAGAGAAAGCGACCAAGGGCAGAACTCAAGTGTGGACTACTTAAATATAACGTTGGTCTCCAAAAGAATCTGGAAAACACCAACGCATATTTCTCCTGTAATGAGAAGAATAATGATCCACTCAAGCGTATCGGACTTCCTATTTTGGAGAATCTCCAAAAAGAATCGCACGTTGTGCTGCAAAACAGGAGCAATATATTTCTTCAGTTAGTTGTGCACTCTTATAATTGTATGCTATTCTTCATTACAAATGTCCTAATAAAACGACACCAACGAGACACTACTAAAACAGGAAAGTGGCCTTCAACTACAAATCATGATCTACACTAACTTTCTACAAAGGGCGCTAGCAGTCATCATACCTGTATGATATTAAGCTTGAAATCCAAACTCTCAAAACGCTCATCCAGCTCAAAATCATCTCGCAAGTACTCCCAAATCTGTGCATAATTTGCGTCTTTCCATGCAGCGTCTGACCTGTTAAATCAGATTGCAACAAGTGGCTAATCATAAGTGCCTCTATCCCAAATAGAAAAAATTCATGTATCTTTCCATATAAACCCTCAGTATAATCCTCATATATTGAAAAGTTGAAATAGCATACTTGACAATCTTAGAATATCGCTGTTCTTATAACCACGTCACAAGTATACCAGATAAAACAAAGTTATTTCTTGGAATGATGAGCCTTTACATGCTACTATTAAATTTCAACAGTCGTCTCGTTCTCATTAAACACCGAGTTTTCCTACATATTTGTACCAGTGGTTCGTAAAGAAAACAGCACATTAGAGAGACAGCAAGGTATGGACAAGAGGGCAAACCTCTCTAGGAGACCTAAGCGGAGAATAACATCCGCCAGAGTGGTGTTGGCAGCTGCCACCAACTGAAACAGGCTTTTCCGAGTCATTGTGAAGGTACCCGTCTTCTCCATTCCTCGATTTAACTCACTGAACGTGTTCACCATCTCATCCACCTGCATCATTGATCAATATCTTTGTATAATCCAACTGCTTCCATAAACATGGTGCTCCTGATTCAATTGATCTGAACTCCGAATGGTTTGAATATCAATGGCGGAGCTTGCTACTGAGTAAAAACCTCACACCACTAATAAAGAGAAGTAAGCTATGCTAAAGGCAAAACTGCAGGAAGAAAGCGGTTCACAATAACTTCTACTGAAGTAACAAAGTACATTCAAGAGTGGCAAAAGAACCTTTTTGGCATAGTGGTCAAGGGCAATGCTTTGACCAAGGATGCTAGAGATGACTCGAATGTTGTCTGTGTCAAGCATCCGCAACATAATTCGATCTTGTCCTCCCTGACTCCACTCACTCAGAGTTGGCCTAACCAGCACCCCATAATCTGAGCACAAGAGGAAAAAAAGCCAGCCCTACATCAGTGATCCTCTCCCACTTTCCTGTACTGAGATAAAAATTTGTGCTTAACTCCTACAGAACTGCTCTACATTTGGGGATTATATTTGTCACTTCACACATGGTAGTTTGGTAACATGATGAGTACTAACAAAATATGATGTTGTATAACCACGATACTCTTACTTCGATCTACATGTAGTTGTTTGTTCTTACAATGAAATCTCCTATAGGACTGGAAGGTACAAGTGACATGCAGATAAGTGCACAAACCCAGAAAGGGCTCTCCTCAGTCCTATAGGAGCAGCATAAATGTATGCGATGAGTGCAATTACATAATCTGTTAATTATCAGAGTTCCGCCAGAGTCATGATAACACAGCTTCATCAAAAGGCCTGCAAAAAAGAGCTTGAAGGAAAGAAATAATGAGGAGTGGACCTATTACCATCTTTTCTTGTCTCCCGAAATTCGTCTGTGCAGAACTTGCGCACGGCAGACAATGCTTCCTCCTCTTCATCATCACCAAAATTGAAAAACACAATAGATCCATATTGGAAGGCGACCATGAATCTTTCTTGCGAGCGACTTATCTCTGCAAATCCCTGCCCAAGTTACAGATGTTCAATCCAGGCAATCAATCACTAGAAGTAATAATACTGACCTGTTTGTAACACAAACATTCAAGCCTGTCTAAAGTGCGGCAACAAGGGGAAGGATGTGAGGAGATAAAAGCTAGAGAACTATACAGGTCTGTTCGATGTAGGTTTGGCGTCGGCAGGCCGATTCGTGAACCGAATAATGAGATTATTGCGCGAAGTGGTGACCTCTAAGAAAGGCTCCTCTGACAGCCGTTTCAAATCCACACTGCACCCTCACCCCAATTCATCATCAAAAGGTTCATAATTGTGAAAACCTTGGCAATACACAACATGGGAACAGTATAATAGAGGACCTCCCATGCAGACCCCGGCATTCTATAAAGTACGCAAGGCATTAAACCAAAGATCATTGAGATCAACCCCTGAGAAACATCTCTTCTTTACAGCTTTTTCATTAGATACTCCGCAGGATCAGCAGGAGATGTTCAATACAAGAGCCTACAAAGAAAAATCCTAAACTATGCTGGGCTTCTTCCTCCATGTCCTCTATATTACAAACTAGCCCACGGTTCCACTTAGCAGCAATTCAATTACACAAAGAGCACAGAATAACAACTTGAGTACATGATCGGTAGCAAAACTAAACACATAGCGCTCTGCAAATTTAATAACCTTCAGCAAAAATTTGATTGGCACCAACAGAGAGAGAGAGTAAACGAGCATATACTTCTGAGAAAGAGCTCACCTTCTCGAAATGTAGCAAGCCTTGACAGGAATGTAAATGTCATCTTGTAGGAATTTGGGCGGTGGATTGGGCGAAAGGCTGGCCCGCTGACGCGTGTCATACTCCCGAACCCGCACATGCTGCTGACTCCAGTCGAGTTCATTATCATCTCTTACCATCTTTAAATCGCTACTACCATCCTTACAATCCTTTTCCAAATCTTCTTCCTGATCATGGTCCCACGCCTTCTCTCGCTGCACCCTATTTGGATCCACTGGGAGCTCTTCTGGAGTGTCCCAATACTCAGGTTCGCTGCTTTGCGCACTTGAAACATACGTCCGACATGGCGCCCAGATTGGATTAGGGTTCCAAGAGAAAGACTTGGGACTGGCGTGAGCAGATAAATCTGAACCGGAGAAGAAGTGCCTCGATTGGCCGCTCTTAAAGCTCGAATTTACACGTGTTGTCTCATGGCCTGACCCTGACCCTTGCTCTAAGGTAGGAGGCTCGTAAATGGAGCAGCTAAGGGTTTGTGCGCTTCTGTGGAAAAATGTGGAAAAATCAGGGCAACTTATTAAAATGGAAATAATTTTGGTAGAAAGCCAAAGAAGAGACAGTTTTGTGGCCATTTAATTTGAAATTTTCTGAGTTAGTATGAATTAACTACAATTTATCAAAAAGCAAAAGTGAATAGGGTAGCTATTCTTGATCATAGGTGATAGCATTCATGATGCAAAGGCGGCTTGTAAATGGAGCACATGAGTCCTAAAAGCAACCACTACAAAGCCAAGAATGCCCCAATAAGGCTCTTAAAGCGTGCAAGCACCCATTTCATATTCTAATACTCAAATCATGATTGAGAACATGTTTTCATTTATTTTAGTATGACATATATCTGTATTTTACTAAAAACGCGTTATTCGTTAATTTGGGAAAATGCTTACAAAGTGGGACTTTGGGCTTTTTTTCCAAAGAACGCCATGTTTGTTGAATTGGGAATCTGTTAATTGTTTTCCAATGAAATGTGATATATATCATCCATATCATCCATAAATAAGCTCTTTTTGGAGAGAAAATTCATTAACTTCTGAAATTTTGGAGAGAGTTCATTAGCTAGGATTCAAGTGACCTCCTTAATTTAGATTCAGGTGACAATCTCAGATTCAGGTGAGTACAAATTGGGACATATCTTTTTCCCAAATTAACAAATAACGCATTTAAAAGACAAATCTGAACACCATTATGACCAATAAGCACACTCAACAATGGCTCATGCCACTCTCTTAAATTCCTAAAATAGTGCATGCACCAAGTACAATTTCTGAACATAGAAAATGTGACCCATTTAAGAACCTCTTTGCACTTTTTTTGTTTTTGTGACCCCTACATGGTCCATTCAAAATAACTGCTCCGAATTAGAGCCTCCTACCTTACGGTGTTCTTCCATGGTACAAATGTCGAAGTAATCACGCTCGTTTCGTTGCTTGCAGAAGGAAAATGGCTGGCCGTGAACGCCTGGCCGATCTGCTGCACACATCTCCATTGAGTAGTTCTTGCTCTCATTGTGCCTTATCCCTCTCCGTCACAACCATCTTCAAGTCAACCTCTTGTTTAATGCGCCAGGGGAAGATAAAAACCGTTGCGCCTGCAATAACAAGCACGTATAAAAAAAGTATTCGGCATCATTCTCCGGACATGATAAAGTGAAAAAAAAAACAACACTAAAGGAAAGCGGTTCAAAATTAGGGTTTGCAACTAACTATAGTGTATGACACTTATAACCAACAACTATTGGCCAAATAAGAAATACTAAGGCACAACACATATACTCAGTAGCTCAAAAGTAATTCCACCACTAAGAGGGACAAACCCTAAGCTTCATCTTGTTGGATTGAAATTTTCGATATCTTTTTTTTTGACAAAGCCTTAGGCTAACCATAGGATAGATTAATACTGCTATCGAAGGAGCACTATAACATAGAAGCTATATGTATGCTCACAAATCACGAAACACGGCATCGAAACACTTCACTGAGGAATTCCCCCGCGGGCTTCGCAAAATTAGGGTTTTGCAACAAATTAGTGAAACTTAATACCGATAGCGATGTTAAAATGGGAACGACACAGCAATGGTCTTTGATCACAATCTCCGAGTCAAGTCACTTCAATGATCGCACAAAAGATGTCGAAAGTACTGTGAATCGTCAAATAAGCCATCTATAGAGTAATACGTTATCAATCGCAATAAAAAAGGCACAGCCACAATAACGAAGCAGGAAGGTAAATAATTCAAGAACGGTCCAGAGGTCACGAAATCGTACGGCGTTTGTCTTCTTCAGATGTGCTCCTCTGAGAGAAGAGGAATTCCGTTCAGGCACTTTCAGGCGCTCTCTTCGATTGAAACTCAGAGATCCGACATTTGATGTCTTGATCGATGAGTTCCGAAGACTTGCGTCACCGGCAGCGGCGCCGCAGAGAAACTGTGGCGCAGTTTGTGGAGTTCTTCTTCGTCGCCATCTCATTCAGGAGACCCACCCAGGTCCCAAACCCCAACTCAAAACCCAAGTGTCAACTCAGGTCCCAACTCAACCCCCAGTTTAGCGCCGGATCCCAACCAACTTATGTTGGCCTGTAAGGTAAACGTACCTATACCCGAGCGTTTAACCCCTAACCGTCCAAGAGGATAAAAATCGTCCTTTCAATGTCGAAAACACACCTTGAGGGTGGAAAAATATTTTTTTTTCAATTTTTTTTCCTTAAAAGTGCTTAGAGAGATGTGCCACATTAGTGAATGTCAAAAGTAGCTGCTTTCAATACCTCCATATTTTTTAAAACACCAATTTGTAAAGAGATGTACAAGGTCCTTGCTACCCTTTTTGTGAGGGTAGGATACACTATTGACTTTTCCTTCTTTTGAGAAGAATATTATCTCTCTTGGACACATGCCACAAGCTGTTCGCTACCCATGAACAATGCACACTCTCTTGGGTCTGATTCACAGGTTCAAGATCAGTCCTTTAAGGATTAAGGGTTTGGGGTACCTCAAGGTTTTGGAAAATTCCAGAAAAAAATCTGTAGGGTTAACCTTTCAACAAGCTATCACGGAACGTAATTTTTGTGGAAAAAACGTACTGTAGATTATTGTATATTAAAGGGCAAAGTTGCAACTCATAGGGTCCCTATTAGCAACTCTAGACTATCCTTGGAATTGCTTGGATGATTTCCTATACATGTGCTTGATTGTCCCAATTCCAACCCTCCCAAACTAGCTTCTAAGCTGACATGTGGCGTGATTTGCTTGTGCAAATGGCATTCACTGCTCCACTATGGGTTCAACAGTGAGTGCTGGACACCTTAAAACTAGGGATTGGCATTGGATGATGCTCGATGAATGACACATTTACCTTAAAGTGCAAAAATAAATGTTAAAGTTGTTGGGAATAGAAAACACAACAAAGACATAAAAGAGACATAATCATTAGAGGTAGTTATGACATGTCTAAGGTATTCTTCAAGATTACAGAATGTTGAGGTGGCACTTCTAGTGCAATTCACGAGGAGGGACTTCATCGAGGTTGGAGAAATTTTCTTCTCCGCTATTGAGGCCAAAGAATGGAGCTAGAGAAGTTTTCTCAAGGAGCTTTTCACCCATATCCTCTTGTAGAGCCCTAGACACAAAGTCATAGTCCATTTTAAAACAACTCCCACACATTCAATTCTTCATCAAATTAAAAAGTAATTACATATTTGAAAGGCCTGCTAAGGGGGATATAATGTATTAGAATTTGAAAAATAGACTATTCTTATTTCATGCTTTTAATCCATGTCAAACGCAATTTTGCACAAATAAGTATGCCATATTTATCAACTTTTACCAACATCATCAACATCTTTGTGGCTTTTAACCACCTTTTAGAACTTAAATTTGTCTAAACTCAAACAAGCCTATTGTACATTGAGAACAGATTGAGAATACACTAGTGGTAATTTTTTGACAAACTTATAGTGATTTTAAAAACATTTAAATCATAAGTGGGTTTTTTCAAATGATTTTTTCTAACACTTCTCCTAATCAGATTTAGATCAAACTTTAACAAAATTTGCTCCTTTTTCTAAGCTTTTCAAATATGCAATTGGTTTTAGATTTGATAAAGTACCAAAGGCGTGAGATTTTTTTTTAAAGGACTACAACTTATTGTCTAGGACTCTATTTATCATGATTTACTCTCTTAGTTGCTCATTGGAGTTGTTCCGCAAAGGGTAAATCATTCTCCACCGCCCAAAAGGGATGTCAAATCTTTTCCATGGAGAAATGATCCCATTGGCTCAAACTATTTTCACTCAACGATTCTCCATCTCCAAAGAAGTTTCAATCTCCAACAACAAATGACTACCTATTGCATGCAAGGAGAAAGAAGTAATAAGATTGTTATTCCAAGTAGGTTTCTCCACTATATACAAGGAAGAGTAAAGATAGAAAGTGAAAAGTCCTTCTCTACTATTGGTTTATGGGATTCTTTTGCTAAAGAAAACTCTAGTGAACTCTAGTTAACTATGTGTAGAGTGTACCCTAAAGGACCAAGCCCGTTTTTATGTGAAAATCACTAAAAACTGCCACTTTTGGGAGAATGAGTATAAAGGTAGGAAAAAAAGTTCTTTTGAAAATTCATTTGTAGGATCATGCCCTAGACTATGGGAGGTACTTGTGGAAAAAAATCAGTTCATTCTAGACATACAAGAGTGAGATATTGACATCCAAAGTGCAAAAAAAAGTTTTTTTCCCTGCTGCCCAAAAATTGTAGAAGTCATTGATTGCTCCAATATAAAAAAAGTTGCTCTAAGCAAAGTTGAGGTTTATTTTTTTCCATGTTGAAGACCAAGTTAGGTATGTGTGGGAGAATTTTTAGATGAATTGGAGGTGTGGATCATACTTTGTAAAATATTGCAATGTTGTAAGGCCATGAAATTTGCATAGACACTAGGCAAGATTGGAGGATTTATGTAAAATTGAGAAATATGAGTTACTTTGATCCAAATGGTGAAAACCAAGGAATCTTAGTTTACTACAACTTGGATAAAAAAACTCAAAAAACAAATCAAAGCACCAAATTTAACAAGGGGCAAAAGAAATGGAGGTTTGGGAGTTCCATACTTGCCCGCAAACTAGAACTTCTCACTCATGAGTGAGAATTGAATGATTCAAAGCTTTCCACTCATATAAAAATTTAAAGAATCAATTTCAGATTATTATTATTTTTAAATGGAATTTTTAAAGAATTTTTTGGGCTGCCCGGATTGCCCACCCTCCCCTGTTTTTCTGAAATTCATGCATAACTTCTTCAATAAATGTCGGAATGGAAAAAAAATTAGATATACACGTACTTCTTTGAATTCCCCACCAACCTCAAAAGTTTCAAAAATTTATAAAAATTGGTTTAGTCATAAGTACATGTTCGAGGTCCATTTGTCCCCCAAGGGGACAATTGGTCCTTTAGGGGTTAATATAATCCTTATCTTAACACTCCTTGCTCAATACAATATTTGTATCAAATTCTAAACTATGTTTTATATAATAATTCTTGTAATCTTGTAAGTTATACAGTTGTTACCTCATTAAAATCTTATCCGGAAAACCTTGTTAATAATTAAGGAAAAAACCATAGATGAAGGAAAAAGACTACAACACCTTTAATAATTCATTCACACGGTAAAATCCAATGGGAAAAATCTATGGAAGGATAGTTAAGGCTCTTATAATATAAACATATCTTGAAACCTATTAAATCTCTTGCTCCAAAGTATTGAATTGCCACATTACAATGCCATGAATAAGTTGACAATGAGTACATAGTGGAAAATCCTTAGTGAAGAGATCCGTAAGATTATTTGCTAATATAACTTTCTTGATTTCAAGTGCTTGTGCTATAATCAAGTCATGGGTGAAGCTAAAATATTTTGGATCAATATGTTTAGTCTGATCACCTTTAATAAAATCCGCTTGCATTTGTGCAACACAAGTACTATTGTCTTCATATAAAATAGTTGGAGAATCTTCATATGGTAATCCACAATTTGTTTGAATAAACTTATCAATTGATCTCAACCAAATGCATTCCCGAGATGCTTCATGTAAAGCAATAATTTGTGCATGATTGGATAATGTTGTAGTTATTATTTGCTTTACAAATTTTCAAGATATAGTGGCTTCATGTTGTAAGAAAACATAATATGTTTGAGACTTGGCTGTTGTAAGGTCAGATTTATAGCCAGCATGAGCATACTCAACCAATGTAGGATTCAATAATTGAAAGTAATGCAATCCCAAATCTTTAGTCCCTTCCAAATAACGAAGAAGACGTTTAATACCATCCCAATGTCATAGTGTTGGACGGACACTATCTCTTGCAAGTACACTAATTGCAAATACAAAATCAGACTTTGTAAATGTAGCCAAATATAAAAGTACTTCAACTGCAATGAGGTATGGATATTGTTCACCTAGTGATTCTTCATCTTTCTCTCAAAGGCAATAAAGATCTTCACCATTGTTGCTACAACCAACCATAGGTGTGGATAGTGAGTAGGCATCCGTCATATTAAACATTTTTAATACTTGATTTATATAAACATGTTGTGAAAGAAAGATGCTATCAACATCTTTCAAGTGAAGAACTTGTAGGCCAATGCAAAAAGTAGTTTTGACAAGTATTTTCATCTCAAATTCACAAGTAAATAAACTTTGTAGATGCAATATACGTAGATTTGGTGCCCACAAGGTTCAAATCATCAACACATTCCGCAATGATCACACATCTATGGTTATCTTTTGTAATAAAGTGACATGGTAGCAGTGGATTCTTTATAAAATGATGCTCAATGAGGTAGTTCCAGAGTCCTTGATATCATATGCATCTAGATTGCTTCAGACCATATCAAACTTGTTGTAATCTAATACCGCAATATTTTCCCAAAATAGGGGTAACTTGCTTACTTTCACTATGGGAAATTTTTTGTCCAAATTGACATAAAATTGACACACTTGTGTCAATTCTTGTGTTAATTAGGATGTGTTGATTTGGACAATTCATTGACACAATTGTGTCAATTATGTGTCAATTATGTGTCAATTATTGGCCTATTCATGTCAACTATTCATTCTATGGTCACCCACACTGGATAGAATTTATTATTTCATAAATATACATCCGCGTACATGCATGTTTGGCAGTTTCTACAAATTTCTCATGTTCATCATTTGCTATTTACCATGCCATAAACTCCGCTGCAATCTACTACTACTACATCAATGTATGTACTAACAATATACCACATTTGAATACACATACAGTTATAGGAGTAAGAGTTCATGTACATGGCGACATAATTTCTTCTGTGCTTCTGTTCAAATACTACGTACATCCTCATAATTCAGGAGATGCCCATGTGATCAACAACACATACATGGCATTTGCAAGAACATTCAAAGTATTGAGGGCAAGGTTTCCACTTTATTCATTTGGAGAATTTCTTATATAACACAAACTATAGAATAATAATACTCACACTACTATGTAGTACAAGAGCAATAAATGAGGCCACTTTCTATATAGACACTTGCATCTCCTCAAATTCTAGAGAACTTGTAGAACTTGTGTAGCCAAATACACCGTCTTCCATTGTTCCTCTTTTGCCAGAACTTCACAAAAAAATCCTACGACTGCCTCATTCACCATGTCTAGCCCGGCCTTCAAAACCTGTTTAAAAGATCAGCATCTGTTGGAACACATTAGAAACATAGTCATGCATTAAGAACATAGTCATACTTTCACTTGCCTGTTGCTTCCCCACACTATACTAAAATATATGTTCATTGAAATGAATACATAACATTCCTAATGCACACTTTCATGAACACTAAAATTTGGAAAATATTGCATGTGTCTCGTCCCCTTCATGCTCCATCACAGTTGCTCGCTAAAGCGCTTCAGCAAATACATGCACTCAATCCAATCACACATAACCTGTCTTCAAACATAACCCAATATTGTTAGAATAAACTCAACAGTATAATCTTCCGCTAGCAAGAACTTATTGCACCCCCACGTTACTTCACTTCATAAGGAACACAATCCATTCATTCATTATTGACATACGTGAAGCAAAAATGCTCTCATATTAGTACCGTTTAAGCATAAAATGAACCTTCCTCCTCTCATTAAGTTAAAGCTAATACTATTGCACCCACAGTTTATACAACGTTGGCCCCTGTGTAACATTACGGAAACAGATTGACGGCCTACTTCCGGGTACGGGTCACTCTCCAAAAGCCATCAATACTTGCCGTTTAGCTACTTCTAAACAACTGTTCGCAATCTTAGGGCACAAATCTCCACTCCATATCATATGGCACATTTGGATCTCAAATAGCAAGTAACCATCACAGGAAGGTGACAACACATGATCTCAAGCAAGTTTGTGTCATTCTATTTTGTTCAAATTCACAATTCCGAACAACAAACTGCTGCTACAAGAAGCACGGAAGAGAAACTTTGAAAACAACATTTCCTAATACAAGCATGAATTACATGGATATGCACTTTGTCATTGACTTCTACACATTGCCTCTTATGGAAAGAAAAACAAAAAAACCATCTCCTCAAACCTTCTGCATATATGCCAGACTCTGTACTTTTCATAGAACTCACTTTAGACAGTGTTGACAAATACCATTCCACTCACAAGCATTGTTTGATAGATTAATGAAGTACCTTTTAAATTTTGACATAGCATTCTTCAATTGTACACCACTCTCCTTCTTGTACTCCGAGATGTGCATGCACAATCTTCTTCCATGCCACCTTCATTGTTTGAATTTCCCTACACAAATAATGCCTTACATGTATTTAGAACTCATTGAAAAAGTAGTACTTAGTGATGAATTAAAATAACAAAAACCAGGAAATGGTTTGTGCAACCTCTACATTCAATGCACGCAATCAAGATGACAAACCAATATTGGCCAAAGTTTCACTTCTTTTGACACTGCAACTTCATCTTACCTTATCTAACTGATTTCCTTCTTTACTACAATCTCCCCTCTTCTTGTTTTGGTCTGCAATAGTCTGACTTTGCTCGAGGATGCTGCCCCTTCAATCGACTAATACTCTTCTAGCTTCTTCCTCATCTCCAACAGGGTAAGGTGACTTAAAACTTCATCCTCCAACAGTTGGTGATTCTTCATCAACACGTCATTCCTCATTGTTTCCTCCTACTGCACTCTTGCTTCAACATTTTTTGCTTGATTGCTCACATCCTCATCATCATCCTATCCTGCACTCCCGTTTTCTATTAAGAGAACACGTGTGCTAGCTCTGCCAGGGATGCTGAGTTTCTCTTTTTTCTTATGCAGACGTCCACCATACCTTTTGTTTTGTTGCATTTTAGCATTAATCTCCTCTGGTTTAGGAGATCTCTTAAGTTTGTCTTGCAGCCTTGCCTTCACACCAATCAACCTAGACAGTCTTGTTCTTCCAAAATGAACTCTACTGGCATTGGCGCGTTTGCAGTCCTTCGACTTTTGCTGGTGAGCCGGATTGTTTTTGAGCTTCACAAGTGTCCTCCAAGTTTTCTTTGACACATCCTTTGGTCTTGACTTGCCATTGCTGATGCTTTCCCAAAGATTGGAACGCCTCACCCTCACCGCTCGTGCAATAATATCCTTAACAATTTTATACCGCACGGATGCAGTATAGCGCCAAGACGCCTGTATCCACTCAGTAACTACCTCCATCACTCTCGTGGTTGTTGATTTACATTTAGAATTGCTGGGTTTAGTCTTCTGGAAAGAAGCGCCAACTCCCTCTTCCAATCCTCCTGGCCCAAACCAAAAGGTTTTCCGGTTTGCCCATTCACCGACAAAACATTCATTGGCAATCCTAGTTTCTGCAGTCTTCTCTATTCTCTCTTGCGTAATTTTTGGCCTTCCTCATGTGTCCTCTCTTCTCTATCTTATTGTCTCCAAAAATATTGGAAATATCACTCCCTTCATACGCATTGAGAATAGCATTTTCATGGTCAAGAAGTAGCCCTCCCTCTTCAACGCTATTGTACTTGCTGTCATTGTCAGTGATGTCATCACTCCCAAATACATTTTCATCTGTGTCATACTCCGATGCAGACTTTGTATTATTGCCTTCCTCTATTACTTGATATTCTAGAAGCCCCATGAACCCCAATCGTACATGAAGTTAGATAATCAGCATGTATGTCTGGCACATGAGGCACAAATGGTACTCACCAACTTCATAACCATACATTTGCAATTTAGAAAACACATGCGCCTGCACTTAAGAGAACCAACTAATAGCAAGCTGGAAATGAGACTTTGGCCATCAATAATCAACATCAATACTGCAGACTAATAATGAGTAACGCAAATCTCAACGTCAACTTCTTCACAGCAGCTATTGCGTTCCCCACAACTCCCTCTCCTTGTGCACTTTTCCCCACTTTATTGCAAGACAATACTAGTGTTGTGCTCTCCCTCTTATTACCGGCGTCGTGGTGTTTTGAAGAGGCCATTTTTCCCCTCTTTGTCGATGCCTCCCCCTCTTCCACAACAACACAGTCCTTTTTGTCTACACGTGACACCCATTTAGACAATGAGATTTGCCATATTTTAGGAACCACTGGTTTTGGAGGTCTTCCACTTGTTGCAAGCACAGCATTGGTAGCAGTCTGGAAACGCTGTTTTGGTGGTGATACAAAGTTGTCATTTCCTACAATCACAAATTCTCACTCCAAAGGAAAAGGTCATTCACTACTAAGTTTACCTAGAATTCCATATGAAAGAATATTAACACGCAATGTTAGCAGAAGCACAAAATTAATTTATGCTATATACAAAATCAATAACAATAATGAACAATCTCGAACCAATTTCCTTAATAGTACCTTTTTCTTTTGCTTCCATTGCCTTTTGACTCATACTTTCTTTTTTCTTATAAATCAAGTCGTGACATGCTTGCTTCCTAGTCGTACAAGAGGACTGTTCAAGTCATACACCTTGGTCCATGCTATCCGTGTGTGACTTCACTTTATGCAATTGGGAGCTTGCCTTCCTCCCTACTGTCAGATTTCCATTCTTTGAAGGTGCTTCTTAATTATCCAATGCAATTGAAACTGACTTTGCCGTTGTCGGGTTGAGAGGAGCGCGCCTTGGGAACACGCAGGGTGTCTTGCTGCGATCGTGCGTTGCCGACTGAAAACGTTGTCAATCTTGATCTTCTCTTCAAATCTTCAGTCTTCAGTCTTCCGTTGGCCTATCTTGTGGCTGGCTCTAAGGGTATAAGGGTCAAGGTAGGGATAAGAGCCCACTGGATACGGGACGGGTAGATCGGGACAGCAGACACGAACTGCCGTCCGTATGACGGGATCCTAAAATCAAATTCACGATCTGCTGGCCAAAATTTCAGATCGTGAGAACAGAGCAAATCTCGACCATGTGGGTGATCAATCCCACTTCGTCACCACGACAATAAATGGGGTTAAGTTTGGTTTAACCCAAACTGCCCGCAACAAGGTTTACAAAACAGAATGGAAATGAATTGACAAACGAGCCTCCAAAACCGGCTAGGAATAACAAAGCCACATCCCACACATACATAAAAAATAAACCCAAAACATTCCTCTTGAAATCTTCATATCTTCAGATCTTCAAGTCTTCATGTCTTCAAGTTTTCAAGTCTTCATGTCTTAATAAAAACAATGGGGAAAATCACAAATAACAAGTCCTAGAAAAGGCAGCAACCTTCTATCTAATGCCACAGATGGCTCAAAGATTCAAATGCTAAGTGTAATAGCAATTTGAAAAGCTCTCCTAACCCTCTAACATCCCTCTAAATTTCAACTCAATTTAAGATACTATCCAAAAGTTATGCGGGTTCAAAGTAGAGGCTCTTCTTCCTCCTTACAAACTAAACACTGCCTCTAAAAACCTCTATAACTTTTGTTCTATACATCACCCATAAAAACGTGACATCAATTTAGAAAGATGATATCATTGGCTACAACCCGTAAATTTTTCACTTCAAAATAAAACTCTGTCCAAAAGTTCTAATCAATCAAAATGTGGGTCTCAATTTTTTAGAGAGCACCCAAACCCCCAACTTCTACCCACTATAACTTCTTCAATAAAACTCCAAATGAAATGATTAAGGACAATTCAAAAAGCTATGACAACAAACTGCCACTCCTAAAAATTTGAAAAGGAAATTTCATACTGTCCAAAAGTTGTAGCTCTTCAAAGTCTCAGCCCTTTCCTAAGAAAAAGGCAGCCACCTCCAAACCTTCACACCTCCATAACTTTCTTGTCCAAGCTTCAAATCTCAAATTTAAAGACTTTCTAGAAAGCCAAGACTAAGATAAACACCCTCTTCAAATCCTGTTGCAAAATGATATACAATGCATAAGTTATGGCTTGTCAAAGTCTCAGCCTTTCTTCATAGTTTGGCTTTTTGACTCCAAAATTCAAACACTCATAACTTTTGCATCACAACTTCAAATCAAGCTTGCAAACTCATTTTAGAAAGGTAATCATACAAAGAACAACCTCCTTAAATTTCAATTCAAAATCACGCATACACAGAAAAAAATCTCACATCAAAGTTTCGGGATTTTTCCCCTTCTTCCCACCAACACTCATACACTAACTTCCAACAACTAAGGGATCTTTCCTCCACAATTTCGACCCTATCTAAGGTAGAGAGGTGGGGCACATCAGCCCATGCCCTCCCTATCCTAACCCCACCATAGATGCCAAACCCTTTCTCCTTTCACACCTTTCCTATTGACTTCTAAACCCTTAGTATTTTTATTCAAACAAAGGCAAAATATATGAGCCTTCCAAAACATCTAGATAAACATATGAAAATGATTAAATTACAAAATAAATGCCATCGTAAAGTGGCCACGTGCCCTTGCAAGCATATAATAGCGTCAAACGCTTGTCTTCAGTCGCCAAGTCGTGGACTTGGTTGGCTGGAGAAGCGGTCGTCTCTGGCCGCCCGCCGGTCCGGGTTCGAATCCCATCGGGCTCGTCAAGCGGTGATGGCGGCTCACGGCTTGGCAGCTAGTGAGGCAGGAAATTGGCCCAGCCAACCCGCTACCTACCCCCCTAAGCTGTGCATGTGACAAGACGGCGCAGCGCACTGGAATCTATGGTTGCTGCGCTGTCACCAAACCGTGGTCCTCACCACAACCACCCCTTTTGCCTCAACTGTTGATTTATTGAAATCAACACAAACATAAACATATAATGAGTATCTACATGATGGAGATATCTCCATCAGGACACCGTTGAACCTTCTCTTCTTTGTTTCTTCTTGGAGGTAGTCCCATTCCACGGAATAAACTTCTCAACAGGCTTCTGAGAATTTATGATACTGATCACCCTTGTAACTCAGAATAAGGATGCACAAAATAACAACTATCGGTATATCAAGCTTTTCCTCAATGATTTATGAAGTCAACTTTTACTAAGATTATTGCAAGATTTACTATGACAAATCCATACCAAGTACAATCGCAACATGCTTTTGTCACTAATTTGTGAAGTAAAAAAAACATGAGACAACTCCCACGATCACGTGGGATGATAGTGCTGCACATGCCGTCAATAAATTAGGAGCTCAAAAAATAGAACTTCATGGGATTTGTAAACCTCTTAAAGGTAAATTGAATGCAACAGTCTTCCTCAGACACTTTAACTAATTAGCATTTTGCACGACAACAACATCAACATAATCAACTACGGAAATACTAGGATGCTCTCATATAACTGCATGATCAGTTAAATCTACCGTGCATTTCAGTTCTACATTGACTTTGTGTATGCTTATTTTATTTGACACGCTTCACTTTTTTCTTGTCAAGGCTTTTCATCTTCATGCACTTCCAAATATTTAGTACGCATTTCCATAGGAGTGAAAGTCGCCTCTAGAATTCAATCTACAATATTTCTTTGCAGCATTTCTAAAGAAATGCTCATTACAAAGTTCAAATTTTTTAATTTAATCAGTACTTCCAAATTTACTCCTTAAATACTTAATGTTACAAACAACATCAGTGCAACCCGTTAACATATGCTTAAATTAAATAAATCCTGATAAGATCTTTACATTCTAATTTTCAATGATATTTTACCTGTACAAGAATTTATTGTCACACTTCTAAGCACCTAAAGTTCTGCTGAGTAATCAAGCCCTACTCATTCTTCACCTTCACAAACAAGTCCTAGTACCTTGATCTTCAAATTCCTGGTACAATTTTTTCATTCACATGTTGTGAGTCCTACAAACACTGAACGTATTGACAAACAATACATGTAAAACATCATCCATGCTTACTCCCTTGGCATGAATTTGCCTTCATGGTTTTCAAGCATTCCAAAAATCACACTCTTTTGCAAAAAAGAAGTGTTGCTACTTTCACCCCATAAATGAAACAATGTCCTAGTAGTAACTATGAATATTAGTACATACTCAATCCATTGGAGAGTAATTTCAGTGCAACCTAGTGAAATCTGATGTGCATGTCCACTAATATTTAAGACATGCATGTCATAGTCTCATGAACATGACTGAATTAATATCAAATATTCTATTTCATAATCTGAAAGCATGGACAGACCCAATATTTGCCATTCACCACAAATTATAGTCAGTATAAAACCTACATAAATAGCAAGTGTGAATGTGAAGTATGAACATGGAAATCATACACCCGGCAGTAAAATTTATAATTATAATTTGGACAAGTCTTCTTCAGAGAGCGCTCTTACTATGCATTGCCCTCCCTACTATCAAAGCAACATGTGCTTTCGCTGAATTTGGTCATGGCCCAATATGACCGGGCTAAAACAATTTATTACTCCAGTCTTACTCTCTGTAACAGAGAAAATTGAATGACAACCTACACTTGTGCGAGTAAGCTGGGAAGCGTGAGTGTGTTCTTTATAGTAGTTTGAATTCTCAAGCAACATTCACTTTTGCTTAGTCCCTCACTAAATTCAATTGCCAAAATTTACAAAGTCCAAATTCTGAACTTACCACACACCGAAAGAGCAAGTCTCCCGTTTGAATAACTTAGAAACATTTTCCTAGTTCTGTTGTCAATTCCTTCTTGCCGCTGACATAGCTTCCTAAAGCTTCACTGCAATCATCGTTTCCACACACGCAGCCGTTGAGCCCGTTCCCTCAACTACTGCAATGCCTATAAAATTGTTTGAACTGCATGAATGAAGGAAAACATACCTTTGGAAAAGAACGGTCAAGACATAAATTCCGTATTTATTTCTCCAATGCCCATGCTCAAACTCTTCTTTTGTGAAGTTATGCACTAATAACAATGTCTTCAACATGTGCACTGCGTCTTCCTTACCCTCTTTCAGCGGAGCCTGAACTTCTTCTCAAGAATGCATTCTCGTTTGCTGCACCAGCACCACAACAAGGATTTCACAAAAAGTGACAAAGCAAAGAAGACTTCTTACTAATTTAAAGTGAGACCCAAAAGGCACAATGTGCGAGGTGGTGGACATCCATACAATGTAGCTTTCAATTTTCATCCATTCATCCCATCATGAGTGCGCTCCAACGCCAGCTTTCAAATTCTTTAGGTCACGTATGGGGTGAATTGTCATGATTGCTGTAATTTGTGCGCCATCATTGCAGATACACCAAAATGGACTCCACTTTCTTAATTGTTCTCTTCATTGAAGAAGTTTAAGTTTGCTAGTTGAGCGCCTAAACCAAAAGCGACTTTGCAAGGCATACATGCATACTGCATTTTTGTGTTTCACTTGCTAGATATACTACAAATGCTACATATAGAACTAGACGGAATTTTTTGTTCAGAGACTTGGAAGGGCATACTTGCTATGGTTGAACTATTGTCAAAGGTATACTCTTCCATTCTTTTGAGAGTTTTTATAAATTGTTCTACTCTTGCATTATAAAGTTTCAGTTTGCTCATTACATGTGCATTTTTCTCGTAAACCTTCATAGCAATTCTATACATTAATTTTGTGCTACATGGTTGAGGAAATCTCTACCGTAATCATGGAAAATTAGGATTTACCACTGATATTTCTCCAGCTGCAGGTTCCACCAGGTCGTTGCTTTCAGTTTGATTTCTTCTCTAGAATACACTGGTAGGAATGCATTCAAAGTAATATGAATATATACTCCGCAAAGACGTGAATAGAAGGATTTCAGAAGATAATAGTATTGACCGTTGACTGTCAATGCAACAGTAAGTACCTGCCACAATTCATTTCTAAAGCACAAATGTCAGATTATCTTTATAAATATGAAGTGACCAATAAGCAATTCTAAACCTTGATTACTTATTTGCACTTTAGGGTTTCATAACCAATATTGGCTCTCATGGCCTTCTCCTTTGTTAATGCATTCTAGATTTAGGTTAACTTACTGACAATGTTCTTATTATCAGGGATATGAGAATTGTCGACATTCTGGATGTCATCAACCTGCCAAAATCTTAAAAACCTCTTCATTCACAGATTTGTAAGTTTCTTGTACATATACAATTCTGTATTCATTGCACTCAAATATGAATTCCATTGCAAAGTTCTTTCCTCTTATTACTTCAATGATTCACATGGTTTGAGAGATCATACTATCATTCTATCATGTTCATTCTAAATTTCTCTGAAACAGCAATTATGGTTGACATAATGCAGAGAAGGATAGGACTAGCATAACAATACTCACTGGCAGTGTTTTCTCTAATTGTACAATATTGAATAATTCATATTCATTCACCTTCATGTCTCTCTTTTCAAGGATTTAAGTATGTATCACATTTTCTTCACAATATATAGTGTATTCATATGCTAATATGTACAAAGAAATTCATAAAAGATTAGTATGTCAGAAACAAAGAAGTTCAATGACTATACATGTCACATCACTAATTATTTATCATGAGCAAATTCATACAGTTCATAACAATAAAAAGATGTTTTTAGCTAATGTTCTTTGCATTTACTTTTGGATAACAATGCACCAGCCAAATTTGAAAGCCGTAGCCTCACAATGCAGATTATGTCGTAGGTTTGAGAACCACCAAATAATGCACTGTAATTTCTGAAATACTGTAGTTTTTCTTCATCTTCTCTCCAATATTGAAAAGAATGCTCACTGTCTTGAAAAATCAGATGGAGAATTGCCTGTTTTGGTAGCCTACGCAAGTTGTTTTTTCCTAGAGCGGCATATATTAAAAAACTATTGTATTGTATGGCTAATTTGATCACGTTGTTAAGTAGAGAGGAGCGCGCTATGGAAATACGCAGAGTATTTGGCTGCAACTTAGTGTAGTTGGGCTTTTCAATCACATATTCTAAATAAGAATTTAGAGAACACTTGCTCTGTAGTATTGTTTCCAACTATTGCAAACTATTTATAAAATTTCTATAGACAATGTTTTCTCTAAAATGGTCACAGTCGTCTACTGCAAACTCTAATTGGAAATTCTAAAGACAAAGTTCTCTCTAAAATGGGCACAATTGTGTACTTCAAAGTTTAAATAGAAATTCTAAATAAAATTCTAGATAAAAAATTCTAGAGACAATCTTGTCTCTAGAATGGATACAGTCAACTACCAACTTTAGATATAAATTCTAAAGACAATGTTGTCTCTAGATTGAGCACGGTTGTCTACTTCAACTAAAACCTCAAATCTCACTTCAAACTATATTACAATCAATATTTGAAAGAAAACAAAATAGGATTTCATCTCCCTCTTATGCAAACCAACCACTGTCCCTTTGAAACTCTATAACTTTTGTGTTATAGCTTCAAATCACAAATGTGATAGCAAATTTGGAAAGCTGACACTATTAAGCACAATATACAAAACATACACTAAAAATTAAGATTTTGCCCAAAAGTTATAGTCAATCAAAGTTTGGACATCTAAATTGAAGAAGACATCCAACCTCTCAATTTTTATAGATTATAACTCTCTCAAAAATCCTACGAATGACTTAGAGTGATAACAATCTAAAAAGCTAATTTAACAAACTATCATCCATGAAAACTTCAAAAGAAAAATCCAAACATGCCAAAAGTTATGACTCATCAAAATTGCGGCCCTCTTCTTGTAAAAAAACAGCTTGCCTCCTAACTTCCATTCAACATAACTTCTTCAATAATCTTTCAAATATTATGTGTAATAGCAATTTGAAGAGGCAATCTTACAAGCTATCACTCCTATAAATTTCAAAAGAAAATGTCAACCAAACAAGAAGTTATGACTCTTCAAAGTTACAGCCTTCCTTTCACCAAAGACATACAACCTCCAAGCTTTTGCTTTTCTATATCTTCCTTCTCAAAGCTCCAATTCTCAAGTGTGATAGCTTTTTAGAAAGCTTATACAATGATCTACACTCTCTCAAAATTCTGTAATAAATTAATAAGCTGTCTAGTTTCTATGGTTGATCAAAATCTCCACCCCTTCACATGGAAGGTAGCAGATCCTCTTCCACTCAAACAAGTACAACTTTTGAATGCTAACTCCAAATCAAGCATATATAGAATTTTTGAAAACCTTACACAAAAATACACAAGTTCAACAAATCTCACTCCAAAATTCAACATACACAATGAGTTATGGCTCTTGCCACATTTAGATCTCTTCCCCCTCTCTCTCCACTACACTCCAAAAGGTTTGGAAAATTCCTAAGATGCCTTGGATACATGGGTCAGCCCATACCCCTCTCACATAGGTGGGCTTACTTGCATTGGATTCCATGATTTACCATTATTATTATATTGAGGTTATTCCACCTTAACTTTTAGATTAAAAGCAAACTACCTTAGGATTTCTCCCAAACTACTTCCTCCAAAAATATCTATATTATTTTCTTTCATATTTCATAATAAAAGAACAAAAATAAAACAAATACCACTATAAGGTGATCACGTACCCTCATGGGCACACAAAAGAGCTAAAAACTTATCCTCAATTGCCAAACTGTGAATTTGGTTGGCTGGAAAAGCGGTCGTCTTTGGCCGCCCGCCGGTACAGGTTCAAACCCCCATCAGACTTGTCAAGCGGTGATGGCGACCCACAGCTTGGTAGCTAGTAAAGCAGGAAATTGGCCAAGCCAACCTGCTATTTACCTTCTTGAACTGTACATGTGACAAAACGACGCAACGCATTAGAATCTATGACCGTTGCACTGTCACCAAATTGTAATTCTCACCACGACCACCCCTTTTGCCTCAATTATTGATTTTTTGAAATCAATACAAATATAAATATATAACGAGTATCTATATGATAGAAAAATCTCCATCAAGACAACGTACGCTTACACTAGCATAACAACAACAAAAGGTCAAAGCTGTTGATGAGAGTTTATGCTTAATCTGTCCATACTAGCAATGTCTTATTATATTTGTTACTGAATTTGAAAATGAATAGAGCTGTTCTATGAAATACGTTAGTGATAAGTAAAAGAAATGACTTTCCGCTGCTATTATGCTCATGTTTTGACACTTTATCTTTCATACATATAGGATCTCCTGTCATCTAAATCTGTCATGATGACTCGTGAAGGACTCTCACAGGTATATCACTTAGAGAAATCTATTGCGGCTCAAAAAGGCATTTCACGATATCGTTGTGCATACCAACAATGCCATGGATTGAAGTTCCAGAATGCAGATGTCATCAAAACGCACCACCAACAGAATAGTTGTGATGAAATGCTTACAGAAAGCTTGTCAATATGTCCATCTGAAGTTTCTTATAATTTTTTCAGTTGTCAAAGGGACAAAATAGCAAAAGCAAAATTTGTTTCATTTTGTAAAATTCAGTAACAATCAAGAATATATATTTCTATATATTGGAATAATTGAAATGCATTGAGATGCCCCCAATGCTTCCAAAGTTTGTTAGGTCAAAGATCATAAAAAAAGAAAGCGAAACGTCTCCAGTCCTTCATAGAGTTGTTGTTCTGTGGACATGCTGTGAATAAACGATGGACATGGAAGACAATGAGTCCATGGATTCAGAGTCTTTAGCTCATGCTACCGAAAAGAATTTTGAAGCTGCCGAAGAGAATTTTGAGGACGCCAGTAATGAGGGCAACTTCGTGGATATGCCAAACAACGTGGAGTTGAATTTAAATGACATGGCCAAGAATTATTTTGGTCGAGCAAACAGCATACACCGTCAATTTTCAAAGTCAGAGGAAGAAGTGCAAAACTTTCATGACGCAGTTCATGAGGGTATAGAAAGATTCAAGGACGAGGATAAAGAGGACAACGCCAACATGCGTGATGGTTCACTAGAAGAGGCTGCCAAACCACTCTTTTCGGGTTCTAAGAGCAGCAAGTTACAATTTTGCATCATTTTTATGAACATTTCCACATTATTCTCTGTTAGTCACCGTTGTCTAGATGAGATTCTCATGTTTGTACAGAAGGATGTTCTTCTTGACAATAATAGTTGCCTTTCTAACTCTTATGAAATCAATAGACTCTTATTGAAATTGGATTTGTCACACAAGATTATACACTGTTGTGACTGTGGAAAAACCATGTATTGGAAGGAGAAATTGACATTGCAGAGTTGTCCAATATGCCAGAAATCTAGGTATATTTTTGAATCTAGTACAGTGCCAACACGTGTTGTGCAATATTTTTCTTTGATTAAGAGATTGCGCAGAATGTTTAGATGCCCTCAAATTTCAAAGCTAATGAGGTGGCACTTTGGCAATCATTCTACTGATGGGAAGCTTAGGTCACTTGTAGACAGTGAATAATGGAAATTCATAGATAGAAATTTCCCTGGTTTTAGCAAAGATCTTTGAAATTTTAAAATGGGACTAGCTCTAGACGGCGTGAATTTTTACATTCTGCAATCTAATCAATACTCAGTGTGGCCAGTGATGACAATGTTTTATAATCTCCCTCCTTACCTAGTCACAAAACGATTTTTCATAAGCCTTAGCATGATCATACTGGGACCCAACTCACCTAGTGAAGAAACCATTGACGTGTTCTTACAACCTCTGGTACACAACTTGAAAAAACTATGGAGCGGAGTATCAGCAGTTGATATGTTTGATACTAAGGATGGAAAACATTATTTTAGACTTTGTAGTATGTTAATGTAGACCATACACAACTTCCCTGCATACACTCTCATTGCTGGTTTAGTGGGCAAAGGTTCTAACAGTTGTCTAGTTTGCGAGGAAGGAACTGCTGGTGAACATTCCAAAGAAGCGGATAAGACCATATACATTGGTAACCGACAATGGTTAAAACCTGACCACTGTTGGAGATTGGCAAGAGCGGCTTTCAAAGGAAAGCAGAATCTTCTACCAGCACCTCCACGTCAATCAAGGATGACTATAAGAAGTCACAAAGCTCAGATTGAGTCTTATCTTCTGGGAGACGGGCGCCGCAATGGACCATCTGATCTTGTAAAGGAAACCGGAGTGAAGAAAGTGAGCAGTTTTTATGCACTTCTGTATTGGAAGGTATGTTATAACCCTGTATGCACTATTACAACGTACAATGTGCTTTGCAATACAGAGAAAATTTCAGTTTGACAATGTCCAAACTATTTGAGATGGTTCATACAATCATATAATTTAGAGGTAGTACTCTAGAAAAGCCACACTGATGCATACATTGTTCCGCACATACTTCAGTAATGGATAGGATGTGCCCTTCCAGTAAAGTAGTAGAAGTTCAATACAATCACCTGTATTATATATGAAGAGGCAGACGTATTCATACAATATGATATTGTCTTCATGATTTTGTAGTATGAGGACATTTTATGTAAGTTCAGTAGTCACAAGTCAATGTCCACAAGAAATGAATTTAAAGTAACACAATCATTGCATTAATCGTTACATAAACTTTGAGAGGAGTCCCTTGTTACGTAAAATTGGAGAAGAGTCCATAACATGGACAATCAATTTATATTTATGTAAAGAATGAGGAAAAGTCATTCCTTGCTGATAACTAATAAGGAAGTGTGAGTGTCAAGTTCCAAGAAATATTTTAGATTTTTCGGTCAAATTCCTTCAATTCTTGTATAGAACCGGATTATGAAGGAGCTCTTTTGGTTATTATCTATATTTCATAGTAAGAGTACTTTTTTTAGATTTTTCATCAGTTGTTAGCCAAAGTTTATAATTTGTAAATGGTTATTTCTCATTTCAATTGGATAACATTGAACTAGCAATCGATTCTTCCCAGACCTTGGTAAGTGTGTGTATGATGTGGAAGCAAGAGGGTCACAAATGCGCCAATGCCAACACAGAGGACAACGACGACAAGGACACGGAGGACTCTACCTCTGCGGAAACTCCTCAAATGAGGAGCACTGGTACAAGACAAGTTGTGGAGATGAGTGGCACTGTTGTGGGGACCAGGAACCATTGGCAAAGGAGATCTTCAGTTACTGATACCGTTCCAGATGAATCGTCAGGAGAGGTTGACAGCGCCAGCACAGCGTTGTCTACATCATCTCCCTCCTTGAGTTGTGATGGGGAATGAAGTGCAATTTCTACTTATTTGTGAAACATGAATGAAGGTCAAGTACAAGTTCTGATGTGGGCTTTTTATTGGTGTAACTATTGTTCATAGCTAAGTGCTTCTATTTTATCAATAGTATAATTGAAACATGCTGTAGCTGCAAGGATCAATTATAGTAGGGGCATATGACATGTTATGTTTTTTGCCAGACTAATGGTTTAGACATGAATGTCTCAATGCAATAAGAGTAGAGCACAAATGGAGACGTTGCACATGTTTATTGAAGCACGGTTGCATGGGATTTTAGAGGAGGGAGGGGATTTTGGCAGCCATTTTTGTTCTAGTATATGTCTCAAACATACTGTTCTGCATGAAGGTAATGGCAACTTGTGTTTGACAGTTTTGTAGAGTATTGAAATGTTTCAATTATTTCAGAGATATTGAGAGAAGAAATGCGATGCAGTGCTTGGTTTTGCGCAGCAGTGAACTTCCATTGACATGTTTTTTAATATGGATGCTTTGTAGTTTAAGATTTGACATTGCAATACATTTGTATGCTATGAAACTTTATTCTTGTGTTGCAATTGTCTGTTGAATTCAACCATATGTGGGGGATGAAAATAGTAGACGGCAAATCTACTACTGACATGAATTTGGAAGGTCATTGAACTTGCAAAATTTGAGGCCTTCCATGGGTACGTGCAAATTATGCAATGCAATTGTCCCAGTGAGTTTAGTGACAGAAGTCCAACTGTTTTGAAAAGTATCTTAAGAAATACTAGAGATATCTTTGCATTCTAAGTGCTACTCAAGGTGGATCCATGTTTTGCACGGTGTTTCAATCAAAACTTGGAAGGGCGTCGGAGGTGTATTAGAAGAGCATGCAAGCTTGTATGTTTCATGTAAAGGTCTCTTCACTTGTGAAAAGGTTTGTTCTCAATTGTAATGAAATGCAAAGTTTATTGACTAGGATGTATGACAACGCTGATGTGGTTTTTTTTTGGTAGAGTCACCACAGCAAGAGAACAAACAAGATACATGGAGGTTGTGATTGTAGAAATGGACATGTACTTTGCTAGACTGTTTTGCTTTCAAGACCTCAAAATGCATGGATGTATAAATTTTTGTTGTGTATTATTTGGATATAATGTTGGCTAGTTGTGTAAGGGAAGTAGGGGGTTTTTACGTGACTGTAAGAGTTGTTTTTTGCTTTTCAGGCAGTACCTAGGATTGAAATGTGTGAACACCTCGGAAGGAGCATGGAGGATGTGTTTGATTAATGGAAGGTAGCAGAAGCGGTTGTGCACAGCGACTACATATTTCTGGGGCCACTGGGTTTTGATAGAACACATTCATACAAGAGTGGTTATGTCACGCATTACCATGTTGTCATTTGTTGGGCAATGTCATGCCAAAAGCCGGACAAATTGAAAGTTGGATTAATCCGTGTACAAAAGGAGAGTAGGGAATGAGTAAGAGAATGCTGAACTTCAGCACTCGAATATGTAGTGCACCCTAGGCTTTCATGATGTCCATATGAAAGCTGTTGTTCATGCCTTCATAGTACTATTGTTTCTACAATGTTATTGGATTCCAAGTGTTTACTAGTCGATGTCGATGCATGACATATGTCATGTACATGGTCATATGGATATCTGTAAAGAATGACCAATGATTACTTTTGGTATGGTACGAAACAGTGATCTTAAAGAAATCCAAGGGTACAAGCCATCTTTAACTCCAACTAGAGAAGGGGCTTGACCTCCCAAGGTACGTACCATTTTTCTAAGGTAGTACGGATTTTTTGGTCGAAGCACCTAAAGCAACAAACATCCCTGTTAATGTTTTAAATATTGTAGAAGACTCTCCAGGAGGATTGTTGACATAGTATTGGTTCATCTTTGTCTAATGCTTGTTTTAAAAAGTATGATTCAAAACTACAGAAGAACACTACTCTGAAGTATTTTAGTGGTTCTTTATAAGCCTACAGCATGTGTTAGTTCTATTGTAGCTGTGTTTGTGTTACCATTTGTTTGGAAGTATGAGGGACATGGTACAGACTTTGACATGTCGTGAAATGCTCATGTGATGAAGATGTTGGCATATTGCAGTCAATTGAACTACTGTTTACATTTGTTTTCAACGAATTCCTTTTTGACGATATCTGTGATGGTAGTGGAGGTTAGAGATGCAGCAATAACTGACGTGGAAGTGAAGTGATTTATCGTGAAATTTGTATTATCTCTACCCACATGTACTAAAATGCAGTGGAATTAGTGAATAGATTATTGCAATGGAGGAGAGTGTGCACAAGTAGGCAGTGGTGTTGAATCTTTTTAAACACTGACGCTGAGAAGGAAAATGTATGATCTGTTTTGGGCGGTGATCTAATTGTTTGTGCTGAATAATTAAACAATGATGGCTTGAGTCCTGAAGTGTGCGTGAAAAAGTATTGTTTATGTAGTGAAGTTGTGAAGATGGCAAGTGCATGTTTATGATTATGTACGTGCATGGCTTTGATGCCGTGTGATTGTCAGCATTGATTACTGCAAGTGCTCAAGTTATCTTGTGCTTGTAGGTTTTGTTGCCATAGTTCATGTCTTTGTATACTGAAATGAAGGGTTTAGCAAGTGGAATTGAAGGTGTGAAGGACTTGGAATATTGTAAGACCGGTCAGTTCTTTACCTTGCGTATGTAAGTACTAATAGTAACAGCAATTATGAAATTCTAGGCATGGTATGTGAGTTTTTGTTTGTTAACTTGAAAAACTTAGGTAGCAAATCCTCTGTGCATTACAGGAATGGCTTCATAATTACTTATGTAAAATCATATGGTTTGTTGTGTTACTGTCCTAAATGTTTGCAGATGGGAAATGATGAAATGGTCAAGTAGGGGACCTGCGCTGCTGTCATTAATAGTGCACAAGAGAAAGCGTTTGTGTTATCTAGATGTAGTTTTTAATTTCAATATTAACAGTCCTGATAAGCGCAGAGGAGGACGAGGTATTACAGGACATCCCTTAGCCTTCAGTGTTGAGTGTGAGATGTATATTGGGAATTGTGTGTGTGTTTTGTTGTTTGTGCTTGTAAGAGTCTGATAGAGAGCCATGTTGATGAAATTTTTTTTACAAGCACCTTTGTAAGCACGACTTACCAATTGAACTTCTTTTGAGACTGAGGTACTAAGCAGTGCTATCGTTCTATTTACTATAAGGGATTGGTCTGTGAGTAAATGAGTCTTGATTACAGGAAACAATAAAATAAGAAGTGGACGTTCAAGAAGGAATGGGAGAAAATTGAATTGTATGTAGCAACGTTGATGGAAAGTTTTAGTGAAATACTTTCAGGTATTGGTTCATGAATATCGTGTACATTATGGAAGCGAGTCTTGTTTATTTGTGGTACTGTACAGCTGTGCTGTGTGTTGAAATTCTCAGCAACCGCTGTAAAGTTGAGAGGAGCGCGCTTTGGGAACACGCAAGGTGTTTTGCTGCAATCGTGCGTTGCCGACTAAAATCGTCGTCAATCTTGATCTTCTCTTCAAATCTTCAGTTTTCAGTCTTCCATTGGCCTATCCTGTGGTTGGCTCTAAGGGTATAAGGGTCAAGGTAGGGATAAAAGCCCACTGGATACGAGACGGGTAGATTGGGATAGCAGACACGAGCTGCCGTCCGTATAACGGGATCCTAAAATCAAATTCACAATCTGCTGGCCAAAACTCCAGATCGTGAGGACAGAGCAAGTCTCGACCATGTGGGTGATTAATCTCATTTTGTCACTATGACAATAAATGGAGTTAAGTTTGGTTTAACCCAAAATATTCGCAACAAGGTTTACAAAACAGAATGGAAATAAATTGACAAACGAGCCTCCAAAACCGGCTAGGAATAACAAAGCCACATCCCACACATATATAAAAAATAAACCCAAAACATTCCTCTTGAAATCTTCATATCTTCAGATCTTCAAGTCTTTAAGTCTTCATGTCTTCAAGTCTTCAAGTCTTCATGTTTTAATAAAAAACAATGGGGAAAATCACAAATAACAAGTCCTAGAAAAGCTGCGACTTTCTATCTAGTGCCACAGATGGCTTAAAGATCTAAATGCTAAGTGTAATAGCAATTTAAAAAGTTCTTTTAACCTTCTAACATCCTTTCAAATTTCAACTCAATCTAAGCTACTGTCCAAAAGTTATGCGGGTTCAAAGTAGAGGCTCTTCTTCCTCCTTACAAACTAAACACTGCCTCTATAAACCTCTATAACTTTTGTTCTATATGTCACTCATAGAAATGTGATATCAATTTAGAAAGATGATATCACTGGCTACAATTCATAAAATTTTTACTTCAAAATAAAACTCTGTCCGAAAGCTCTAGTCAATTAAAGTGTGAGTCTCAATTCTTTAGAGAGCACCCAAACCCCAATTTCTACCCACTATAACTTCTTCAATAAAACCCCAAATGAAATAATTAAAGACAATTCAAAAAGTTATGACAACAAACTATGATTTCTAAAAATCTGAGAAGAAAATTTCATATTGTCCAAAAGTTGTAGCTCTTCAAAGTTTCGGCCTTCTCATAACAAAAATGCAGCCACCTCTAAACCTTCACACCTCCATAACTTTCTTGTTCAAGCTTCAAATCTCAAATTTAAGGACTTTCTAAAAAGCCAAGACTAAGATAAACACTCCCTCCAAATCTTGTTGCAAAATGATACACAAATCATAAGTTATGGCTTGTCAAAGTCTCAGCCTTTTTTCATAGTTTGGCTTTTTGATTCCAAATTCAAACACTCACAACTTTTGCATTACAACTCCAAATCAAACTTGCAAACTCATTTTGAAAAGGTAATCATACAAGGAACAACCTCCTCAAATTTCAATTCAAAATCATGTATACACAGAAAAATCTCTCACATCAAAGTTTCAGGATTTTTCTCCTTCTTCTCATCAACACTCTTCCACTAACTTCCAACAACTAAAAGATTTTTCCTCCATAATTTCGACCCTATCTAAGGTAGGGAGGTGGAGCACATCAGCCCATGCCCCTTCCTATCCTAACCCCACCATAGATGCCAAACCCTTTTTTCTTTCACATCTTTCTCATTAACTTCTAAACCCTTAGTATTTTATTCAAACAAAGACAAAATATATGAGCCTTCCAAAACATCTAGATAAACATATGAAAATGATTAAATTACAAAATAAACACTATTGTAAAGTGGCCACGTGCCATTGCAAGCATATAATAGCATCAAACGTTTGTTTTCAGTCGCCAAGTCGTGAACTTGGTTGGTTGGAGAAGCGGTCGTCTCTGGCCGCCCGCCGGTCCGGATTTGAATCCCATCAAACTCGTTGAGCGGTGATGGCGGCTCACGGCTTGGCAGCTAGTGAGGCAGGAAATTGACCCAGCCAACCCGCTATCTATCCCTCTGAGCTGTGCATGTGACAAGACGGCGTAGCGCACTGGAATTTATGGTTGCTGCGCTGTCACCAAACCGTGGTCCTTACCATGACCACCCTATTTGCCTCAACTGTTGATTTATTGAAATCAATACAAACATAAATAAATAACAAGTATCTACATGATGGGGATATCTTCATCAAGACACCGCTGAACATGATGAGAATTTAGAGTGCATAAATATGTCATGCAAAGAGTATGTAAGTCAATGGAGTGAAGAGGAACATGTACGTGAAGAAACCATGTTTTGGCTCTATATGACATATGTGTGTGTAACAATGACTATGAAAAAATGCTTTTAAATTGATATTTAGTGAATGTGATGTGTGTAGGACGTTGTTTGGGGACGTACTCATTGCTAGAATGCCAATAATTGTTCTATATTTGAATATGGCGGCTTGATTTTTTTTCAATATTTGCTGTAAATTGTGGTATTTATGATTTAGCAAGCATAATGAAATCAGTGTCAGAGATACTCTGGTCTATAAACAAAGAGTTTCTCAGTATTGGGTTCTTTTTTCCAAGGAATGTTGAAGTGCTTGTCACTTTGTCAGTGAGTATCAGCTCAACTTTCTGGAAATGAAGGTTGAAGGCACTAAAAGTTATGGCGATGTTAATGTTATGGAGCAAATGATAATGATATTTTCAGAGATTATGATCTGAAGTTTTTGGAGGGAAGGCTGAATGCGTTGCAGTGATGAAGTACCACTTGATTTTTTAGAATTTTTGATAGGAACAGTTAGTTCTCTCCGCAGAAGCTCTTCTAAAGTTTAGTAATTTAATTTGTTTGTCATTTTGTTTTTGAGTTTCAAGTAGAAGGTACAAATGTTTATTTATTAGATTTTCAGATATTGAAGTAAACATTTGCTTTGTTTATATGTAGGTGATGATCAAAAACAGTTGTTCAGGGTTTAGGTTGATCATGTTGTATAATTTAATTGTGATTGAAAATAATGAAAAATAATTTTGTACCATTATTGCTGCATGTCTGTAATTTACTTTTGCAAAAGCAAAATGACACTGTCGTCATGCTCTATGTAGCTGTTATAATCTCGTGTTATGTTGACAGTGAATTGAACTTAAAATGCATATCATCCAGTCGTTTTAGGTAAGTGTACGGCCTTTTGAAATAGCATTGAGTTCAAGGCAATTGACATAAGATTGACACAAATCCGTGTAGAGCATACGATTCCATTGACTCATAGGTAAAAATTGACATAAACCCATATATGATATGTAAATTGACATAACCAGGAAAAAAAAACAGTGTTTTTGTCAACTCGGACATTTTTATGTCAATTATATGTCATTTAGGACCCCCCCTCCTTGTAGTGTTTTTACAAAGATGTTGTTTTATTTTGGACATCACCTTTCTTAGAACATAATCCGGGGAGTTTTTTAGCTTAATCCTTATATGACCATAGAGCATAGTATATACGCTGCAATACAATTGACATTTGCTACGAATAAAAAATTTAATTTGAGATCTCAAGTAGCTCACTAGAACCGCTTTGATCTATTTTTCAACTTCTTTGTTGATTTCAACTATGATAAAAGTGTGAATCTATTCCAAATGCAAGTAGAACACCTTGTATTCTATTGATCGAAGCGGCAAGCCTAGACGTTTAGGGGTTAACTGACCAATATCCTACATTCTCTTGGGCCAATTGGTTGTCTAGAGTATATTCCTAGCTAAGCCTATAGAAAATAAAAATCTCTATTTTTCCTCTTAAATGGCCAATTTTTTTCTAACTTTTGAATTCAATTGGACAATTCTCAAAATCAATTGGCTAGCTAGTAACTATATACCTTTAAGTTACTCCTTGTACATTGCCCTAGAAGTAATTTTTTTAGAGAGTAAAGTTTCTTGAAAGGGGATTGGTATGTCTACCACACCTTTTTAGCCATTCTACCACCCTCTCGGGGTAAATTTTAGATATTTACCATCAAAAAACTGAATTTGAGAATTTGGAGTTCAGATTTGGACTTAGAGACCATGATTTAGTCTAGAACCACAAAAAAAGTTGCAATTCAACAACACCCAATGAAAAGCTTATCTTTTTTTACAAATAAAAGTAAAAGTAACACTTTTCTCCCTAACTTAACTTTTCATTGGGTGTTGTTGAATTGCAACTTTTTAATGGTTCTAATCAAAATCATGGTCTCTAAGTCCAAATCCGAATCCAAAATTTTCAAATTCAGCTTTTTGATGGTAGAAATCTAAAATTTACCCTGGGGTGTGGTATAGTAGTTCAAATGGTGTGGTACACATATCAATTCCCTTCTTGAAATTGGAAAACACTGATCACCATGGCTGATTCCAATTCCAATGCCACCCCCCCCCCCCAAGACGTCTGCATTGAAAGCCAAGTCTGATCAGGATTTCGGCACTTCACGATCAGAGGACCGGTGACCTAATTTTGTCGCGTCCGTCGCAGACCTTCGGCATCTCCGTTGCAGCGATGGTGAGAGACAAAGGAATGATGGGGGACATGTTCGGCAACATGAGCTTCGACAGCTCCGACGACGACGACGACGACGACGAGCCAAGCGTACTCCTCAACGACAACAGCGCAGCAGCGATGGCGACCATTGTGGACGCAAACTCCGAGGTAGGCTACCTCCCATTAACAGGACCTGCCATTCTGGTGCGCCAGGTACGCGAGCGAGGGTTATCCTTCCAGCTTTGGCCCGCCGCAACAGGCCTGTGCCGACACTTAGAGACCGCCTACGGCGATGCGCTACGCGGCGCGCGAGTGGTGGAGCTCGGTGCGGGCACGGGCATGGCGGGAGTCATGGCCGGGCGCTTCGGCGCACACGTAACCCTAACGGACATGCCGCACGTAGTGCCGAACTTGCAGAGCAACGTGGACCTGAACGTGGCGGACGTGGAGGCTTGCGGAGGCAGCCTTGTGGTGCAGCCACTGCAGTGGGGCGTCGAAGCAGATGTCACTGATCGTCTCTCCATGCCTGATCTGGTTCTTGCATCTGATTGCGTGTATAATACCACGCTCTTCGAACCTCTCATGCAGACGTTGAAATGGTTGTGCGGAGTCGGTGGTGTGAATGGCAAGCAAGGTGTTGTCGTAGTAGAAGAACCTGTGGTGGTTTTGCTGGCTCATATGCGGCGATGGAAGAAGGACGCTCACTTCTTTCGTATGGCGGCGAAATGGTTCGATGTTGAAGTCGTGCATAAACATCCCTTGCCTGTGGACGTGCGAGTTGGCGTGGTGGTGTATAAGTTTACTCCGAAGCTCTCGTCTCGCTGATATCGGTGGGATCCATTCCCAAGAACGCAGACATATGTACGTGTTCTTCGTTTGAATGCGTTGGGATCCATTCCCAAGAACAAAGATATGCGTACCATTTGGATCCATTCCAAGGAACGCAGGCACATGTACAATCATGTTCTTCGATTCGAAGCATTTCTCTGTAGTCGAAACGTGTAGAATGCTTCGGCGTGGAAGTCTTGCACAAGCAATCTCCTCTGCCGTGCGGACATGCGAGTTGGACGTGGTGGTGTACAAGTTTTTCACTGAAGCTCTCGTCATGCTGATCGTTGGGATCCATTTCCAAGAACAAAGATATGCATACGTTCTTCGGTTCGAAGCACGTGAGAAGAAGAGATTGGAGGTGAGCTTGCCCGGATTTCCCTTTCTTCGCTTCTTTGGTGGAAAAACTCTTCCGACATCATGGTGATTTTTCTGATTCTGAGCTAGATTTTTTGTTTTTTGTTTTTTTGTTTTGCAATGAGATTTTGAAAATGTTTTGAAGGTAGGTTGTTGATTTTGAGTTATGAACATGGCAGCACTTTGTGCCCTTATTTCTTTTACATCTTGTTACAGATATTTGGCTTTGTGGTGACCGAGTGTGCGTCTGACTCGGTGAAGCTGAAATCTTTGGGGGCGTTTCATACTGTGTCCTTTGTACCAAGTCCCACCTCAATGCAGGATCCCATGTAGGGCAGAAAGAAGTAATACCAAAGAAAGTTAAAGAAGTTAAAGAAAAACGAAATGAACAAAATTGGTGGTGGGACTTGGTTTTGAAGTTGGGTCTCCGTTTTTGGTACACCCAAGTGAACCCCTACTTTCTTGACGCCAAAATTTCCCAAGAATGTGGCCAAGTATGCATTACTAATTAAATTGGAACTCAAAATTAAATGGGTGGTTCATATTGTGTTCCATGCCTCAACATTGCCAATCCCACCTTAACCCTTAAACGACCAAAGGGCCCTTTGTGACCAGTACAATACATGGTATTTTTTTTGTATTTGGAATAGATCCACACCTCTACTACATTTGAGACCAACAAAGAAGTTGGAGAATAGATCAATGTGGATCTCGTGAGCTACTTGAGATCCCAAATTAAAATTTCATACTGGTAGCCAATGACAATTATTGGTATACTATGGGTTAAGACAAGATTCCTAGTTTTTGTTGGGTAATAAAGGGCAAAACAAAATACTAAGGAAATGGTGGGTATTGGGTTCAAAGTTGGGTTTTTGTTTATGCTCAACCCAATTCTTGAGGCAAGTCCAACTTGCATGCCCCCAAAACTTCCAAAAAGTGTTCCCACTTCGGAAGTTTTCAGTGAACTGAGATGGAGCACTTGAGATGCAATGTGAATTGTCAAATCTTGATTTTCCAATCTCAATCAATCAAATTTGAGACTTTTGTGAAGTGCGGGACAAAGTAGGAACCGTCCTTCTGGCTGAAGCTAGAATCTTAGCAAGTTATGGGAATCTTTGAAAATGGTAACGGTTAGGTTGGAAGTGTAGAGCGTCAAAATTGACAACCTCATGCAATTACTATACCAAAATGCATTGGGGTACATTCACACAAAAGGTGACGAAAATGTGAGGTATAATACACAACCTTGCGGGGCATAAATTATAACCTTGCAAGTTTTAGAGAAGTTTATAATATAATGCATGTGAAATAAATACAAGGGAAAATATCAAAAATACCCGTCAATTTTTTCAAACCTCACAAATTTGAGATATAACCCATTTGCCATGTTATATGCCACTTGTACTAGGATTAACATTAGATTCGTTGGTGCATACATGCAATGGGAGTTTGAAACCTTAACCCCTGAGTGCCAGCTCAAAATCCGGTTTAGGCAGACCTACTCTCACTCACAGGTTTGTGGTTTTTACAAAATTTAGATAACTCATGTGAAATCAATCATAATCACTAGGAACTTGGGTACCCCACTCTATGTCACCCTCGTACCACCCTACCCTAGTTCTATAAATCGTACTAGCATGACTTAGGTACCTATTTTCAAATTTTCCAAAGGAAGTATACTTCCCTTGAGGCGTTCAAGGGGGTGATGGCACAATCAAGGTAACCAAAAAGGACTGCTTAATTCGGATTTGGTCATACCCATGATACTTTTGCTATTTATTACGTTTTATTAAAGAGTGCTTTGTTGTTTATTTTTTGGCAAGAAGTTGCTTATACTTGTAAATTAGTAGGAAAAAAATACACTTTTCCAAATGATGAATGTTATCATGTCCAAATGAGCAATTTTGTGAGAAGTTCCGGAACTGTCTCATTTCATCAAAATGAAGTAAAGGACTCATCCGGACAACAAATTTGGTTAGTAGGAATTAGGTTAATGCATTTATAGTTGTGCAAGCTTCTATGGTCCATGAATTTAAAGTGTATTAGTCCATACATTTTTAAAATTAGTTGTTATGAATTCTTTTAGGGACAATTTTATGCGAGTTTTTCCACGTTCAATAAAAAACACTAAAAATTTGTAATTTTTTTTTTAAAATTGGCAAAAGCATACACATATATTTGTTTCTAGGTGCACGTATGGTCAAAATTATCAAAATGTTAATAATTCATTTTAGGGAGCCATGACAAATTACAAGTCAAAAAAAGTCCAGATTAGGACATTTGGGTTCTAATCACTTTTATGGTGTGAAAAAAGATCAAGAAAGTCCTTTTGATGGAAGGAAGACTTTCTAAATGAATGTCTTAACGCAAGGAAAGCTTAAGAAAAATGTCTCATCACTTGCAAGTTCAATTTTTTCACTAAACAAAATGAAACAGGACTCAGTAGTGCATGTCAAATATTAGTCCTTTCCGGAGGTCCGGCAGGCTCTTTTTGGGGTACCTTAATCTTGCCATTGCCCAAGGCCCAAGAGTTAATTTCAAGAGTTTCATATTTTCTTCTTTGGTGTGTATGTACCTTTAGAGAGCAAGATCATGGGAAGCTCTAAGATTTACATTGTTTACCAAAACATCTTCAATGCCATTCTATGCCAAATACTTATTAGACTGCCTTGATTCCATTGAGGTTGCTTGGATGTAAAATGAATTGCTTTTTCAAAACAAGGATGGCACATGTGAGTTTGCCACGAGAGACTATAAAACTAAGATGTGTAAAATAGGTTAACTTTAGTAATCAATCTTATGTTGGTTCCTCTTCTTATGGGCTCTTCAGCTTTGCTCTTTGCAATTGCTAATTAACCCCTCACCGCCCATGGTCGGACGAGTTTGGAGGGCAGCTTTTTCAGACTTACTCAGAGATTTTGTTGTATCAGTTGATCAAAGTGAAATTAGTAGTTTTCACTGCATAGATTAGGGAATGAAGTTGTGGCGAGGGCGTCTGTCTTGCCTGATCTGATTTGCATACTTCAGATTTTCTGTAATCTGGCCCTGATCTCCAAGTTTAGGCAGAAATCTCTGGAATTCAATCATGCTTTATATTCCTCCAAAATTTACAACAACCGGTGTGATTGTTGTTTTGCCTTGAAAATTGGAGGGTATCTCAACGGCAGGGCTATGACAAACTAGTCAAATTTCTAGAGTGAAGGGACTTCCATATTGACCGTGACCTGCCTTGCAAATGTGCCAAAGGGAAGAGGTCAGTCTCAAAGGAACCGGCAGTAACCTGCTACTGTAACCGGCTACATGGGTCACTGCAATAAAGCACAAAGCACCTTTCCTCCCTCCCCTTCACGAATCCTAAGCCCAACGGCTTCCGACCGCCTATTGCAGGTCACGTTCCAAAAGAAAAGGACAAACCGCCATGTCCCAAATTTGACCTCTCAACAATCTGCACCTGATATTTCACATATTCTACTCTTTCAACTCATTCCAATAGCACAGCCATAACATTATTAATGAGTGTATATTCTTCCCTGGAATAATACCCCTAGGAATCTGGGGGGTATTATTCTAGGGAAGAATATACACTTGTTAACAATGTTATGGCAGTGACCCTCACCCCTACAGCAACCTAAATCTAAATTGCGCTAGAGAATTCCATACCCTTACGGCCATGAATGGAGCTATTTTTCAATTCTGAGTGGACACTATTGGTCACCCTGGGCGCTGAGGGGTTAAAAGCTGTACAAAAGTTATGAACATTGTAACAGAAGTAAAAATAAATATTCAAAATAGTGTGAATGTTGAGAAACTAGAGTAAAGCTGCCAAATGAGTGAATTTTCATTTCATCCACTCAAATTAGGCATTTCCCATATTCAACCAATTTTTTGTTGGATTGCCCCAGATATTTTCTATATTTTCTATATTTATGATGTAATATACTATATTTACAAATTTTGGCAATTTTGACCAATTTTTAGCTGGCAATTTCATTTTTATACAAGCTTTTTTGCAATCTGAACTGGTTGACAATACATTAGAACTCATGTAAGCTAATATCTTATAAGCTAATATGCTTTGTAAACTAATGTATAACACAAATCTCAATGTCAGATCATACAACAGTCATAAACCAAAGCAATTAATTCTATAGTAGTAATACTCCTTGGTGGTATCCCGGCACTAGCCTCAAGGTAATTTATTAACAACTTACTTAAACTAATTTAGTTCTTGGGGTCCCAACCATATCAGTTTAGAGGAGTTCTACTGTACACTTCATGCTGGTTCTTCCCAGACATTGGGCCAAGGTTGAAAAGCTCAGATTTGTTGGTTTTGGATCACAAAGAAGGAGGCTTTGTATCTAGAGGGATTATCTAAAAGAAAGTTTGAGTAGGTGTCTTACTCACAAAATGAGCCAATATTACAAGGGCAAAGCCTCTTATAGCATGGTAGCTTGTTTACAAGTAAGGACAAAAAAGTAAAAAGTAAGTGATTTACTCAACAAATGAGCTAGTATTATAGGGACAAAACCTCTTATAGTGAACCGCTTGTTTACAAACAAGAGCAAAATGTAAATTATTTTTCCCTATTTTGCAACTATTCAATTTTATCTCTTTCCACAGTTCCATTAGAAATGAACACCTTTTGAATCCAAAGATGAATTCAATTTTCCAAACTCAATTTCTTGCTTGTACATCACTACAAGGAAAATTGCCCAAAATGACAAAAATGTGTCCAAATCAACATGGCTAAATCTAGATAAATTGTCCAATTTGACAATCTTTTTGTCATTTTAGACACAGTTAGTCAATTTGGACATGTCAATTAGGACACAGTTTCTTGTAATAATAAACACTTATAGTTTTTGGGAGGTGAAAAACGTAAGCTTTCCACCCTATCCCCACAAGCATATAGACTATGTGTACTATACCAAGGCTCTAGGATGTGATAAGGCAAACCCTCACAAACCTAAAAGCCAAGGAAGTGAAATATATGCACTCATCTTTTTAAGATTGTGAAGGTCACATCATCTAGTTCAAAGCTCAATACAGTCGACAAGTAAGTTTGTTTCATTCTCCATGTGCTTTTGTCGTGGAAAATATTTGATTTTTCATAGTTGTTGCAAGGCTCACTCTTTTGTTTTTTTATTTCAAATACCTCATGCAAGAAAGCTCATTCTTGCACTTTTTGCACACCAAATTAAGTAACCCATTTTTGCAAAGATAACACCTTGAAGAAATTATTTTTCAAGGTTGGAAACCTCATATAACGTTGGGCCTTCAGATTTATCTCACGGCCACAATCGTATGTCAAAGAGGCTTTTAACCCCTAAATGCCCAAGGCCTATATGATTTTCTTGGAATTTTTATGAAAATGAACAATCAACTAATATTTTCATAAATTTCATTAAGTTTTTTAAAATTGTAACCACACAAAATTGAACTAATCATGTTAGAGATTACTTGGAAAAAGAAAACACAATAATATTACTTATAGTTTGAAATATTACAATGTTTGAACATGAGGGTGTTAAAACTGCAACAGTGACTAGAAGTCTTCTAATCCTCATTTTGCATGTTAAACCTAAAAATTTTGTCACCAAGAAAATATGAGGTCATTATATGTTTAACTTTAATTAATTTACAGCTTTAAAAATCTACCCCTTTATATTTTTTAATAGATTTCTAATGTGGATTTCTCTCCAAGCTCTACTGTATTTGAGGTTCATTTTCAATATCTTCCACACTATAAAAATCAAGATTGAACAAGATACCCATGGACAAAAGCTTGAGTAGAAAAATCATCAAATTTCATTTTCAAAATTAGATCTTTGACGTTGAAAAAATACTTCAAAACAAACTTATATTGAAAAAGAAAAACTAGAAACCAAGAGTTAATAAGGTTTTATTCATCTTCAAAGTTCTGTAAAGACCCAAATCTGGTCACGGGTTAAGATTATGTTTACAAAAAAATCTCAACTTATGTAGAATTTCCAAGTTGAATTTTATGCATGAGAGGTCAAAATTCAATTGGTAGATTTTTCAAATTTTGGATTTTAATTTCACCATCCTTGGGGTTGTACGTTTATGTTTATTTTGCTAATCCTTTCAAACTCCAAATTGTAGACGTCTAATTGAAGAACCATGAAAGGCATTTCAAATGCTCACATTGGGAGTAGTACAAAACAAATGATGAAGTACATCCAAGTTTGCTTAAGGTAGTAGCAGTTTTTTCATTTATCCTTTGACCACGTGTTTAGAATTAGCATGGAATGCTTCATGGATTTTGTGCAAGGCTTTGTATCAATTTGTGTCAAATGGAAGTAGAACAAAACAATACATGCAAAAACAAAAATCATATGCCATTCTTTGACCATAATTGTTTTGTTTTGAAACATTTAGATTTACATCTTGCATTCTCGCATGAGCTGTTAGGGGTTTAAAGACCAAGAGTGCAACTTTTAAACAACAAATGAATGCAAACAAGTTCCATGAGTTAAGAGCTTAGATTTTTTTCATTCTCCTTTATCATTTGTCCAAATGTTATTAGGAACTTGTGATTGTTTTCCAGCATGTAAATATATGGTATAAATCCCTAACAACAAATCCAAATTAAGGTTCTTGCTTTTTGCTGAACTAGATGCCAACTTTGGTACAGTCTATAAACAAGCACCTATGCTACCAAATGCTATGTTCCTAAAACACCAACTCTTGTATGTACTCAAACTTCTGCATGATAACTTCTCTCAATGGAAAACCTCCACCCTTGCAATAAGTCAAAGCCAGTAAGATAGTATGCTCTAAAACCAACACTTCAAAGGCAAGTTCAAAGGTAAGGCTTTTTGAGACAAGAGTATTTATTGCTTAATTTTTAGATAAAGAGAAGTAGATGCCAAACATAACACAAGATTTTCATATTTTTTGAAGCATTGTTGAATTGTGTATGAATTTTCAAAGTTTTCTATACACCTATTTGTGACTTGTAGATCTCTCAAAATCTATCCCTTTGCAACTTGTAAAGAATAGGTGAAACTAAGGAGTATGATTGGCTCTTGCAATAGAATACCAATACTCCTTTTTTTCTAGTTCACTCAATGGTTAAGGAGGTCCATTTAAGTACCAATTCATATTTGTTCATGAGCTAATTATACTAAGGATGCTATAGGTGAGAGGATTGCAATTCAAGCACACAATCTTAGCCCCTAAATGCCCAAGGCAGCACATTTTGGTGTTAAAAAAACTTCAAGAAACTTGGAAACCTTGTCAAAGACACATATTTAATTTTTTTCAGGGTTTTTTTTGGGAAAAGTTGCACGTCAAAGTTAGCTTCACCATTCAAATTTAATCTCCTCCATATCTTATTTCAATTGTTTTTGGTGGAAGGTCAACTGCAAGCATACATTTTGTGTCATGAATAGTGTTGTGAATAGTGTCACAAAGCCTATGACAAGTTGCCACATTGAAAAAACATGCATCAAGTTGAGAAAAAGGTGAAGATTTCCCTTGGGCAACAAGGGCCTTTTTCTTGAAATTTTAACATCTAACAAAATCTAAAAGTGCTTTTGGACTAATTTCACTTGGTATGTATTTGTTATAAAAATTAGAATTCATTCACTATTGAGTTTTCTTTCATTCAAAGTGATTTTTGGTCAATAATTGAAGCTAATAAAATTCTTTGTATTAGGCGGCCGAGCTTTAACAATTGCCTTGCAGGCTCAATTGTGGAATTGTGGTCATGGAATTGGAAGAGGGGCCATTAGGTTTGAAGTAGCAACAATAAATACTAAAGCATCCTAAGTGGTTGTTTTCCAATTTTGTATCAAAAAGTTGCCATTTTTGCATTCAAAGTTTTGGGCAGCTCCAAAAAAAGTAAAAAATTCTATACTCATCATCATTCAATCACAAATATCTTAAAATCTATGTGGCCATTTTGGATTTGTTTTGGATAGCGCCATCTAAAAGCCTTGAAGTTCAAGATCCAACGGTTACAATTTTGATTTGATGTTTAATAATGATCTTACAAGGACAATTCAAAAGCTTCAAAACTACCCAAAAACAAAAAAACACCCTGGGCATTCAGGTTAAACAAAAACTTTTATTTTTAAATATTTAGTTTATTGAACTTCGAAGCAACCCAGCCTAGAAAACCTGACCATACGGCTCTTCGCTTTTAGGATGTCACGAATGTCGGCGCTGGTAAGCTTAGTTTGACGCCGAGCATCCAATAAAAATTCAAACGAATCCTAAACTTAAAAAGAGTCCTCACCAAATTTTCTTCGGGCGGACCAACCGAGGAATTCAAAACCAGACCTGCCTCTCTCTCTCGCTCTTCGCTCTACACTTCTTCCACCGCAGGCACCGATCGCGCTCAAATACCCTCGCCCTCGGGATTGCCGAGAACGCGCTCTCGCCACAGTTTTAGGTCATTTCCATGCAAAAATATTCCCAAACCCCTCGCATCTCTGTTTCCGAATCTATAATCGAGTGCCAAGCTTCTTTTGGACTCTTCCTCGTCCTTTTTTCCAGCCTTTTTTCGTTTGAATTTTCTTCCGAATTTGAGTATCTGCTCATCGAACACGAAAACCTTTTGTTGATGCGAAACCTTTTTGTTGATAAGAAAGCTTGTTGTTGATGAGAAAACTTGTGTTGGAAGAAGACTCATCATCATCAGCTGTGCGATCTCCACTTCCTTTACTCATGACTCGCCGTCTTTCAGGTGCCGTGCTCTTCCAAACTCTTCTGTCACTATTTTCTCCTCTTTTTTCAATACTTTGTAGTTCGTGGTAATCGGCGAAACAGTCCTTCTTTCCTTCCTTTGCGACGTTGCGTAGCTTTGCAGTGATCCCGTAAAGACGACGTTTCTCGGGCGTATAATTCAATTTGCTCTGTTTTGCGAGGATTTTGTGTTGAATGGGCTGGGATCTGGATTGTTGTAGTGGTCGTGATTGTGCGAGCGAGAGAGCAGTGACCACGTCTTCAATAGCGTAAGTTAGTAGTCGGTGTAGCAGCGCGAGATTTTTTTGTTTCATAGTTGGCTTGATGCTAGGGTTTGATTTTGGTGTCTGGCGAAGCTCTGGTCCGAGCTTTACGCGTGAATTCGACATTGCGAATCATTTTGCGTCGGTTTCGTAAGTTCTTTTTTTTGGCTTCTTGCAGAGTGAGTAATCAGTGGAAAGTATTCGAGGCGATGGCGTAGTTTTTGATAGAAGACCTATGCGGATGCTGCGGAGGTTGCGCTATTGCGAAGACAATCACCTCGTGCAGATCTTTTTTTTATCCAAAGGCTGTTCAAGCAGTTCGCAAATTTGACGTAGTTGCAAGTGGCGACGCCGGTTCCGTTGGATTGGATCATTTTTCATTACGGCAAAAATCACTTCGATGCAGTAGACTTTTCTATGTTAGGGCGTAGGGTTTGCAAAGTGTGAAGCAAGCAAGGATTTATAGAGTTTCTTCGCGGTTTTAGGGAAGAGGTTACTTAGGCACAGGGACAGGAGCGGGTGTCGAGACGAGGTAGAGGCATCGGCGTATTTTGTTAAAGCAGCTGTTGTTGCGGTTTTCTTCGATCGCGAGGTTGTGCAAGAAGCACATGTTCCAGGCGCTGCCTCCGGGGATTTGGAGCAACAAGCAGTGCCGTGATGCGTATATCTGCGCGCCACATGAAGGCACGACCTCCGGATTGGCGGTGCAAGTGGGACAAGTTAGGCTTGCCAGATAAAGCGTCGAAGCTGTTTGTGAAAAGCATCCAGTAACCGCGATGGACACGTGGATGGAACTGGTGGAGGAAGCGAAGCGGAGGGCAATTCTGTTGGCGATAGTGGCGCTAACACTGGCGTACGTGATGTCCTTGACGAGCAGTTCGATGTGGATAAACCTGCCAGTTGCAATCCTGTTCTTAGCAGCTCTGCGCCGTGTTTCCTTCGAGATCGAAATCCGGTGGAAGTCTGGTGCAACAGAGCAGGTGGCACCGCAGCTGAACCGGCGCCAGCTGAGCAGCCATGATCCGTTGCTCTCGGACGCCTCTCGCACCGCCGCCAACCGATGGCGCATCCACTTCGATTCCCCCGTCGTGGAGGCCGCCGTGGACGAGCTCACACGGCGCTTGATCGACGAGTGGGTGACCAATCTCTGGTACTCCTCAGTCACCCCGGACCAGGACGCGCCCGAGGAGCTGCGCGTGCTCGTGAACGGCTTGATCTCCGAGGTCGCGCAGCGTGCGAAGCGTGTCAACCTGATCACGCTTCTGTCCAGAGACGTGGTGGATCTCGTCGCCACGCAGTTCGACCTGTACCGGAGAATGAAGGCGAAAGTTGGACCTGACATCATCGGCTCTCTCTCCACCGAGGAGCGTGACGAGAAGCTGAAGCATGCGATGATGTCGTCTCGTGAGCTGCACCCAGCGCTGGTGTCTCCCGAAGCGGAGTACAAGGTGCTGAAGCGGTTGTCAGGCGGCGTGCTTGCGTTAGTGCTGAAACGACAAGACGCTCAGTGCCGGACCTTGCGAACCATGGCACGTGAGTTTCTCGCTTGCGTCGTGCTCCGGCCTGTCATCAGCTTCGCAAGTCCCGCGTTTATTAATGAGTTGATCGAGAACCAGGAGTTGGCGTCCAAGGAGCGCGCGCGCGTCGCAGCTGAAGAGGCTGCCGACGCGGCCAGGCAGCGAATGCCGGAGCGTGTGCTGCAGCGCAAGGCTTCGGTGTCGGGTCTGGAGATGACTGCGTTCGGGAGGTCCGAGTCCGCCGTGCGAGGGCTGGAGATCGTGCCGTATCAGAAGAACGGTGCAAGGCCGAGTGACGATGCGGGAGAGCTGGGGCCGTCTATTCCTCGTGGAGACTGGGCGCAAGTGTTAGACGCCGTGACGCAACGGCGAGCGCAAGCTCTGACCCCGGAGCATTTGGACAATCTGTGGACCAAAGGGCGAAACTACAAGCAACGCGAGACTGAAAAAGCAGCAGCTCGTTCCAGCGTCACCTTCAGCAAGAAGGGCAATGCTGGAAGAGCCAAAGCAGTGCCTGCCTTCTCGCCACGGGACGGAGGTTCTGTAGATTTGGCAGAGAATTCGTCGCCTTCCGATGTCCCGGGTAGAAAAGAACGCAACGAGCAGTACAAGGCGTTGTTGTTCGGAGATCCCAATGACGGAGACGAAGAAATCCCTGGGATTGGCTTCTCCCCAGCTCCATCGTTCCAACATCCAGACTTTGTGAAGTGTCGGAGTAACGAGGATTTGACGAGTTTTAATAGAAACAGCGAAGTTGAGGTCGGTGAGGAGAAGGATCTGGCAAAGTCGGATGTCGGTAATGTGCAGTGGCGGCCTCCACGGCATCTCTCTCAGCACCGAAGGTCGAGGAGTATGGGCGTTGATCTGGATGAGTGGCAGGAACCTCGAGTGGTGCCAGGAGAGGGGTTGTTCACCCTCACGAGTCCCAAGAAAGGACCTCTGATTGAAGTCTCCCCTCCAACAAAGAATCAGAAACAGGAGGACGGTGTGGAATTACAAGATAAGGAGAAATCTCTTTATCGTCCTTCGACAAAGACTCAGACCTCGGTTGTAGCTCCAGGATCGAGTTCGTCACCATCCACATTGGCCAAGTGTCAAGTAAGCTGCGAACTCCGAAAAAACCAGTGAATTCTTACTGACTTTGTGGTTCATGTCTTTTGGTCTTCCGTTACTTAACATTGGTATGGTTTGTGCTTTTTTCTATGAGCCAGGTTGTGGGAGCACATTTTGAAAAGAGTGGTTCCAAGGCATTTGCCGTGTATACTATTAAGGTTACAGATGTTGACAATCGAAAATGGCAGGTGCAAAGAAGGTCTGTCTACAACCTTTGAAACCTTTCAGTTGGATATTTTGCTAAATGTTTTTCACTTTCCTTGCACTTGGTCTTAGTAGAGGTGGTTTTCATGAGATTACACATCAAAAATGTTGGTCTTCTGTTGAACGTTTTTATCTGTACTTTGTTTTTAATTTTGGTTGTTGTTGTTGTTGTTTCTGGTGTAGGTATCGCAATTTTGAGCAGCTGCATAGGCGTTTAAAAGATTCACCGTCTTACTCTCTCAGTCTCCCTCCAAAGAGGTTTCTCTCCTCCAACCTTGATACCACTTTCGTCCGAGAACGTTGCATGCTTCTGGGCAAGTACTTGAAAGTAAGCGTCGCTCTTCGTTTATTTTATTCAAGTTGCGTGATATTCTATGTCTTCGTTTTTCAAATATTAGAGACCTTGTAGGTGGAAGATTTTATGCAGAAGGTATGAAACAACATCAAATTGCCAAAGATTATCTACTATGCTTGTTTCATAATGAGACAAATATTGTGGCCGTCCATAAAACACCCGTTTTTTTCTCTTCTAACACTCATTCATCTTCTTCTGTCTTGACAGGAATTGTTAGCAATCCCTAGCGTCGCAGAATTGCATGAAGTGTGGGATTTCTTTAGCGTCAACTCCAAGGTAACACATTGTCAACGAAATGCATGTTTTCGGTTAAGAATCACTGCAGAATCAAAAATAAAGTCTTTTAAGTAGGTTTTTTTAATATCACTCTCTTGTCTTTTTTCTGAAATTTGGAATTGTTGCTTTTCAGCGTTATTCGTTTGGCATTTCACCATCCATGATGAAGACGTTAGCAGGTGTGTGTTGTCTCTCACTTTCCCGGGTCACCCCTGAAACCTTAGATAATTTTCTGTACAAGAGTTAGCTTACAGAAATAGATATTTAGGATCATCAGTATGATGTCTTTTTGTTTTTTTTCTGCTTACATATATTCCAGGCTTGTGTTCTCATATTTCTTTTTTCTTTTTCGTTTTTTATTTCAGTGAATGTAGATGATGCCATGGACGACATGTTTCGCCAGATTCGGGGTGTTTCAGACAATATCTCGGGAGCTTTGAACTTAGCTCGGCAGCGGTTTCCGTTGGGCAGTGGCGATGTAGGTCAAGCTGTGGCCTCGAGTAACAACACAAACCTGGTGTCGAAACGCTCGACGTCAGCACATGCTGCGCCATTGGCAGCTCTTGTGATTCCTGATAGTGATTTTGGTGAAAAGTTGCTGGAGGAGGAGTATTTGGCAAACTTCGGCGCATACGCGGCAGCAGCAGCAGAGGATCAGTTGCATTTGAGTACTGGTAGTGTGGCGGAGAGGGCGGGGTCAGTGGAATGGCACTCAGATGGCGAGTTTGGTGGAGACTCTCTGGAGGCCAGTGCGTTGAAAGCTGCTGCTGCAGCACACGATTACCGGTGGTCTGAAAGGCGGTTTGATCGAGCACTGTCAGATGGGAATTCGCCTGTGGATTCTTTTGCTTCTGATTCCATTGAAGATGATCTGGTGATTCCTCAGGAGGTAACAATTAAATTCCTCACTCCGAAATCCCTGAGTGTTTTGCTGTTGCAGGGTTTTAAAAACCAAAACCATGACAAAATTTTCAGATATCGTAATAAGAATCTTTCCTTTGATTCCTAGAATGGTCTTCCTGTTCTCTGAGTCCTTTAGAGGAAGGCCTCCATAGTCATTGTGACCTGAAGAGAAACTTCTTTATGAATCATGGCGAATATTCTCTGTATGAGGTTTTGTTAGTTCCTGAAACCTTGTGTTTTTTGCACGTGGGCTCGTTCATGTAACGATTCGGTTTGTTTTTCTTTGTTTTTTTTTGTCTAACAAATTTTGATGAGAGACAGGTTTATTGCTAATCATGTTATTTGTTTGCTTTTCATGCAGTGGTCTCCTCCAAAAGTTACCGTCCCTCTTTTGAATTTGGTTGACCAAGTTTTCCAGCTCCAAGGCCGCGGCTGGATCAGGTATGTTGCTGTGAATGGCATGCTTCGTATTATCCAAGTCACTTCGTTAATTTTGTATTTGATCAATACAAAAACTTGAACTTCTCTAGAAGTAGTTTTAATGAGCCTTTTTTTTTTTCAAGGATTTTTTCATTTGGTCGAATGTTTGAAGACCTTGATTGGGTGTTGCATTTGGTTTTTGCAGACGCCAAGTTCTATGGATAGCCAAGCAAATTCTGCAGCTTGGCATGGGTGATGCTTTGGACGATTGGCTGATTGCGAGAATACAATGGCTCCGAAAAGAAGAGGTGGTAGCTTCAGGAATATGTTGGTTGAAAGGGGTGAGCATCACAACTCCAAACTTGCTCTCAAAAGTACAAGTTTATTAATAACAAAGAACAAAGTAATCCAAAAAAAACAAAGTCTGTCAAAATTTGCAAATGCTGGAACAGGTGTTATATTTGTAGCGAAGAGAGTTTGATGGGAGATCCTTGGTTTTTTTGTTTTTTTGTTTTCCTTCTTTTGTAGGTGCTTTGGCCAGATGGTATCTTTGTGACAAAACACCCTATGAATTTATCTCCAACCAGCTCCACAGTTGTGAAGGATTTTGGAATGGGATTTTCTGAGGAGATTCAACAGAGCCTGCAACAGCGTCCGCCCAGTAACTCGTTTGAGCAGAAGTGTGAGGCTGCTCGAAGGGCTGGAGTGGTGCGAGAGATCATCCTTGGTACGTTTTTTTTTTTTTTTTTTTCTATCTTTAAACCTTTCCATTAGCCATTTAACACCAAGATTCAATAATTCTAAAACATAACCAAGAGCCAAATCTAGTATTTACAAGAACTAGGGAATGTTGCATGTGTCGATTTAATAACAAACTGAAGGAAAAAATTGTCTCCATATGATCCACTCGAAAATGTTCAAAAAGAAATGCTAGGTCTAATTTGGGGCTCTTGGTCCGTTATAATTTGGTTTTTGGGTCTCAGACGTCACTAGTGTTATCAAATAAGATGGAACATTCTGTGTTTTGATACAGAATCTTTGTGATCTAAAGATATTCTGAGCAATTTTGATCGTTTCCTACACTCTTAAAACTCCGGTACGTGGTCTAGTGGAAACATGTTCGAGAATACGTAGCAAGTACAACATGAGCACTCCGCTAGAATCTTGGAATACACGAGAATCTTCTGGAACTGCATATGTTATCTCAATTAGTGCGAGGGGTCTGAATAGTGCAAGACCTCTTCATACTAGTTGGATGAAAATCAAATGAATTAGGTCTAATAAGAGTGAATGCATGGCATTGCCTCTTCTTGCCTTTGTTCTTCATTGAGTATGGCCACAACCTTTTCTTCTGCCCCCCTTAACATATTTCCAAAATGGTTTAAAAGGCTTATTAAAATCACGATTACAACTACACTATATTATTTAATTAGGATAGGATTTAAATTATTGTAGCCTACAGTATGTTGAGTTCACCTAATTTAACGTGAACTATCCTATTAGGGTACTTAGCAATTTCATTCCGACTTGGTGCAAGTAAGTGTTATTTGCGTGGGGAGCATTGCAAATTTGCTTCTTTCTTGAATTAGTGTGAGTTAGTGTTATTAGTGCGGGACGCAGTAATTGAAATTATTACTTAGCAAAGAATGTAAATTTGTTGTAATGGTGTGGTGTTTGCAGATAGAGCACCTGCGACATTAGTCAATCTTATTGGAAAGAAGCAGTACACAAGATGTGCAAAGGACATCTATTACTTCTCTCAGGTGTGAGCTTTTCTCAACTTGGAGTACTATCAGTTTGAAGAATTTTTTTGGGAAGCTTGTTGAAAAAATTCTAGATTTAAAAAGATAAATTTGCATGGCTTTTGGAAGTTTTAGTTTGTTCTTCGTTATTGTTGAGCATTTTCGATGGACTTGACAACATGTACTTGACTTTGGGATGGACTCCTCTTTTTTTTTGTTCTAATTTCTTGCTTGTTTTGGAGGTTTTTGCAGGCCTCTGTTTGTACGAAGCAGCTGGCTTACAGTCTCCTGGAAATGCTTTTTCTTGCAACATTTCCAGAGCTTCATGATTTGGTACTTGACGTCCGGAGTAACGTGCCACCGTGATGTGGAAGTGTTCATTGATCTCAAAATTAGGGTTAGGGTCCTGGAGGGGATTGTATTTTTATTGTACGAAACCATTTATTTTGGTATCCAGGTTGTGGGATTGGGGGGTTTTTTTCATTTTTTTTGCAGTACCAGTACTTCCTCAGTACTATTTGAGATTGAGAAAAGTTCAATTCTTTGAAACATTCTTGAGGAGAAGGTTTTTTATTATACCCACGGTAACTTACAGCTTTCATCCGAAGCTGAGGGTGGGTCATTCATGCCCGGTAATAATGGGTGTTGTATAATTTATTTACTTATTTATTTTCGCAACGGAATTCACTTTCACTTGTGTGCAATAGAAAGAATTTGAGTTTTTAGTGTTTTTTTGTTGAAATTACACCAACATATATATTTATATATGTGTGTGTGAGAGAGAGATTATTTTGTGTGGGTTTTAGTGAGTGTGGTACTTCGAGATTCATTGTTTCTTGTCTTGTGAGTAGTGTTGCTCATGAAGTATAAATGTGCACAGTTTTCCTTTTGGGTTCTTTTATATGTTTAATGAAACGCTCTTGTTTGTTATATAATTTACGTTTGAAGTGTTCTTGGACCGACTTATAACAACCTTCATTAGTTCATTGCGTTTTGTCATTATTACAACTCTTCTTGTCTTACCTATCCCTTCATGTGCAATTGCTTTGTGGACACTAGTGTTATATTCTTTTGAAAATTATTGGATCTTTGTATTTGGGAGGTTTTTCACTAACAAATAATTTTACTTCCTCTAACAACTTTAGCCCTTACATGACGAGGCGGACAATTTTCATCCACTGAGGATAAGAAAACCCTCTCCATTGGAAAATAGCCAGTTTTCATCTGAATTTTTTTACAAGTGATCATACATACATGGTGCATTATGGAAAGGCAATAAACAATCTTACAAATTATATTCATATTTTTAGGTAACTCAAATTGTGAGAAGAATCACACACAGTCTTAGGTCCCCATGTTGCCCTTCTTGCAAATTTCATGAGGTCAGTATGTTGACTTTAGAAGCTTCTTGAGAACTTGTCACATCAATGAATACACAAAGTAACATTGTAGAACATTGTTGTCGGGCTAGCCATGGTGACAAGCCCGGCGTTTCACGGTGACGAGCCCGGCGTTTCACGGTGATGAGCCTGGCGTTTAAGGGTTAGGGGACGTAGTGCTTATATTGAAGTGTCCTTTGTTTATTTTACAAACACTAGCCTAAATGTAATACAAATGAATATGCTATTTTTTACATATTATTACTTTGATTCAAAAAAGTATTATTCATTTAAGATTTTTGCACTATTGTATACTTGAAGATCATACAATCACAAAAATGCAGACTCTCTTTGGAGGACTTCTATAAAGCCATAATTAGAAAGGGGATAAAAAATTGCAATCCTCACTCAAATCCCTCTCATGTAATCAAATTTTCATCAAATCTAAACACAATTACATCTTTTAAAAGCATGGAAAGGGGGACAAAATGCATTAAAATATGAAGAGTAGACTGCTCCTCATCCATGCTGTCAAATCATGTCAAATGTAATTTCCACAAATACATATACCATACTCATCAACTTTCATCAACTTTCATCAACATCTTTGTGACTTTTAATTGCCATTTAGAACTTGAAATTGCATCAAACCCAAGCAAGCCTCTTGTAAATTGAGAACAGGTTGAGAACATATTGGTAGTAAATTTGTGGTGCTTGTATTGATTTCAAGAGCATTTTGGCCATGATTTGATGTGCTTTTTCAATTGCTTTTTAACATTTTAGAGACCAAGCAACCATTTTTTGGTTGCAGAGAGTGGTTTTTAGACTACAATATAAAATTGCTCAACAATTTGGAATTTGGTCTTGAAGAAAGCATATGATCATAAGATTTGCATACAACTAAAAAAACAACAATGGAATTGGGAATGTGGGTTAACAAATAATATTGTTTATACAATATGGCCTCAAAATATGAGTAGATTTTTTTGTTAAAGATGAATCAAAGCAACAATATAATACACCAAACATACAAGAAGAATGTCACATTTCAACTGCAAGTTCCTAAAAAATTCAAACTACTTAAGAAATACTCTCATATTGTTTCTCTCTATGGTAGTAGTATCATCACAGCATTTGAAGATTTAGTGAAATGGTGATGTCATTTTATCTCTAAAAATGTCAAACTACATTTAAGGCAAATTCTTGATTGCTTTCACTAATCAGATTTTCCATGGCATTTATCCAATTTCTTGTAGAACAGTTTCAAGGTGACAAATAGAATGGGATTTTTGACCATTTTTGTCCACTTAGCTACACCCTATGATTGCTAGTTTTATCCATTTTTTTTGTCAAACTAGTCTTATTGGAAAGGTGAAAAACCTTACCTTTAAAAATGTAAGGCCCTTCTCAAGTGCAACTCAAATGAAGCATCAACATCCAAAACCACACAAGCATGAAAAATTAAAGATTTTCCACCTAAGACTCACTCAATCTTTATAATATTTCACCTCCAATAGTAAATTTGGTTGAAATCTTGATACTTTACAATAAACAAGGTATTTTTTCCATCCATATGGTTGAATTGTTTAAATTGGGTCCATATTTGATTCAATTATGCATTTAAATTTACCACCCCTATATCTAGTGAATTTTGAGAAAATGTATGTGGTCTTTAAATGGTTAACTGACATATCTCCTAATTAGATTTGGGTCAAAATTTAATGCAATTTTCTCCCTTTGCTAGGCTTTTCAAATATGTATATAGTTTTAGATTTGTTGGAAAATTGATTGCGTGGGAGTGTGTGGGCAGGGATTTGAGTGAGGATTGTAAATTTTTTTCCCCAACTCTACATGTCCATTTTTACCCTAGTGTTTATGTATATTCTACATCACACAATTTATTTTTGAGTGTTTATATATTAACGCTTTACATTGAATGATATAAATGATTGAAAACTAATTGATGATAGAGATTCTAAAGATTTATATGTTGCATAACTTTCAATTATGAAAAAAACCTTTCTTTTAAGGCTACTGAATGATACCAAAATTACCTCATTTACCTCACTTACAAATGTTTGTATGGTATCAATTTTCAGTTCTTTTCCGTTGCGATTTTTAGCCAGCTCAATTACCATTTCAATTTCAACCACTTACAAACCAACATGCTTATTTATTCGGGTGACTTTAATTAATTGTTTTCACTTATGTAGGTTTACACACTCCATATAATTAATCGAAACAAGACAAAAATGCAATGATGTTTAGCTCAAATCATGGCAAGATTGATCCATCACAACAAAAGTAAATTTTATGAAAATTTTCATTTCCAATCGATGTCAACTCTCCAAGGCTCAATAGCTAACACAATGATGCTTGGATAAGGTCAACTTTTGAAAAAGAAATATTTAGATAGTGTCAAAGTCAAGTTCTTTTTCTTTGTGTTTTAAGCTTAGTCAAATGGAGTGTTTGTTTATGGCCAATGTTTAGATTTGGTCAATACTTTTTTCTTGCCCGTGGCATTGACCTTATCCAAGCACACTATAGTTAGAGTACACCAAAATTACTATATTTAGGAGGTGAACAATTGTTGTGGGTTCACAGTAATCGAAATCCACCGCACAATAATTTTTATATTGTCACAACTTGCTTGTGCCCTTGAGAAGCTTGTACAAAGAACTTTTCTAAACTAACATGCTTGAGATGGGAGGTTGTTTGTTATTCAATGGGGTGGGAAGGGGGTGGGTAGTGTTGGGCCATGCAAGATTTTAGTTTAGGTGATATTAATTTAGAGAAGTTCTATTATATGTGCTTTTAGCCCCTTAATGTCCAAGGCATCAAATTCTAATGTAAAAACCACAAAAATTTGGTGCCTTGAGCATTTAAGGGTTCTATAATCAATATTAATATTAAGTTGAAGAATTTCACAATTCATAAAAAAATTTGCAAATGATAAGAAGCAATAATACTTGTCAAAAGTAAGGTAGAAGCACCTTAATGTGACACTATTCTTTTTGGACACCTATAAATGAACCCGTATTTGATCCATGAGATACCCAAATTAGACATGCAAGTCAACTAAAGTTGTCGCCATAATTGAGTATTGGAACACAAATCGTGTAGGTGGTAGCATGTGACATGGTCTTTTTGATGTTGCATTTGCATTTCAATACAAGCAATTCAATGAGGGTCTAGTGTCCATAGTAGGTCACATTTGATTCCTTATAGATTTTGTTTTTTGTTACTTAAAGGGGTTTGTTTTAGGGTGGAGGATGTGCACAAGGATGTTTCCTACATACCCATGCAATCAAATCTCAAAAAATTATCACCAAAGTTCTTCAACTAATTATCATGAGTGCAATACAATTTATTTATTTTTATCAAAAATTGGATTTAGGTTTTCTAGAAACTAAAGTTTGATAAGCTTGATTGGGATTACATAAGAACTACAAAACTATGATGTAAAAGAAAAGAAAAAAATCATACTCTACATTGTGTGAATTCTTGATCTGCATGGCAAGCGGTATGTATTTTTATCAACTGGTACTATACATCTCAATATCTAGTAGTACAACTTTGAGATTGACGGCACAAGTCTTGCATTTTGATGGAGATGGTAAACTGTTGCGTTTTGATGGAGACGGAAAACTTTTACATTTTGATGGAGACTGAAAATTGTTGCATTTTGATGAAGACAAAATATTGCTCCATTTTGATGGAAACAGATACTGCTGCATCTTGATGGAAACTGATACCACTCCATTTTGATGGAGATGGACTATTGTTTACTCATCCTTGATATAATTGTGAGTGTACCTTCCACCCAAGAGCTAATAATATGTGGATAGGTCAGAGAGTGTTTGAGATTTGCTAACACTAAAAAATCAAACTTAAAAACTAAATGGATGAACTTGTCAAGTCTCTTTAGAAAGAGTAGGATTATTGATATTTTTTACGGAATATTGTGCAAAAGTGGATGACATTTTATTCATTTTTTCCTTACGTGCATGCATTTTACTATGAATCTAGTTCAACCGATGATAATAACAAATAAAACAAAAAAGACCATGCTTGATGAGTTAAAGCCCCCATTATATTTGCTTGACAACCATACCGTACGACATATTTATTATTACTACTACAAGGCTGGTAACTATCTAGGGAGTTACCTTCAACAATTCATAGTTTATTTATACATCTCAAAAAATTCCAAAAACAAATTTCAGCACTCTTTGCTGGTTTCCTAACCGTTCTACAATCTCAAGATCTCAATGCACACTCCTAATGAATTGATTTAACAAAAGTGTCACATTTAGGTGCTTTTATGTGGTCCACAACATTTGGTGTTTTTGGTGAGGCTCAGTATTACTATAAATGTGCACCCAATCAAAAATCCACCATTTCCTTTGAAAAACCAAAATATCGACATGACAAGCTTCCCTCCAACATGAACACAGGATTCCTTCCAACTAAGAATCGCCTATTCAGGGCTCATTCCATTCTCATTTTTTGGTTCAAATCAACAGAAATTAATGGAAGTTGAAGCATATTTGCATTTGGAATTAAAGGAGGGAGTTATAGAAGGCTCTAGGATGGAATTTAGATTTACATTTGGGTCACATTCACTCTGCTAACTTCATATCTACCACCAAGTGTGAACACCCTTTGAGGAGACAAATCAAGCCCTTGATCACAATTTCCGTTAAGGGTTACAAGAAGAAAAAATAAATTCAGAGGTGCAAAATGTCTTCATCTTGGCTATCTAAATTTCCATGAAGAGTAAGGGCCAATAAGCTCACACTCTTCATTTTCAAGGTTATACAATCTTCAAATGCAATTGTGTAAGGTTCCCCAAAGTTCCAGAAAGAACGCTGTTACCTCACAAAATTCAACAGCATATTATATTTTTGAAAATGGTTTGGAAACCAAGGAAGAAGAAGAGGTTGAGGTTAACATGGAACTAGACCCCTTGCACATCCGAGTCAAAATTTAGAAACATACCAATGCATCAGCATGCTAATTTTATTTTCATTATTAAAACTAGACTGCTAAACACATTCTAGTGACATCCACACTTACACCTTGGATTAAAAAAACCGTACATTTATCTCAAAAGAACAAGTGCGAATAAGAGCATAAACCATAAAAGCATGGTGCATAGGTCACAACATCATACCAATGACTGAAAAATACAAATATTTTTTCGCCAGTGTGAAGCATTGTGACAAACTCGGGTGTCCTCTTTCTTAGAAAAACCGTATTCAGTGGCCTTTTCATTCCTCCAAATTCACCACATTGAAAAAAACAGACTTCGAGCTGCACCAACTCCCACAGCTTCTGGCTGGGAGGTGAATTCATAAATATTTGAACTTCGGACCTTGTTGGCAGACACGGTTTGCTCACGAGTTCAAATTTGCATAAAAAGTTGCAAGACTAAGGGTTGTCAACAATGACCTCATTGTACTACAGTTTCAGTACTAGGCTCTTGTCCGACGGCTGAAGTGTCAGGAGCTGCAGGAGCATCTTGACTGAGACCTAAGAGCACCAGGGATGACCTGCATGTCAAACACCAAATCATTAACAACTGGCTTGCAAAGAAGCAAGATTAAGTTCTAAGCTTATCCTCGCTCTACAATTCTAGGTCCAGAAAGTTTAAGGTTTTCAACTATAGAAGTGTAAACCTCGATGATACCAGTACACATGATAACAACGACATGCTTGCTTTTGAAACCAATTATAGTGGCTATTGAGTTTTAGATTGGGAAGTATCATGAAGTATCGAACGTTTCCTACCTTGGAACAGTAGGTCGGACACTAGGTTGATCAGCGTGAGCAGCAAGAGGCTCTTTCAAGTTGGGGAAGCTCTTCAGTGCATCTTCCAATTGAGCAGTAGGTAACTGCCAAAAATTCCAAACCAAAATTTTATTTTTCAGGGAACTGAATTTCATACACATCAAAATGTAAGAAAGATGAAAATATTTGACTTGGTGTTTCAAAACCAGTACACTAAGATGCCTTCAAAGGCAAAGTGCCTAAATGGTCAAAAATAGCTGGTTTCATACTGTAACGAGTTGAAGCAAATCATTAGGACACTCCAAGAATGGTAACGTGTACCAATAGAAAGAAGAAACCATCACCCAAAAAATTCAATGATAGAAATTTACTTAAGAGTTACTAAAACCAAACGATTAGCTTCCAAAGTGGACCTTCTGTATTAATATTGAACACTTCAGTGTTGAAACAAAAATGTAAGTAAGGCACGTAAACATCACTAAAATCGAAGTTTCTCATCTGGCTAATTCTATGCACTAAATAATCGTGCAAAGAGTGCCACCTGCAGCAAGACGTGAAAAGATTTTGGCATTGTTTGGTGTGCGCACTTCAAAAAACCCATCCACAGCTTTGGTAGCTTCCATATCTGCAGGGATAAAAAATATCAAGCATGAACAGGTTGACGAGTTGGCAATGAATGAGACAATAGAGAATATCACAATTTCAGTGGAAGAATGGAATTAAGCACTATACCTGCTTACTAACTAATCGAGATAATATCTCCATCACAAAACTTTCCTGCAACACATACAATTCTCTCAAATTAACATAAAGAACGACTTCAACTCTATGTTGCGCTTCACTAGAAATAAATGAGGAAGTTTTTATCTCAGCGATGTGTCATAATATGGAATGTTAGTAGTTCTTATCAATCTACAAATGACGCTACACAGTTGTTCATGAACTAAAAGTGTAAGCACTACATGTGACTGCTTCACATCCTTTGATTACTTTTTCAGAGGGCAGTTTAGAAGATGATAAGAAGCCAGATGGGAAAAATATAAGTTAAGGTGGAAACCAGCGAGGGGAAGGAATTCACGGCTTGGATGACTGTTCGCATAAACAGCAATGGCAATGGTGTTTGTTCTACCTGTACATCAATCCAGCATAACGACACAGTCAAGATCTTGCTTCAAAAAAATTTAACAACATAATCAGGTAAAAAGCTGACTTGTATAGTATGCCGTGTAAGCACTGTGATACGAAACAGATTCCTGTGTATAGTTGCAATAGCAAAAAGCTTCAGTAGACATTAACAAACATTACCAGCTGATTCAAAACCTTCGCTAGGACCTGCTGGGTGAAGACAGTACGCTGCTGAAGGCAAGTAGAACAAGCATCCATGACCTGTTAATCCCCACCAAAATCCAAGGTCAGAAATGCATTTAAATCTCAGACTCCGACGGAGAAGGCACTAGTAAAAAATGGGTCCTAATCAAGTGGTCCTAATCAACACAAACATGTCCTAATCAACACTGCTATATTCAAAATGTCCTAATCAGGATGTCCAAATCAACACAATATTGTTGATTAGGGTCATGTTTTCTTGTAGTGGCAAATCAACAACTGCAAAGGCACCTCGCATATAAATGGCAATCAACAATTCTGAAGTGATTATACTACAACAAAAAGGCTTGATTCCTATTTGGCATACCTTCTTCAAAAGCACGGAGTCTTTGTGTGGATCAATGCCATGCAGAGCAATCAAAACCTCAGCAGGTGTAAGTGCTGGACCAGTGTGTGCTGAGCCCTGCAAAATTCAAGGAGCTATACCAGTATTACATACGACTTGGAAGCAAAATAAAAATTGATTGAATCAGACTCACTATAACAATTATACTAAGATAAGTCTAAGCAAAGCAAGCGATTGATGCTGTTACCTGTAAAATGCGGGCAAGAGCAGCTTGGAATTTTTCATTGCTCAAATCTACCAACCGAGGAAATATAGGAGTGACCTGCCAAGGAAAAAACAACCGTTCTCCAAATCTAATCAGTACGGTGTACAATTACGTTGGAGAGATGCTCCTATGAGGATGAACAAGAAAATTGCTGCACAAATAAACTCTTCGTGAGTTCAACCAAGATCAAATAAAATCATAATTTGGAATGTAAAATGTGTTTAGGAATAAGCAAGACCTCATCCTTGGACAACGAGGAAAGCACGGGTATAAGATAGGTCGCATCCTGTTCCAATCCACACAAGACAAACCCCAATTCAGCTCAAGCATGGCAACTGGCCCACATTTGATACAGGTAGACCTGATAGCAGTAAAATACACAAATAGAAATTCTTCTGAGTTACAGAGGTAAAAAAAGAGCCTAATATCCAAATTTATTCAAAAATTGAAGTCGATGGACATGACATACCTGAGACTTGACATCAAAAAGCGTCTTAACCGTGGAAATCAGTTCCTTGGAGGGCTCAGTACCGTCTGTCAGACTATGAAGTACCTGCCAACCAATGAGGCAAGTTATAAAAGTGAAATTCACATCGAGCAAGGGCAACCTAGAATCCGCATCTACAAGTGCAATATAGATTCTATCCAATACCAAATAGTACAATTACAAGAGACTAGTGTCCAGAGAGGCTTTTTAAAAAAACTCGGTACATTTCCTACTCTTCTCTAGACCACTCGGTTTTTTTTTTTTTTTTTCCAATCGGTTCATAGCCTAGACATGTTATGTGTTATGTTTAGGCAGCCAAGAACCTTTTATTTTATTTTTTTCACTCGGTTGATTTCCTGAGCTTAAAAAATTAGGTTGGTTGAAATCTGAGTTTCAATGTATTATATCGGATTTCTGGCTTCTTATAAATGCTGCAAAAAGATTCACCTTTTGCTTACCATATGCATGGCAAAGCAAAACAAGGCCTTGATCAAGGCAACAAAAACCTGACAATCAAGTTACCCCAAGCCCCAACCAATGCAAACTTCTTTGTACTTTCAAAGGATTTATTATTGACTTTTGTTGCTTAAATATCCTTGGTTGGATTTGAACTAAGTCAAATCGCACCATCTTGGGACCAAAGATTCAAAAATGTTTGGATAAAAAATTGTAAGTTCACACATTTTTTGGAGTCTAGTTAGTACATGAGTCAAGAGTCAAGACTTGGCTCCAAAATTAGGGTTTACACATGAGCGGCTGAGCGCCATGTGTCTTCCAAGGATTGGTGCACCAAGTGCACCTCTTATCCCATCAATTATCACCCATTCACCCACTCACCCACTCACCCACTTGGTCACCTCACCCTTGTTTATTGCTTTTTAAATTTTTTGAACTTCAGGCTTGTGAGAGTGAGGTAAATTTTGGGTTTGGCAAGATTTTGATAGAATCTACCCTCATTCTGACATTTAGGAAGTGAGGATGTTCTTTTCACATGTTCAAAAAACATTTGATTTTTGTGTAGAAGGTAGGAAAATTTCCTTACAATGGAAAAAGTTCATAGGTTGAATTTCCCACAAATTCAAATTCCTTTGGCCCATTTCCTCATCTACAAAGGCAAGTTCAGCCAAATTTCCTAAAGATGAAATTGTAACTTGGATGATTTCCTGAAACCATGTTTTTATGGTTGAAAGCAAATCCGCCAACTTTCATTTTATTTCGGCAATTCTCAAAAAAAGGTCGGCTCGCTTGTAACTAAAAGTCGGTTCTCCCCTCTCTCATGAAGAGAGATGTGCGTTCAAACCTGCAAAAGAAGATTCTCGCTACCAGCTGGAGGATCGGCAATCAGCTGAAGAAGCTCCTGAGATGAAGATCCAATAGTCCGGAATAATATGGGAATATGCCTGTGAACAGCCTGTAAGAAACTCGGTGTCAATACCCTGGATCGTGTTTGTGTTCAAATGTCCTACACTATAAGGCCTACGCACTGATAAAAGAACGCCATAAATATATTCGATTAATTGACTTGCACACGTGCAGCTAATTGGCAGAGCTTTAATCACGTTTAACCACAATATGAAACAGGCACCCTACTTGCAGCGAGTTTATCAGTATAGTTTGTCCTAACATATTCTTTCATCGACCTCACTCAAGAACAAACTGGAGAGAGTTCAAATCATGAAAGAATGGAAGAGTTTGAGAGCTTCAGATCGCACCCCGTACATTCCTAATTATCTTGGTGAGGTGGAATGTAGAAAAGTTTGTAAATACATAGGCCTAAATTACAGAAATTCAAGCGAATCTGGCTTCTCGATTGTAGCTTTTGCTCAACTCAAGAACTTCGTAAGATAATTGCATCAAACAACTAAAACAGCCGTGATTCAGTGAGAAAGCATCACATTTCCAACATACCTGCTTCACTGCTTTAGGAGATCTGCCGTAGACTTGAAATAGCTGCCGTAGCAGCGCATGCTTCTATCACATCCAAGCAGAGATCATTAGTGAAATAACCACAGTAACAAGTCAAGGAAACAAAAGAGCTCTCTTGTAGACAAAATGCCAGACAACAAAAAAGAGTTCCCTGATCACAGCGAAACGTTGACATACGCTTCTTACAAGTATAGAGCTAATTTCGAATTCACAACTATACCGTTGATGAAAAGATGACGTTTGGAAATGAGCTAATAAGAAACCCTTGGACATGAAGTGTGAAGAAGGAAACTCACAACTCTCAACACCTAGTGAACCAGATTGCCCAACCATTGAGAGCCCAAGGCTCCAATCTTGTACAATAAAAAACCGTTGAAGGAATAGGACTACACCCACCTTGGTACAAAGGGCAAAAAATAGCGACATACACCGTTGAGCTTCAGGCAATGACAAAGCTTCGCTGGTTCTCGCAGTTGTAGTAGGTTGATGGGCTTCCTCATCAACCGTTACATCCATGGGAGCTACGCCATTACTTGGCCGTTGATCCCCATTTGTCGATTCAGGTTTCCCGTTAGTTTCTTCTTCTACAGAATCCTTCTCTGCAGCGTCCCCTGACTGATGATTTACCACTGAAAGAAGGCTTGCAGTTGCAAAATCTTCGATGCTTTGCGCCACAAAACTGAGTGAATACAGCTTATTCGCCACCTGAATTAGTCATAGGTTGTTAACATTACAATATTGGAGAGATGACCAAATTCAGAGTCAAAATTCAAGGTTTTATGAAAATACAGACCACAGCCTTTTAAGCTTATGATGGACATAGTGTACACCTCAAATTATGATACCAACGTTGTGGAAAATTTAATGCGGTAATCAAAGCAAAGAGATCGGAAATACCAGCCGAATTGCTTTTGCTCGAGCGTCATCTGACTCGTGTATTGTACACTGCGAACACAAAAAATCAATTAGAAAGATTTCGGGATAGAGGTGCACCTGAAAATCTAGTATTGACAGTACAGAAAAACTATTACAAAGGTGGAAAGGCTGACCTTGAGAGCCATTTGAAGGCAAGTGTCTCTTGTGGGAGGTCGTTGCAAGATCAGACTCCACAAGGCAGTGAGTCCTGCTGTAACATGCTCACCCTTCGATAAGTCTGCTCCACTTGCTGGGTTACAAAGTTCTTCCACAAGCTTCAGTGTGGTCATAGGAACCACAGGGACTTCACCCAAAAGCCGACTAAGAGATTTATCACCGGCTGAAATTTTGTCTCGCAAACCCTGTGCCTAAAAAATATAGAGGCAGCCATTGCTAAATGTTAATCTCAGTCAATTCAAGTTTCCATATAAAGAGAACGAATACTACCATTAGCAATATAGAAGTCATTTTCTTTGACACTTTATTGACTGCCAAAAGCTTGCACGCAAAAAATAACTCTTATGTAAAACGAAAAGACGTTTGCTCGGAACAAAGATGGGTGACAAAAACACACCAGTGAGAGCAGAAAATGGTCATAAGCAGGCGAGGTAGAAATTGGATGGTCCACATCACTGCACGCATGATCTGCAAAGAGTTGATACAGTACATGTAGCCCCAACTCGTGACCCTGTCCCATGCAAGAAAATCATGAGAAATCTGTAGCCGACATCAAGTCCATAATCAGTGCACTTTGACAGACTTACAAAGCCATACCATTTTTCTTCACTTCAAGTATTTGCGGGACAATGATAGGATTCAGAAGTTGCACATATTCCATATGCTAGGTTCAGCAAAAATCCCAACGTAGTCCCTCGTCAAAATTGGTTCCTCAAATTGATCAGAAATAATCAACCAAAAAAATGACTAGTAACTAACATCCATGGACCTTCATGATTTCAAAGATGTAATAAAAGTCATCCTGAAAGACAAGCAGATTGCTTAGAAAGGGTATGCTTTCCTGATTAGTGAAGTTGTTACCTTATGCGCTTGATAGTCGGCAAGAACGTGCTTTTGTAAAACTTTCAACAATTCCTTATCTTCGTAAGACTGCATGCATGCAACTGACGTCAAATTTAAGCACAATAAAAGGACAAGAGATGAAGCTGCCAGAAAACTCTTTATTTCTGGGTAATTGAACAGCGTCCCTGTCCTGTATTCTACAACATACATGCAAATCAGCATGAAACAAGCTGACAGAAAGAAAGTTACCACAATATAAACACAATAATAGTGTGAACAAACATAAATCTGGCAGTCGGGAAACATCCTTAACTACCTGAGCAACTAAACGAGCCAAAAGGGCAATTCGAAGATCTGCACCACCAGCAGCAGCTATGGTCTTGTGGTTCTCTAGTATCCGCACCAAAGACGCCGTACAGATTGCTGCTTGTTGATCTCCAGAAAGAGGTAACAGTGTGATTACAGGTAAAGGCGCTGTTACAGGAGAGGGAGTTTAGTTCAAGATCTGGAAAGCAGATGAAGGCAATACAGATGCAAATGTAGCTGAAAAAACAACCCCAATACCACTAACCCTTGAACGACGGAACAGCCTATTTTGGGTCAATCTATGGACAGTTTCTCTATTTCCTCAGTCAAGTTCATGGCGGTAATTGTTGATGACATTAATACAGATATATGATCCGCACGGCCTCGGTACGTGGTTGAACAGAGTATCTTCCATGCCTACCCAGAGTGGGCCAGCCACGTAGCCCACAGGAAAGGCTAAGCAGACGAACTTCAAAAGTCATATCCCATAGAGTTGATGTATTACACATAGCAAAAACCAGCTCTGTTTCCCTTGCTACAATAAAACGTAGCCTTTGAACAGCAAGGACCAAGATAAAACAATATTTCCAGGAGTCACTGATGTGTTTTGTATGTCAAATATATGGTGGATGTTGATCAATAGCTTGGATAATACATTATAGAAGTAACCATACCTTGAGCAAGAGATATTCCAGATTGTGGAGGTGGCGACAAAGGAAGAGCTGGATCAGAGATGCCTATATTTTCTATTTCAACAGGCTCCTGCTTTGGCTCCTGCTTTACTTGGACATGAGCTGCACCGACGGTTCTATGATTAGCATGCAAATGAAAAGTAGCTCGAGGATCTCTCAGATTCGTTGGTGCATTTGCCACATTTTCTAGATTCAATGCTGCCGTCCGAGCATTTGCAGCGCTTGAACCAGCAGCAGGAACAGCGTTTGTCTCCACCTCCAACTTCGGTATCAACAGAGGAGTTGCACCTTCAGAGGGACCTACAGGAGTCATTCGCCGAGGGTCCTGAAATGCAAACAAACCAATACATGTTAAGTGGCTTGCACGCAAACAACGTTCCCACTCTTCTGAACATTACTACTTGCCGCACACCCAGCAAAAGACTTCTGTACTTGTCATCCTACAATGTAACCGTCGACCAAGCATTACTGAATCGAAAGGGAACAACTTCACACACTTGACTCCTCAGTATAAAGCTACTCAAGAAGTGGGCATTGAGTTCAAACGAAACATAAACATGTTGCAGGTCAATCTACTTGGCAATGTTGAATTGTGGTCGAAGTCCAATGGAAATCTAACCGTTTGAAATGGAAACAAAATCGCCTTTGAAAAAGCTATTCATTATAGAGACATTGGTTCAAGTACTGAACATCACAGATAATGAATGTGAGTACCTTACGCAAGTCTCGAGAAGCGTCCACAGGAGATGCATATGACTGGGAGGCAGCTGCACTCTCCATTGGTGCATTAGGTAAAGAATTTGCTGCAATTTCAGCAGAAGCTGAAGGAAGAAGAGGACCCGGGCCCCAATTTGCAGGAGGGTTCACAGTTGGAGGATACATAGGAAAGGTGCTTGGAAGATGCACCATATTGGCCATCACGATTTCAGCGAGCATGTCAGGTGTCAAGCTTTCTATCAATATCTGAACAGAAGGAGCTCCTCGTTCTCCTTGAGCTAACAAGGTTGCAAATGCTGATATGAGGGGAGCTATACTATGGTCTCCATAAAGAGCAAGATTTGCCATGACGTTTCCAGCTCCGTTCGGAATAGCAGGAGCCGCTTGCACCTGCGCTATGTTGGGGACTGCATCATGGCGCGACCGTTTAACAGAAGCTTCATCCACGTCAGTCGATTGTTGATTTCCGTTTTCTTGAGGTAAAGGTCTCTTACGAAGGGATAGGTCCATTGGCACTGGCATAGTACCCTGGACTGTAGGAACTTGAGAAGATGATACTTGTGGCATAATTCGCTCCTGTAAAATTAAAATGAGCATAGTATAAGTTACTGCAATTCTTCGGAACCTGAAAGTGGGGACAATGAAACCTGAAAGCTAGGGCTCACAACAGCACGGAAACTACACACACAAAAAAAACCACCCATTCTCGGTAAATGTCCATTCCTTCTAAGGTCTGTCAGAACAGTCTGGCTAACCTTCGTAGTACCCCTGGTGTCCTTGGCTGTACGATTTCGTTCTGCGACTCGCACAGCCCTCTCCAATTGTCTAATGGTCTGATCGGCAATATCCCCCATGTTCATGGACCTCAAAGCTGAAACTAACCGATCTCGCCACTGCAAAATGTCTTCTCCAGTCAAATCAGTTCCCATCCCCAGACTTGCATTTGCAGATAATTGCAAAAAGTGAAACCAACATTACATGTACAGAAGTGACGTTAATGTTCTACTCAATGTTCCATATTCTGGGGAGACTTTATATCTGTCCTGTGGTTAATAAAACCCATTGCACCCAACAAAATTTTACAATTTGACCTGGGATTATCAAAAGCTGATCCCCTGCCAATTCATCTGTGTCCAACAGTTCAGGCTACTGCTCAACCACCAGGAACTTGTAATAAACCGAAGAACCGTGGAGATGGTAAGAATGTTCGAAATCAGCGCGGTAAACATAGGAGGAAAGAAAAAAAATGAGAACAAAGTAACGAACCGGCAAAGCACCAGGCTGATTTGATTTCAGAAGATTAAGAAAAGCGCTTTTCAGTTCGTGAACAACACTTGCAATTTGACTGCCCTGAATGGGCTCGCAATTTGGAGCTAGAGCTAATAAGACTGGAAGAATCCTCCCAAACATGGATGGCCTTCTCTTCGCAATTCCTGCCAAACTGCATCACAACCACATCTAAGAAGAATGACAATTGGAACACGCAAGAGAGATACAGTGGTTCCAAAGAAGAAGAAAAAGAATTATGCTCCATCTTATGCCTCAGACAAGAAATGGGGTGGGAAACGAAAATGAAAAGCCAAACACCCACAAAAAGACCAAGAAGAAGTAAAAAGCTCCTCGCAACACTTAACGCTCATCTGCCCCATCTAGAAACCGATTGAAAGTGTTAGAAAGGGTCAAAACATACAGACGAATAGCTTCCCAGAACTAAGCCTTTTCATCGACAGCTCCTCTTAAAATACTAACAACGGTGGTAATCTAAATCAGAAAAGGAATCGCTGATATCATGGATTTCTATAGAGGCTAAACTGACTGCAAAAACGGCTTCTCCATTTATGCGCATCGTAGTGAAGCACTACCAAGGCGGATAGTATCTGCTTACTTCTCGAATCTGTGCTTCCTATATACTACAAAGAAATTCATTCTAATGGTCGAACTACTCTTACACCAGCCTTTACGAAAAAGGATGAAAAAAGATCCTCAATACGAAGATCGTTCACGGATACAGATGTCCTTATCAATGACAGATAAGGAAGATTAAAGAGGTTGCGAGTGAAGAACCTTTGAGGGCATCTATGGGCTAGAAGACGCTTTACAGGAGCAGGCATGACGCAGTGACTAACACACATAACACGAAGGCATGTGCCAGGTACAACATACAGATAGATGTTGAATCTTATCGCTATCTGAGTGAACAGATATTGTATCGCAGCCACATGCACAAGTCCATAACGAAGGCGGTAACCAGATGAGTCGTATCAGTTCTTTAAATTCGAGGCACAGGAATCCCGAAGTAGTGAGCTAGTCAGTTGAAAGAAAGTTAAAACTCCGAGCTATTCGGAATAATGGTTCCACACTACAACTATGTGACGAAACCTACTACAATCTGGGACACGGGGCAATCAATATATGCCAAATTTGAAGAGAGGTTGAATTCCTAGACGGCACAACCATACGTGTATGTTTGCATCACTTGGTGCAGTTGATACACAAATAAAATTACGAACCAGAACTGCATGATCATAAAGCACGCGAGAAATAAACTCTACACCCTCAATTTGAATCGATCTACAGTTGCGTATTGTGCCAGCTCATGTTATCAAGTGTTTCTATAAGACAGGGTCGTGGCCCCACTTTAATATGAAGATACTACCAATGAAGAAAACATATGAATGCCCACTAAAGTCAAACATAAAAATTAGATTTTGACTGTGTGAGACCCAAGAGGAACACCAACACAGGGTTTCAGATGTTGCAGATACCGAGGCGCATTTCAACTCGAAACTGTCAGTACTTTTGCAACTACAAAATTCAATATGAAACGATTCCTCGAAGTGTTACTAATCCAAAAGCGACCACAATTACATAATTCACAACACATGTCACAACACGTTGTACGGGAGGTCTTCCAATAAGCTTTATTTCTTTCAGCAGATAATGTACAACGGTTCCCTGGATACTGGAACTACTTAGGCAAAAGGAAGTGGAGGGTATTAACCTGTTAATAATTACAATGGCAACCAGGCAAGGGAGGGAAGATGCCTCTGGAGCCCGTAACTGGTTCAAGAGAAGTCCAAGATTTTTACTGGCTTCCTGTCCCAACGCATTAGCATCTAAGACTGGGTGTCCTCCAGCTATCCATGCCATGTTGAATCCCTTGGATGTCCCTAGCAAACCACGATAAAAATTAGCATTTGATACAGATGATGAGCGTGGGCAGAAATAATGTTACACCTTCAGACAATCACGACGTGCAAATTTCACGGCGTGATATATCAATCAACTATGCACATGAACTTCGCAATGCAAAACGTTCGAGAACAAAGATACAAAACAGTAGAAGAGGAACAACATACACTCTAATACCCAGGATATCTAGAATCTAATCTTCGTTAGGAACAAGACAACAGACCCAATCGATAATAATTTATAGCAATAATAGCTTAAAAACACTTAGAACCTCCGTCTCAATAACTCTCAGACCAGGAAAACAGAAAAAAACAACAATGCTAAATTCCAGAAAACGCTAGTAATCGCAACGAAAGATTGCCACAACATTTTCAGTTGCCCTCTTGCCAATGCACAAATGTCGCTTTTCAAATTCGCCAAGACGATCCAGCTTGCCTCAAGACCATCATAATCATCTACATCATTAACGAGGGTACAGTGTGAAGCTGCAGCTCACCATCAGCGGACTGCTGGTTTGGCAACGAGCCATTAGGGTCAGTCGTGAAGAGCAAAATCGTAGTCTCCACAAATTTCAGAGCCAGCAGACGGACTCCATCATTCCCATGCTGCACAAGAGACAGAATGAAGTTCCACTAATTACAGGCCTAACTCGGGAGTCTTTTGAAAGAAGTTCATTAATGCAGACCTCATAAGTAGACCATGAGGTTGCAACTCGTAGTATAACTTAGCACAAGCAAAAGACAAGACAAAAAGAAGAAACCCGTAGATCCAAACTTTCATTTATACTAGTTTCTGATACTGTCGGCTTAAGAGTTTCATGTATTACACTCAGTATTATGTATCCAAACATGAGCCAATTAAAGTAGAAGAATCGTAATAAGAATACTTGGAGGAAAAGTATCAAGCTAGATGGATACCGTGTGCTTCCACAACATTTCAGCATAGTTTACAAGTTCATTACGAAAGAATCAGAGCTAGCTCCACAACCTACTACATATACGCATGAAAACCTCAATGCTGCATGATCAAATTTTCCTTTCATCATTCACACTCTCTGCTCACCTGGAAAGCAAGGGAATAGACGGCGTCCTTGAAAAAATTCACCCAATTCCAACAGTCTAACAGCCGCCGTTCAATCTGCCCATTGTACACACCCTATACGAATAACCGAAAAACATCAGATCCACGGGCATGTGCTCCAACTTCTGGACAGAGATAGTAGTAGTACAGCCAAACAAAATTGGAAGGCCCGGTTCAAAGTTATTCAGTAGAAAACCATACTGCAAACGCCTGGAGAAGATATGACACTCTATCACTTTCCAGCAAAGATACCTTTGATATTATGGGCATCATAGAGACTAAATGAGAAGTGAGTACAAGGACGACAGAACTCCAGCTGAACTTACCTGTAGAGCAACTCGTTCAAGAACGGTTCGGAATATATTACTCCCACTAGTGATAGCTCGCCGAGCAACTGCTGGCGCCGTATCTTGCAGAAGAGCGAGTAGAACAGGAACCATGATTGGCACGAAGTCCACGTGTAGAACACCAATGCTTTCTATCATCCTGCACAAACGTCACCTGCTCAGCTCAAAATCGACCAATTTCCAAAAATGTGTCATGCATTTGTCTCCTCCGAACGGGCAGTCCTCTATACATCATGTGAAACCTGTTGCAAGTGCTGAGCTACAACCTTCATTTGCGTTTGTATGGGACTAGTGCAGGTCTTGATGTCTCTTTATCAAATTCTCCCGTGGAAGCTCTACGAAACTAATTAACACTGAGCACACAAAAGCGTATTTAAAACTTCGGCTAAAAAGACGGCTACGGGTGAGCTATTATTACGAACTCAAATCTATTCACAGTTGTGTGTTCTCAAGGTAGGATTTACAACTACATAGTGTTGAACGATTGCCTTTATCCTAATTATCATGCAGAAGACATTGATTTTAAAGTTGGCTCAAAGGTAACATGCCTCTTGAAAAGCATAAAGGAAATTATTCAATATAATGCTTGAATTTTACTCAGTATATAGCCGGCCGAGAATTAGGGTAAATGACTCCAGGATAGGCGATGGAGAAATAGCAACTAGCTGAAACCTAAACACTTTAGTCATTCGCCTTGATTGTATAACTGGTGAATGAAAAAAAAAAAATCACGATGACCACGACATTGAAAGCCACGCCATTCAAACCGGACAAGATATCAGTAAGGAAGCTGAGTACGCTGGATGAAGCAATACAAACTTATAGATAAACCACGAAATCACGAATAAGGAAACCGAGGAACTTAGTCTTACACACCACTGAAAATCCTTCGTCACGACGTAAACCACTGCTCGCGGAAACTTCCAAAGCAACACGCCATTCCATTGCAACTTTTGACAATAACCAGACTTCCGACCCGAAGCAACACTCTAGCATTGCAAAATAGAAAAAAAAAAAACATACAGAAACTATTGATTGGAACCAGAAATTGCACGTCGATTCTTCATTAACCTAATGCGATCACCGTGCACGACAAAAAAACAAAATTAAGAGCAGAAAATTAAAGTAAAAAAGTGGAAGAGAGAGACGAGAGAGACGCACTCGGCCAGATATTTTCGGACAGGACTGGCCGGCTCTGTCTGCAACTCCATTAAGTAAGGCACAAACTCAGGGAGCAGCGACGATGGATAGCGATGCAACACAATCTCCATCAGAGTCTTCAACAGATCGGCTTTCGTCGAGGTCTCTACCGTCATTTTCACCTCGTTCAAAAGCGCCACCGCTTGGTCCCGAATCCCGGCCATCATCCTGTCTTGCTGCATTGCTACCGGTAGTAGCTCTCCACTTTAACAACAACAACGTCCTCCAACAGCTGGCTCATGTCACAGTAAGCTTAATCCGAGCATACTAGTGAGGAAATCCATCTCCCGTTGCAATTCCTCCGGACTAAAATGATTAGCAAAATGCTGGCCGTTGGAAGAGAGAGTGAGATGTGAGGGGAGTGTGGTGGTGGGAGAGCTAGAGGAAGAGGAGAAGAGGTGCAGGAGGAGAGAAAGCATATTTAGGGTTTGAGGGTGCCATGGCTCTCTCTCGTCTCGTCTCGTCTCTCCCGCCCCCGCTCGCTCGGTGTGCCTTCAATTTTGGTTTGGTTTCCTCGGAACGGAAGCGACGTGAAGGAGTGAGATGCCTGCGCTGCCCTGCCTGTCCCTCGGGTTTGGTTAGGTGGGGACTCAACATTGGCCGGCCTGCGTGCTTGCTTCAACGTTCCACTGGCCGCTCCCGCGCGTCATGGGCTGCCTAGTAGGCATTCAATGGCGGTAAGCTTAAGTGAACTTAACCCTTAACCCCGAAGTGACATTGCATTTCCAGGGCTTATAGGAATTTTCTCTAATTTGAACTAAAAGCCAATATTTTGATAAGTTATATCAATTCTTTTTGCATTGTAGTCGTATAAAAATCAAATTAGACATGTTAGAGATCATATTAGAAAAGAAAACACAACAATATCTCTTATGGATTGAAAGATTATAATGTTTGATCATGAGCATGTTAGAATTGTGAAAGTGATTTGAAGTTTTTCAATCTTCATTTCACATGTCAAATCAAAAAAGTTGGTCACCAAAAAAATATGAGGTTAAAGAGCCTAACATGTATAACCCCAATCAATTTATGACTTCTCAAAATCTACTTTACATTTTTTTAAATGAATTTCTAATGTGATTTTTTCTCAAAGATCTAGTGTATTTGAGGCTCATTCCCAAGAGCCCTCAACACTACATAAAGTCAAGATTGCTATGAACACTCATCCACAAAATCTTGAATAGAAAAGTCAGAATCAATCATTTGCAAAATCAAATTGTTGAAGCTAAAACTAAATTTTAGAAAGAATTTTTCAAAAATATAATTTACTAAAAACAATAATTAGGTCATGTTTAATTTAACCTCAGAAATTGGTCGAGGATAGTTTCTGTCTCCAATGACGCTTTGGGGTTAACCCCTAAATGCCTGAGGCCTTTTCTGAGCTTCTAGGAATTTGCTTGAAACTAAACAAAAAGGCAACATTTTAATAAGTTGCATCAAGTTCTTTTAAATTGTAACCGTACAAATTCAAACTACATATGTTAGAGGTCACATGGGAAAAGCAAACACAACAATGTCACTCATGGATTGAAAGATTATAATGTTTGATCATGAGGGTGTTAAAACTACAAAAATGACTTGAAGCTTTTGAATCATCTTTTTGCATGTTGGATCTAAAAAATGGTCACCAAAAAATACAAGGTTGAAGGAAATAACATTTGTAACCCCAATCACTTTATAGCTTTTCAAAATATCTTCTACAATTTTTTCAAATGAATTTTTAGTGTAAATTTTTCTCCAAGATCTAGTGTATTTGAGGCTTATTTCCAAGAGCTCTCAACACTACAGAAAGTCAAGACCCTTGCACAAAAGCTTGATTAGAAAACTCATAATCAATCGTTTTCAAAATCAAATTTTGATCCTAAAACTAAACTTCACAAAGAATAAATCCAAACTAACAACTAATAAAAATAGCAAATTAGTTAGGTTTATAGAGCTTCAAAGTGTTGTTGACACCAAAATTTGGTGCCGCAGGCATTTAGGGGTTAACCCACAAGGGTACATTTACACTAAGTGGTGAAAGTTTGAGGTACAAAACATTACTTTGTTGGTTTCATCAATACTTTAAATTAGGTTGTTTGTTTGGATGTTTGGATGTTTGGATGTTTGTGACATTGAGATCTCCTAGACCATGTGCCCCCCCATTGCGTATTTGGTACCGTTGGAAAGCTCTTGGCAAGGAGGGGTGCATGAGTTTGGATTTGTGAGATATGGGCGTAAAGTGAAAAAGTCATTGAATTTCAAAGTTTCTTATGGATTAAAAATTTAGAAGATTACTAATTGGCCAAAGACAAGTTTTGTGTGAAAATAGGGTAGAATACAAGTTTAACTAAAGTATAGTTTGGATGTTTACTTAAAAATAAAGTAGAGTACAAATCTAGTTAAATTAAAGTACAAGTTTAACCACGAATGACATGAGAAGATGACATGGGAGGCATGGGGAGTATAATCCAACCGATATGACAAGCAATATAGTAGTGGAAGTTTCAAATACAACCCATGTGATTAACATATCTTATAGTTTGCAAGTTCATTTGTATAAATGGGGAAAGATAATCTTCAAGGAATAAGTATGGAATAAACAGATTCCATCCTCAAGGTGGAGTTCATGTATCCTCATTATTTCTTTGCAACATCCGAATAAATTGAAAACAATAATCTTGTGGGAGTAAATTATTACCATCAAGAGTTTTTGATATGACTTGTTAGACCTGTCATGTGTCACATCGAATTAGGGGTGATGCAGTGCAACCACTCAATGAAAGTTTGAAATCTTAATCACACGAATTTCATATTTCTCCCGTTATTGTATGTGTAAGAAACCTTGGGAGGGTGGAGTCTATAGATTTGGAGTTATTGGGACAAAATAAATTATGGCTGAAGGAGATTGTAAAAAGAAGATCCCCCTTTTTACAAGTATTTTTTATACTTTCATCTCTACATAAACTGATTCAAATCCTTGCACAAAAATCAGTGAAGCATTCAATGATGAAGCCATAAATTGAATGGTGAATAAAAATTGTTTTCTAAACAAACTTGGATGTATTTCATCCATTTCATACTACTCTAAGCGTTTGAAAATGTTCATTATATACCTAGCAGATATTAGCTCTCTTAAAGGTTGAAGAAAATTTATTAACTTACCACACCCCAAAACTCAATAATTCCAATTTAGTCTTCTTCTTCCATAAATCTCATCTAAACTACACAAAAACATAGAATCACAATAAATTGATTCCTCTTGCTAGCTCCTACTTTTCTTATACCCATCTTCTTGATCATAATGTAGCCAATTTTTAAGCTTTTTTTGTAAATTTAAAGAAAATTGTGATTATGATGATTATTCAAAAATGTTGTGTGATTGGCATTGCAGTAAGGTAACAGCACCCATACATGAGCAGTCCCCAAAGTGGAGCCCTACTTTTGAGGTGTTTACCACTCATTGTGAACCCAAAGTGGAGCATTGAATGTCCCTTGCACAAGAAAATCTTGCCACATGTCAATTGCTAAATTGCTGTGAGATGGTTGGGATTAGGACCGCCAAGCACATGTATAGGAATACATCAAAGCAGCTTCAAGGGTAGTCTAAAATTGCTAATAGGGACCTATGAGCTGCAACTCTGCCCTTTAGTATAAAATAATCTACAATACTTTTTTTCACAAAAATTAAGTTCCATGATAGCTTGTTGAAAGGCTAACCCTACAAAAAACATTCTTGAATTTTCCGAGACTTTGAAGTACCCTAAACCCTTAAACACCCTTAAACGCTCAAGTATGGGTGCGGTTACCTTAGATGAACTCATACATAATTTCCGCATTATGAGTTGCAAAGGATGTGATTTATCCTCAAAATATTACTGGATTTAGCCATTGAAATTTTCAAATTTCCTTAAAAGACTGGTTCATCCACAATTGCGGAGTAATGTTAGATTCTATTTTTATTTTTATTTTTTTGTGATAGCATTTAATAGTTTTGTGCCATTTGAAGCGCTTAATCTAATGTATTTAAATTTAAATTTTTTTTCCAACGAAACATATTATGGTGACAAAGCGGTAGGCCATCATAGACAATCCTAAGGGCGGCTTCACATTATGACCGGCCAAGTCAAGAGGCCATGGATTTGAGTGGCCAAATTTTGGTGAGAGGCCAATGAAATGGGCTGAAAAAATTTAATAAAGAATTATAAAAAATTGTTTGTAAATGCTTTGGCCCACCTTGGTGTGAAGCCTCCAAAGGCCAAGTTCAAAGGTCAATCCCATAACATTTGTCAAACCTCTACCCTTGTGTATTCCTACATATATCCATACAATTTCTGAAATCTTCCTCTCACCTTCACTAATCATGGAACTCAACAAAGAGCACACTCTTGTTCTATTTTTGATTTTCATGGTTTTGAAGTATGTCATTGTGGGCATTTTGGCATTGCAAAAATTTGCAATTTTTCAACACAATGCCCAAGCAATGATGATGGCAATGTATATTGCCCAAAGACGGAGGAGGAGAAATTCTCAGAGGATATGTTGGCAATTTGAGAGATATGAAGGTTTTTTGGAGCAAACACTTATGGGATCTTTTTTAGATGGTGAATTTCAAAAGCGGATGAGGGTGAGTACATCTACTTTTCAGTATTTGTGTACTCTTTTAGGGCATGTTTTGAAGAAAGAAGATACACATTTCAAAAAAAAGTATTAGTGTGGAGCAAAGGATTGCAATAACTCTTTCAAGATTGGCAAGTGGCAATTCTTTGCAAATGATTGGTGATTTATTTGGCATAGGTTTGAGCACAACTTCTATCATTGTAAGGGAATGTTGTGAGGCCATTAAAACTCATTTGGGACCATTAGTTTTTAAGAAACCTACTCTTCTTTGGATGAAAGAGATAGCAAAGGGGTTTGAGGCATTGCATGGTATCCCATATAATTTAGGGGCTATAGATGGTAGCCATATCCCTATTTTAGCACCTTCCCATGATCTTGCAGCATACCAATGTCAAAAGGGATATTACTCTTGTTTACTACAAGGAGTTGTAGATGTGGAATGCAAGTTTTGGGACTATGATTTTGGTTGGGCTGGCCAGATTCATGATTGGGCCCTTTTTCAGAAATCTGAAATTGGGAAGAGGACCATGAAAGGTGCCTTTTCACCTTACAAATTCATTGGTGATGCTGCATATCCTATGAGGCCTTGGTTTTATTCTCCATTCAAAGGAGAAAGAGAGGGATTGCCTAGAAGTAAAGCACATTGGAACTTCATCCAATCAAGCACACATATGGCTGTAGAAAGGGCTTTTGGGATTCTGAAAGGTAGATGGCGTATTCTACTAAAGCAAGTTGATGTGCCACTTTGACATGTGCCGGACATTGTTGCAGCCTCTCTATGTCTTCACAACCTATGCATTTTAGAGAAAGACAAATTCTCCATGGATTGGGCCAAAGAAGCAGAAGAGAGGAAGAGCTACAAGATGAAGTGAACATGTCATTAGAGAATCTGCAGGAAGTAGATATGTTTCACTCATTACAATCATCATTGAGGGAAATGAGAAACTTGCAAAACAAAAATCCAGGAAGTGAAGAAATCCCATTCATAGAACCAGGAGAAGAGGAAGAGGAGGAAGGCAGGAAGTGAAGAAACAAGGAAGAAACGGCAAGACAAAATGAAGAACATGTTGGCTAAAGCAACTCAAATTCATTTGTTGCTAGCAGAGACTTTTTATAAAAGTCACTTGGCTGAAAATGCCAACATTCAGTTTGAGCATTGTAGCTCGGATGAGGAGTAGCAGGTAGTACTCTAGAGCTTATTGATCAAACATTTGAATTGGGAGTCTACCCTCTCTAGCAACTCATTTGTTCTCTCAAAGTTTTTCATCAAACCGTCGCCAATTTTTGCCATTTTTTTGAATATGTCAATAGCCCTATTGTAAAAGGCAGCCTTACCCTTCGATGATGGGGTAGATGTTGGTGTAGAAACGGCTACTAATGGTGCACTTTCTACATCCAGAGAGGAGTTGGTCTGGTATATATCTGCAGTTGCAGCAGAGACATGCTTCATGACTTGCCCGGCTTGATGATACCATTCATCTAGTGCTTCATAGAATTTGCTCTCTTGCCGGTTGTTGCCTGAAATCCCATTTGCAATTTTGTCTTCTTTATATGCATCAAAAATGATCTTGAATTTCTTGTGGCATGCTGTAGCAATCCGGTTGAATTTGGGTAATATCACAATCATCCTAGCATGAAGGCGTACCCAAGTATCAATTCCTACACACACAACATGAAGAAAATAGAAGGAAATTGTCAAAAAAGGGCTTGAAAAAAAATGACAGCACATGCTTACATAGTTGAACAAGGAATAAGAAGTGTATAATTGGAAAAAAAATGTCTTGTTGGTCACCCAAGGAGGGGGGTGGAAAGTGTGTCCACCTTGTGGATAGTCTCCACCGGTGGTGGTGGTGGAGACTAGGGTTCCATTCCCGGTGCCACCAATTTGCAAGTGGTTTGGGAGGAAAGGAGGGCCTAGGGCCGGGACACGGGCGCAGCAAAGGCAAAGGCAAAGGCCAAGGCCTTATGGCCCATAAGAGGCCCATTCATCTTTTGAAAATATTAGAGGGAAATTTCAAAAAAAAATAGGGTTTAGGGTTTCTCACCTTGTTTTTTGCCATGCAAAACAAACTCCGGCTCCATCTCTCCTTTGAGTGCAATCAATTGAAGCATCTCCAAGTCCTCCCACTTTTGTGTTGAATTGTCTTCTTGTCTGTCTCCTTCATTTTTCACCACCGTCTTCTTAGGTGCAACCCTCTTCCTTGGAGCAGCCTTTGGCTTAGGAAGAGCTCTCTTCTTAGAGGGCTCCAAAATCTCATAGTCTCCATCTCCTTCAACAATCCTCTCTTCTACCCTCTCCATGTTTGCCTCTTCCACTCCTTTCTCTCTAGCTTGAGCTAAAAAGGGCTGAAATGCTCCATAAGAACTTGGGGTCAAAAAAATTTCTGACCCTACCATGGATGGCTGACTACAATAGAAGGGGTTTTGAGAAAAATTCTCCATGTTCTCTACTTTTGGAAACAACAAGTATAGCTGCAAAACAAGGAGCAAACCGTATCAAACAACAAAAATTGAAAGAGGGATGAAGAGAGGGAAGAAGAAGAAGAAGGAGTAGGCCCTTTCCCTCCTTCCAAGAAAAGGGTTTTTTATCTAACAGCCAAGACCTTGTCAGTTCTGGATTTTTTTATTCAAACAAATTGAAATTTTGTGACGGCCTCTGGACAAGAGTTTGGGTCCAGCATTTTGCTAGACGCAAACTCTTGCCCAGAGGCTGTCAATCTTGAATGATAAAGTGTTGCCATGTAAGCAAATGACGGATGACAACCTTTGGAGTTTGGCCTCTAGTGTGAAGGCATGAGCAGCCGGACTCTCAATTTTGTGCAATCTGATTGGTGCAAACCAACGGCCTCTCAACCTTTGGCCATAGTGTAAAACCACCCTAACACTGTTAAAGGTTCATTAAGCAAAAAATGTGTATATAGCATTTTTTTTGTAGGATTTTGACTCAAAAATTGAATTTATGCGAATTTTGTTATCAAAACCATGACCATTCATATTAAATATGATATAAAATCAACTATATTTTCTTTAAAAGCAATCTTAAGTGCCAAATTTAGTTCTATTTATGTGTTTATAAACTTTGTGGAATAGAGTAAATTATTGCAATACACTACGATAGGATATGTCTAAATGAGTACACAGATTATCACAAGTTATCACAAATTATTTAGGTTTTAAAGTAAAATATCATGGACAACCAAAAGAATATAAATTTTCAAAAAGCGGTTAGGTTGCACCTTCTTTATTTTCAGTACCAATTTATGCATATATACAGCACATGTGTACATACATACATCGCACTAATAAAATTACGGTGACCTATGTAATGTCACATCTGACCTCTATAATATCACATCTCTGATAGTTGCAATATCACATAGATACAATTTGAAGTCTTCTTAAATTTTTTGCTTTGCATTTTGTGTAATATAAATCACCCTAATACAATTCTAATGGTGAATGTGTAGCATAGCAAGTGCCAACTGCTAGTGTGTATGTATGTATAGAGAATTGCTAAAGCCACAACTAAAATTGCTAAAGTCACACATAAAATTGCTAACGCAACACCTTTGTGAGCATGTAATTTGAGAATTTAGTGCTGTTTTTTTTATATTCAAGTGGTCCATCCTTCATTCAATCACAGCATTACCACCTAGTCTTTGGAAGAAAGAAAAAAAAAAACAACTTTTTGTTGAAATTTTATTGGGCTATTGCTATTTTTTTAATGTATTTTTCCTTCACATAACTCAAAAGTCTATATTTTTAATTTCAAATTCAAGCGCCTCCAATTTTTTGAATGTAGCCTTAGAACGATAGTAGTGAAACAATTTTTGATCCAAATCAAAAAAATTAACATCAAATTCTCACATTTCATGCTCAAAACACTCCTTGGGGTGCGACTTTAGCAATTTTGGATGTAGTTTGAGCAATTCCCTACATATATAAGAGAGAATGCAATATTTTAATATTAATATTAATGTTAAATTTTTTTCAAAAAGAAAAATGTGTAAAATCCAATAAAATCCAGGTTAAATCAATTCAACTTCTTATTTTTTTGTACTGAAACAAATAATCACAAATGGATTATTATATATACAAAACCACAAAACCTAAAACTCATGGCATTAAGAGCATAGAAAGTTTTAAGTCAACTAGTAAAAACAACACAGGTAAAAAATGAGTGCACAATGATTAAGTGATAATTACTGCAATGACTAAACAACAACTAAAAAATAATTGTAAAATGACTATATAGTCATGGTTTAATCATTGTCACTCAATCATTATGGATTTGTTTTTTTACCTGTGCAATTATTGCCATAAATTATTAAATCTAATTTTCAAAAAAACCTTGATCAATTTTAGCACTATTTGTGCTTGTGTTTTTTTAATATGATACTCATGTCTAGATTCTTATAATCATTTGTGTATACTTTCACAAGTTTAACGAGCTCAATAAAAAAAATCATAATCGTTTGAAAAATCGTTGAGCTGATTTGAATCTTTAAGAATTTAAATGTTTTTCACTTATTTAAGACATTAAACTCAATTTTTGAAATGAATATTATTATTCCTTTTAGAATTGCACCATCTAAATGTGCTTAAATTTGGCACGTTTATATTCAAATCAAGAAACCAAGATATGCTATCAAATTTGAGTATCATGTTGAAACCAAACTTTTGTAGTTTTAAAATCTCTTCAAACATAAAAATAAGCCTTTCAATAATTGTTCTCTAGCAATTTCACGATACAACTTTTTTTACATCGTTGAGGCATTTTTAAATCATTACTTTTAAGGTTCAAAATATTCATAGTATAATACATGTTGAACATAAGTAAAGAGCTACCTTTTCAAACTACTAAAAGAATTCTCAAACCTTCTTTCATTAATCATCAATATCTAACAATAATAATATATATTTTTAACAAAAAGCATGATCACTTGAAAAACTTTAGGCGTAGTTGCTTTAGGGGATAGGCTCTACTATTGAGCACAATTGCAATGACTAGGTTAGTCAAGAATTACTAGACTTTAGGATTGAAAATGTTCAAAAGAATCCTATAAACTAAATTAAATAAAAAGAAATAATGTTTCATTTTTATATACAAAAAATCGTCATTTGTGAATAATATAATTTGTTCAGAAATGAGATTTTGTTTACTTTTTATTGTCACATTAGATGATTTTTTGTAAAATTTTCTTTATAACGCCCATTGAATGAAATGGGACTCCAAGGGGAGAAAGAAAGGCCTCATTTGTTTAGTATGTGGTTAAAGCTAGAATTTGAGATTCTTGAATATACGTAACCAAATTGAAATCTTAATTCAAAAAAATTTAAAGTTTTTTTCTGAAGTCTTTCCATGTGCTTTTTGTGAGATTCAAAATTAGGCTAAACATCCATTTCAATGTGTTTCATAGGGCATTCTTTAATCATTCAAAACTATTCATTAAAGGTTTTAGTTCCTTATACTAATATTGCACCAAGTTTGAATTAAAAAAGTTAGTACCATGATGGTTTTCTGTTACATTGGAACAAACGCAATGTGCACATTATGGATAAAAGTTGGAAAGAAGGGTGCGCAAATACAATTCGGTGGTTCTATCTGAACCCCTAAATGTCGGCACGGACAAAAAACATCCGTTGCCTCCAAAAAAAAACTTTGTATCCCAGAAAAAGACCAATTTTGATCTGATTTTTTTTAGAAGTGATCATAAAAGCGTAGTGCATCATGGAAGGCAAAAATTTACCTTTTGAGATACATTCATTTTATTTTGTAACTCAAATTGTGATACATGGTGTTAGCTCCCAAGTTGCCCTTCTTGCAATTTTCATGAGGACACCATGCACTGTTGACTTTTCCAACTTTTTGAAGCAATACTACTAATGATCATGTACAAAACATTGTAGAATGTTACAGGTAGGGCAAGCCATGGTGATCCATCCGTCCTTTAAGGATTAAACCACTTGCAACAAACACAAAGTATGTTGTACTGTATTTGACTTACGTACTTTAAGCCGAATTATATTAAAAACTGAGGGCATCAAATTTGAGGCCATCAGAATCACAATTGTAGCTTACATGGCTTAAAATGGCCTAAAGTACTACTCACAATACAAGTACAACATGGGCCGTTTCCTCAAAGTTGGCATAAGACCACGAGGTCACGAAATTGAGGAATAATGTTAAGAAATTTAGCTCATTATTTATGAAAAAGAAAATCACATCAAATAGTTGAGATTTCAACTTCAATGAAGTCGGCTGTTTATTTCAAGGAATTTTTTTTTAATGAATCTAACATTAACCGTTGAACATTTGAGCACGCCACTGACCTGTACAATCTGAGGTGTTTTTCTTGTATTTGGAATATATTCACATCTTTACTACATTTGAGATTAGCAGAAAAGTTGGAGAATAGCTCAAAATTGTTCTAATGAGTTGCTTGAGATCCCAAATTAAAACTTTTTACTAGTAGCAAAAGTCAATTATAGGGCAATGTATATACTATGCCCTATGGTCATTTAAGGGTTTAATTTGCATTTTGTTGTTGGTGAAACCAAATTTTTTAAGGTGAAACCATATCAAATCTTAATCATTGAGCATTAAAAATAATCATCAAAATTTATAAACCTTTAACCTTTGAACAACCAAGCAGCCCTTTGTGACCAGTACAATACGGGGTATTTTTCTTGTATTTGGAATGCATCCACATCTTTATTGTATTTGAGATCAACAAAGTAGTTAGAATATATATATATATATATATATATATATATATATATATATATATATATATATATATATATCAATGCTATTCTAGAGAGGTAGTCAAGATCCCAAATTAAAACTTTTTGTTGGTAGCAAATGCCAGTTATAAAGCAGTGTACATACTATGTATTATAATAGTAGCTTGATTGTTCAAGGGTTAACTCTTGGTGTAAAGGACTTGGATCTTATCATGAAAATTCAACCAATGAGAGGTGAAGATTGAAACCCTTTTAGGCTCAAAATGATATATGTTCACAACAATTGAGTATATATGGGCCCTTAGGGCCACTTCATACTTAAATTTGACTATTATCCCAATTTGAGAACCAGTACACTGAATATTGCATATAGGTTGCCTTGACAATTAGGTTGCCTTACCCCGGTAAGTTACCTCATGAATCATCCCTTGGCCACTTGAAGGCACACGCAACTCACAAAATATTTAGACTTCAAATCATTTGTGACTTGGAAGCCATTAGTTTGTCTATTTGCAGCTTCATTGTTGTTGATAGGCCCTCTGAAAAAAGTTTGTTGCAGTAATTTTCAATGAAAAATATTGTACCAATAAATATTTATGTAGAGTGAAATGTCAAAAAATTAGTGTAAGGCAACCTAAACGCAATATTTAGTGTAGGAAGGAACAATGGGAATCCTTAAATCCCATTAGTTGAACCCCAAGGTTTTATATTCAGGTTGTCTCATGTGGTCTTGTTGATGACATGGTTACTTTTGAGACAATTCTTTAAATCCAAAAAGTGTGTCCAAGTTCAACAAATTGTGTCGTTTCAATCCATTGACCAAGTTTAAGAATTTGAACTCAATCTGGTAACCCTTGAAGGATGGGTTGGCTATTGCGGTTTGATCATGCGGTGAGTATTTGCTGAGAACATTTTTGTCCTCCTCATCCTTTAACCCCTAAACGTCTAGGAGGACGTTTTTTGTCCGCACAAAATACACTGAACGCGTGTTTCCACGCTGACCCCTCAGACGCTTAGGGATTAAGGGTTTATTTGAAATTGAGCCAACAATCGAACCCAATCAAAACTTGGACCTATGGATGGGCAAATGGATTACAAATTAAGCGTGGGCCCTTGAAAAGTGGCAAAACAATGGGGCCCATCAAGAAGCCAAATAGGACCTGCAAAGGAGACAACCATTAGACCAAATCTCACCAAAAGAAGAAGAAAGAAGAAGAAAGTGTGGGACCTTTAGTGGGAGCCGGTAATAAGAAGAATCATCCATCCAACAGGCCAGCTCCAGCTAATAATGTGCCGCCACTGTGGAACTCCCACTGATTCAAATTCCAGCTAGATTCTAGAACCCCTCTCACTTGACTTTTCTGCTCACGGAAGCGTAACTTCGACCCCCCATCCGATTCTCATCCAACCCTCAATCCGACTCTCATCCAACCCTCGATCCAACACTCATCCAACCCTCGATCCGACACTCATCCAACCCTCGATCCGACACTCATCCAACCCTCAATCCGACACTCATCCAACCCTCCATCCGACTCTCATCCAACCCTCCATCCGACTCTCATCCAACCCTCCATCCGACTCTCATCCAACCCTCCATCCGACTCTCATCCAACCCTCCATCCGACTCTCATCCAACCCTCCATCCGACTCTCATCCAACCCTCCATCCGACTCTCATCCAACCCTCCATCCGACTCTCATCCAACCCTCCATCCGACTCTCATCCAACCCTCCATCCGACTCTCATCCAACCCTCCATCCGACTCTCATCCAACCCTCCATCCGACTCTCATCCAACCCTCCATCCGACTCTCATCCAACCCTCCATCCGACTCTCATCCAAGCCTCCATCCGACTCTCATCCAACCCTCCATCCGACTCTCATCCAACCCTCCATCCGACTGTCATCCAACCCTCCATCCGACTCTCATCCAACCCTCCATCCGACTAAAATCCAACCCTCCATCCGACTCTCATCCAACCCTCCATCCGACTCTCATCCAACCCTCCATTCGACTCTCATCCAACCCTCCATCCGACTCTCATCCAACCCTCATCCGACCCTCATCCAACCCTCATCCGACCCTCATCCAACCCTCATCCGACCCTCATCCAACCCTCATCCGACTCTCATCCAACCCTCATCCGACCCTCATCCAACCCCCATCCGACCCTCATCCAACCCCCATCCGACCCTCATCCAACCCGCATCCGACCCTCATCCCACCCGCATCCGACCTTCATCCCACCCGCATTCGACCCTCATCCCACCCGCATCCGACCCTCATCCCACCCACATCCGACCCTCATCCGACCCTCATCCAACCCTCATCCCACCCTCATTTGACCCTCATCCAAACCTCATCCGACCCTCATTCCACCCGCATCCGACCCGCATCCGACCCGCATCCGACCCTCATCCGACCCTCATCCAACCCTCATCCCACCCTCATCCGACCCTCATCCAAACCTCATCCGACCCTCATCCCACCCGCATCCAATCCGCATCCGACCCTCATCCGACCCTCATCCAACCCTCATCCCACCCTCATTCGACTCTCATTCGACCCTCATCCAAACCTCATCCGACCCTCATCCAAACCTCATCCGACCCTCATCCAAACCTCAGCTGACCGTCATCCAAACCTCATCCGACCTTCATCCGACTCTCATCCAACCCTCATCTGACTCTCATCCAACCCTCATCCAACTCTCATCCAACCCTCATCCAACTCTCATCCAACCCTCATCCAACTCTCATCCAACCCTCATCCAACTCTCATCCAACCCTCATCCGGCTCATCCAACCCTCATCCGGCTCATCCAACCCTCATCCGACTCTCATCCAACCCTCATCCGACTCTCATCCGGCTCATCCAACCCTCATCCGACGCTCATCCAACCCTCATCCAACCCTCATCTGACTCTCATCCGACTCTCATCCAACCCTCATTCGACTCTCATCCAACCCTCATCCGACTCTCATCCAACCCTCATCCGACTCTCATCCAACCCTCATCCAACTCTCATCCAACCCTCATCCGACTCTCATCCAACCCTCATCCGACTCTCATCCAACCCTCATCCGACTCTCATCCGACTCTCATCCAACCCTCATCCGACTCTCATCCAACCCTCATTCGACTCTCATCCAACCCTCATCCGACTCTCATCCAACCCTCATCCGACTCTCATCCAACCCTCATCCGACTCTCATCCAACCCTCATCCGACTCTCATCCAACCCTCATCCAACTCTCATCCAACCCTCATCCGACGCTCATCCAACCCTCATCCAACCCTCATTTGACTCTCATCCGACTCTCATCCAACCCTCATTCGACTCTCATCCAACCCTCATCCGACTCTCATCCAACCCTCATCCGACTCTCATCCAACCCTCATCCAACTCTCATCCAACCCTCATCCGACTCTCATCCAACCCTCATCCAAACCTCATCCGACCCTCATCCGACTCTCATCCAACCCTCATCCAACTCTCATCTGACCCTCATCTAAACCTCATCCAAAACTCTCGTCCAACCTCCTAAAATCACTATCCAACACTCATCCATGATTTACGCACACATCATCATTTATCATTTAATATTTGTCCATCATTAATCCAAATCCACCCAATCCTTTTGTTGTTTGTTGTGCGTGCACATATATGTATATGTATATGTATGTATATGCATATGTCATGTAATAATGCTTGGATAAGGTCAATGTCTTCAGCCAGAAAAAAGTATTGATCATATCCAAGCATTGATCGCAAACAAATTTTTCATTTGATTGAACCTAGAACATAAAAAAACAAGGAAAGCCTTGCACTACAAGGAAAAAGGCCATTTTTGATTCAGAATTTTGACTACCAAAACAATAAAATGACTAGGACTTTTTGACTAGTCAAGTATCACTTAAGTGATTTAATTCATGATTACGTGTAGTCATAAATTAATTATTTGTGCCTACATTAAATTATTTGTGAGTACATGTGGTCATATTGACTAGTCAAAAAGTCCTAGTCGTTTTAGTCTTTTTTGTAGTCAAAATCCTCAGTAAAAAATGGCCCTTTTTCTTGTAGTGTTGGTACTATCCAAACATTTCTCTTACAAAAGTTGACCTTATCTAAACATCACTACTGTATATGTGCTTATTTATTCAATTCCCCCTCTCATTGGGGTAACTTATCTCCAAGGCTTTGGTTTGAGCAAGTTTTTAGCACGTATCTGTTTCTAGGGTCAAGGTGGGAAAACTCAAATTATTCAACCGTCCCATATGTAGGAAATTAGAAAATTACAACCAAGAGATTGAATTCAGGAATTTTGAATTGACATTTCAATCAAAATCCCAGATTTAAGTGTAGAACCATAGAGTACTGGATAGCATTGACCATCTCCAAAATACGGAGCACATTATAACTTAAATTTTTTTCACCCGGGCTCCACACACGCGCATGTGCACTACACCGTGCCCTTTGTTTCCGGTAAACAACACTAGAAAACATGACACTAGTTTTTTTTTGTTCTTTCGGTTACCTTTGTATAAATGAACCATTCTACATATATACACTGAATATTGCGTCTGGGTTGGCCCACACTCATTTCTCAAAATTTTACACTATATAAGTATTTCCAGGTGCTACCATAACTTTCATCAATAATTTCTGCAAAAAATAAAATTTAAAGGGCCAAGCAACAACAACAAAGCTGTAGAAATGAAACTAATTGTATCCAAGTTGTAAATCATGTGAAAAAAATCAAAATTTTAAAAAGTTACATATGCTTCTAAGTGGTCAAGTGATGAATCATGAGATAACTTTTCAAGATAAGACAACATAAATGTCAAGGCAACCTAAATGCAATATTCACTATACATGTACAATCTAAGCAACATGTCAGTAGCCAATAGGCTCCAAATATCAAATCTGTCAAACACAATAAAACAAAAGTGTAAATAACGAAATAATCGCAAGAGGTTGGGGACTCCATCTCATTCCCTCATCCACCCCTCATCTGGCCACCCTTCATCCGTCCAATTTTCATCCTCCCAACCTACATCCGTCCAATTCTCATCCTCCCAACCTACATCCATCCAATTCTCATCCTCCCACCCTTCATCCGTCCAATTCTCATTCTCCCACCCCTTACTCGTCCAATTCACATCTATTCACCCTCATCCATTCATCCACAGACCCATTCATCTACTCATTCATCTATTCATCCATCATCCGTCCACCCTTCATATGTCCACCACCTAATGGCTCCAAGGGCAAAGGACGCGTTCAGCCAGCGAGGGTCGCGGCGCCTTCGCAGAGGAGCACGGGCATTGACTGACTCACTGCCCGACAAACTTGCTCTAGGGTCACCCCCCTCGCGGACTCGATCACACTATTATGCCGGAGTCTTCGGAGACAGAAAGACACACACTTCACAGTTCCACAATGGAGGCACCACCTCCGATGATGCCGATCTTCTGACATTCTCCACGAGGACATGGAGCCGGTCAAGCCGGGGGAACCATGCTAACTCACTGCTGGTGGAGCCGTGCAAGAGTGGCGCAAGAGTTTCGACAAGGACGACGACGACGATGAGCATTGACAACAAAACCTAGGGTTACAGCAGCACTAACTTAGCAACAAAGTGCGACCGATTGTCCACCAACTTTGACTTTGGAGCTCTTCTCTCCCATGCTTGGTAGAGTCGACGATTTGAAGCCGTGTGAAGCTGTGCTCGAAGTTTTAGGTTGTGGTGTAATCGCCTCTTCGTTTCTTGAGGAGTATGCGTAGTAATGCTAGCTAGGGTTTGACGACTGGGTTGGTTGGAAGCTCGAGTCATGCCCGTGAAGCTCTTTAGAGTTCAGACCTTTCTAGGTTTTCGTTAGCGGCTCCTTTTTGTGGAAGTTTTTTTTGAGCACCGACAGGTTTTGTTTGGCCGATATTCGTCGACCTGATTCTCGGTCATGTTATGATTCTCGGTCATGTTATGATTCTCGATCATGTTATGATTCTCGGTGATGTTAAGGTTTTCGTATCCGAAGCTTTGTTAGCCGTGGTTATTGATATCGAAGGGCGTGGTCGCCGGAGGCCATCGAATATGAGCTCGGGAAACCCTCGCTCCTCTCACGTTGGTGGAGTTAAGCCGAAGTTTTAGTGGTGATTAGTGGTGATTTTCGTGTGACGATATGTGAAGAAAGCGTGTGATTAGTGCCGACATTTTGAACGCGCCGTTTGTTTTGGCATCCGGAGAAGCCTGGCTTGGACTGGTGGAGTGGCACGAGTTCCAATGAAATTCGTCATGGCTATGTCGGGGCTTGAGATTGCATGTGCATTGGCCATGGTGAGTGCGTTGATGAGGTTATGTGATGCGGCAAGTGCCTCCGGGTACTGCCAGCCGAAGACATGTGGAGTATCGAACGACGGTCAAGTGGTGAAGTTTCCATTCGCGTTAGCGTAAGTACACCCATAAGCACCACTGTTCCCATAACCGTCACCTTTGAAATCTTGGAAAATCTGTGGAAGTGAATAGATGTAATGACAAGGATGTACAACATGTGAACATGAAATCTTAGTAGTGGTTATGGGTGCAATGGCAGTTTGCTCTTCAAAAATTCACAACTTATTCTCACAATATCCAAATAATACATTCAAAAGTGCAAACTCATTATTTTTTCTGTTCCTAATAGGATCCTATAATTTGCTAGCTGTTTATTGATACTCATCATGTTCAAAACCCTTAGTTTGACGTGTATGGGTGTACATACCAGGCCTGTCGTCATGGGGAAATGTTACACAGATTACGACAAGCTTGAGTTCCAGTGTGTAAACCAGGGGTTGTACCTTAACTTCACCAGAAATGCCACGTATGCCAATGACGTGTACAAGGTGACGAATATAGATTACGATGAGCAAACCCTGTCAGTGATGGCATACGGGTCTGCCGCTATCTGCCGACCCTTTGACTTTACCAGGTTCGGAGGTTTGAATATCACGAATACCACGACACTTCTTCTGGATTGCCCGAATCAGATCAGCAACGTGCAATGCCTGTCGGTGCAGGCGAACGCTAGCGATGTCTGTAACAGCGCTGGTTCGGGTGTGCTTGATCCTGGTGCCGGTCGGTGGATTTGTCCGATACATTGGAACAACTTTGCGGATCCGGTCTTCGACCTCTGTCATCTCGTGGGCAGTCCTTCCCCACCGGGGGCCATTGCAGGGTCAACATTTTTGGAGCTTCAGTTCAAAGGCAACAAAAGTACGTTCACTGGCTCAGAATCCTCAGCTAATGCTCTTTGTGTTCAATGTTGTTTGGCATTAGTCTGATTGTGTGTCATTCACAGTCGCAGGAGATGTGATTGTAGCTATTTATCTTTCAGTGCTCGACCCCCATCTCGTGGATTTGACCTTCGCCGGATCGAGGATCTTCATTGGACTTGCATGAAACTTTGGTGCTTCTTGAACAGTTACCTGCATATCAGATGAGGAATGTTGTGTTCAATGTCGTTTGGCATTAGTCTGATTGTGTGTCATTCACAGTCGCAGGAGATGTGATTGTAGCTATTTATCTTTCAGTGCTCGACCTCCATCTCGTGGATTTGATCTTTTGCCGGATCGAGGATCTTCGTTGGGATGAAACTTTGGTGCTTCTTGAACAGTTAACTGCGTATCAGATGTTATTTGCAACTTATGTTGATTTGGTTCCTGTTTGGCATGGGGTGTGCAGGTCTGTCGTTTCTTCCTCCTCCGGCATTACCTTCTCCAGAACCAGCACCAGCACCAGATGGAGGGGTTGCTCTAACATCAGGCAAAAACAGCAACACCAGCAGGAAAAGGAAGATTGCTATCATCCTCGGTGAGTATTGCAGGAACTTTGCTCTAAGGTAGGAACACCCATAAGCATTAATGTCCCCATAACCGTCACCTCTAAAATCTTGGAAAATCTGTGGAAGTAAATAGATGTAATTACAAGGATGTACAACATGTTAACATGAAATCTTAGTGTTGGTTATGGGTGCAATGGCAGTTTGCTCTTTAAAAATTCATAACTTATTCTCACAAAATCCAAATAATACATTTTGATTGAAAGTGCAAACTCATTTTTGTTTTGTTTCTAATAGGATCCTATAATTTGCTAGGTGTTTATTAATAGTCATCATGTTCAAAACCCTTAGTTTGACGCTTATGGGTGCTACTACCTTACTGCAGTCTCTTTCGCATGTCTTGAATCGTGCTGAAAGTTCACAGGCTTGGTGATTTTGAGCTTTGGAAATGGCAAATTGCTCTGCTGCTTTGATTTTTCTAATGTTGGAATGTCGAAAGAAGATAGATTTTTTTAAGGTGTCTCCTGTCGAGAGTAGGACACGTATCTCGTCGTATCTTTGATGTTTTGAATTTTGTGACATTGTTTTATACCAAAATAACAAGGTAAAACTGTGTGAGGAATTAGCAGGTGTGGTTTCCGGGTTCTCAGCCGCGGTTGCAATTTTTCTCATAATCATGCTATTTTACTGCCGGCGAGCGCGGAAAAACTCGGGCGACGTGGTGAAGTTCGATGGTGGCAAGAAAGCATTTGAGAAGATTCGGTCAAACGGATCAGGCCATCTCACACAACTGTTCAGTTACAAGGAGCTCGATCACGCCACCCAAGGCTTCTCTGCAAAACAGGAACTTGGAGGAGGCGGGTTCGGAACAGTTTACAGAGGAAAACTCTCGGACGGCCGAATGGTGGCAGTGAAAAAGCTCAACCAAGGTGGAAGTCAAGGCATCCAACAATTCCTCAACGAAGTCGAAGTGCTCTCCAAAGTGCGGCATCCGCACTTGGTGCAGTTACTCGGGTGCTGTATGGAGCGACCTCTTCTCGTTTACGAGTACGTACCGAACGGTTCCATCTCGCAGCATCTTCATGGAGTGTTCAGAGGCGAGTTTCCATGGGAGACGAGGTTAGAGATTGCAATCCAAACTGCAGAAGCTCTGGCGTACCTCCACTTTCTGGTAGAGCCTCCCATATTCCACAGGGACGTCAAAACAACGAACATCCTTCTTGACAAGGATTTCAAGGTCAAAATCGCCGATTTTGGCTTGTCGAGATTGGTGGTGAACATGGACAACACGCATATTTCCACTGCACCGCAAGGAACTCCGGGTTATCTCGATCCAGACTACCACGAGTCTTACCATCTTTCTGATAAGAGCGACGTCTACAGCTTTGGAGTTGTGTTGATGGAGCTCGTGACTGCAAAGAAGGCTGTTGACCTGGCACGGGAGCGCAAGGAGATCAACCTCGCCTCCCTGGCTGTTTCCAAAATTCACTCCGGCTGTTTAACTGAGATTCTCGATCCAGATTTGCTTTCTTTGTTTCCTGTATACCCCATGGCTCAAGTGATGGTGGAGCAAGTTGCTGAACTTGCGTTCCGATGTCTCGCTTCTGAGAAAGACGATCGGCCCTCGATGAAGGAAGTGCTCTCAGAGTTGCAGCGGATACAAGCAATTGGTTTCGGCGGACACCTCGTGAAGAAGCTGGAGACCGAGTCCTCTTTCGACAACAAGGACTCCGCCAAGCCGCTCATAAAAAGAGACGCTGTATGGCCGACGTCTCCTACCTCGGTGCAAGACGCGTGGGTGAGCACCACAACCTCGCCTGCTGACAGTCTGGCAGAAGTGGTTTAGGTAGGAAATTTTCCATAGCAAATCCTGTACATACTTCCTCTCTCGCCTAATGCAAACAATCACGTTTCTCTCCACTTTAGCCTTACCTTTCTCCCTTTATCTCGTGAGTTTTTACTCCAACCCGGGAATTTGGCAATACATGGGAGACCTGCAAAAGCGTTGTAGCCATGCGCAGATGTCACGATAGATATTGAGCAAGTACCTTTAGTCCTTTGTAAATATATATTATGTTTTTTGCAGTATAAGTTAACTCTATGTGAAAGTATATGTTTGCTTGCTTTAACCCAAAGACGCTGACATTAACTTCCTTTTTACTCTTTGATATTATTGCTTTTTAAATTTCCATTAGCCTGTTTGAGAAAAGGCTGTTATATTTATTTGTTGGATGTTTTGGTACTTATTTGGTAGAGCTTAATGACTTGCAACGCTCATTACTCTGAATACCCAGATTTCGTTGAGACCACTGACTGCATTTTTTTTGCTCTTTTGTTTTTGTTTGAAATTCTAGAAAAAGTACTGTTGTTTCTAGACTTGGGATTTCGGTACACAGTGTCGCAGTCCTGTAGAGTCACTTGATATTGAACTTTGATATTTGTGGTTTTGTAGAGGATGCACGAGGATCGCTTGTGAGGGGACAGGAATTGGGACAGTGCCTGCCTTATTGACCTTGCTGAGATTGAAGTGGTGTATGCTCCAATCATATACCCGTGTATTAGAGTAGCATTAAGTGTGTAACTTTAGTTATATTTTTCTTTCTTTCTTTTGTACAATGTTTGGTCGGATTACACTAGTTACTAAACCCTGCTGTATTCTAGCTGCATTAGTAGAGACAGGAGACTTACTCCTTTAGAAGATTTGATTCAGTCGAGCTTTGTAATACCAGGTAGTGAGTGAGAGGTTAAACCCTAAACTTCCCACAGGTACTGATTTTCTCTCGTCTTTGTGTACATCTAGTAACTCTCTTCTCTCTTACAACGAGCTCGTTATGAGATTTTATGGTTTGGGGATGATGATTATTACTATTTATGCACGAGTTCGGTGTGAGTACACGTTTCCTATTTATGAGCTGAGCGTGTCTTTTCTACAGATACAGATGTCACGTTGCCATAGGACTTCCAGCATGTCTTGGTATCAACGTTTCTCTTCCTGTGGTAAATTAACCCTTTAAGGTAGCAACACCCATAACCATCACTGCACTCATATCTATCATCTCTAAAATCTTGGAAAGTTTGTGGAAGTGAATAGATGTAATTATAAGGATGTACAACATGTGAACATGAAACCTTAGTGTTGGTATTTGGTGTAATTGCAGTCGGCTCTTTCAAAATTCACAACCTATTCTCATAACATACATATAATACATTCAAAAGTGCAAACTCATCATTCTTCTCTTACTAATAGGATCCTATAATTTGCTAGATGTTTATTAATAATCATCATGTTCAAAACTCTTACTTTGAGGGTTATGGGTGTTGCTACCTTAACCCTTAATCCCTAAATGTCAAGGACAAAAATTGTCCTCCCACTCTGAAAAGATTCTATGATTCAGAAAAAAGTTATTTTTCATGTGATTTTTTTTAGAAGTGACCATAAACACATGATCCATCATGGAAGACAAAAAATTACCTCTTGAGATGCATTTTTTTTTTTTTTGTAACCCAAATTGTGATAAGATTCAAAAACATGGTGTTAGCTCCCAAGTTGCCCTTCTTGCAATTTTCATGAGGGCACCATGCACTGTTGACTTTTCCAACTTTTTGAAGCAACACTATTGGTGCCCGTGTGCAAAACATTGTAGATTGCATGTAGCAGGGCAAGCCACGGTGATCCATCCGTCCTTTAAGGGTTAAATGCCAAGGACATTATTTATCTGCTGGCTTTGCAAAAATGCTCTATAGCACAAAATGTGAGTTGTATACATTTCATTCTTTTTCCACAAGTGACCATAAACACAAGGTCCATATTGGATAGACCTTGCCAAATACACTCATATTTTTAGATAACTAGAATTGTGAGAAGATTCAAAAACACGGTGTTATGCTCCATGCTGCCCTTCTTGCAATTTTCAAGAGGGGACCATGCACTATTGACTTTTGCAACTTTGAGGAGCAATCTTACAAGATAGGCATTGTCACAAAATTGTAGCGGTATTCTAGCCGGGCTGGTCATGGTGACTAGCCTGGCGTTTAACCCCTGAGCGCTCAGGTCAATTTCACCAAAATTAGAGTTTTTTGGAGACCGGCAACTTTGATGCATTGTATCTCGGTCAATCGCATGATCCACAAAAGTGACCATTGAAAATAGTGGAACACCTACTTAGAAGAAGGCTTGCAAATTTTGGGAACAATTTACCATGGGAGATGGGAGATTATAACATTTGATCAAACAACATGTGATGACAAAATCTCTTTTTTTGGTAAGTAGTTGCTATTTGATGATTTTTATAATTTTTTATAAGTCCTTGATTCATCTTAAATTTTGTGAGCAGCAATATTAGATGTGAATGCATACACTTGTAAATTACCAAAGATTGCACTTCTTTTTATGTCAAGTTTTAGGGCTTCAAATGGCTATTGCACAGAAATCAATGACCAACATAGTCGGTGACAGTTGCCATAATAAGGGTCTAGAACATGCTTGAACCCTTGCCAACAACTTTCTTGCTACCACAAAGTTTACACAAGGAAGCTTGCAAGGGATATTGACCGGTTGCAGTATGTAAAACGCTACTTGCCACCACGCCCCTATTGTCCCGTATGGTGTTTCACCAAATCAAAACTCTTGCAATGCTTATACAACAATTTGGCTTTCCCCGCCATTACTCCATTGACATGGACAACTTAAATGTTTTCATAATTGTAGTTTATAAGAAGACCAAAAAGTTAAATCCAGTGCCTCAAAACAAGGTTTAAATCTTGGGAGGTGACATATGGGGTGCTGGGACGCTCAAGGGTTAAGAGTAAAAGGGGGTAACGATTTATGGTATTCCTACCTTAGTGCGGGTAGGAAAGGGAAGCTATTCCCAAAGATGAGGTGCATTTTTTGAGCTGGGGTCCTCAGACCCTTCCCCTTGGACACATACAAGGTGACAGAGGATTTTCCCAAATGTCATAGCTGGGGAAGGTCGCCTCTGGAAGGCCAGTGCGCCCCTTGTGCATCTCCGCCACCACATGCATGAAGTGCGGCCACGTCATGTCGGGATCCCCGAGAGCGTATGCCATCAGCTTCTTGTTGGGCTTGATTGATTTCTGGACATGGCCTCGGTACCTCCGAGCACCGATTATTAATTTTGCAAAGTTGCCTCCGTGGGTCATCACGTACACATCTGATTTCAGGCACACCAGGAAATCCAATGCTGCCAACGAGGTTACGTGTTTTTGGAAAGGTGCTAATTCTTCGTTGCTTGCTAATTCATCCTTTCTGACCTGCACCAATCAAGGAACTTAAGTCATGAGTATAAGTGCAAGTGCAATATAACACCATATTCGTTAATTTGGGAAAAACGGTACATTTTGGGACTTTCAATTTTTTGATATGAAAGTTTTAGGTGTCCTCCTAAAACCAAGCTCAAAGTTTTTTTTTGTAGATGTGTCCTCACCTGAGAGGGGAATTTGTAAGGGAAAAAATCTTAGTGGCTTAAACTGAATTTGATACCTTTGAATCTGGCCTAAGGTTTCTTTTCGGGTTTAAGGTGGAGTACAAAGTGGGATATGTGTTTTTCCCAAATTAATGAATATGGTGTTATATAGTAAATTAGTGTATAGAGCATAGAATTATGACCTAAGGTAGACACAACCCATTCTCAATTAGTCCCCAATTTTGCATCCTACTTTTGAGGGTTTCACAACACACTGTTGAATTGTGGAGCTATTTGCTTAAGAAAATCTTGTCACATGTCAGTTGCTAAGCTGCTTTGGGAGGGTTGGGATTGGGGCCGTCAAGTGCCATTACAGGAACACATCCAAGCAATTTCAAGGTTAGTTTAGAGTTGCTAATAGGGACCCTAAGAGCTACAACTATGCCCTTTAATATAAAATAATCTACAATACTTTCTTCCACAAAAATGACGTTCCATAATAGCTTGTTGAAAGGCTACCCTTTGGGGTTTATTTTTTTCTGAATTTTCCAAGACCTTCAGGTACCCCAAACCCTTAAACAATTGAGTATGGGTTTCTCTACCAAGTACACACTGCCCTAGAGGGAGGTGGAGCCCTAGCTACTTATCTAGAGGATAACCTAAACTCTACACCAACAGTGAGATGAGATGAATTATACTCCCTTTGTCCCTCTAAAAACGTCCAAAAAGCTTCCTTGTGAAGAATTAACTATGTTTTGAGTCTTTGGGCTAGTAACACATGCATTCTAGAAACAATATACCATCTCTAGTTTTGATGTTGCCGTTTGGGTACCCAAATGCCATGCAAAAAATATCATACTTGTGCATGCTGTCAACTCCTTATTATTAATGATTTAAAGATTAGTAACAACAATGGTACCTCATATGGGCAAAGCTAAACTTGCTAGGAGAGGAATGCTCTCTAATTGCTTAATTTGCCCTCATGAGATCATAGAACATGGCAAATGCTTTCTCAACGTTTGAAATCAGCAAAATGGAGCTTTTTAGTGTTACAAGAAATGTGTTTGATATGGAGCTTTTTAGAGGGAAAGAGGGAGAATTAATTTTCTGAGAACTCAATCCTTACCAAGTTGGGGAACATTCTCTGCAGTGGGCGCATCCGAGCATTTCCTCCATAGACAGGGCCAGATGCCACGTAAATCTGAGAGTTTTTGCTGTAACCCATTCCTTTGAGAACGAGGGCAATCTCGCCAGGTTCCATTGGGCATTTTCCTTGCTTCCGTTTGCAGAGGGCCTCCTTCCACAGGATTGTGTCATTCTATGCAAATGGTCAATGTTGTCAGAATGATCTGTAACAAAAGTAGAATTTTACATGAAAGGGACTGCTATTGCTTGAGGGTCGCTTCACACAATGGCAGACCAAGTCAAGAGGCAGCAGGATTGAGTGGTCGAAATTTGTTGAGAGGTCAAAGAAATGGGCTAAAAATAGGCAATAAAATATTGTTTTTGACATTTTTGGCCTCCCTTAGTGTGAAGACTCCGAAGGTTAAGTCCAAAGGTCAAACTCTTGGCAATGAGCTTCCACGGTCTCTCAACTTGAGTGGCCATAGTGTGAAGCCTCTAAAGGCCAAGCCCAAAGCCAAAGTCATAACATTTATAAGACCTTCCAAATCTAACGACCAAGATCTTGTAAACTTTTAATTATTTTATGAAAACAGATGATGGCCTCTCAACCATAGTTTGGGTCTCCATTTTTGCTTAACCCAAACTTTTCATGAGTGTTGCTTTGAATGAAAAAGTGTTACCATGTAGACGTTTGAAGAATGACGACCTTTCAAGTTTGACCTCTAATATGAAGGGTCCAGAAGCCAAACTCTTGATTTATTGCAATGGTGTGATTCTTGACTGCCTCTTGACCTTCGGCCATAGAGTGAAGCGGCCCGGAGGCACATGATTTATGGAAGTCTAATAACTCAAGAATTTGAAGAGATGAGGAAGCTCAGAGTTGGTTTTGCACCTTATATCGTCTCGGCCATTCCTTCTTTCGATATTCTCGAAGTGCTATCTTCTCTTCTCGCGTGCCCACGAAGTCACAGAACGACAATCCCACCATTCCTTTCTCAAATCGCAAATGTAGTGCCCTGATACATACATGATTAAATACTCTCATCAGAAATGCCATATCCGTGCATTGCAAGCGAGGAAAGTAACACCAACACAAGCTAGCAATGATTATGCAGATGTTGTCCACTTTATCACAACGAAAACTTGATACATGAACTCTGTCCAAAAACAACTTCTGCTGCTTGATGAGAATGTTACACTGAGAAATTCAAGGAATACCATTGAAGCACACAAATTTGGGACAATTTCTATATCACTCTGTGTGTCAAATTTTCAGTTGTATATAAGGATGCCCACGTTGATTGTGAAATGACGTAAATTTAGTTCTAGACGTCCAGTTTTACAGATCTGAAACTTGTTTCATAAGTGATACATCCTGAACTCCCTTCAGCAGCCACCACTGATTGGCTGATTGTGCCAAAGTGCCCGAGGGTGGCAACCCAGATCTGACTAGGCAGAAAACTCAAATAACAAAATTTTAAAAATATAGCAGAGGATCGGAACTCGGAAAACCCAAGTGACTTTACTTCCTGCTAGTTTGAGGAATGTCGAAGACTGTCGAAGACCGTACTGCCAAGGAACAACTCTCTAGGCTAGCCATGACTTTCATCTGATCTAGGAAATGCATATATCGCCAGCCATACCACTACGCTGTTGATTGTGAAAGCTATGGCATTTCCTTATTGTGAAGTGGGCTGTGGTTTATTCTTCCACTAAAGTGGTCGCACCTTTAGTTTCTGTAGGACCTGGTAGCTACCACGTGAAATGAGGCACTTCGTAGTCTAAGCATCAATAAAAGTTAACACGAAGAGTCGATAGTGAGAAAGGTGCAAGCGTACATGAAAGGATGTAGTTTACCCGTCCGATTATGCATCCGAGACACAAGGATATCTGCCATTCGTTCTGTCTCGGGAAGAAACTTGAGAGCATGATAATTCACACGGCAACGTAACTTGTTAATCTCCATCGGCACATCTTCATACCTGCATTCAAAACATGATATTCGTTAATTTGGGAAAAACACTTTCCTAAAACGTATTTTGGAGATATTATGTTTTTCATTTGTGAGAATATTTTGGTGGTTCAAAGTGAATTTTTTTGATAATTCTTTCAAGACATTTCCATCATTGACGTAAGATCTTTGAAGGAATCATTTTAAATGGACTCTTTCTATATCATTTGAAAACTCTTAAAAATGAAAAAATCAAACGTCCCAAAATTTGGGAATTTACCCAAATTAACAAATATGGCGTTTCAACTAACGATGCCGGGTATCTTAGTTTGCTCCTACGGATATCCGCTACTCAATTTTTGAATTCGATCATTTTAATGTGGTCTGACTTGGTGCACTCTGCTCAGGTAGTCATGACTGTCTTTTCCTCTTGCAAAATTTGGATAGAAAGAATCAGCTAAGCAAAGTTTGTACCCGAGCCTATCAACGAAAGGCTTGAGGGATACGAGCTTATTTTTCTTGATGCGGGGAAGAACATTCTGAAGATAGAATCGAGCACTGGCATATTTGGGGATGTCCTTGATCATAAACCTGCTCAAATGTCAAGTATTATGTAAAAAACGGTGAAGAGTTGGGGCTCATCGTTTTTGTGTGAATAACATCATATTAGGTAAATTGGGGAAAGCAATACATTCTGTGACTTTCACTATATTTGTCATTATCAACTATATTTGTCATTATTTGTCATTATGTACAATTTAGCATATTACAAAAAAACAAGAGTGCACTTTCTTGTTCAATAATGAACTCTTAATGATTGCTTCCAAAAGTTTCAAGTAATTAGAACTTTGAGCTATAGCTATGCCTACATTTCCAATATGTAAGATTAAGGTGGAGTACAAAATGGTCCCTCCCTTTTCCCAAATTTACCTAATACGGTGTTGAATGCGCTACGACTGTTTTAGCGCAAGATTAGTAGGATTGAATATTACCCCCTATGTTCAGTTAGATTTGATCAGGTCTGACTCAGCTAGCTCAAAAATGTGTAGTACAATAACGACAGGGTGATGAAGCTGAATTTGAACAAGAGAATAGAGCAAACTGAGGAGTCACTTTAACGCCATGAAACAATGGTGTGCAAACGTTACATGTGCAAACGCATTTTTTTTTTTACACATGTACCAGCCTTAAAAAAATTGCGAAGGTCATGTGTGTTAGAACTATGAGAAATGACCTGATCAGAAAATGGAGAATGGACACACCTAATGGAGGAAAAGAACTCCTTATGATGAGGAATCCAATTTGGAGGATCTCTTATTATGCGAACATCAGCTTTGAGGTACTGTATGAAGTGATCAACGTCAAATACATCTGCAAATTGTCTACAAGACGGCATCGTTGTTAGCACAGCCATATTCAGTAGCTTGTGTGTTTTTAAGGGAAATTTTTATGGATACCCCTGAAGTTCGCCATACTTGTATAGGTACCCCTAGTTTTTCAGAAATTGCACAAAGATCCTTGAACCATAATTTTCAGGCGTTTGTTTTATTGTGCATGTCAATTCTTTCTCCCTTGTGTGTACTTTGCTTCTTTTTTGTTCAATTGCACTCCTTGTTTTAACATTGGTTATGAAGGAAGTAGCTTGCGGAACAAAACAAACCCCTGAAAATTACGGTCCAATTTGAGCAGTTTCTGAAAACTAGAGGTATCAATATAAATATGGCAAACTTCAGGGGTATCCATAAAAAATTCCTATTATTAAAAGGTGGAAAGACTACCAACTCCTCATGAGTTCACATTCGAATCAATGCATCCAACTTAGATCAAATTTGAAAAGAATAAAAGCTCAAGATATGACAAGAGCAGATCAGGGTTGACACATACGTTGAATCCTTCCATATGGAATCCTGCTTGAATACAGGAAGAATCAGAGTGCAGTTCATAATTCGTGCTACGGCAACTGCGTTGATTATCTGCAATACAGCCAGCCCCTTGAGACGTATCTATATGATGGGTCAGCGCTCAACAAGTGAACACACAATAATCTTCTTGGGTACATAAATCACGGAATTGAGATTTACTCCAAACAAATCCTTCAGGACTGTTGCATCCCTCCAGAATGAATGAAAGTGGCATCCAAAAATTCTTGAAACCCGTTATTCATTTAATTGGGAAAAAGCACTGTCCCAAAATGCATTTTGGGAACACTAAATTTTACACTTGTGAGAATATTTTGGTGATTTGATGTACATTTTTTGATATTGCCTGTAAGGTATTTCATCATTGACGCAAGGTCTTGAAGAACTTATCCTTATAGTCACTGCAATCACCAAAAAATCTCAAAAATCAAAAGTTCTAAAGTCCAAATATGTAATCTTTCTCCCAATTTAATGAATAAAGCACTGACTTTATCCACAGGGAAGGCTAGTTTAGCGCAAATTAACGTACAGAAATTCTCTGCTGATTCAAACCTCCCTCGGCAATTATGCCAAAATAGCCATTACCCCCGTCATCACCTGGTGGAGCTGCACACCAAATAGACATCAACACTGAAAACCTCAGAAAAGGGCAGGAAGGGATACATCTACTATGCTACTTATCCAAGAATTTTTCACTCCTAACTTCACTTAAAATTGCTAAGTTTCCTGCACGTCATGATAAACGACCATGATGAGTTCTACTGGAGAAAGGAGCATAAGCTCTATCGTTGCATAATCCTATCCCCAAATGCACAACATATGCTGCAAGACTGATTTTAACGTGTTATTCATTAAATTGAGAAAAACAGTTTCCCAAAACGTATTTTGGGAATACTAAATTTTGTATATATGAGAATATTTGGTGATTTGAAATGAGTTCTTTGACAATTCCTATAAAGTATTGATATAAGGTCTTGAAGAAATCATCATAATATTCACTCTAAATCACCTTAAAAACTCTTAAAAATGAAAAATGAAAAAGTCCCACCATGTAAGCTTTTCCCAATTTAATGATTAACGCTTTTTTATGCAATTTTATTTTGCATGTAAATTTCATGATGTGAATCCAGACGTGGTTAAGAGTTTACGCTCGTAATCATCAGGGACTGCTTCTGAGCAAGCTCGCCAGTCCTTGGTCGCAGCCTTCGGATTCTCCCAAAGTGACTCCGCCTCGTTGAGCTGTGTTAGTCATGTGTTTATTATTTTTATCATGTCTTTAAATAAACCCAAAGACTGCAGCAAAGTTTATTATTTTTATCGATACTGAGAAAGTGTGGGAGACTTGAGCACAAAATACGAACAATGCTGATGTTATGATTAATGAGCAAAGTGCAGTCCTTACATTAGGGCACCACGTCCGGAACTCATCTTTCACACAAAGGAACGGAGCTGGTTCCTGCCACATGCAATGGAACAGAAGCACATCGACTCAGTTTACCAGCTAGTTAAGCTAAGTAACCTTTGACTAGCTCCCTTAATTCATTGAACAATTTCACTGCAGTGCAACTAAAAATATATATATATTTTTAATTTAAAAAAACTTCGATAAATAGCAGCTAAAAAACCAAATGAATTTAGGTAGCAGCCCAGTGTCTCCATAATCATCACCTCTAAAATTTTGGAGAATTTGTGGAAGTTAATAGATACAATTCTAAGGACGTACAACATGTGAACATGAAACCTTAGTGTTGGTATTAGGTGCAATTGCAGCCAACTCTTTCAAAAATTCACAACTTATTCTCACAGTATCCAGATAATACATTCAAAAATGCAAACTCATCATTTTTCTTGTGCTAATAGGATCCTCTAATTTGCTAGATGTTTATTAATAATCGTCATGTTCAAAACCCTTAATTTGACGGTTATGGGTGCTGCTACGTTAGTTCTATTCAATTCAAAATTTCTTCCTCAAAGTGGAACGCCATGTATTGATTTGGGATAGAGATTGCTGACCATGATATAATTTCGCAAGTTTGAAAAAAAGGCGATAGTCAACATCGACAGAAGACCGACACCGATAGTCGCGAGCAAGAGAAACCACCACCGCAAACCTAGAGCCCTTCTTGTCAACCCTTTCATAATAAAGACTATCAACAATGCCGCTCTCCTTCATAACATAGCATTCTCTGCAAGACAGAACTTTCACTTCAGTTCTAAAATTCAAACAACTAGACACAAAGGAAATCTTTTCTTCTGCTTGCACGTAATCAACAAAAAAATCCAATAGGCATTGACATGCTTAACGAGGAAGCAATGCTAATCAACACCATATTAGTGAAATTGGGAAAAATAAAGGGACCATTTTGTACTCCACCTTAATTTTACATACAATAAATGTAGGCATAGCTATAGCTCAAAGTTAAAAAATATTTGAAACTTTTGTAGGCATCACCAGGATTTCAATATTGTACAAGAAATTGCATGCTTATTTTTTCTGTAATGTGCTGAATTTTACATAATGACAGGAATAGTGAAAGTCCCAGAATATACTATTTTTCCCAATTTACCAATTAATAAGTTGTTAATCATGATATTTCGTGAAGCCTCTTGAATAGGATATCCTCTTCTCTTACTTCCTATCTGGCAAATACTTCACAGCGAACTTCGACATCCATTCGTCACTGCAGTATGAAATTACGCCATGAAAATACAGATTAAACAAGGAAATCTTTCTTTAATACTTGCAAGCAAGAATACGAAAGAACATAGAAACGGCATAATTCAGTTCATCCTTTGGTAAGTTAAAGAAAGAGATTTAACTAACGAACACTTTCGGTGTAGGATCTATACTTTGCTCAATTGAAATAGACGTAGATTTTATAAGTGAATTTTACTAAGCAAATCTTTCGATCCTCCCTCTCTCTCATTCCTTAATCACAAAAATAGCTCGTTTTCCTCAATCAGACAATTTTCCCCTTCAAACAGTGAACAAATTCCTTCCAGATTTGCGCATAAAGATAGTCAAAGTGAGCAAAATGTTCAAGGATATTGGCTTCACGTAACAAGAATAATACTTTTTCTTGATTCTCATCAAGAAACTGCACACCAAGCTCATCACTGACTTGTCACAAGCGTAATTTCTCTCGTATCAACACTTGGAGAGCACTTGTTCAAAGGATTCTTTGCATGGAATGCATGCACGCTAGCTAGCGAGGGTTTCAAGAATAGCACGCTTTAACGTCATATTCGTTAATTTGGGAACTATGTTCAAATTTGGAATTTTTGAAACTTTAAGGTGATCACCTTAAACGCAGTTCTAGGTTTAAGCAACATTTTTTTGGTACACGTGTCCTCACTTAAGAGGAGAAATTTGCAAGAGAGAAAATCTTAGTGACTCAGATTAAATCTGATACCTTTGAATCTGGTTTAAGGTAACTTTTTGGGTTTAAGTGAAGTTCAATTTGGGAATTACATTTTCCTAATTTAACGAATATGGCGTTCTTTGCTCAATTAGACAATTTTCCACTGTAAACGGTGAAATAATTCCTTCCAGATCTGCGCAAATAAACAGTCAAAGTGAGCAAAATGTTAAGGATATTGGCTTCGCATAACAAGTATAGTACATTTTTCTTGATTCTTATCAAGAAACTGCACACCAAGCTCATTACTGACCTGTCACAGGCGTAATTTCTGTCGTATCAACACTTGGAGAGCACTTGTTCAAAGAATCCTTGCCTGGAATGCAAGCATGCTAGCTAGCTAAACGTCATATTCGTTAATTTAGGAAAACGATGGGCACCATTTTGTACCTCACCTAAATCCAAAATAGCCACTTTAATTTAATTAAGGAGGTCATCTTGAACCTAGTTAAATGTCCAGAATTTCAGAAGTTAATGAACTTTTTGTCCAAAAAAAACATATTTCTAGAAAATATATATCTCATTTCATTGGAAAACAATTAACAAACTCCCAATTTAATGAATATGGCATTTTTCGGAAAAAGAAGAAGTCAGAAGTCCCACTTTGTACGTTTTTTCCCAAATTAACAAGTATGGTCTTGCTAGTTAGGGTTACAAGAATGTCAGAGCGCTCACTGTAGAGTGTAGACCCCACCTAAATACCCTGAGTAAATATGCGAGCATAAGAGCATCTCCACATTCTCCACTAGTACGTGAAACCATAGTCTGGGGAGAACCGACTTAAAGTTACAAGTCAGCCAACTTTTTTTGAGGATTGCCAAAATAAAATGAAAGTTGGTGGATTTGCTTCCGACCATAAAAACATGGCTTTAGGAAATCAGTCAAGTTACAATTTCATCTTTAGGAAATTTAGCCAAACTTGCACTTGTAAATGAGGAAATGGACCATATGAAATGTGAAATTGTGGAAAATCAACTTATGAACATTTCCATGATAAGGATATTTTCCTACCTTCTACACAAATATCAAATGTTTTTTGAACATGTGAAAAGAACATCATCTCCTCCTAAATGTCCAAATGAGGGTAGATTCTATCAAAATCTTGCCAAACCTAAATTTTAACTCACTCTCACAAGCAATTACACAATGCTAAAGTTCAAAAACTAAAAAAAAACAAGAAACAAGAGTAAAGTGGCCCGGTGGGTGAATGGGTAAGTGAGAGGGTGAGTGGGTGATGATTGATGGGATAAGAGCTGCACTTGGTGCACCAATTCTTAGTGGACACATTGTGCTCATGTGTAAATCCTAATTTTGGAAGCCCAAATCTTGACTCCCAACTCATGTACTAACTAGACTTTGAAAAATGTGTGGACTTTCAATTTATAATCCAAACATTGTTTGAAGATTGAATGGTCCCAAGATGGTAGAACTTGACCTGGTTCAAATCCAACTAAGGATATTTAAACAATACAAGTCAACAAGAAGTTTACATTGGTTGGAGCTTGGGGGTAGCTTGATTTGGCCCATGCACATGTGGGCATAAATTGGTCCAGCAGTGCGGAGCTAACAGGGCTCTTTTTTGGTCCCAAAGAAGCACATGCACCCGTAAGCTGGTAGTTGCGGCCGCTTTTTGCCTCCCCCCTCCCCTTGCCTTGATTACCCCGCTAATAATCTTGCAGCCAGATTTGGGTTTGGAAGGGGTCCCATACGTGAGTCTGACCTCTCACACGTATGGGTCTGCGCTCCCAAAAAGTGCTCCACATAAACCGCATTGGGCACCACAAACTAGGTTTTTGGATCCATGTGTGTGTACCAATTACTTGCTTGATTGTTAGGTTGTTGTTGCCTTGATCATTGTGTTGTTTTGCTATGTCATTCACATGGTAAGCAAAAAGTGGATCTTTTTGCAACATTTGTAAAAAGCAAAAAATCTGATATAATACACTGAAATTCAGATTTCAACTAAACTAATTTCCTAAACTTAAGAAATCCAACGAGTGAAAAAAAAGAGTTTATTGGCTGACCAAAAAATACATGTCTAGGCCATGACCAATAAAATAAAATAAAACCAAGTGAACCAAAAAAGACTTGGAAATGTATTGAGTTTTTTTAAAAACCTCCTTGGACACTGCGTAAAATTGACTACTCATCGACCTTTTGGAACCTTTTGAAATGCACACGGGAAGCTTAAAAAAAGAACATATCAGTAGTGTTGCATCTTTTTCTTGCAAAACGAGTTGAGATACCCGTTGTACCAATGGAGGCAACAATTCAAAGTAAAGTCTCAATGTAAACCGTTTTCCGCATAAATCTCTCTCCCCTATTGGTCCTCCGTTATGTAGAAGGATTTAGTGTCTACCACTTTACACCTGTATGGCTATATCCCTCTCCTCTGTTGGTTTTTTGCCAAAAACATTCAATGTAAATCACTTTGTGCATGTATTCCTCTCTCATGTGGTGGTTAATAATAAAGTATAACGGATCACTAAAAGTTACACCCCAACTTGAATTGCGTCCCCTTTCATGAAAAGCATCCAATAGGTAGCTCAAGAATGGGTATGAAGTGGTTCTTGAATGGACCCTCTTTAGCCGTAGAAGAAAAGTTGAATTTTACTACAAGAGCCAATCATGCTCCTTGATTTCACCTCATCTCTTTAGAAGTTGTAAAGGAATGGTTTATGGGAGACCTAAAATCACAAATAGGTGTGCCTACTACAAAAAAACTTTGAAAATTCATCAACTATTTAATAATGCTTCAAGAAAAAAATGAAAAAAATAATGTTACATTTGACATCCATTTTTCTTTATCTGAAAATTAGAGGGAACTTTTCCAATGCAAAGGCTTCAATCCACCTCCTTGATGAATAATAGTAGTATGCCCTGATGAATTTCTGCCAGCAGACTTTCTTTTAAACGAAAAGTTAATTGTTTTAGTGTCATGGTGTATTTGCTTTTTTTTTACTCTTCTGGTCTCAAAATGCCCATGTCTCAAAATGCCCATGGAAAGGCAGATCAGCCATTAAAGTGTCGCTTTTCTAGCTATGTACCTTAGAGCTTGGATCATGAATTACACAACTCTAGTAATGTTGAACAGCAACTCACATTCTACGACTCAAAAACCCTCTCAATAGCAAAGCAAGACACATACCAAAAGACATTTGTGTGCTAACAAATATACTGTAATGTGAAATGGAAATTGAGTTTATTCACTCATCTCTGATAGCTTTACAAAGTATGTACATCAGGTCCTCACCAAAGAACCATGTTCTCAAAGAAACGTTGGATCAAAGATCTCTACCAACATCTGATTATGTCTAGAACTGGATGGCGTTGGCAACACGAGGATTACACCATGTGATTGGGGATCAATTTGACTTTATTCCTTATTTCAACTTATAAGATCCACATTTCACAGCAACACACCATGCAACAGAATTTAGAATAACCATAGCAAGAATCATCCATGGTGTAAAGTTCAAAGCATGTACCACAATTGAACTAATATTTGAGCTCTGTAACTTTGTGCCAAGCTCACAGAACCATACATGTATTGTGTCTGTCCACAAAAACCAAAAATCCTCCATATCTTTGGAGAAAAAAAATACCTTCCTTCCAACTAAAACAAGCGCTCAAACTTTCATCTCATAGTTTAGCCGCTGGTTGATTTCCACAATTACTGATTACACACCAATTCTCCTCTCATGGCCATTACGCTATACCGGTTCTTCCAAACATAGATACAAAAGCAGTACTAGCCTAATCTAGGATCCAGAACAGATGTTGCCAATGCCAAACACACTGTCACCGGCAAATTCTTATACTTGAAACAAAATCCAGTATCTAACTCGCCGAAAGCTCTTCCTCAATACTTTTGGTTTACACCAAGTTCAAATCATAATGAAGCAAAAGAATCCAAGAAATGAGTAATCCCAAACTAACCTTTTCTAATGCCTTTCATGGATCAACACTCAACTTGATCTCACGCAAAAAATCACAATAACTGGTCTCAAACCTGTACTCTGTTGGCAATGGAGGGAGATTGCACCACGTTTTTGTAAACATGTCGTAAAGCCACCCAAAATCGGAATATCAATTCTCAAGGGCAATGTCTGTAAATACCATGAGAAAACCGCATGCTGCAAAGAGCAAGAATGCATAACTCTACTTTGCATATTTGTCTAGAGGGTTGCACCTGTGAGCTGCCACTTCCACGCAGGCACTGCCGCTGCATTCAAACTCTGTAATGCAATATACGGGAACATCAACGTGCGTAGAATTTGTATGCACCTCCCTTTGAATCACCTTGTGTGGTACAATCAGACGGTTCTTCATAAGCACAATGCTTAGGCCCCCTACGGAGTCTTGTAGCCAATGTGCTCGTGCCATGTGAGATTTCAATAACTCTTCTAATTTTCCTTCTGCTTAGACTTGCGGACCCATTCGATTTCCTGCAAACTCTTTGCCAATCCCCATATCATCACAACCCATCTCATCCCAATCAAATTCGTACCCGTAGATCCTTTCTGACAAATCCACTTTGGTTCACTCATCAGTCTCAGAGTTGTACACTTCTACTTCAAGTTCTTGGCGTTCCTTGTCTGTATAACCTGCAACTACCACCTTATATTCTCCCGTATTTGCATCCACTGACAACTGCGCCATTGCGGGCTATACGTCACCCAACTTATGTAGAGGGGGCAAATTATTCAAAAACATTGTGCGCGGGTTCACCACCACTAATGAGCACGGGCCACCCACCTTTACAGACACAAAGCACACCAATCCTCCATCAGTTGCACCCAGCATGCAGGAGGCGCAAGGCATAGGTTGTATGATGTAGAGATGCCATACCTCTTCCTGGACATCGTAAATCCTCACCCAAAACCTGCCTGGAGGAGCGTTAGCTAGACATAAGGTATGGTCAATTAGAGATATGAGAGCAATCTTCTTGTGGTTTGCCGCTTCTAGTTTGTAACTGAATTCAGAGTCGCAAGAACTGATACTCTCCTGCCATGCCTTGGACACGGACTGTAGGCACCCAATTGCGGCAAATGGTAGGCGTGCAAAGATTCATGGTAGGAGCTCTCTTGGAAGTCTATGCCACACATTGGGTCTTGTCAAATCTTCATGCTCTGAGCAAGAATGTCCACATACAATTGTCGCTGCGCTCTTCAAGCGCTTTGTGCTCACTGCATTATTGTTGTTGGCTTCACAATCGTTTGCTGAAATGGCCAACTTCGTTTCAACAACATCAAGAATCATTTGCAGTTCTATGTCATCTCTTCCCGTGCCTGCTATGAAAGCTTCTAGTTTGTCTCGTAGCACTAGAGCTACACGAATATGGTGTGTTCTTCCTTCCATGCCTGGAAACACTTGGTCACCAACACCAACAAGTGCATACTTGTCCACCATCTCATTTGTCCTAGTTCATACTAGACTCACACGTCTTTAACATGGTATAGCTCACTCAAAATCATTGTTCCCCAATGTCTTGCACAAGAAACACACATTCATTCAATCTATGTCAGTCTTTCTTCTAGATTCCTTTTGGATCCCAGATGGTCAGGTTGAAGGAATTAGGGAGTATCATATTTAACTGACAAACAACAACATTTCCATCAAAGAAGAGCAAACTTTGTTCAAAGTGTGAGATGTTAATCATTGCAAGGTTAATGTAATACAAACAACCTTTTCAAACAAAAGCACTAGAGTACAATATGAATTGTTTGACAATTACCAGTTGTTGTTGTTATTTTCCTGCAAGTTCATTACTTGGAATCAAAAACATGTGATGAAGGCAATTCCTGCAAACACGCAAAACACGCGCCCTTGAGGAATTCAAAATCGCTATATGAAGGTGAAACCTCTCAGTCCAATGCTGAGATAAGAGTGAGTGAGGCTCCAACATCTTATTCCATCCACCATCTTGGTGGCACAAGAAAAAAACACCCAGTTTTTGCAAGTATTGCAGTCTCACTTGCTATACTTGCATAAATGTCATCCTCTAAGGTAGCAACAACCATAACCATCACTGTACCCATAACCATCACCTCTAAAATCTTGGAAAATCTGTGGAAGTAAATAGATGTAATTACAAGGATGTACAACATGTGAACATGAAACCTTAATATTGGTATTAGGTGCAATTGCAATTGGCTCTTTAAAAATTCACAACTTATTCTCACAGTATCCAAATAATACATTTGAAAGTGCAAACTCATCATTTTTTTCTTGCTAATAGGATCCTATAATTTACTAGATGTTCATTAATAATCATCATGTTCAAAACCCTTTATTTGATGATTATGGGTGTTGCTACCTTAAACCCTCACTGCTTTACTCCTAACTAAGACAAGCCGGCCATGATGGGAAGCGGCAGAAAAGAAACCTAACTACGTCCCTGTAGCGCAAACTCAACTCCACAAAGAAGTATTGCTAAGCCAAGCAATAATCAATTCAGTTCTGTTATTTGAATACCATCTAAAGTTCTATTTCACCTCTTCCTTGATTTGAAATCGAAAAACGGACAGATCAAGGCAGATGCATACAGAAGAAAAAAATTAATCAAAGAAGCTAGGAAAAGGTTGCTATCTCATTAATTTGCAGCGCTGCAAGGTAACCACGATTTCAAAAAGTTGTTGTGTCACAAATGAAAGCCGCTATTCAATCCGGAGCTAGCAGGAGCAATAAATTGTTTTGAATGAATACAGCATCAGTTCAAACTAAAGAAAACACGAGCATTGACTGACTGTTCATAAGGTAGGAACCAAGGTCCGGGAAGAACCGTCCGCTAGTTCAATGCTAGCCAATCAAAATGAGAAAAAACTGTTTGCAATTTGGCTAAAAACCGATTAAAAGTCTATAGATTTTTTATCTATAGTATGAAATAGAGAAAAGAACTGAAACAATTCTTGATTAACTGGTTCAATATTGGAATTGAAGGAAATATACCAAAAAATCTCAAATATTTCCCGGCCCCTAGTAGGAACACCCATAAGCATTAGTATCCCCATAACCATCACCTCTAAAATCTTAAAAAATTTATGGAAGTAAATAGATGTAATTATAAGAATGTACAACATGTGAACATGAAACCTTAGAGTTGGTTATGGGTGCAATGGCAGTTTGCTCTTTAAAAATTTACAATTTATTCTCACAATCTATACAAGTAATAGGCTTGGTTTCATTAATTGGGTAGTTGGGTGTCTATAATAGAATAAAATCTCTATTAATTGGGTAGTTACGTGTACTTGAAAAAGATTAAGTGGCAATTATGTGGCACTTATGGTCATCCTTGTGGATGGGATATACACGGGAATAGGGGGTGGACGACTAGAGAAGGAGGCAAAGCACATAGGTAAGCATAGTACAAGTAAGGTCATTGTAACGGAAAGGAGAAGAAGCTTGAAGAAGATGATTATGAGAAAGGTCATGTTAATGTTTTTGCAAGGACCCCCTCCCGTGATGGCCCTCTGCCAAAACAACAGGTACAAGGGTCCACTAATATCCAAATAATACATTCAAGAATTCAAACTCTGTTCGTAATAGGATCATATAATTTGCTAACTGTTTATTAATAGTCATCATTCTTGAAACCCTTAAACTAACGCTGATGGGTGTTCCTACACCTTAACAACAACGTAAGAAATATGCAATTAATCGTAGCGCTCATGTGAGAGAGAGAAGACTGATCTACACAGCCACTGACAGGATCAAATTCCTTTCTCTCACAACTCAAAAAAGTTGAAACACATGCAACACTCACATTCAGAAAACCTAATTAAAAACTCTCACATGCATGCACCCCCTGTCTGTCATCGATATCGTCAGCACTTGCCACTCGATCCGTCTTGCACACAAAAATCTCCCTGGCTCCTCCAATTCTTCCTCTCTGCCTGCCTTTCCTTTCCCTCCCTGACCCTTATCAGGCGCCCTTCCCATGCCACCTTCAATTCCAAATTCTCCGCATTACCAGAAACCCGCACCCTCATGCGAAACCAGAAGAAAAAGATGAAGAAGAAAAAGCTAAGCACACGCAACTGCCGGTCTGTGACTTGGCTCCCGTAACCCTAATTAACCCTAATTAATTAAGCTTAACACGCATCATCGGAGGGTGCACCGGAACTCAAATGGGTAAGCTTTAGTTCCGAAAACTCAGCTGATGGGACATGATTCCTGAAATATTCTTTCTGCACTACATATTTGCATGTTTGTTGTAGGGAATTGATATATGCACACCGGGGTTGATATTTGCACAGCCCCTGGGATAAATTTTAGGTATCAATCATCATAAAGCTGAATTTGAGAATTTTGAATTCAGATTTAGACTTAGAGACCATGATTTAGTCTAGAACCATAAAAGAAGTTGCAATTCAACAACACCCAATGAAAAAGCATATCTTTTTATACAAACAAAAGTAAAAGTAATACTTTCCTTTCTAAGTAAACTTTTTCACTGGGTGTTGTCGAATTACAACTTTTTTTATGGTTCTAGACTAAAATCATGGTCTCTTAGTCCACATAATTCTCAAATTCAATTTTATGATGGTAGAAATCTAAAAATTATCCTAAGGGGGGTGTGCAAATATCAACTCCCGGTGTGTAAATATCAACCCCCCAGTGTGCATATATTAGTTCCCCTGGTGTGCATATATCAATTCCCTTGTTATATTGTTAAACAAGTTTACGTACGTGTTGTGTTAATGGAGGCAGCAACTTGTTTGATAGTAAAGTTTCAATGTAAAAGTTTTATAACGCATGAACCCCTCTCTCCCTTATTGGTCCTTTGCTAGAAGGACTTAGTGTAAACCACTTTACGCATGTACCCCTCTCCTTTGTTGATATTTTGCTAAAAAGACTCAATGTAAACCACTTTTTGCATGTACCCCTTTCTCATGTGGTGGTTAACAATAAAGTATGACAGATCACTAGAAGTTACACCACCACACTCTCTCTCAACCAAATAGATTGAGCCCCTTCATCAGACGTTAACAAAATGTCACTAGCAATGGCATCACACTCTCTCACCCAATCAAAGTGAGTGGCTCAAAAGGCTACATATAGAAAGGATTGTATTTTTGGTTGTAATCTTCAATATATAGAAAAGGTTGTATTCCATTATTTATAACAATTATATAGAAAAGAAGAATGTAAAATATTCTTCTCTAATGTTGTGCTTTTGTGTTATGAGATATTCTTAAGAAATAGTTAAGATTTTATTTGGTAGAGAATCTATATTACACATAAATGCATTTAAATAAGCATTCCCACCTTAACCTCTAAATATTGGGCAAGTCCCCATAACTAGCATGTATCATAGCGCTATAGTGCCATGGTAAGTGCCCAAAACAATTTAGGAGTGTTTTCAAAAGTTACAGAAGGTCATAGTGCATATTGCTTTCATGATTACTGCAAATAGGGTTGCATGGAACCTAACACCGTGTTTGTGGATCTTTTCACAATTTGGGTTCCCTGGAAATATGAGTGCATTTAATGAGGTTGTCTTTTTGCCTTCCATGATAGACCATATCTACAAAACCCGCCCACCCCCTCAGCATTCAAGGGTTAATCAAGTGAAAAAAGGAATCAATGCACCTTAGTTCTAGTAATTAGCCACATGCTTTGTGTCAATTAACCCTTAAACAATTGAAAGGCCCTTTGCAACTAGTACAATACGGGGTATTTTTCTTGTATTTAGAATGGACCCACACCTCTACTACATTTTAGACCAACAAAGAAGTTGAAGAATAGATCAATGCGGTTCTAGTGAGCTACTTGAGATCCCAAATTAAAATTTCTTATTGGTAGCAAATGACAATTATACGTTAGCAACTTAGCGTATATACTATGCCCTATGGTCGTTCAAGGGTTAAGGTAGTATGCTCTAAAATCGTCACTTTGAGGATTGGTTGGCTATATCATGGGCTTCTAGAGACATATAAAAAAATAATAATAATAATAAAAATAAAAAATAAAAATAAAAATAAATAAATAAATGAATAAATAAAATCTAATTCTAAGACAAAGAGAAATAGATATCACATGTAACGTTATTTTTTCCCATTCTTTTTAAAGCATTATTGAATTGTTGGTGAATTTTAAAGTTTTTTGTAATAGACAAATATTTGTGACTTGTAGGTCTTCTAAAATTTGTACCTTTGCAAGTTGTAAAAATATATATAAAAACAAGGAATCTAATTGGCTCTTGCAATAGATTATACCTTTTTTTTGTCCACTCAATGGCTAAAGAGGTTCCTTTTAAGGACCACTACACATCCATTCCTAAGCTAATTGTAGGGATGCTTCAAGTGAGAGGGTTGCAATTCGAGTAGACTACCTTGGGATTGCACCTCAGCAACACCACAACACTCAATGCACATTGTTTGCACCTTAGCAACACCACAATACTCAATGCACATTAGCACCATTGCAACAATCCTTGAGAGCTTCACTATGCTCTTCATTTTTTGTTGATACTTGACTTTACAACATCAAATTCATGCAGCTTGACAACCGGAGAAGTCAAACAAAGCTTCAACCTTTAAAACAAAGCGGTTTATAGTAAGGTAGGAGGCTCTAAAATTGACCAGGTTCTAGTTGCGTTCCTATTTATGGGGAGATGCAAGCTAAGGGCATTTGTAATGGTCATCGAGAAAACTCCCGGTAAGAGTCCCGGTACTTTAGTCTGGTCTTTTAATAGACAAGGAATTTGACCATGATTTTTTAATGATTTGAAGGGAATTGAAAATATTATTGTGAAAATATAATAATATTTGGGTTTGGACATTGCATGATTTAGATATATCCCATCAAATGTTAGCTAACTTCCAAAAAACTTAGAGGCCCCTCCAAATCAAGCCTAAATAAGGAAACATTTGTAAAGGGGTTGGCAAATGTACCAACCTCTTTACAAAATATTCCTTGTTTAGGCTTGATTTGGAGGGGCCTCTAAGTTTTTTGGAAGTTAGCTAACATTTGATGGGATATATCTAAATCATGCAATGTCCAAACCCAAATATTATTATATTTTCACAATAATATTTTCAATTCCCTTCAAATCATTAAAAAATCATGGTCAAATTCCTTGTCTATTAAAAGACCAGACTAAAGTATCGGGACTCTTACCGGGAGTTTTCCCGGTGACCATTACAAATGCCCTAATGTGCACTACTTTTCTAAGTCACAAGGGCAAAAATGAAGGATTCTTTTAGCAAATGGATCTAAGAAATTGAAAAATGAAGTATTTAAGAGAGAAAAGACTCATATGTAGAAAGTAGATTTGTAGATAATCCAATGCCTGCAAAAATAAAATATATACCTCTCATGTGATGAGAGATAACATAGCTTCTAAAACTGTCACAATGCTTTTTCACTACAAGAAAACCGTGACCAAATTGACACGTCTGCATTGACTAAACCTGTCCAAATTGACAAAAAAGTGTCCAAATTGAAGCGTCTAGATTTACAAAAAATGACCAAATTGGCAATGTTTTCTTGTAGTGTTTCTTGCTAAAAAGGACACTTGAATTGATATAGAGACTCATAATATGGGTACAATCTTTTGGCATCATTATTAGAGGATTGGGAGGATTACATTTTGGACTTGATTGTTAATGAATGGAATCTACATTTTGGAAAAATGACTTTTATGTGCACTTGAATGACTACATTTTTTGGAGATCAATTTCTTTAAGTTATAAACACAATATTTGTTAATTTGGGAAAAAAACATCTCAAAACAAATTTTGTAGGTACTAAATTTTGCAATTGTGAGAATATTTGGATGATACAAAGTGAGTTTTTGATAATTCCTTCAAGACATTTTATCACTCGTATAAGGTCTAGAAAAATATCATCATAAAATTCACTCTAAATAGCCTAAAAACTCTTAAAAATGAAAAACTCAGAAGTTCCAAAATTGGGGTTTTTTCCACATTAGCAAATATTGTGTTTAAATCATTTTTTTCAATTTTATTCTTTAATAAAGTATCTTAGAATGGCATTATTAACCTTTGGAATTTCAAACTCTCACTAGAAAGAGAGAGAACTCTCATTAGGAACACAAGAAACATCCCATTTTGTATTAAAAAAAATCCATTTTTTGCCAGAAATGGTGCACCTTAGCTTGCATCTCCCTTAGAGCTAAATGATATGTTTTTTCAAGTATCTAATGTTGTTATTGATGAGTTTGGTAGACTTATTGATCACTTAAGCCTACCTAACTTGTCAATAATAATTATAGATATTTGAAGGAACATATTAGTTACTGCTACATAGAAACACAATTGGAACCGGTTTGCTTTTAAAGCCTCCTATCTTACCTTCATTTCAAGATCTTTGTAAATCCTAAATCTAAAAACTAGCAGCTTTTATTAGACTTGGTACACAATCAAGTCTTCAATGCAAGTGCATGATTTTTAGAGCACTAACTACTAGTGTTCACACATGTGTCTAAGTTTAACAAAACTTTGTTACCAAGTACAAAAAAAGTAAGTGAATTTGATAACAATAAACCTGAATAGGAGCACATTTGGTTCAAACTTAAGTTTAACAAGAATCTACTGAATTTTGATAGAAAATGTGAATTCCATAGTATTAAATTTGAAGCATACATTTAGCAGTGTCTTTAGACACTTGAGATGAATATGAATTTCTTGTTTGGGACCACTCATGAGTCATGAGCAATGATCCGGCGGCATTTGCATTAACTTCATGTTCCATTTTCATGGGGTTTAGCAGTAAAACAAGCAACCTTCAGGGCTTTTTTTTCTTTCTTTTTTTGGCCACATCTTTGGTTTTCATATTTCATTGGGTGATAAATGGAAGGATCAGCCCACATAGGTTTATATTGTCAAAACTATGTCAATCAGCAACATTTTGCTAGGAAAAAGGTGGCTTGATAACCTTTACTACTCGAGAAATGACTTGTAATGAAACCTCACATAAACATTGAAGAAGTAAGGGTTTTTTTACACTAGTGATTCACAATTGGTCCATACTTATCTCTTGGTCATAGCTCTTGGTCATGTTGATCAAGAGCCAATTTTTTTCATCCATTGGTCACCTCCAATTACATAAAGTGAACTAAGATTGGTCCCCATGAGGTTTGATCATTTATTCAACTTTTTTCCTCATTTTTTCTTTCTTATTCTTTCCTCTCTCCTCTCCCTTTTCTTCTCACTTCTTAATAAAATTTCAAAAATTTGGATGCCAAGAAATAAAGAAAGAAACTTTTAACTAAGAAGACCACAAACTTTACTATTGACGCTTTAGTCAATAATACAAAGTGGTGATTACAACATAAATGACCAAAACACCATATTAGGTAAAGTGGGAAAAAAGGTATAATTTGGGACTTTCAGATTTGCCTCAAAAATTTGAGGTGATTACCTCAATTTGAGCTCAAAGGTTTTTTTTGCACACATGTCCTCATTTAAGAGGAGGGATTTGCGAGGGAAAAAACTTAGTGGCTCAGACTTAATCTAATACCTTCAAATCTAACATTTTGGGTTTGGGGGGAAACAAAGTGGGACACCCTTTTTTCCCACTTTACCTAATATGGTGTTCCAAGCCATTGTTTTAGTGTGTTTTTATAATGGAATCAGATGTAGACAATGCGGTGTTAAACAAAGATAGAATCGTTATAATAAACACTTCAATTTCTTTTTATGGTTGCTGTAAAACTGTTACTATTGCAGCTAAAAGACATTTTTTTGCAATAAAACATCACTCTTGCAATAAAAATGATTGCCAACCGTGAAATAACAATCAAACAACACTCTCCATAGAAAATAGTATAAAGAATGATAGAAGTGAACCAGTCAATGTTTTAAGATGGCTTGGTTATCCAAAATTCCACCTAAAAAATATTTTGAAGTTGTCTCAACGCAAAATCTAGGTGACCATGAAGCCTTACCAATTTCATGATATGTACAATTGAAGATCATTTTATCATCCATTTTGAGCTTTGATCTTTTGATCACCAAATTTGAAGCTAGTGTAAAGTGAACGGTTAGTAGTCTAAAATATGAGAACCACACAATACAAGAAAAATTGTCCAAATTGACTTAATGTGTCCAAAATGACAGAAAATCGTTCTCAGTGACAAAAAAAAATGAGCAAATCAACACATCCAAACGACAAAAAATGTCCAAATTGACATTGGTCCCTTATCGTGACATATGGGAACATTTGGTACGCGACAATCGTGATAATGTACAATTACAAGGGCCTTTTTAGTGTTCTGCTCAAGTTGCTTTTAAAGACTTCAGCCATAATTATGTGCTCAACATTCATATTTTGATAGTGTGGTCTTGACTCTTTTGTAGCAACAAAAGAATCAATGAAAGTTTACTAGCTCCTCTCAAGCCGTGTTTACAAATGTGGCTAAATATGTGCGAGACTCTTGTCATAGTTACAACAAATGTAAGTATAGAGTGTTTAAAGTTTAACCCCTCAAGGTCCAAGGGGACCAAAACTGTCTTTCCTTGTTTGTAATATGGGATGCCTAAATTTTCTTCAGGATTATTTACAATGATTTTTTTTTAAGTTCTTGTTGAAATCTTGTTTTAGTATCAAAAGTTTGATTTTGAAAATGATTAATTATGATTTTTTTATTTATTATTTTGTGTAAGATTGTCCATTGCAAATCTTCACTTTCTAGTGTTTAGAGCTCTTGGAGATGAGCCTAAAGTACACTAGAACTTGGAGAAACAATCACATTAGAAACTTAAGTTAAAAAGTTGTAGAGTAGATTTTAAGAAGCCGTAACTTGATTAGGGTTACACATGTTGTACTTTACATACTCATATTTTTTTGGTATCCTCAATTTTAAATTTGAGATGTGAAAAGAGAATTGAAAGACTTCAAATCACTTTCATAGTTTTAACACCGTCCTTATCAAATGTCATAATCTTTCAATCTATATGTGATATTGTTGTGTTTTCTTTTCCTATGTGATCTCTAACATCTCTAGTTCAAATTTGTACGATTACAATCTTGAAAAAATTAATGCAATTGATCAAAATGTTGATATTTTGTTCATCCAAGAACAGATTTTGAGATACTTGAGAAAGTGCATGGGTCTTGAGGGGTTAAGCACAAATATTTAGCACATTCAGCAGTGGGCACTTGGAAAAATTAATAGAAATTACATAAGAGGTCATTGCTCTCAAGTGCTATAGGGCAATGAGTATCAATGAGTAAGGGGATTCAAAGATTATAGAAAGTCAACTAAATAAATGACAAAAAGGATGCTTGATTTTATACTTGTTGGATAAAAACTGTCCAGATTTTTCAAGTACATATAATCATATAATAAACATGTATGCATTATTTGGTGTATATACTCAAAAAGAATCATTTGAAAATGAGAAATGTTGGATTTTTATTAATGTAGTTCAAAATCTCCCTAGATATTTGTAGGCATTGGATTACTGTGGGTTGAGAGCAGATTTGGCATAAAATAATTCTCCAAAATTTTACCTAATTATTTTATAAATTATTCTCCAAAAGTGCCCATTATTAAACAAATCAAAAAAGTGAAATCCCTAATATTATAAAAGTCATTAAGCTTAACTAACAATGGAAGGTCAAGGTTGATTTCAAGAGGGCTCAATCTATTGCAAATTCTATACCAAGGGCTGATTTAGAAAGTGAAAGATGCCGAGAAATAGGCTTAATTCTACCCAAAAAATTGGTTGAATGTCAAATAATAACAACTTTTTTTGAAAGTGCCTAATCTTATTTAATTATGAAATCCAATGCCGAATTGATTTTTTCTCAAAAATAATCAATTCGGCATAGGCCTGAAAATTCTGCTCTCAACGTACTGTACTACTCTAAAAATTCTACTTTCTTGCTTGCAAAAAAAGTCATAGATTTTGGTAGTAGAAGCACTTGCAAGTTAAAGTTGTAAGTTGAATGCAATATTGGATTGTTGAAATGGTTCTTGTTGTAGAGGTGGGTTGATTTGATAGCAAACATATTTCTTTGACATTTATGATTCTCTTTGAGAATTTTAGCTTTCATTTGCATACAAAATGCCCTTGAATGTAGAGTTAAGAAACTGTCAATTGAAAATTACATGTAAAGGTTGTAAGACAGTCAAAGTCAATTGCTAACTTGCTAACTTTCCTCATAATTGAAGATTAGTTTCTACGGTAAGGTAGGAGGCTCAAATTCAGAGCACCTCCTCAAATGTACTCATTTTGTACTTTTTGTTTTTCATAGTCCTTCAACAATGTACACCTCATGTACATTTGAGGAGGTGCTCCATTATAGAGCCCCATGGCCTTTCCACTTCAAATATTCATAACTAATTCCAAAAAGTTTCAAAAAATATGAAACAACTTGGGTTAAATGCGGATTCTTCTTATCTTTCAAGGAAAGTTTACTGAAAATCATTTCAAGGAGTTTCACCTACCCAAAATTCAGTTTCAGCCCTTAGATGCTCCATTTATGAGCCTCCTATCTTAGAATGTTGAACATTATGCAACAGGTGTATATTTTTCATTGAATTTTCCAATGAGTACATACTTGCTAGCTGTTCAACAAGCTATCATGGCACATCATTTTTGTGGAAAAAAATATTGTAAAATGTTTTATATTTAAGGGCAAAGTTACAACTCATAGGGTCCCTAAAAGTAACTCTAAACTAATCCTGAAAGTACTTGGATGTGTTCCTATAATAGCACTTGACAGACCCAATCCCAGCCCTCCCAAACCAACTTAGCAACTGACAAGTGGCAAGATTCACGTGTGCAAATAACATTCAATGCTCCACTCCACTTAGGATTCAACAGTGTACGGCAAAAACCTTAAATCTAGGATGCAAAATTGGGAGCTACTCAAGAATGAGTGTGTCTACCTTAGGTACCTTATTCAAAAAGCAAGTCACCCACACAAATATAGAACCAACCCATATATATAATGTAAGTAAGAAAGAAGGCATAAGGTAGAAACCTCCATTCCCAACCCCTCCCCAATCTTGCACACTAGATTTGAGGCTTTCACCACACTGTTACACCCATAGTGGAGCAATAAATGCCACTTGCACAAACAAATTTTGCCACATGTCAGTTGTTAAGCTATTTTGAGACAATTGGGATTGGGACCATCCAACATCACTATCCATGCAATTTCAAGGTTAATCTAAAGTGACTAATAGGACCCTATGAGCTGCACCTTTGCCCTTTAATATAAAATAATCTACAATACTATTTTCCACAAAAATTACATTCCATGATAGTGTGTTGAAAGACTAACCGTACAGATTTTTTTCCTGAATTTTCCGAGACCTTGAGGTACCTCCAACCCTTAAACGGTCGGGTATGGGTACGGTTACCTTACGTACAGTAAAGAGTGCATGTTCTCAAACTTTGAAAAAACCTATATTAAGGTTGTGAGATGTTACACAGAAACCGTGCTACGCATGCTAATAAACAAACTAAAGGAAGATCACAGGACCCACCCCATGTGTTGAAATCAGGAGTCTGCCAACATCAAAAGGAGGAAGCTAGATCTACGAAACCGCTCAGGAATACGAAAAACTGGGGCCACTGCAAATGTGGAGACTACACTATCACAACTTCTAAAATGAGTGCTACATCGAACGCCCTAGCAACATCCTCGGATTTCAAGTATCTGCTGACTCTCATTCTTTGCCATTCTCCGAAACAGGAGAAATACTGCGTTCACGTTCAACAGCTCGACCCTGAAAAACACACCACAATCGATGAGACCGCAACTCGAGGAGACATATTATCAATCATGTCACTGTACTGCTTGCAATAAATATAAACAAAAAACCAATGAAGCACAAAAGCAGGAGAAAACAAGCAAAAGCCGAAAGAAAAATGCTACATGTGTGTAACGAACAGAACGTTACTTGTATAGTCACAAAACCCATACAGGTAGTTTAACTTATTATCACTGTGCCCTTGTTATCACTTATCTATCTTCAAAATTCCATATCTTTAGGTATTTGCTTCAAATTTGGGGTTATTGGTATTGCAAGAAAGGTCTCAAAGTTATTTATTTAATAGTGTAAAAAAAATCCCATTTGACCAAAATTTGCAAAAGATAGAGCATATTAGCTATGAAGATCTCAATTAGACATACAATTTATTGCCCCCATGCCTTAGCTATAGCAATGTCAATTGCAAAATACTAAAAACAACTGAGATTTGTCAACTTAGCTAGCACTTCTGGATGACTACAAAGGCCAAGGGAAGGAAGAAGAAGGCCAAAGATGAAAATTATAAAATATGATCATATATGATGACCAAAATCTGTAAGTGATAATAGGACAATTTCAATTTTGAGTTTAACCTTGACCTTCCCTCATTGAAACTCTAATAACTAACACATATTTCACTCATTTATGATATTGAAACTTGATACAAAACCTTGACTCAATTAGCTTTTAAATGATACACCATAACCATGGCATTTGGTGTATTGTAGCTTTTGTAATTAGTTTTCTAATTAAGGCCCAGTGATAATAGGGTAAACTGCCTGCAGTCCAAATTGATTGGGTTCAAAGCGCAGAAACAACAAATGTGTAAGTTATCAGATGGCCTCACGTTTCCTGCCTTGGGACTCAAGCTACCATCTTTTTCAACATCGCTGGAGCTCCTCCCATTGGCCTGTTGGTACAAAAGAGGGTATTAGCAATAGGAGAATCATCCTTGCAACTAACCTAATGAACTAAATCTAAAAAATGCACTTCAGCAACATTCTTACCACAGCAACTGGAGACTTGGAGCGGCTTGGGCTTGGGCTTCGACTGTCTTTTTTCAAAGGTGATCCCTGGATAGGGGATGGTGATCTTGACCTGAAGAAAGCGCACCCACAAATGCCAACAATGTCAGTTAAGTGGTCATTCCAACGAGATGAATATTCAATTCGAAGTCAGTAGAACAGAACAGTTAAACTACGAAGGTATATTTTGTGCCTTCAGGGCGAAGCTTACTTGGACATTGATCTCACAGAGCGCGAACGTGACCTAGACAATGGTGTAGCAGAGCGTGGTGATCGAGAACGTGATCGAGGAGAACGGCTGCGTGGAGATTTGCTGAGAGAACGGCTGTGAACATGAAAATCATGCAAAATTAGATCTGAGCTAAGATAGGAGCATGTCGAGAAACTTTTTGAGAAACTCGTGAACCACTTTATTGTGCTTCACTGCTGTCATTTAATAAACCTGAACGGGCTCAGAGGTAAGACTTCCACACTGGAGAAAAATTAGAACGCGGCATATGACTTGGGCAAAAACGAACCATACCTGCGACTTCGTGGTGAACGGCTTCGAGTGACACTCCTTCGAGATCCGGAGCCCTTGTCCTCCTTTACCTGTAATTGAACTAAGAAATCAGCTGTATAAACAAACACCAGTTTATAACACTAAAATTAAAGAGAACCCAAATCATGAGGTACAGAAGGTTTAACTTACACGAATATAAGAGCGAGAGAATGGATTGCGAAACTCTGAGTCATCGAGTTTGCGAATCTGCAAGCACAAGCGCAGTTAAAGAAATCAACACCATAAGCTGTTAGAATTAAGATAGCAACTGAGAGGAATAACTCTAAGCTGAACGACTCTAAGCTGTATTGTTGAATCTGCTTGGGAAAATCACGTGACTAGACCAGAACCACAACTTACTGCATATTTCATGTCATCATAGTTGGTGAAGTCCACAATGCCCATGGTTCCAGCTGCAGAAGAGCGATTCAAAAATTATTCCCAAGTCCAAAAAAACGCTACCAAATCTTACTTAGATGATTATTTCTCAGAGAACAGTCCCAAGCAGCAGTACGCTGATATACCCTAACAAGTGGCAGTCCAGAACAAATAAAATCTCGAGTTTCGTACCAGAACCATCACGGAAGACTTGAGCAAAGCACACATCACCAGCCCTACGCATGTGATCCTGCAAATGTCACCAAAGTTTTAGATATACCAAGGACCAACTGTTCAACATTAAAAAAATCATATTTAAAAGAAAAATTACGAAAAAGCATTGTGTGAGGAGCAAAGAAAAGTAGTACAAATTGAAAAAACATAGTTCAGACACATTTATCAATAGCTACCTTCAAATCTTGCCATGATGCTGATGAGGGTAATCCCGTCACCGTCACTGCCAGGGCAAAGGAACAACATGTCAATAACATGGGCAGAAAATAGCTCTTTCCATAGACGTCGTAGATCAGAAAGCAGGACGAGATAATAATAAAAAATTACCTCTATATTCTGAGCGCCTAGAAACTCCTCCTGCACGACCACCGCTATCTGCGGCACCCCCGCCTCCTCGCCCACCACCAGAGCTGTAGACGCTGTACCGATCGACTGCAGGTGGAGGCCCGCGTCCGCCATGCGCAATTTCAACCTGTTCAGATGTTCAACACTGTATTATTACACACGTATATTTCTAACCAACACATACGTAATCAATATCAATGAGCTGGCTAGAGATGAAAACTTGCAACTTAATGAAAGTAGAGATAGCTACATCAGACAGCAAGTGATCTGTCCAAGGAGGCGACTTCGATACCCGGAGGCGATTTCCATCAAAGTTATATCCATCCCGGCCACGGATAGCATCTTCGGCATCTCTAGCATCTTCATACTGCATGTAAAGGAACCAATAGATAAGAAATGAACACCACCGCTGTGCAGAAACGAAATCAAAAACGAGTTTTGAACTTAACTACATTAAACCACATTCTTTTCAAGCTCTAGATCCATCAACAAATACTTCAAGAACACGACTAAGCCACTACATTTCATTCTACGGATACCTCGCAAAGAACCACGACGTAAAACGAGAAACAACGACAACTACGCCAGCAAAAAATACCTCGAGGAAGCAATAGCCAGGTGGGCGAGGAGGTAACTTCAAGTCAATGTCCACAATTCGTCCGTACTGCACTCACACAATAACCAGAAGAAACGTCAAGCACATGCATACTCGCGCAACTATGTTGAATGACCACACCGGGATTATTACTCGAAGCCAAACTCATAGTAAGAATCATTCCTCACAATAATAAAATACATTACCTTATAGAAGAGATCCTCAATTTCTCGCTCCCTCACATCACCAGGGAGGTTTCCAACATAAATCGTTCGACTGGCACGGCTGCTCATGGTGCTGAGTACAATTGATGGCTTTCCTCAATACGCAATACTGGACAAGACATTCGACACGTTAGAATAAACCAGACATTTCAAGTTTACCAGTGCTCATATGCAAAAAATAAGTTACCAACTGACAAAATCAGCGGACACCTGCTAGACATGAAAACAGAAAGCTATGAGGCCAACCAAGAGCGACATCTTTGGTCCAAGCGAAGCCCCTCAAGCTCCACCGCTCCCTCCTTAGCTCCAGGAAGCTCCACAGCTATGCACGACTTAGACAACGCCACAATCCCACTTCCCTCTCACTCTCGTGCATTGGACACAACAGACTCAGAGGCCTCCCCCCCCCCCCCCCCCCCCCGGAAGGCAGTTGATGCATCCCCCTTTCCCATACCCCTCATCCCCCGTCCCTCTCTCTCCCTCCACTATAGGGTTCATTATTTACGCTCCCTCCAGCTCCACGCAATCTAATTCCATAGGCTTCTCCATGCTCCACGCAGATATCTAATTCCAAATAAGCGTTAAGGTTGGCTGTGGGAGCAAAATGTCGGTCTCCCGTTGTACCTTACCGCTTTGTCTTCCCGACCAAAACGACCGCCACCGTCGTTGATGCAGATCAGGGCCTCAACAAATAGCACACTGCACAAAGCCACACGTTCTTACTCTGCCTCTTTAACAACTAAACCGCAGTCAACTGCATTACAACTCCTTCCACCACGCTCACATATCACACAACTCATACCACGATCATTTTCTTGTATCCACCACCACAATAATATTACCACGAGCTTTATCATGTCATTATCATCGCAATCTCAACCGAGCTCCTACATCACTAAAGAAAACACCAGCAACAGCAACAATGCAAACAAACAGTAGAAAATTCTGACGATTCCAACCTAACGATTGCGCTCACTCTTCTCTCCTTCCAAAATGCATCATAACCGCAACAACTACAATATTAAGACATGCATAAAAACGCAAACAAAACAATAAAAAAGAAGCGACAATGTGAATAAACAAGAAAACAAAGAGGAGCGATTCGATAAGAGAACACACCAGCATGTACTAACCAAGCACGCAGCATATGCCGCGCGAGGCGATGGTTGTCGTGCTTGATGTTGTTGCGAACACTCTCTGGTCGAGGGTTTCGGAAAACAAACTACCGAGTGAGAAGACAGAGAAACGAAGCGTACGGCTCTCGTCTCTCTTGCATTAGGGTTTTAGATCCCACCGTTCGCGGATCTGTATCGAACGGCTGAGATCCCTCGAACAGGAACGGTTTCCTTTCCCCGCCTTCCAAGCCGGCACTGCATACTCCCCACAGCATGCAGCGCTCTCTTCCCTGGCTTCCATTGGAGGTTCACTCATAGTCCTTGGGAGTGCCACACATTGGTTTTCCACGTAGGACTAAATTAGATAAAAACAAACAAAAAGATTTCAAGCGAGACACCTAAGGCGAAAGGATGACATAGTGTAATCACTCACTTCACAGTGTAATCACTCACTTCACATTTTTGAATCAAGTTGTACCTTTTGGTGTAATAACATAATAGAACTATAAAGGGAAAAAATTTTATGGATACTCTTGAAGTTTGGAATATTTGTATAGATACCTTTGGTTTTTAATAATTGCACAAATATCCTTGTATTGTAATTTTCAAGCATTTGCTTTGTTGTGCACACTATTTTCTATAAGAAAAGATAAGCTTTTTATTGGGTGTTGTTCAATTGTAACTTTTTTTATGGTTCCAAACTACATCATGGTCTCTAAGTCCAAATCTTTATTCAAAATTCTCAAATTCAACTTTTTCATGGTAGAAATCTGTAATTTACCCCAAGGAGGTGTGCATATATCAACCCCTACTATGCACATATCAACCCCTACTATGCACATATCAATTTCCTTCATTATACTTATATATTGAACAACTTCTAGAGTATAGTACCTTGTTAAAATGTAAATAAGGAATTGCTCCCAAACTTTGCTTTACTTTGAGCACAAATTCAACATAATTAAGTTTTCATGTCATGATTAGGGTGCACATGCTTTACATTTTTCAAAATATTTAAATGATTTTATTAATACAAGTGAAATGTGTAGTCTTTTCGTAGTTTAAAAAATCATGTAAAAAACAACAATGGTTAGAAATTTAGGCAAATTTATGACGTTAGCATAACTAAGAAGTTGGAGTGCAACACATGCAACAATTTTATTTACATATTGTGAGCTATTATAGAATAAAGTAAAGTTTCAAAACATATAAGGTTCACATGGCAATGAACTATGGACATTACTTGAATAATACTTCAAAATGTTGCCTTGTTTACAATTTAACACGTGAACTCACATTAGATGCTTATCCAATGTAAACTAGTCATCCTTTTTATTTTGCACACAAAATCCAACAAAAGGATGTAAAAGGAATACATACCTAAACGTAATCTATATTATTCTAATGAATGTTTAACCTCCAATTTTTGAAATTTGTGCAATCCTACATTGCTTACAAAGACTAGATGAAGATTGCATAAAATCTTATTATATTTTTTTCTCAAACATTTGTAATTGTGAAAAATATGACAACAAGATTATTGTTATAAATTATGAGTTTATACTTCCTTGGATACAAGTCAATATTTAAAGTTAATTTCTTGGTGGATTACACAGTACTACGTATATAATGTACAATTATTATCACTAATTTGATTAAAGAATGAAAATATAATGAAATTATTTTTCAAAAAAAATCTTAATATTACATGTAGCCTATATGTATAAAATTTAAAAAAAAATTATTATTACAATTAGGCAAAAAGAGGGCATATATATATATATATATATATATATATATATATATGATCCTCTTGTTCTTTGTTGCATTGTTGTACAAAAATTTGTTTGCAACATTTTAAAAAGTATTCCAACATGGACGCTTATTTGTAATTCAAATATCTTGTACGTATGCAATACCCAACAAAAGGATGCATGATCAAAATGCAATGTATTAATCTCTAGTGAATGATCAACCTCAACATAATGGGAAAAAAATGATGAATGTTTTCCTCATCATCTTCTGTACATTATTTTTCTAAAGCCAAATTTAACTCAAGTTTTTTTTTAAATTCACAATAATCATTAAAAAAAATTGTCATGAATTTTTCAACAATACTAATCATTTTTCATACTTGCATCCAATATCTGATGAGGTAGTAATAAAAAAGTTAAATATTATCTTTAAATTCATAAGTTTATAAAATATAGTAACATTTAAGATTATTGATGGCTTTGATAATTAAGTTTTATAAACCTATTTTCAATATTGATAGCTAATGTGGGATTAGTGTTTATCAAATCAAAATCTATATATTAAAAATAACATCTTAGTCTAAATATAAATTTAATCATTGAACAATGATTATGAATTAGTTCATGAAATAGAATTATAAATCATAACACTTTACCACTTTTGATCAAATACATGAAGCTAATTATGCACCCCACACCTTCCTCATTAGGCCTCTTATCTTTTTTTGCTCAAAAATCATGTTTCTATAGGATTTAGTAAAATTTCTAATGATTCCATAATTATCTTGAAATATATCGAAATTCATGTTTATTGCTAACATCTTTAAGTTGTGTTCTTAAACAATTAAAAAGCCATTTCTATTTTTTTCTTTTAGGATTTTTCATGATATGAAATTGATGTTGAACACAAAACACGCCAAAATTTGTGTCCTTGAAGTAAATTATGAGGACATATTTTCTTTAAGTGCTTTTTTGTACACTTCAGCATATGATGTTAATTCGTGTCTTAATTACAAATTGATTGGTCTTGTCTCCAATTCGTTTAGACCCATAACTTTTACCACGCATAAGATCGTGACATTCCACAATGAATCTTTTTATTTTTTTGGCATTACCAATTTGAGAGATTTTAATTTCAAGGGCTTAGAACTCCCACAAATGTGCTCAAGTGATTTATAGAGCTTGAGATTGTGTTGCAAAAGTGTGAAAATATTAGACTAATTGAACCTGTCTATCGTGGTGAAAACGAAACATTTGTATAAGGTGGTCTTGCAATTTTACATTGCAATTGATAGCCCTTGAAGAGTGCAAATAAGTTGTTTTTCTTATAGTTTGATCAAAATTGTAAGCACATATTAAGTTTTGATGACCTCCACTCCTAATGTAAATTGTCCCTAAAAATTTTCATTCCTTTGTTCCTCTTCAACAAAGTGTTGAAAACATATTTATTATTTGATACACACAATTTCAATAATGAAATAGCATTAGTATCACTTAAAAGTAGCAAAGTTGGCACTGGAAGAAATGCAAGCATCAAATAGTAAGGGTGGATTAAATGTTCAAAAAAAAACCAAAATCTACCAAGTCTCGATTTTTGTATGATATTTGTATACACCAATTCATGCAATCTCACAAATAAAACATTTCACTTTGCATAGTAAAGAGCAATAATCATATATGGTTTGTTAGTAAACTATTGTCCTTTGTTTGATTGCTCTTGCTTCCATGTAGGACAAAACACGAATTGTAATTGCAAGTGAAAGTTTGTAGTTGACAACTTATTATTAAAGCTTGTTTCTACTTGTTCTTGGGAGCTGAGTTAAGTGAGTATTAGATGGTCCATTTTAATTGGCATTCCCACTTGGATAAGTAATTACAGACCAAACTTAATTGGCAGGGTTGGTGGTAGTAGATAGCATTGGTTTTAAAATGTAGAAATTTTAGTAAACCATGATCACATAAATGATTCTTTGCTAAAAAGTTTAAAGTCCAAAATTAAGGAAAACAAGATTTGATCGTACTACTGTAGGTTGGTAGCAGATTTGATAGGTCTCTGCCAAATTGATTAATTTTTGAGGAAAAACCAATTCACATTAGAGTTTGTAATTAAACAAGATTAGGCACTTTCAAAAAAAGTTGTTCCTATTTGGCATTCAACCAATTTTTTTAGTAGAACTAAGCCTTTTTCTAAGCATCCTTCACTTTCTAAAATCAGTCTTTGGTATAAAATTTGTAATAGATTGAGCCCTCTTGGAATCAACCTTGATCTTCTATTGTTAGTTAAGCTTAATGACTTTCATAATCTTTGACATTTCAATTTTTTGATTTGTTTGATATTGGGCATTTTTGGAGATTAATTTATAGAATAATTAGGCAAAATTTTGGGGAATTATTTTATGCCGAATTTGCTAACAACCTACAATAACCATGATATCATGTAAAGTTGGTGAAGACGGGGGATTAACTAATACTGTAATGGTGGCTTTAACTTTGCTAGTAGTGTGAACGACAAGTACCATAAGTACTATTCATCCTTGCTAAATGGAACTAACAATCTCTGCAAGCTGTAACAGCTTGTAAGTACCTTTTGTGCACCCACTTTGTTATTCTTAACAATAATCATATCTTTTTACTACAAGCAAATGGAAACAAGCTAATATGTGATTGTAACTTGTAAATTTGAAACATGCATCTTCTTGAAAATAAAGAATGTTTTTTTGATCTAGTGGTAGTACAAGGTAGAAGAAATGCTTTGTTATTTACCAATTCAAAAAATGGTGTAAATTAAGCCTTGGAATTACAATTCTTTTCTACTCTCATCCTCTAAAACAATGAATGCATGTGCTTTTAAAAAAAAGACCGAATTAAACGTCTTTATTGTTGCTTTTGTCTATATTAAGGTTCTTCTTTCAAAACCAACCAGTTGTTTTTGTAATGAAAACAATGCTTGCGAAGCAAGATTTTTTTTTCTAGATTTACATTAAAAATGGCTGATATGTCTTGTTTTAGAATGTTTTATTTTTGATGATTTTACTTTATAGTTTACTCAAAACATAGTACTTTTTAGTATGTATTTATGCATTCCAATAAATTGCACATGTATACTTTGAAAAAAAAACCTTAATTGGTTTATATATGTTTTTGGCTACATAATTTTATTTTGATATTCATGGATCTTTGTAAACATATTCTATTTTTCTAAAAGCTTTAAAGTCAATTTAAATCAACGATAATTATGCTTGCTCAGTTGATGTTAGCCTACAATTGACAAATCATACATCTATCTATCTATACTAGTGGATCCTTGTACTTGTCGTTCCGGCGGAGGGCCATTACGGGAGGGGATGTTTGCAAAAATATTAACATGACCTTTCTCATAATCACATTTTTTAGGTTTCTTCTCCTTTCTGTTACAATGAGCTTGCTTGTATTATGCCTACCTACATGCTTTGCCTCCTTTTCTAGGTGTCCACCCCCTATTTCCGTGTATAACCCATCCCTAAGGACAACCATAACCGCCACATAACCATAAAAACAAAAATAACTGCTACATAACTGTCATTTAATCTTCTTGGAGCAACACCTAACTACCCAACTAATAGAGATTTTATTCTATTACAGACACCCAACTATCCAATTAATGAAACCAAATTTATTATTAGTATAAACTACTAAGTGGGAACTTAACCATTACTAACTTCGCTGTCTTGATGGACATCCCTCCATCACGTAGATACTCATTATTTATCTATGTTTGTGTTGATTTCAATAAATCAACTGTCGACGCAAAAATGGTGATCGTGGTGAGAATTACGGTTTGGTAATAGCGTAGTGGTCATAGATTCTAGTGCGCTGTGCCGTCTTGCCACATGCACAGCTCAGGGGGATAGTTCGCGGGTTAGTTGGATCAATTTCCTACCTCACTAGCTGCCAAACCGTAGGCTACTATTACCGCTTGACAAGTCCAATGGAGTTCGAATCCGGACCAGCGGCGGCTAAAGACGACCACTTCTCCAGCTAATCAAATCCACGATTTTGCAACTGACGACAAACGTTGGATGCTACTGTGTGCTCGCAAGAGCAAGTAACTATTTTACGATGATGTTTATCTTGTAATTATTCATTTTATATATTTATCTAAATGTTTTGGAGGCTCATATATTTTGTTTTTGTTTGAATAAAAATACTAAAGATTTAGAAGTGAATGAGAAAAATCTAAAATGTAAAAGGATTTGTCGTGTATGGTGGGGTTAGGATAGAGAGGAGTATGGGCTGATGTGCCACATCCCCGTACGTTAGATAAGATTAAAATTTAGAAGGAAAGATTCTTTAATATGTTGGAAGTTAGTGTATGAGTGTACATTAGAAAAGAAAAGAAATTCTGAAATTTTGATGTAAGATAACTTTTTGTGTATACACGATTTTGAATTGAAATTTGAAGAAGTTATGTTTTGTGTAATTATCTTTCCAAAATGAGTTTGCAAGTTTTATTTGGAGTTGTGAGGCAAAAGTTACGAGGGTTTGAATTCTAAAGTTAAAAAGCCAAACTATGAAGTAAGGCTAAGAGTTTGACAAGTCATAACTTATGATTTATATACCATTTTGCAACAAGATTTGCAAAAAATGTTTATTTTAGTCTTATCTTGCTAGAAAATCCTTAGACTTGTAATTTAGAGCTTGGAGGAGAAAATTATGGAGATGTGAAGAATTAGAGGTGGCTGTCTTTTTGTTGAGAGAAGACTGAAACTGTAAAGAGCTACAACTTTTGGACAGTATAAAATTTTCTTTTCAAACATCTAGGAGTGATAACTTGTTGTCATAGCTTTTCAAATTGTTATTAATCATTCAATTTGGGAATTTATTAAAAAAATTATAATGTATAGAAGTTGGGAGGTTGGATGCTCTCTAAAACTTTGAGACCCAAACTTTGATTAACAAGAACTTTTGGACAGAGTTTTAATTTGCAATGAATTTTTTATAAGTTGTAGTTAGTAGTATCATTTTTTTATATTGATATCACGCTTGTATGGAGAATATGTGAAACAAAAATTATAGAGGTTTAAAGAAACAGTGTTTAGTTTGCAAGGAAAAAGATGAGCCTCTATTTTGAATTCGCATAATTTTTGGATAATAGCTTAGATTGAATTGAGATTTGGAGGAATGTTAAAAAATTAGATGAAATTTTCAAAATGCTATTACACTTAGTATTTGGATCTTTGAGCCATTTGTGGCACTAGATAGAAAATCGCAGCCTTTCTATGATTTGTTATTTGTGATTTTTCTCATTGTTTTTAATAAAATATAAAGACTTGAAGACATGAAGATCTAAAAATATGAAGATTTCAAGAGGAATGTTTTGAGTTGATTTTTTACGTATGTGTGGAATGTAGCTTTGTTATTCCTAACTGATTTTGGATGCTCATTTGTCAATTCATTTCCATTTAATTTTGTAAATCTTGTTGCGGGCAGTTTGGGTTAAACAAACTTAACTTCATTTATTATTGTGGTGACAAAGTGAGATTGATCATCCACATGATTGAGACTTGTTTTGTTCTCACGATCTGGAGTTCTGTCCGACAGATCGTGAATTTGATTTTAAGATCATGTCATATAGACGGCAGCTTGTGTCTGCTGTCTCAATCTACCCGTCTCGTGTCTATTGGATTTTTATCCTATCTTGCCCCTTATATTTCTAGAGCCAGTCATAGGATAGATCAATAGAAAATTGAAGATTGAAGATTTGAAAAGTAAAGATCAAGACCGACCACGATTCTTAGTCAGCGACACATGATTACAGCGAGACATCTTGCGTGTTCCCAAGACGCGCTCGTCTCAACCAAATACCGTGCCCTATTCTAGAACCCTCCAAAAAAATTTAGTGGAAGTTGAAGTAATAAAAAATGCCGCGAATATAGTACATCAAGTACCCTCCAATCATATTCTTTTCTAAAATTTTCTAGAACTTTTTGGTGGAAGTTGAAAAAATAAAAGATGCCTCAAGTGTAGAACACCAAATATACTCCAATCATATGTTAGAAAATCAACAAAATGCCAAACGTCCCCTTCGCAAAATATATAAGAGTAGCATTGTGATGAGGACAATTACTACTTTTGGTTTCCAAAAAGAATCAATTTGATGGTACTTCAAGCTTAGATTCTAAACCAATTGTGAAATAATGATTTTTTATAAAATACATTAGGATTAAACTCTAGACCAATTGATTTGTGAGTTAAACATTGTTTTTTTGTAAACTTGAATGTTGCATTACCCATACATGTCAAACTCATGCAAAATTTGTGCTTGTATACTAGTTTATGATAATCCGCATGATTATACTGTAGGTGTTCAATACCTATCAACCTCATAAACAAAAAATTGTAAAGATTGTGCATTTATTATTATTCACATTATTGAGATTGTACAATATCTATCTTTCAAGAGTCACAAATGATTACCAAATATTAAAAAAAGATGTTATAATGTTTATCACTAAATCTTACAAAATTAGGCAAATGCCTATTATGACCAATTCTGACCAATTTCCTCACCACACTCTCACAAAAGTTGGCATGTTGGATATTATGTCCTAAAATACAATTGTGGCATCTTAAACAACTTGGTTCATTATGGTCCTCTCTAGAATTATACTCAATACTCAAACAAAAACAAGCATAGGAAGCATCTAATATTTATCGAAATGCAAAATTTTAAGAGATTAGTCCATGATCCAAATATTGCTAAAAATTGCCAAATATAATACATAGTATTGACCAAACAAGTGTACTTTTTCTTTTTTTTCTTTTTTTTCTTTTTCTTTCAAACCATTAAAAGTTGACGCAATTCCAAATACAAATCTAATTATAGCTTCCCTTTAACCCAAAAGAGTGCAAGGAGGAAGGGAGGGAGAAGGGGGGAGGTGGAGTGAGGCATAAAAACATAGATTTTTTTAGGCAAAACAAGTAGTGATCCACCTAGATTCTAGAAATAAAAATTTCATTCCTACAAATTTTTCTTCTTCTTTTATTTTGATTTTTGGCACACGTAAAATCACCAAACAAATCACATAGTTGAAAAGCAAAAATATTTGTTTAACCACAAGGTTGGATGTTCTTCATCCCCATTTAATACTTTGCCTTACACTAAAGGCATATCTCCACTTGCTCTTACGAGCAGTATTAGGTGGGTATTAGATGGTTAATATTAATTAGCATTTGCACTTAAGTTAGTAATTAAGAACCGAACCTAGTTGGCATAGTCCAAAATCAAGGAAAAATGGATTTGATTGTATGTGCTAAGGTATTATGTAAAATTAGTGAGGATGGTGGATTAACTAATATTGGCGGCTTTAACTTTGCCAGTAGTATGAACAAAAAGTATCAAAAGTATTGTTCATCCTTGCTAAGCAATGCTAGCAGTATTTGCAAGTTGTAAGTACCTTTTGTGCACCTATTTTTTCATCACACTACTAAAATCACAGTGACCTCTAAAATATCTCATATAAAGTCTGTAATATCACATTTGACATTTGTAATACCCCATCTCCAATCTTTGTGATATCAACTTATTGATGTTTTTACTTTACATTCTATGTGACATATAAGAATCCTAATAAAAATCTAATGGTGAATGCATAGTGTAGCAAGCGCCAACTGCTAATTCTTAATAAAAATCATAACTTTTTACTACAAGCAAGTGGAGGAAACAAGCCTCAAGCGTTTATTTGAATTCATTCATCGTCCACATACACCAAATAGTGCATTTAGGTTGCCCCATACTAATTTCTCAACATTCCACACTATTTAAATATTTATTGCTACTACAGTAGTTTTCAGCAATAATTATTGTAATAAATCATTTTCAAAAGACTTGACAAGTACTACAAAGCTATAAAAAGACAAACTAACAATATTCAAGTTGTAAATCAAGTGAAATCTAAATATGTAAAGAGTTACATGCACTTCCAAATGAGCAAGTGGTGGGTCATGAGATAACTTTCCAAGATAAGGCAACCTAATTGTTGAGACAACCTAAATGCACTATTTGGTGTAGGCCTCTACCCCTCTTCCCCTTCCCTCCGTACACAGGGCCAATAAAAACACCAAGCAAGTGGCCAGGGGGAAGCGAATATGATGTGAATAGTGCCCGTTTCAAATCAGGGCCAGGGACATGAAAAAAAAAAGGTGAGCAAAAGAGAGAGAGACAGGGGGAGAGATGCCGGCATCTTATAGCAAAGCCCAAAAAGCTGACCTGACGCTGCAAAAATCTTAGCGAACCAAAGGTTCTCCTGCTTAGGAAAGCCAGAGGAGGAAGCTAAAGGTAGTTTTCAAGCCCTGTGATTGGCTGCAAGACTATCAGCAGGAACCTGATTTCCTCCCAGGGACCCCACCTGGGCCCTGTTCCCCTGTTCTTAGTTTTTACACGGAGGGGGCTGGGCTGGGGGCCTGGGGGCCTGGGGGGTTGGTTATAAACAAGATTACCTGACACCCGTCCCATTCCACTAGAAAGATACATAAACTGTAGCCACAACATGAGTTCAGAGAATTCTCAACCCTGTCAGGCCTATTATTGTATGAAAATACAGTATTTCCCGATACTATTTTATTTATGACACTATTTTATATATTCCACTGTTTTATGTCCGGAAAATATCAAAAATACCCCTCAATTCTTTCAAAATATCAAATATACCTCCATACTACTCAAAATATAAAAAATACCCTTGGCTTTATGTAGGAATATCAATTATACCTCTAGTTCTTTGCTATCGTCAATTATTATGAAACATCAAATACACCCTTGTATTATTTGAATTATAAAAAAATGTCCCTAGCTCTTGTGCCTCTTTTTGCAATTTTTTGTAAATGTTTGGATGATAATGGAAAGTACAAAAATTAGATGTAAATTGAATGCAAAGTCAAATCTTGGAAGCAAGCTCTAGCTTTAAGCTCTATATAAGGTGTTTGAATGTAAGTCTATTGTGATCAAAGCCATTGCAGTGATTACACAATAATTTTTGTTGTCATTTTGATATTTTAAAATAAATTGAAGTAAAAAGGCACAAAAAAACTAGGGATATTAATGATATTCTCAAAGATACCTACATTGAATATTGCATTTCGGTTGCCCATACTAATTTCTCAACATTTTCCACTATTTAAATATTTATTGCTACAAAAGTAATCTTCATCAATGATTAGTGCAATAAATAATTTTTAAAAGGTCTAGCAACAATAACAAAACTCTAGAACAACAAAATAACAACTTCTAAGTTGTAAACCATGTAAAATTCAAACTTTGTTAGAGAGTTACATGCACCTCCAAGTGGCCAAGTGATGGGTCATGATGTAATTTTCCAAGGTAAGGCAACCTAATTGTCAAAGCAACCCAAATGCAATATTCAATGTAGGGATAAAATTGATGTTCCTCCACAAAGCTAGGGGTAATTTTGATATTTTAAACAATATAGGGGTACATTTGATATTTTGAAAGAATTGAGGGGTATTTTTGATATTTTTTCTCTTACACACTCCCTTTGTCCCTCTAAAAAAGCTCCAAATTAGACACATTTCTTGTACCACTAAAAGGCCTGGCTTTTTGTAGGTTTCAAACACTTGGAAAGCATTTGCCATGTTCAATGATATCATGGGGGCAAGTTAACCCTTGAAGGGCCCTTGGGCTTTGGAGCTATGATACCAAATACAATTGCAACCAATATTCAGAAGTTTGAATCAACTAGAAATTAAGTGTTATAACCATACATATTGAAGGGTTGTATGATGGTGGGTGCATAAAAAATTTTGGAAAGCCCTCAAAGCATCTCAAATATGTTTGTACATACGACCATACATATGGCCGCAAAGGGCTTGCGTGATGTTCAGGGGTTAAACAATTAGAATGCATTCCTTGCCTAGCAAGCTAAGCTTTGTCCATATGAGGTACCATTGTTGCTACTAGTCTTTAAATCATCAATAATAAGGAGCTGGCAACATGCACAAATATGATACTTTTTGCATGAAATTTGGGTGCCTAAACAATGACGTCAAAACTGGAGATTTTACATACATTTGGTAGATGGTATATTGATTCTAAAATGCATGTATCACTAGCACAAAGACTAAAAACACGGTTAACCCTAAAAGGACCACTCTATGTATTACATAGAATATACGTTGCAGTATATCTGACATTTGCTACTAATAAAAAGTTTTAATTTGGGATCTTGAGTAGCTCACTAGAACCGCATTGATCTATATTCTAACTTCTTTATTGATCTCAAATGTAATAAAGGTGTAAATGCATTCCAAATACAAAAAAATACCAAATACTGTATTGGCTGCAACGGGCTCCTCGGTCCTTTAAGGGTTAATCCTTCACAAGGAAGCTTTTGAGACGTTTTTACAGGGACAGAGGGGAGTACCACACTACTTTGGTTACCACACTACTGGTTTTTACCGCCCTGCATGGGTGAGGGAACCGTACGAGGCGAGAGGGCTACACCCGGCAGGCGTCATGGTTCTGCATGGATTCCGCCATTTGCTTGAGGGAGAGTGTCCTTGCTGTGCAGTGGTTTCTCTCTCTTGGCTGTCTCTTCTTTTACGTTGTGCCTCTTCGGCACTGGCCCGGTCCGGAGCTCTGGCCTGGCACCATCGTGACCCACAGTAGGTTTCTATTGATGAAGCTCACTGGCTTCTGCTTTTCGGTGCCAGGGGTTTGCGTTGAGTACGAGAGAGCGCGAGAGAGAGAGAGAGAAAGCTTAAGTCGGCGCATCTGCTGTTGGCGATGTGCCAAGCAACGTAGCAATTGGACGCGTGTGTATCGGTGAGAGTCGCTCTGTTTTTGCAGAGAAACCTCGTGTGGTGTGAGGTAGGGTATGGGCAAGAAGAAACGGAGGGCGCGCAAGGATGGTGATGCGGATGCGGAAGCCGCGGCCGTGAACCGAGTGAGTGACCAAGTGGCGAGTCCTGTGTTTGCGGAGAATGAAGCCTATGCGGCAGGCGATGGTGGGAAAGCTGTCCTAACGAGAGAACTGGCTTCTTCTTCTTCTTCGTCTTCGTGTTGCGGCGAGCAGAGTAGTGATGAGACGAGGTATCGGGGAGCAGGAACAGGTGTGAGGGTTAATTGCGCATGGGGATGTACGAGATGGAGCGCGGGTTGTGTACATAGACATAATTAGAGGCGGTTAGGACCAAATTTCCGACGGCTTGGTGTTACCTCTTCTCGTTTCTTCTTCTTTTCTATCTCTCCCTTATCTCTGGGAGGTAGGACTTTTTTTTTTTGTTGTGACTTGTTTGAATGACGAGGTTAGTGGCATCGTTTCTGCACGCCTCCAGCTCCCAGTACGCGTGTGACGGCAACCAGTTCCACACTGTGTCCAGCAGTATTAGTGAAGAAGGGAGCGGCAACAAGAATGGGAACGGGGTAATTGCTAAGATGGATACTGGACAGGGTCACAGCGATGAGATTTCGAGTGAGGCAGGCCGGATGAGTGAAGCACGGGATCAAAGCGTTGTTTTACCTGAAGCACAGACGTTAGCAAAGGGCTGTGAGTCGGTTTGTCCCGAGGATGGTCCTACCGAACGCTTGAAACGGAAACTGCCGTCCTTGGAATCTTCATCAATGGACCGACCTTGGGTCCGTGAGGGTGGGATTAGTCCACCGCCTGGCGGGTTGTATAGGATCAGTGGCAAGCGTGTGGAGGTTTTTGCCATTGATTCTGCCCCTCGCAAGTCTCCGCAACAACAAAATCTAGTTGGCTCCCAGGCCATCTTCAACCATGTACAATCACGTTACCCTCAAACCTCGGTAGAATTGCACTGCCGATGTTCTGCATATCCTGTTATTGCTCTCCCAGTTCGCGAGTATGGTTTCTCGTCGTAGGTCTGGACGTTTGGGCATGCGTTAGGAAGAATGTTTTTTTACTAACTAGTTGAATCTAACTGCAGGTCGCGAGAGAGTCGCAAGTGTCTGATGATTCCTCCCACGATGCGGAGCCTCCACATGGTGAAGACAACGACCGGGGAAATCGAAAGCGGAAGATGCAGCACGGAATGGTGAATGGCAGTATTCAAAGCAGCGTATCAGAACCGCAATACAGGCACTTTGGGTCCAATGGAGTTAGGGATGGACCATCATCAGAAACAGGTGCCCGAACCGATCAAGCTAGGAAGTTAGCGACGTGTTCTCAACCGGCGTCCCCGATGTGTGGAGAGCCTGTGGCCGCAGACTCACAGCACGAGGGTGGATCCGGAGCGTCAGCTGTCAGTGTTGAAGGCCTTAGTTCGAAGTCGCATAGCGGGGCTGCAGATTGGGACAGAGCAGCGAAAACTATGAAACTGTTTGGCTTTGAGATTCAGCATCCACCTGAAGCAGAGAAGACGACGACAGGAGAGGGGAGCGAAAGCGTTCCCGAGGGGAACACTGCATCGAAAGAACACGTGGCGAGTGAGGCGGAAGAGGCACACTCGCTGGTGTCTCAGTCCGTTTCAGGGGACGCCGTCCACCCAGACTCTGACGCCAACGTCGACGCCGATGCCGTCGCTGTGGACGACGACGACGATGACGAGGCGGCTGGTTTCTCCGGAGGCAGTTGTGCGCAGCTCTCGACGGAAGTCGCCAACGAATACTTGGATTCGACAGCTCCGTCGTGGGAGAATCGGAAGTACGAGTGTCAGTTTTGCGTGAGGGAATTTGCGAGCTCGCAGGCGTTAGGGGGGCATCAGAACGCGCACAAGCGAGAGCGGCAAGAGGCGAAGCGGGCACAGCTGCACGCGAATCGAGTGGCGGCGCAGACGGCGGACAGGAACGCGGGCTGGGGGAGCAGAGGGAGCTATGGGAACCGGCAGTGCGCGGCGGCGGGGCAGCAGATGGTGCAGCCGCATGTATCCCGATTAGTGGCGCCTCATTCTGCGCAGATCCCGGGAAACCGCGCGTCGCACGGCTCGCAGATGATGCTGCCGCACGGCGCCTCGTCGTACGAGGGGGCGCACGGCATGTCCATGATGAACGGCGCGGTGCCCAACCTCGCGTTTGCCGCGCACCCCATGCCGCAGGGCATGCAGTGCCCGCCGTCCCCGTATTTCTTCTACTACGGCCCGCTGCCCATGAGCGTTCCCGGGTCCAGGCCCACGTTTGCGTCCGCTTACGGCGACTACATGCGGTACCCGGAATACCCCAGCATGTTTGCCGTCCCTCCCCAAGGGATGCACGCTGCCGCTCCTCATGCTTGGTCCCAGGCTCAGCCTGGAGCCATGCCTGCCGCTGCCAGGTTCCCCGGCAAAGGTCCCGAGGGAATGCGATTGGAGAGCGTCGTTCGGCCCAGGCCCCATCCTCACACCCCCCCTGGTACCTTACGGTTCCCGCCACGGCCGCCTGGTGCTGGTGGCGGTGGGGCGCCCGGCAATGCTTTGAATTTGCAACTGGGTTTGGCTAACCCTGGTTAAGGCATCTCTGTTCCACAGTTCGGGAATGAAGGGTTTCAGGTTTATACGGGAGAATCTCCCATGGGTAACCCAGTTGAAGAGATCCGTGTCCAAGAGAATCTTACTCTCCATGTTCTAGGACCTTCCCCCTTGCCCTTGCTGCTTCTTTTCTTCCATCTCACCTGTTGCTCCCCCATCTGGTTTCCTCTGCAGTTACTCTTTACTGTAGTTTGGACCGTTGGGTTGGGCAAGGTGTGGGTTGAGGGTGTGAGTGAGCCAATAGATTTTTGTGACTAGGAGATCGGGTTGCACAGAGTGAAGAGGATGGGCACGAGTGATCCGCCGTCAAGTGGAAAAAGCAAAAAGTGCGGCCTAGAATTTTGGTGTAATACCAACAAATGATAGCTCGTTTCTCTACCCTTGTTATAGGAGAGGTTACACCGTCACCGACTGATACTGGATTTTGGAAACTGGTTGAAGAATGAGACACACACTCCAGCGAAGTAGGAACAGTGTTTGCAGAGCTTTTACTAGGCTGTGGTGTAGAACGCCCTCTCTCAGTGATTCTGTCTCGAAAGCAAGCTTCTGTTTTTTATTTTTAATGTAAAGAGTTGCGTAGCTGGATGTGCTTAAAAAGAGAGTATGTGTACAACAAATTGAATTCTCACTTGCAACGATCAAGGAGTATTTAGAGCTTAGTTGCTTCCTTGTATTCAATTTAGCAAATATTTGATTCTGTTAGCTCATTTGATGGTTGGTTCCCCCCGCTACCCCCTAACTTACCCCTTGGCCTGCCTGCTGCAGTTCTCTACAGTACAGTACTGTGAAATTGCTTCGTTTTTCTTCAAGTCTGACGTGTATGTCTCATTTGGATCTTTGACTTAGTAAATTCAGTACTTTTGTCTTGTGTCATGTCACCAATTCTTGCTGCAAAAGTCTAGAACGCCTGATTTCAAGCTCATTTCTTACAATCAAAATCCAAAGCAGTTTTTAGTATGTTTCTTATTTGAGGTTCCATGATTATGAAAAAGCACCCTTTTTGCTAGCGTTGTTTCTCATTTGAGGTTCCATGGTTGTGAAAAACTATATTCAATGTCCTTGTTTTATGTGCGTGAAGATTTTGTCCAGATTTTTGATGTACAAATAACGAACTTATGGACAAAGGTAATCTTTTTTTTCTTTCAAGAAACCGTTATTAAGATTATACATTTTGTATTTTTAGATGTCATGTTAACCCTAAAGGACTGAGCGTGTTGCTGCAACCAGCACAAAATGGGGTATTTTTCTTGTATTGCAGCACAATATGGGGTATTTTTCTTGTATTTGGAATGGGTCCACACTCTACTACATTTGAGATCAACAAAGAAGTTGGAGAATAGATCAAAGCTGTTCTAGTGAGCTACTTGAGATCTCAAATTAAAATTTCTTACCGGTAACAAATACCAATTATACCTTAGCGTATATACTATGCCCTATGGTCCTTTAAGGGTTAACCGTTACAAACATACATATTGAAGGGTTATATGATGGTGGGTGCATAAAAAAAATTGGAAAGCCCTCAGAGCAACTATATGTATGTACACACGGCCATACATACGACCGCAAAGGGCTTTGGTGACATTTAGGGGTTATTGTATTTGTAGTAGAGTTGTTAACTTATTTTTAGAGGTTTGGTAGATCCATAATTATCCCATTATGTGATATTGTTTAATGGATAAGGCCAGGAGGCTCATGAATGGAATATTTAAGGGCTGAAACTGAATTTTGGAAGGTGAAACTTCTTAGAAATAATTTTCAGTAAATTGAAAGAAAAGAGGAATTGGCATCTAACCCAAGTTGTTTCATATTTTTTGAAGCTTTGTAGAATTAGTTATAAAATTTTGAAGTGGAAAGGCCATAAGGCTCTAAAATGGTGCACCTCCTCAAATGTACGTGACCTATACATTGTTGAAGGGTTATGAAAAACAACATGTACAAATGGAGTATATTTGAGGAGGTGACCCATTTTAGAGCCTGCACGCTTTTAGAACATCCTAGTACCTTACTTATGAATCTGAAAAGATGGAGAGACTTTGGGACATTGAGGGATTATTTAAAAATTTGTATATTAGTAACACCAACACTACTTGTTAATCAAATTGTTCTTTTTGGTTAAGCTTTGAATTGGGTGATGATATTTTGTATTACTACAATCATTGTCATTTGAATAGTTATTCTAGCAAAGAGATTGGTTGGATTTGAAAAAATGTTCATAGATGATTTCAAGGACACTAAATATTGTTTTGAGTGTAGCCTTTAGGCATCTTGTTTGACAATCTTTTGAAGTGGTATGTGAAGGTCTAGCATTTTTGTTTTAACCCCTAAATCTTTGAGTGTCCTCTTGGGGGACAAATGAGATTTTGGGTAGGTACCTACAACCTCAATTTTTGTTTTGATTTTTTGAAACTTTTTGTAGGAAAACACATTAGCTTTTGGGGAATATAATTTGTATTCCAATCCATGCCCAAAAGCAAAAGTTATTCTAGATAAGCAAAAATTTATGGAGATCGGGCAAAAAAAAAACTACAAAAATTTGAATTTTTTTTCAACTTTTTTTTCTTCTCATAGGTTATAGTTTTGTAAACATCTGAAGCTTTGAATCATTCCATTTGGACTAGTTATGAGAAAGTTATGGACAATCTTGTTTTTCAGGCAATTCAAGCATCTTCTTGAAAAAATAACTTATAAACTTCATTTTTGAATGCAGGTTTCACATTTTTCAAAAAAAAATTGTTGAGGAGAGTGAAGTTTGCTTTTTACAACAATCTCACCGTTGGGATTATTGCATTTCAATTCCATTGCAGGGTTATTAACAATTTAAGTTTTTGTTCAATCTCAGACCTTCATCCACCTAATGGTTCTTTTAAGAATGAAAATTAGGTATTTTTGGTTTTAGTTTTTTTTTAAAGATTCTTAACTCAATTTCCCACCATAACCCTCAAAACTCTGTAGTGCAAAAAATTTAAGTTAGAAAAGCTCAAATTCAAATAATCTAATCATGCAAGGTGCAAAAAAGCTTGTTTTTTACAATTCAATTGCAAATATCTTGGAATTTGTGTGGTCAAAGTTTATGGATTTTTGTGTACACATTCCAATACAAGTCTAGTACAAGATCCTACGATTAGATATACAAAAAGACCAATTTTCAAACTTTTTTTCTTCTTTGCAATAGAAATGGCAATTTTGGGTGTCTTTTGACAAAATAAAGGCCCCAAAGATTTAGGGGTTAAGCAATTTTAACAAATACCTTTACTCCTAGGTCAGTTATTATTAGCTTATGGTTATTTTGAGAGTGAAGTTTGTACCTCAAATTTGTTTCTAAATTGGTTTGCCTACAATTTAACCCCTAAAGGACCATTGTCCCTACGGAGGACAAATGGGATTTTGGGCAGGTACCTACGGCCTCAATTTTAGTCCTAACTTTTTGAAACTTTTTTTGAAGATAGAAAAACACATAAGCTTTTGGAAAATCTAATTTTATTCCAACTGATGCTAGGGAGAAAAAGTTATGCCCAAATAAGCACAAATGGGGACTAGGGGCAGCAAAAAAAATTCTTATAAAAACTTGAATTTTTTTTCTTATAGATTATATCTTTATCTACATCTAAAGCTTTGATTCATTCCATTTGGACTAGTTATGAGAAAGTTATGGACAATCTTGTTTTTTGGGCAACTCAAACATCTTCTTGAAAAAATAACTTATAAACTTCATTTTTGAATGCAGGTTTCACATTTTTTCAAAAAAAATTGTTGGAGAGGGTGAAGTTTGCTTTTTAGATCAATCTCACCATTGGGATTATTGCGTTTCAATTCCATTGCAGGGTTATTAGCAATTTTAGTTTTTGTTCAATCTCATACCTTCTTCTACCTAATGTTTTTTTAAAGAATGAAAATAAAGTATTCTTTTTTTTTAAAAAATCCCAAGATTCCCAACTCAACTTCCCACCATGCAAAAACAGAATTCCAAACTCTGAGGTGCAAAAATTTTAAGTTAAAAATGTTCAAAGTTAAAAAATCCAGTCAAGCAAGGTGCAAAAATGTTATTTTTTTACACTTTAAATGCATATATCTTCCAATCTATGCATTCAAAGTTCTTGAGTTTTGTGTGACACATTCTTATAGTAGTCTATCACAAGATCCTACGGTCAAATATGCAAAATGCCTAATTTTCAAACTTTTTTACTCTTTGCCATAGAGGTGGCAGTTTTGAGTGTCTTTTGACAAAATAAAAGCCATGGTCCTTTAGGGGTTAAACATACACATTCCACTATATTTTTGACAAGGTCTTCAGTAGACATGTAACTACAATTCTTTTTTGTTTGATGAGCTGTTTGTCTCACCATGTGAGGAAATGTAAAAAAATTGGCATTATAAATTTGGTGTTTAACATTGAAGACTTAAAAAATGTGTTGAAAAGTATGTTAATGTCATTTTTTTTGCATTGATAATCGGAAATAAAAAATAATTAGACAATTGAAAAAGGAAGATCTACCTTTACAAGAGAAGAAAGTGATTTACTAGAATACATAGACAATCAACAAAATTTAATATTAGGAAACCACTTGCCATTAAATAGTAGTAACAATGACATTACAAACCCAAAATCAATGAAATAGAATATAATGGAGAAACACCTAACTCATGCATTTTTTTTAGAGGCAAAGCTTGAGTTTTCCTCACAATTTTTTTTAATTTGCAAAGAATAGGCCTAAAAGTACAACCCTATTGCTTCCTATTTAAACCCAACATCAAGCACTCACAAGGGGGTGGAATTGAGATCATAATCCTTGAGACAAATATACCAATTATAATGTAGCAATGCATTAGTTATTAGTTACAAGTTAAAATTAATTAGAGGCAAAAAAGAATTCTCTTTTGTCATCAATTGCAAGCTGTAAAATTTCAAGAATTAGATTGTATCTCTTCTTGATTTCTACTCTACTACAATTTCAAAAACTAGAGTAACTAATTTACATGACCTTTTACCATCTTGTAGCTTTATTGTCTTAAAAAATGACAATAAAATGTGAAGTCATAGAGTTTTCTCTTTATTTAGCATAGAAAGGTGTTGTCACAACTAATGTGCATTTTTACTTGAACACTACAGTAATAGCATGTTCACAATGATTATAAAATTGTTTATAGTTACTAAATAATGTCCAAAATGACTCATTTGCAATCATTGTGACTAAAATTCACTATCATTGTGGACATTTTTTTTCTAGTGGAATACAAAAGACAACAAAAATGAATATAGAAATATGTATATAAGATTTATTTTGCTAAAGACCATTATTAATTCATGAGTAGATGAACTTTACTTGTAAAATCTAGTACAATTTGATTGAATAATACCCTATTATGTGACTAAAATAAGTGGTTTTTCTTATGTATTATAAAAATAATCAACAATAGATACCAATCTTACCAATTACAACTACTTACATATGCCCTATACAAAAATATAAGCATATTTCTACATTCCTTCTTACTTTGGTGATATATACATATATATATGGAGAAATTACAAATAGGGGCATGAAAACGTAAAACATTACAAATAGGGGCGTAGTTTCAAAATAATTACAGTTAGGGACATGATTTCAAAAAAAAAGCGTAAATTTCTGTAATTTTTTTGGTTTGGACATTGGTTGATTCAGATACATCACATCAAATGTTAACTAACTTCCAAAAAACTGAAACTCCTTTTACTAAAACTTCTTTATTTAGGCTTGATTTAGAGAGACCTTTAAGTTTTTTGGAAATTAGCTAAAACTTAATGTGATGTATCTAAATCAACCAATGTCCAAACCGAAAAAAAACTTACAAAAATTTACATTTTTTTTGAAATCATGCCCCTATTTGGAATTAATTTGAAACTATGCTCCTATTTGTAATATTTTACGTTTTCATGCCCCTATTTATAATTTCCCCTATATATACTCAACTTGATATTCAATTATAATATTACTAACAACACCACTAGTAATAATAATTATAGTCTACTTAAAGAAAGTCCAATTAGAAGATTTTGAAATATGTATTTTAACATGCAATCTTTGATTTATGTGTTTATCAAGTGCAACAATTTTGGAGCTCAACTACTCATGAGAAGAAAACAAAAAGTCGAGATAAATGAATAAAATATCTTGAATTTGTTCAAATGTTAAATATATTTTGCAAAAATTAGGAATTTTGATTTTTTGGGGAGAGTCGATAGAAGTGTCGTGTATGTAAATCACAATGTTGCTTCTCAAAAGTTTTAAATCTCCACAATATTTTAAACAAACATCCAGTAGTACCGTATGTGTATTTTTAATCCAGTATTTTTGTTTTTTTCCCTCGTATTTCCTCCCCCTACATTGTAACCACGTGTATTCTTCAACATATTCTGATGTGATATCATACTCTAAACCCCTAAAAAATCATAAATGCAAATATATTATAAAAAAGTAAAGAACATAAAACTATACGTTGATGATTTTGATTTGCACATGAATGCCCTAACATACAAAATCTAAAATTCTACTATTTTATCATTTTTAAGTATGTAATCTTCTACAATGATTGAGTCCTCTTCTTATGGACTTCCTTGCTCCCTCCATATGGCATTTCAAGTCTTGTCCAAGCATATCAAATAATTTCGTAATCCACATACTCTAATTATTGAACCACTATTGCGTTTACAATTGGAGAAGATACGTAATCCACGAGCAGCTCTAATAATATTAGAGCCTATTCAAGCAAGTTAAATACATGCAGTAGTTTTCATTCTCTATCAATGGAAAGAACAAAGTTTTTGTTCATGCAAGGCAATACAAATGATACACAAATTTTTGAAGGTCAGTTGCGGCTTCAAAAGAGAGTTTAACTAATTTTGAATTCTTTCAAAGCTTTAAATAAAAACCAGCTAAAATTTTGACCTAATAAGGATTCTAAATGAAATTTCACAAAACATTTATACATATTCAAGTCTTGAGAACAAAGCCCCAAGATTTTGGAATTTCTTGAAACCATTTTTTTGAAAAACAATTAGGCCCAATCAAGACTCTAAATAAAAGTCCACAAAACCTTAAACTCAATCAATGCAAGCAATTATGAAGTTGAAATTATAAACATGCTCAATTATTGTTTAAGTAAATTCTCCAAGCAATTTTTTTATTGGAGCACCTCCATACACTACAAGAAAATAGTGTCCAGATCAACATGTCCTAATTGACTAAAATGTCCAAATTAACAAAATTTGGCAAAAAAATGTCTAATTTGACATAAATATGTCCAAATCAAGTGGCCCTAATTGACTAGAAATGTCCAAATTGACACAACTCCCTTGTAGTGATATCTATGTATATTCTAACTTAATGTTCATTTGGCTCAAATATGTTGAACAATTGCACCTAAGATTTCTACATAAAATATAAGCCCTAAATATTTGTGAATTTTAAAAATACGTAAAATCTTTCCTTTTTCTACAACCAAGGACATTGTGTAAATGTCATGAGTACCATCTAGTGTTATTTTAGTTTGTAAAAAATATCAAAAACATAAATATGAAAACCAAAAGAGTTCTATGTAATGGAGATATAATTTATCTTTTTCAAATACTCTTTTCATACTTCTCATCTTTCTTATCATAGCTTGAAAAATTGAATAGCTTGGCCTAGGAAGAAGGAAAAAGTTTTCTATTATATAAGCTATTAAAAATCCAAAATTCAGATGAACCTTTTCATCCATAAAAAATAACTTTTTCATTTGCAGTTGTTCATTTCTTGAATATTTAATTCTACTCAATAAATAAAAATGTAGTTCATGCCATCTAGAAATACATAAACTTTATTTATAATGTATAGCATAATTTATTTTGAGTGTTTATTTTGGAATATGTAATACAACGTTTTGGAAGCTATCAACAAAATTACTCGTGGTGCACTAATCTTTGCTCTTTTGCAATTTGGTGGCATTTGCTCTAATTATCATTCATTTGCAATCTGAAATTTTATAAACACAACTTATTTGAAAGGCTTTGTAGCAGTTCAAGAATAGGAAGTTGAGTTGTTAGTTAAAATTTCTGAATGAATTTTTAGAAACATGCATACAAGATTGTGTATATTTAAAAAATTTGAATGAACTGATTTTTAATTATCATTTGTACAAAATTCAAATATTTCAAAAAGAAAGAAAAAGCTCTACACAATAGAACATTATCTCAATCTCTTAGAAACAACCACAATCATTTGAAAGAATGATTTGACGAAAAAATAGATTAAACCAGGATTTGAATGAACACAAAAGTCCTTGCTAATTAGAGATTTATCAACGGCCATATTAACATTAATAGTTTTAAAACAATATCTATCCATCTTTCAATGTCTTCCATAGTAAGTGGAGGTCAAATGTGTGGTTACTTTTATAAATTCAAATAAAGATAAAGCGGACAAAAGTAGTTGAACTACCTTCTCAAAATCTCAACTTCATTAAGACGCAATGCTTCCTTGGGAAGTTTTTGTATGATGCCCATATCTTAGATGAGACAAAGGGGTGCAATCATATTTCAATAGAGCAATTGTCTAATTCTTGTAGCAGTCTATCTTCCTAATAGCAAATTATAGAAAGTATTATCATAGTCCTAAAAATAAATTTTAAACTAGGAGCTTGCAAGTGATGTTGCAAATGCTGTTGACAAACTATCTTCCTAGATTGCGTTCTTTTGCTAGTTGAGTCCACCCCTATCAATGTTGTTGAGTTCAATATGTAGGTTATTTGTTTGGTTGTTATCGCTAGGATCCTCGACATGAGTTAGTCTTGAAAAAAAGAAATAATTACAAATCAACTTATCATTTTCAAGATTTTTTGGGTTGCAAAGTTGTTGTGGGTAAGGGTTGTCATAAAGGCCAATGATTAGATATTAAAGGTCCGCTGTAAGGTCTGTTTGGACATTGAGAGTAGAAAAAATGGATGGTTCCTAAAATTGATCTATTGTGAAAGCATGTAGAGAGGAGGAAGGCGCTGTGTGACATTGGCAAAATTAGCTTGGTGAATATTTCTACCTTGGCACTAATCAACATTTGAAGAATGAGCAAATTTTTTTTGTCAAGAAATATGACGTTGTGTTGCAAAAGGTGACATAAAGGATTGTAGCAAAAATGAGAAAAAAGTTGGTGCAACCAGAAGTCCTCTACCAAGTTCTTTTTCAAGGGCAAGCCATGCCTAACTATTCCATAATGCATGGGTTGTTTTAGCAACTAAGCGTTTTGAATTTGCTTTATAAACATTAATGTGAGCCTTTAGAGTGGGAGATAGCCAGGGCATTTTAATTGTGGCAAAAGAAAGCCAAACTAGCTAAAAATTTGACACACTTGGACAAATGTGGGCTGGTCCCTCCATTTATTATCCACTAGATTATGGACATCTGTTATCTAGCAAAAATAGTTAGATCCAAAAAATGCCCTATAGATAGATGAGTAAATGATAAAATTAATACCTGATCAAGTATAGGACAAGTTGTGTAAGGTTACTTTCTTCTTTTCAGCCAATGAATCTACTTTGATAAATATTTGATTGTGGCCAACTGTCCTCATGAATGTCTCACATTTGTTCAAAAGAGGCTCAATGCTGCTCCACCTACATCAAGTGGTGGAGGGCTTGAGTAGTAACAACTTATTTTTAAATGGTACAGATGGCATTTTGTACAAGTGGAGGGCTCAACAATGTGCAAGTAATCAAAAAGTTAATTTGTTTTAACCCCCGAAGGACCAGCTGCCCCCTTGGGGGACAAATGGATTTTGGGCATGTACCTATAGTTAATCTAATTTTTGTGATTTTTTGAAACTTTTTTTGAAGGTGTAGAATTCAAAGATCTACGTGGCCATCTAATTTTTTCTTCATTTCAACATTTATTGAAAAAGTTATGCATGAATTTATGAAAAAGGGCGAGGAGAGGTAGCCCAAAAAATATAAATCAAAATTGCATTTTTTTATAAAAGAATCTGAAATTGGTTCTTTAGATTTATACAAATGTGGGAATCTTTAAATCATTCAATTTTGATTGATGAGATGAAAGTTATGAGAAGTTTTCGTTTGCAGGTAGGTATGGGACTCCCAAACCTCCATTCTTTTTGCCTCTTGTAAAATTTGTTGCTTTCCTTCTTTGAGCTCTTTATGTTTTTTTTTTTTTTTTGCCATTATTTTTCCAAGTTGTAGTAGAGTAAGATTCCTTGGTTTTCATCAAATTGAATTGGATTAAAGTAATTCACATTTCTCAATTTTACATAAATTCTCCAATTTTGCCTAGTGTATATGCAAATTTCATGGCCTTACAACATTGCAGGATTTTACAAAGTATGATCCACACCTCCAGTTCATTTGAAAATTTTGCCACACATACCTAACTTGGTCTCCTACATGGAAAAAATAAACCTCAACTTTGCATTGAGCAATTTTTTTGATATAGGAGCCGTCAAAGGCTTTTGAAATTTTTGAGCAATAAAATTTTTTTTTTTCCCACTTCAAATGTCACTATCTCAATCTTTTACTTCTAGAATGAGCTGAATTTTTCCCACAAGTACCTCCCATAGTCTAGGGCAAGATCTTACGGTTGAATTTCCAAAAAAACTTTTTTCCTATCTTTCTACTCATTCCCCCAAAAGTGGCAGTTTTTAGTGATTTTTGAAGAAAAAAGGGCTTGATCTTGGGGTTAAAATTGACGGTGTCTTTGTTTTCTAAAATTGGAGGTCTAGAGTGGCGCAATAATTAATTAAGAAACATGCATTGTATGCCATGGACAAACATTGTATGCTACAAGGACAAACCCTGCATGCCACATTAGACAAATCTTACCGTGGAGGCACTTTCAAACTTACTAATGGTTCAAAGTCTTGAGAGCTTGTGAACTCAATTGCATTCATATCTTTTTTATTTTTTTAAGTGACACTTAGAGCATCTCCACTGGTCGAGACTCGCTCAAAGTTTTTCATCTGGTATAGCCAGGCTTGAAGGCTCTCAATCTTCACCTATGCTCTTTGAAAAGGTGGCTTTACACTCCAACACACTCCATAAATAAGCAATTAACCACTAATTTAGGGAAGTAGAGAATAAAGCTCACTATACGTACGGTGAATAGCAAGGTTGCTAAATTGTGAGCGGGGAGCAATGAGCGTTAAGCGTTGAGCAATGAGTGTTGAGCAATGGGCAAACTTTTCATGAAAATTTGAAATTTGAAATCATATTTTAGGGAGTTTCACATAATTGTAAGTAGACAAAAGTGATCACCATATGCATAGAAAAAAAGGATGATGATTGAAGTTCATCCATTGAAACAAATAAATGAAAAAACATATTGGATGAATGAAAACTAAAATGGATGAATGTAAATGAAAAGAGGACAACAAATATGATAAAACCCCATTTCAAAAGATAAATCACAAATACAAATAAAGGCACCAGATTTTGTTTTTGTGTTCTAGGATCCTTCTCAAAATTTGGAGTCCCAACTTTGGTGGTTTTGGATGTGGTAAAGGCCTCCTTGGAATCAAAGGAGCATTTCTAAAAATAGGTTTTTTTTTTTTTTTTTGGATTTTTTTTTTTAATTCTAGGACCCTCTTTGAAATCTGGAGGCCCAATTTTTGTGGTTTTGGATGTTGTAAAAGCCTCCTTGGAATCCGAGGAGGCTTTCTATATATATATATATATATATATATATATATATATATATATATATATATATATATATATATACATATAGAAATACATATATATATATATATATATATATATATATATATTTGGACTTATTTTTTGTGTTCTAAGACCCTCCTCAAAATCTGCAGGCCCAATTTTGGTGGTTTTGGATGTTATAAAAGCCTCCTTGGAATCCAAAAAGGCCTTCTAAAAACAGATTTTTTTTTTTTTTTTTTGGATTATTTTTTTGAGTTCTAGGACCCTCCTCAGAATCTAGAGGCCCAATTTTGGTGGTTTTGGATGTTGTAAAGGCCTCCTCGGAATCCAAGGAGCATTTTACAACATCCAATCACCAAAAGTGAGCCTCCAGATTCCAAGGAGGTCCAAGGAGCACTTTACAACATCCAAAACCACTAAAATTGGGCCTTCAGATCTCAAGGAGGGTCCTAGAATACAAAAAATTAATCCCAAAAAAAAAAAAATAAATAAATAAATTAGAAGGCCTCCTCGGATTCCGAGGAGGCCTCTACAACATCGTAAACCACCAAAATTGGGCCTCTAGATTCTAAGGAGGGTCCTAGAACACAAAAAAAAATCCAAAAAAATTTAAAGATAGAAATCTATTTTAGAAAGCTTCCTCAAATTCCAAGGAGGCTTTTACAACATCCAAAACCACCAAAGTTGGGCCTCCAGATTTCAAGGAGGGTCCTAGAACACAAAAAAGTAATCCGTAAAAAAAACAAAAAACAACTTTTTAGCAAAAAAGAAAAACATTAAAAAAAAAATTAAAGAAAAACATTATATACCCAAATTCCATGTCGTTATCTCATTTGCTGGATGATACTTGGATGAATTATTGGATGAATGTTTTTTGAACATGGATGACTAACATTCATTTTTCATCCGATCCAAAATTCTTTGCATGTGCGTAAAATATAATTTCACCATTTTTACCTTTTATAAATATTATTTGGACATTAGAAGAATTTATAAAAGCCCTTTTCTTCCAAGTTTAATTAGTAATTTGTCAATTTTATTTGTTTTTTCATAACTAATTTTTGGCTTAACCTCACTATTTATTGTTTTAAAATATTATTATTTTTAATAAAATGTGAATTTTCATTGCTCAAATCCAATTGCTCACTGCTTTACGCTCAACGCTCATTGCTCGTCGCTCACACCTTAGCATCGCTGGGGTGAATAGTGCATGAATAGTGGCTTGGAGAGTGGCTTGCTAGACTCGCCAAATTAGAGAGTTTGAGAGGGTTTTGAGAGGGGCCTGGCTACTTTTCATCCACTTTGAGCGAGCCAAAGCCACCGGTGGAGATGCTCTTAGAATTTACAAAACTTGCTAACATTGTGGAGTTAGAAAGGCTAAAAACTCTCAACAAAGTAGCCACAAAGTGGGTATCTTTATTAGAGCCTTTGAAGCAATTCTGGCTAAATTTTGCAAAATTTTCATCTCAACTTTGATTGTGCTAAAAGTGTATTGTAAAGATATAATAAAATCAAAAATCAAAATCTCAAGATTTCAAAATGCTTGTGAGATGAGGTGCAATTTGAGGTGTGATCCAGTAGCTAATGAGATCTCAGATCCAGACAACCTGAGTAGCCAAGAATCACATTTGATTTCCCCCCACTTTGCATTCAAGTTAGAAGTTGGGTGCCACTTTGCCATTGGTAGGATCAAAAGGGTAAAATGTGGGTACCCATTTTGGTAACTCTTGATAGCAGTTGCAATTGTCAACTTCATCAAAATTGCAACTTTATTGGACCTTGTTGCTTGATGAGTTTCTGCCTTTTTTGCTCCGCAAAAGCAAGGGGATTGCAAATTTGACATCATATCATTTGAATACACAAACATTGGGGATGTGAGATGAAATTGACCCTTGGAGAACTATTAGTGTTAGAAGCTATCTAATTTGCATAACAAATTTATTCTTGCTTCCATTTTTGTTGTATTGCCATTGTAGAGCTATGTATTTTCAATTTTCACTATTAGTTTATACTTTGCAAATGTTCAAGTTCAGCATGATAACTAACAAAATAAAAACAACTATGGAAGATTGATTTTAGACATCACCAATTCACATAGTTGGAGAATATATTAAAAACAACTTGAAAGTTGCCATTTATATCTCAATAAATTACAAGACCTGTAGCTGAAAGTTTTTGACCAAGGAAAATTTTGTAAGCAAAATATTAAACAAAAACTTAAGATAAACTATTGCAATTTGCCCTCTACAAAAATACAAGGTAGGTAGCAAAAATTTTACCTACAATTCACGATTTTAGCAAGTGAAGATAAAAATGAAAAATGAATTTAAGAGGGCTGCTTTGAAGTCCATTATGTTCAACTTCAAAACTTTCATTGTAAAGTAAAACAAGGATGCAATGTACAAAAGTGAAGCTAAACATAATTTATTTCCAATTTTCCACTTTGTAATGTCAATATGTTATTGGCTTTTTTTACATGCATCCGCTACTGAAGTCAATTCAATTTTTGCTTAAATTTTAATATTTTAGATCTATATTTGTTTCACATTAGATTGCAGCTCTGAAAATTTGTCGAACAAAATTGCATATAATCTGTTGTGATAGAAGTGTTTTGTATTAGGCAACACATTCCCAAATTTCCCTTGATGTTGTGAATGACCATTCTTACACTATTATTAAAAACCAAGTCACTAATCTAAATAATAGAAAGGCGAGCTTGTCATTTTGAATTAACAAATACACCTACCTTGCTCATATCCTTAATTGTGTTATGAGGGCGCAATAATTGGTGAGCTGACTAGACTATAATCCTTAAACGTTGGGGCCCATAGTCGTGGCTTGTCCTGCACTGTACAGCTATAGTGCTTAGGTTGTGTCCAGCCTATAGTATTGTTGCAAAAAGTGGGAAAAGTCAATAGTGCATGCTGCCCACATGAAATTTGTAAGAAGGGCAAGAGAGGACTTATCAATCATGATTGTGAATGTTCTCACAAATTTCAGTTTTAAAAAACATGAGAACTTTCAATCAATCCAATTTTAACACTCCATAGTGAAGAACCTTGCAATTACTACTTTTGAAAAAAAATTGAATAAATTTTTTTTTTTCCAACCCCAGACTGTTTTTTTTGCACCCAAAGGACGATAATCGTCCTGTTCAACCTTTATGGGTTAAGGCTATTACCATATTAATAAAAGGATAGTGCATCTTAGCTACAAAAAAGTTCATCAAATAGTTGGCTTGGAGGTTTCTTCACTTTGAAATTATAGAAGTGTTAGGCGTGCTGTTTTTGCAATTTTGGCTCCATCCACAATGTGACAACCTGTTCCCAATTCACATGCAGGTGATTAAAAAATGGTTTCTCAAATCCAAATCACACATATAGTATTGGACGGGTTGAAGCTGCTAAGGCAAAGCAATCCTATAGCCTCTTTGATGCTTGTGAGTTGAATTTGCAAACAAGCCTATTCAATACGACAATAAAATCTCAATTTGCTAGGGTATTGGAGCCACTTTTCAACATAAATTTTGTCACAAAGTCGGGTCAAAAGTTTGGATGTGACGTCAATTTGTTGAACAAGCTTGGCAAGTTTATGCAATTGACAAAATTTGTGGTGATTGTGGTGCTTTAGAGCGTCAAAGATGAAAGGTTATTTTGACAATAAACTTTTGTAAAAGCAAGCTTTGGAATATGTTGCAAGGTTAATTGGATACTATTGTGAACATGTATTTATAAGCTTTCTACTACATAGGGTCATAGGGTCTTATCTATACTTCAATGCTTTCAACATTTGGAGGAAGTATTGGTCAAGGGTGGAGACTAATTAGCAACCCTCATGTTTCCATAAATGCTGCAAGCATAGTATTCTAGTTTTAGAGTGTTTTTTTGTTATGATGGGTATACTAATTTAAGTGGAGTGGTGGGATTCCATGCAAGCATTGGCAAGCTCTTATAGAACAAGGTTCAACTTTCTTATGGAAATGCAACTTGATTTATTATAGTAGGTGGAGCTTATATTCTGTTTAGTCCTCTCTCACAAAAGTTAGAGTTTCATGTTCAAAATTTTGATGAAAGCTAGAAGTGTAGCTCCAAGATTTTGATGAAAACTAGAAGTTGTCTTTTCTAGATAATGATGCACTTGAAGCTGCAATTTTGAAAAAAGCATGTTGACATTGTTCTTGGATCTCACAATTTTTTCTATTTTTGCTCTTTCACTAATAGAATTACAAAGCATCTACTCTAGAATCAAATTATAATAACATATTTGCCATCATTGCTCTTACATGATTGACTCAAGTATAAGTAAGTTGCTCTACCTCTAATTAACCCCTAAAGGACCAATTGTCCCCTCGAGGGACAAATGGGATTTTGGGCATGTACTTACAACTAAACTACTTTGTATGATTTTCTGAAATTTTTATGAAAGATGGGGATTTTTAAGATCTACTTGGGCATCTAATTTTTTTCTTCATTTTGATATTTATTAAAGAAGTTAAAAATTAATTTATGGAAAAATGTCTAGATCGGGTAGCCCATTTTAAAAAAAATTGCATTTAAAAAAAATAAAAAAATGAAATAGGTTCTTTAGACTTATATATAGGTAGAGAGCTTTGAGTCATTCAATTTTCATTGATGAGATGAATGTTATGAGAAGTTTTTGTTTGCAGGTAGGTGTGATTTTGAGAGAAACCATACCTACCCAGAAACAAAAACTTCTCATAACTTTCATCTCATTAATGAAAATTGAATGACTCAAAGCTCTCTACCTATATATAAGTCTAAAGAACCTATTTCATTTTTTTATTTTTTTTAAATGCAATTTTTAAAGAATTTTTTGAGCTGTCCAATCTCTACTTTTTTCCATAAATTCATTTTTGACTTCTTCAATAAATGTCAAAATGAAGAAAAAAATTAGATGCCCAAGTAGATCTTAAAATTCCCCATCTTCCGTAAAAATTTCAGAAAATCATACAAAGTAGTTTAGTTGTAACTACATGCCCAAAATCCTCCTCCAAGGGAACAGTTGGTCCTGTAGAGGTTAAACAAAATTTATAAGGCTAATCTTGCTTTTCCAAAAGTGTAAACTAGATGGTCAAGGGTTGCTATTAGAATTTTATACTTTTAGGACAGCCTTAATATATCCCATGTACATGTCTAGCATATCAAATGACCTTTTTATAAGCAATAAAATTTCAAAATATTATCATGTGAAAGTCATTGAAATTTTTATTGCAAGAGCATAAGAAAATTTTGGTTTGAATGTTGATTGATTTAGATACATTCCACCAATTGTTATTTAACTCCCAAAAAAGTTGGAGGGCTCTTCAAATCAAGCCAATAAGAAAAAAACATCAAGCAAAAGAAAAGCAAAATAAGAGAACTTTGCCATCCCTTCAGGAGATGATTTCTATTTTTGGGCTTGATTTGAAAAAACCTCAAATTATTTTGGAAGATAGTTAACATTGGATGGAATGTACTGAAAGCAAACAATGTCCAAACCTAGTTTTCCTTAAGTTTTCACAATTAAAATCTTTAGTGTCTTTCAAATAGTAGTACTTGGTCTTATGTTGTTTAACAAAAGATCCCATTTAGTAGAGTGCCTTACAAAAATGTTCAAACAAAAGCATACTTATCAAACATTTAATGATAAAAAAAACAAACGCACAAACTTACAAATTTTGATTTTATTGAAAAAATACATGAAACACTTTACATATGTATGAAAATAAATTTCAGAAATAGAGCTTCAAGAATAGTGATAAAAAAATCCAAAATGTACGTGACATTTGAACATTTTGGAACTCCATGAAGTGAATCACTCAATATTTTGTCCACCTTCCTTTTTATTCTAACACGGAAGCAATTCAGCGTGGCATGCTTTCTACAAGCCTTCTACAATCATCTGCACTAACATAATAGAAATTTTCATGTACTCAATTCCAGAATTCAACCATTTCGCTTGGTGGACAATCATATTGGTTTAATGCCCGTTTGAGAATTGCCCACAAATGTTTGAATGAATTCAAGTCAACGATTGAGCTGGCCAAGGCAAGAGAGTAAACTATTGTTGAGAAAACCACTCCATAAGCATTTTAATAGTATACATACGAGCATTGTCTTGTTGAAAAATAACAAAAGAAGGGTTCAAATGAAATTTGAAAATTATTTGATGCACGTTTTGCTCCAAAATCTCTTGGTATATCAATGTTGGTTTATGCGGCCTTCAACTTTGCACACCGCTCCCGGTCCATGAATGGAAATACTTCCCCAAATCATGACCCTTCCGCCACCACGTTTCACTCCAATCATCTATAGTCCAATGTTGGTGTACTCTGGCAAATTCTAAATGATCCCTAATATTTTTCCTAGAATGTTGCAATTTTTTCTTCGTCACTTGTGCATTCAAACCATGTCTACAAAGAGAACGCCTTATTGTATTAGCACTCACTTGTACTTCAAAGCCTTTTTGTAACTGTCTAGATGCATCTAATGTAGTACCCAACTTTCCTCTAGTAACTTCTAATACACATGATCTCTCCATAGCTCTAGTCATCACACGTGGTCTACCATTATGTCCAAGCTTTGCATCTGAAACATGTGCACATTGAATGTTACAAACACTGCCTAAACTCATGTGCAAAATCCTAAAAATTTCTCTCAATCCACATCCTCTTTGCAACATAGAAATGCCATTCTCCCTTTGTTCAACTGACAATGCTCTAAGCATCATGTCTAGCTATAAAAATTGAGGTAGAAGAATCACAAACAATTTTGATAGAGTTACAACCTACAAACACACAAACACACATAGATGATGAAAACAAAATAGCGATAGAGAAGAGAAGCGTTGAACAGGCTATCCCTTCTTCTCCTTGTTGTGGGGTTCCAAAAGTGTTCAAAAGTGACACTTGGTTTTTGACCAACCACATAAAGAGGTGCATGCAATTCCAAGTTCCAAGTATCTTATGGAGCAAATTAGTTACTTAAGTTCACTATTAACTAAATTGACTTGAAATTTAGGGATTGATAAATGTCATTATAAAAATATAAGGATTTGAGAGCATGGCTAGGCGTTTAGCAAAACACGGGTATCACTAGGATTTTGCAGGTTGCAAAACTATCGAGACACTTTTATAGCCCCACCTACGCGGCATTGAAGTCTGCATTTTCCCGGACACGGCACTCCGGCTTCAACGCTCGGCATTTTGCCTGCCTTTGCTGTACACTATTTCAGCCCTGCTTCTCATGTTGTATCATGTTTTTGGTGTTGTTCCAGAGAAGGTACTTTTGCAAGTTGCAGAGCGGGACCTCATTTTAACTACAAGGTACTACTACAGGTATTACCAAGTAAACATTTGGTCAAATGCTTATCTGCAAACACCGTGGGGGTGAGCGGACAAGTGTGCCACTTGATTTCAATTGATCTCAGCAGGTTTGCCGGCCTCAGGAAACTACTCATCTACCTGGGTTGCAGAGCTGGGCATGTGATGATGCTTTGAGTATGTGTCATGCCCTGGTTTGAACATTTTTGGAAGGCACTGTATGTTGGACCTATTTATAGGGATGTTAATAGAGCAACCTCAATGTACCTAATAAATAGGTCTAGCATACCAAGTTTGATATTTAAAAACACAATAAAGTAATATATGAATATTATTATATGAATGGCATTACAAATTTTATTGTGAAAATATAATAGAGTATGAGTTTGGACATGGTTTGATATGAATACATCCTAACTAGTGTTGGCTAACTTCCAAGTAAATTTAAGGGCATTTCCAAATCAAGTTTTAAAAAGGAAATTCCAACTTAATGTATAGCAATTACTGCCCTTTCAATTATAATATCTCCATTCTAAACTTCATTGTCCATTAAAAAATTAGACTTGATGTTGTGGGCTTGTTTACTGGATGCATCAAAAATGGCATTAGACATTGCAAATATTATTGGGCATCATTAGCTTCCATACAGTGGATGGGGTTGCACTTTGGCCATTCTTGTCTTTTTTTACATCCTAAAATTTTGAAATCCTACTTACAAGCTAATTTTGCACACTCTTGTTACAATCCCACCCACGTTTGTTGCAATCCCAAACGGTTCATGAGGTTGGCTGCAAAACATTGTGAAGAAGTTGCGAGGTGCTGCGGACATAGTGGTGTTTGATTACAAGTTGTTGGAAAGTCCAAGAGCATTGAGAAAAGAGGATAGTTGTGATGTGGGAGGTCATTTTGACAAGACCTTGTTCTAATTTGTTGTAGTAGTTCTATTAAAGCATCTCCAACCTTCTTTGCCAGACAGCCAAATATTAGGCCCTGGCTTAGCCGACGGCTTGGAAACAAGGTCTAGCAGAGCTTTGCCACACAGAATTTTTTTAGAGGATTAAAAAGGCACGTCCTTAGACACAGCAAGTTGGAGTGTCTTCTCCAAGCTTTTACAAGCTTAAATCTTTTGTCTTTTCCAAGAAAGTTGATCTTCTCCCTCCCAAATACCAAACGAAAACAAGAATCACTTTTGTTTGCAGGCTAGCTCCCTTGGTCATCTCCGGGAGTAGACACTCAAATTAAGTCATGATTGCCACCAACGATGGATCTCTAACCTAGAGTTGCCCATGTCAAGTAAAATGCCACACTCCAAGCCTTGTTTGAGCTAGGGCACATGATAGGAAAACCCTCCGCCACTAACCATCCGCCTGGCCACGTGGCAGGGCTTGATTGGAACTTTAGAATGAATGGGCGTAGCTGGAAGTGGCCTTGCGCACATGAACCTTGCTCCTCCAACGCTATACTTTGAAGAAGTTACTCACTATAGCAACATGGAAGGGAAGCCAAAATCAAAAATAGTGAAAGAGAGCAACCCCGCCATGGCCCGCCATGCCTTGCAAAGCTCAACCATGTCGGGACAAAAATTGCCACCTTGCTAGCATTGTCTACCGACATACGCCAATTTTTTGCTTCATGTGCGTCTGACATTTGACTCTCTCCATGTGACAAGCAAAACTCGAAACACTCTTAGAGCCATAAAAGTACCTCCAACTCCCAACCCCTCTCAACCCCTCCCAACCCCTCCCAACCCCTCCCAACCCCTCCCAACCCCTCCCAACCCCTCCCAACCCCTCCCAACCCCTCCCAACCCCTCCCAACCCCTCCCAACCCCTCCCAACCCCTCCCAACCCCTCCCAACCCCTCCCAACCCCTCCCAACCCCTCCCAACCCCTCCCAACCCCTCCCAACCCCTCCCAACCCCCACATAATTGGCCCCACCAACAGATATAACGACAGAATCGATTGACATCCACTACTGTCTTGGGTTGATGATGGTATAAGGAGTAATTGAACATTTTGAGCACTTCATTGTTGTGCAGCCAGGTACGGTGACTTCAAGTCAGAAGCCTAGTGTTCTCGTGATGAGGAGACATGTCACCAGAGTCACACCCACCAATGCATGTCACCTTTCTCGCCTCTCAGCCACTGCATGTGTCCTCGTACTGACTACTGCATGTGTCCTCGTACTGACTACTGCATGCCACCAGCATTATTCATTTCTTTCTTTCTATATGCATATCCATATATAACTTCGTAAACCTTCTTCTTCAGTTCAGTTCTTCTTTCCCCTTTCCTCTTTTATGAAATCTGGATTTTAATTTTAGATCTTTTTCTTTCTCTTTTTGGGGTTTTCACAGTACGACTGATGGGTTCCTGTTTGTCACTTATTTCGTGGCTGAGGTGAGAGCTGTAACGTGGGACCCGGGAATCTTCAAGTATAAGCAGATCGTGGTGTCAAGTTCGTGGCCAGTGAGAGAAGCCATCCCTTGAATAGATATAGTTATTTGGGGGTTGCGGGGTGCCGCAAACTAGAGTCTATCCATTCGGAGTTGGGATTTTTAGAACTTACACAGGGCCCGCCTCCATCTTTTCCACCAAAACCCCCTTTTACCTTTGCATGCACCCCACCTCATAACGGAAAAGCTCCATCCCTTTCTCAAACATTGTGAGTCAAATGGCCAAAATTTGAAGCAGATTTGGCAAGCACATAGCGCAACTAGCCCCTAAAGGACCATTGTCCCTTGGGGGACAAATAGGGTTTCGGGCATGTACGTATGGCTAAACTATTTTGCATGATTTTCTGAAACTTTTATTGAAGGTGAGGAATTCAAAAACCTACGTGGGAATGTAATTTTTTCTTCATTTGGACATTTATTGAAGAAGTTATGCATGAAAATCTGGAAAATGCTGCTCCCTAAGTAGCCAAAACTTTCTTTAAAATTTTCATTTTTTGAAAATAAAAATCTGAAATAGGTTCTTTAGATTTATATAGATGTGGGGAGCTTTGAATCATTCAATTTTGATAAATGAGATGAAAGTTATGAGGAATTTTTGTTTGCGGACAGTTCTAGATTCTCTACTCTAAAATAAACTTTGAAGTCCTTTATTTACTCAATTTTCATTATTTTGGAATAGAAACAAAACCAAAGGATGTAGATTGTTTATCACAACATTACAACCATTGGGATTTGCATTTGTCATTTTAATAATTAAATTCTTAACAATTTAGTGTCTTGACTCATTCTCTACTTCTTTTTACTTACTATTTTTTCCCATGTATTGTATAGTTCCAATTGATTTGAAAATTCTCCCACACATACCAAACTTGGTCTCCTACATGGGAAAAATAAACCTCAACTTTGTGTAGAGTAATTTTTTTGCTCTAAGACTGGTCAAAGCCTTCTGAAATTATTGGGCAATAGCAAAAAAAAAATTTCCGCAATTCAGATGTAAATATCTCACTCATTTTTGTGTAGATTGAGATGATTTTTTTACCACGTGTACCTCTTGTAGTCTACTGTAAGATCTTATGGTTGAATTTTTGTAAAAAAAATATTTTCTTACCATTATACTTGCTTCCCCAAAAGTGGCAATTTTTTGTGTTTTTCATAGAAAAAATGGCTTGGTCCTTTAGGGGCTAGAGTGCATGTGACAAATGCCATATTAGGAGTAGTCACAGCTTCTCTGAGAATGAAAAGAGAATGGAGATTGAGAAGTTGTGGAGAGAAAGGAGGAGCCAATAGGAGCTCATTCTTCGTGAAGATGGCGTGACACCCCGTTTGTCTCTTTTGGAGAATGAGAATGGGGAATGATTACCTGCTATTTAGAAGATGTGCTCTCCACAAATGGGAGTAATCAATTGACAATAAAAACAAGACGACAAGATGAAATATGGGTTACGGGAGGTGAAACTTCTCTTCCAAGACCCTCATTCTTCCCCTCCAAGGGAGAAGAATGGATCAATGTGAAGTTTTACATGCAAAGCACAGCAGAAACTCCGACAGTCAATCCACAAGCGACATGTTTGCGCTCTCACTCTCCACAGCTAGAGAAGAAAGTGCTGTGACCACCCCTATTATGAAAGTTCGGTCACCAAATTGGTACTTGACTGGCAATAAAATGTTGTCCCAAAACCCTACTGGATAAACAAGGACATGAAATTTGTCACATTTTCACACTAATCAAGCAAAATTCACCCAAATTAGGTGAGAAGGGATCTCACATTTTTCAAGATCTTCCAATGAATAAAATATAAACTTTTGTGGCAAAAATTTGCCCCCATATTTTGTAGCCTGTAAACTTGACTTCCTTAGTTCTCCACATACAAATTCAAAATTTTGATAATTGAACCCTTTGTGGAAAATATTTACACTAAATATTGCATGTAAGTTGCCACTTAACAATTAGGTTGGCTTACCTTAAAAAGACATCTCATGACTCATTGTTTGGCACTTGGAGGTGCATGCAACTTTCTAAATATTAAGAATTCACATGGTTTACAATTTGGACGCCGTTAATTATTTTCTTCCTCAACTTTGCTATTGTTGTCATACCCTTTTTAAAAAATCATTACTCATTGATGAAAGCTATTGAGATGTCAATAAATATTTAAATATTGTAAGATTTTGAGAAATCAGAGTGGAGAAACCTCTACCAAATAGTGCATTTATGTTGCCTTAACCCCTAAAGGACCAAGGGTGTTTTCTGTGAAAAAAAGCAAAAATTGTCAACTTTTAGGCCATTGCCCAAAACACAAATTCAGCCCACTTGACCACGTGGACTATAAGATTAGAACATTTGAAGAGAGAAAAACAATTTATTTTCATTCTTGCAAAACAAGGTTAACTTTGAGCCTTTCTATAAAGTAAATTTTTTGCTCTACACAAAAACAAGCTTTTTGACTATTTATAGTCATAGGATGTTAGGTCAACTCATAAAAAATTCAGAAGCAAATACAGAATCTAGCTTATTCTAAATCACCTTACAATGCAAGGAGGTTAAGTGAATTGGCAATACACTAATCATTTTTTCATGATTTCTTGTGCATTGAGGAAGTCTTTTGTTTGAATCTAAGTGTTGAAAAATTAGAGACAAACATTTGCAACATGTGAAAAAATAGTCAAGAGCTTTGAATTTAGAGATTGACAGATAATAGGGCCAGAGGAATTTTTTTTTTCTTGAAACTGCCCAAACCTAGTTAACAAAGTTTGACCCCTTTTAGAATGTGATGTGAGAGCTTAAAATTTGTTTGTTTTGACAATTGTACATCATGTTTTTTTAGTTACATACTTACCAAATTTCAAAAGTTGACAAGAGTTTCAACATAAGATTCTCCAAAGATGCCCAAATTATTTTGGGCAGCATAACTTTTGAATCGGGAATCCAATTGAGAAAATTATTACATTTGCACTTGGGAAATACATATATACATCTTATGTAACAATTTTGAGAACATCCAATAAAAATCAACTTTGTATGACCCTACTCCAGTTCTCAAGTGCCTGTTGAACGGACACTTGGTCCTTTAGGGGTTAAAGATTTGGTTGCCTTACCTTGGCAAAGTTACCTCATGGCTCACCCATGGCCATTCATAGGGGCATGCAACTCTCTTTATGCTATAAGAATTCTTGATTATGTCTAAAGTTCCAAATTCCCTACTCCTAAGCTTTTGCTCTTATTTTTGCACCCAACCTCTACTTGCTTCCTCCATTGTTTATCATAGTAATTATTGACAAAAGTTATTGTAGTCTTGGTAAATATTTAAGTTGTGTGAACTATTGAGGATATAAGTAAGGTCTTGATAAAGTCACCCCCCCTCTTTTAAAGCATTGTTTAATTCTTAGTCATTTTCAGGGACAGTTTTTTTTTTAAACTTAGAATTAAATATGTATCAAACCAAGTGATTTTTTGTTGGTGATTTTCAAAATGACAAATTGCAATCAAACTTTTTGAGACAACACTCTATTATCTTTTCTTATCAAAAGTTTTGACTGCAATTTATCATTTTGAAAAACACCAACAAAAAATCACTTGACTTGTACATATACAATTCTTATTTTATTTTGTTTTTTAAATTGTCCCCAAAATCCACTAAAATTTTGAACGATGATGTAAAGGAGGAGGGTGGCAATATCAAAAAGGGGGTTATAGTATCAAGACCCTATAAGTATGGGACAACCTAACCCTTAGATGACGGATGGGTCATCGTGGCATGCCTTGCTTGTAGCAGTATATAATGTTTTTGCACATGGGCACCAATAGTATTGCTTCAAAAAGTTGAAAAAGTCAACACTACAAGCTGATCCCATGAAAATTGCAATAAGGGCAACTTGGGACCTATCACCGTGATTTTGAATTTTCTCACAACTTGGGATACCTAAAAATATGAGTGTATTTGATAAATTTTTTTTTTTACCTTCCGTGATGCACTAAGTGTTTATGATCATTTCTGGAAAAAAGTCAGATGAAAATAGCTTTTCTCTAGGTTACGGAATCTTTTTTAGAGCAAAGGACAATTTTCGTCCTCTTGGACATTTAGGGGCTAAATACACTGTTTGGTGTAGATGCAATATTTAGGGTAGGTTGCAGGGTTTCTTCTGCCCGTGAAATTTTAATGGAATTTTCACCCCGGGGTTGGGATAAAAGAAAAAGAAAGCAATGCCGGGAAAGATGGAGGCGGGGCCGTGAGTTTACTCACGTTCGGATTGGAACGGGAGTGGAGGAGGACGCGGCGGTTGCGGGTCTCGGGGAATGCGCTTTTATTTTATTTTTCGTGGGGGTGGGAGGTGGGCTTTAGTCGTGCACCAGTGGTTGCCAGCCAGTGAGAACTCTGGGTGAGGGCTTGCCCACCGACAGCCAGCAGTTCTGGACCTCATGTTTTGCTCCTGAGCTTGCTCGGGCTTGGCAGGGCATGGGCATGGCCAGCAGGGCAGAGGCAGACCAGCTTTTAAATTTTGTCTTTTCTCGTTGATCGCGCGGCAGGCATCCCACAATGCCAGCAGGGCAGTGTTTTTTTTTATAATGTTTTTGCCAAGGTACTAAGAAGGGTCCGGGAAAAATTTGAGATTTTTCGGTACATTTTCTTCAATTCCTATATTGAACCGGTTTATCAATGAGCTTTTTCAGTTATTTTCTCTATTTCATACTATTAGTTATTTTTTTAAATATTTTTGACTGGTTCTTAGCTGATGTTTATAAATTGCAAATGGTTTTTTCTAATTTCAATCGGCTAGCATTGAACTAGCAGTCAGTTCTTCCTAAATCTTGGTACTAAGATAGAAATACCATAAACAGTAAAAATATGTCACTTTAGCCTGAAGATATGGGGAATTTCTTGAGAAAATTAAGATCAATCTGTGGAAAAACAAGGATAAGGAAGAGTGCAAAAAAAAAAAAAAAAAAAAAAAAAACTCAAAAATGAATATTTTATGCAATATAAATGTGGATTTAGGGTTTGGGTTGATTCTTGTTTTATAGGTGCACATTAAACGGCTACCTCTAGAACCTTGTTCCAAAATAAGTTTGAACCAATCAAACGCAAGGAAATAGCATTTTTGCAAAATATTTCAAAATATTTTTTAGATCCAGCTATTGTTGGTTTCAAAACAATCTACTTCTCCAAGTAGAGGTCAGTACCCGTTTATGGTATTCCTACCTTAGAGCGATTGGTCACAATGATTTTTTTTGTATTTTTGCTGGTAAAGCGACATGCAGCCCATGGCTCATATAACTGCACATGCGTCGATGTGGGGCTGAGGTGGAAAAGCACTATTTGTTTCACCAACCAGAAAATGTGAGAGTTCATATATTTTCCATAGGGAAATTGAATTTGAGAATTTGGAATTCATATTTGGATTTAGAGACTTGACTTTAGTCATGGGCCTTGGAGTAGGATACAATTGAACAACAGAAAAATAGGGGGAAAATTATTACTATTACCCTTATTGGGGAAAACACATGAGCTTTTCCGCCATGGCCCCACATTGACGTATGTGCAGTAAATTGAGCCACAGCCCACCAGGGTTTAATTTTTGTTTTTGTCAAGGTAGAGCCACCACACCCCAGGATGCAGGCAGGTAAGGAAAATTTAGCTAAAATTGGAACCAAATGCATGATCTACGGAGGTTCATCCAAAAAAGTGCTAATATAAGCTACTTTCATCCAAAATTTGGCAAATTGGGATTTTGCTCCAAGAAGGATTTGACGATTACATCCAACTTTTGAAGTGGAAATCTTAATGTAACAATTGCCATCTAACTTTCAAGGTGAGATTTAGGCAAAAATTCACCAACAAATTAAACGCTGCACCCCACCATGTGATTAGGTAAAGAAAATTTGGATACAGTTGGATAGAATCAACCACATGTGCTTGTTCATCCATAAAATGTACTAATATTAGTAGCTTTCATCCAAAAGTTGGCAAATCTGGTAATAACTTGGGAAGGGATTTGGCAACTTCAACCATTTTTTCAATGAAGTTTTCTAGTGTTCCAATCGCCAATCTCGTTTTGAGGTAAGATTTAGGCGAATTTTTGCCAAGAATTTTTTTGCTAGCTTTAACCTTAGAAAGCGTGCAAGTAAGAAAAATTTGGCTAATGTTGGAAGGAATGAATGATGTGTGTAAGTTAATCTAACAAGTTTACTAATATAAGCTACTTTCATCAAAAAGCTGGCAAAGCGTATGATTTTTCAAGGAGACATATGGAAATTTCATCCACTTTTTGAGCCTAATTTCTCTATGTAGTGGTAGCCACAAGGATTTCAAGGTAAGATTTAGGCAAAAATTTGCCAATAGAAAAACGCTGCTAGCACGTAAGGAACATTTGGATAGAAATGGATAGAATGAACTTAACGTGAGCACATTCATCCACAACCTTTACGACAATGAAAACTGTAGGTCAAGAGTAGATTCAGCATAAAAGAATTTCCCAAAATTTAGCCTAATTTTTCTATAAATTATTCTCTAAAACATGCCCAATTCCAAACAAAACTAAAAACTAAAATGCCAAATATCATAAAAGTCATTAAGCTTAACTAACAATGGAGGGTCAAAGTGAATTCCAAGAGGGCTTAATCTACTTCAAACTCTATATTAAGGGCTAATTTTAGAAAGTTGAAGATGCTTAGAAAATGACTCGATTCTACTAACTTTTTTGATTAACCCTTGAAGGCCCAAGGCCTTTTTTGTGTGAAAGTCACTGAAAACTGCCACTTTGGGGGGAATGAGTAGAAAAGTAGGAAATAAAATTTGTTTTGCAAGTCCAACCATAGGATCTTGCCTTAGACTAGAAGAGGTACTTGTGGGAAAAAAATCAGCTCATTCTAGATGGAGAGGAGGGATATTTACATCTGAAGTGAAAAAAATAGGTTTTTTTTTTTCCGTGCTATTCAAAAAATTCAGAAGCCTTTGACCACTCTTACATGAAAAAAATTACTCTACACAAAGTTGAGGTGCATTTTTCCCAATCCATGTAGAAGACCAAGTTAGGTATGTGTGAGAGAATTTTCAAATCAATTGGAACTATACAACACATGGGAAAAAAATAATAAGTAAAAAGACGTAGAGAATGAGACAAATCACTACTTTTTTAAGAATTTAATTATTGAGATGAAAAATGCAAATCCCAATGGCTATAATGTTGTAATAAACAATCTACTTCCTTAGGTTTAGTTTTTATTCCAAAATTTTGAAAATTGTGGAAAATAAAGGACTTCAAAGTTTATTTTTAGAGTAGAGGATCCGTAACTGCCCACAAACTAAAACATCTCATAACATTCGTCTCATTGATTGAAATTGAATGATTCAAAACCTCCCTCATATAAAAAAATCTAAAGAACCAATTTCAGATTTTTTATTTAAAAAAAAAACAATTTTTAAAGAAGTTTTTGGGTTGCCCAAATTGCCCGGATTGCTTGGATTGCCCTCCATCCCTTGGGTTGCAGAAATTCTTGCATAACTTTTTTGTCAAATGTTAGAATGAAGAAAAAATTAGATGTCCGCACAGGTCTTGGAACTCCCCAACTTCAATAAAAGTTTCAAAAAATCACACAAATTAGTTTAGCTATAGGTACATGCCCAAAATCCATTTGTCCCCCAAGGGGATAGTTGGGCTTTTAGGGGTTAACCCCTAAAACCTTGTTGTCCCCTCCAGGGACAAATGGGAATTTGGGAATGTACCTACGGCCTCAATTTTTGTCCTGATTTTTTGAAGCTTTTATTGAAAATAGAAAAACACGTTAGCTTTTGGGGAATATAGTTTTTGTTCCAATCCATGCCTAGGGGCAAAAGTTATGCTTAGATAAGCAAAAGTTATGGAGATTGGGCAGAATTTTTTTTACAATTTTGTTTTTTGTTTTTTTCCTCACAGGTTATAATTTTTTCTATATTTGAAACTTTGATTCATTCCATTTGGACTAGTTATGAGAAAGTTATGGACAATCTTGTTTTTTGAGCAATTCAAGCATCTTGTTGAAAAAATATCTTATAAACTTCATTTTTGAATGCAAGTTTTACTTTTTTCAAAAAAATTGTTGGAAAGGGTAAATTTTTCTTTTTAGAACAATCTCACCATTGGGATTATTGTGTTTCAATTCCATTGCAGGGTTATTAACTATTTAAGTTTTTGTTCAATCTCATACCTTCTTCTACCTTCTTTTTTTAAAGTATGAAAATTAAGTATTTTTTGTTACGGTTTTTTTCCAAAGATTCTCAACTCAATTTTCCACAATAAAAAAATAAACCTCAAAATTGTGTGGTTCAAAAATTTGAAGTTAAAAATGTTCAAAGTCAAATAATCTAGTCTTGCACGGTGCAAAAAAGTTTGTTTTTTACATTTTAAACGCAAATATCTTGCAATTGGTGCGGTTATAATTTTTGAGATTTTATTTCCACATCCTTATATTAGTCTAGTACAATTTCCTATGGTTAGGTATGCAAAAAGAACAATTTTCATTTTACTCTTTGCAATAGATAATGGCAGTTTTGAGTGTCTTTTGACAAAATCAAGGCCCCGAGGCTTTAGGGGTTAAATGCCATATAACAACCCTTTTTGAAAGGGAATTGATATGCGTACCACACCTTCTTGACTATTCCACCACACCGCAAGGTAAATTTTAAATTTCTACTATCAAAAATCTGAATTTGAGAATTTGGAATTCGGATTTGGGCTTAGAGACCTGGATTTTGTTTAGAACCATAAAAAAATGTTGTAATTGAACAACACCCAATGAAAAAGCTTAGAGCAAGGAAAAAATATTATTTTTACTTTTGTTTATAAAAAAATAAGCTTTTTCTTTGGATGTTGTTCAATTAGAATTTCTTTTGTGATTCTAGACAAAGTCACAGTCTCTAAATCCAAATCTGAATTCCAAATTCTCAAATTCAGCTTTTTGATGGTAGAAATCTAAAATTTACCCCAGGGTGTGGTGGGATAGTTAAGAAGGTGTGATACGCATATCAATTTCCTTTTTGAAAACGCAAAATCTTTACCTAATTATGGAATTTGATGGTAAATTAGTTTTTAGTCAAAAATAATCAATTCGGCATCAACCTGCCAAATCTGCTCTCAACCTACAGTAATGTGTTTAGGTTGCCCATACTAATTTCTTGACATTCTAAACTATTTAAATTTTCATTGTTGCTATAGTAATTTTCACCAAAAGTTAATGTAACAAACAATTCATAAAGGGCCTAGCAACAACAATGAAGTTGCAAGAAAAAACTAGTGACGTCCAAGTCATAAACCACTTGAAATCCAATCTAGAGAGTTGCATGCCCCTCCAAGTGGCCAAATGATGAGTCATGAGGTAATTTACCAAGGTGTGAGTGCTCAAACCTCCCCCTTGAGAAGTAAGCGCAAGCACAACCAAGTTCTAACAGAAATTGGAAAATGAGCCTAACATAAAGATTTGGCAAGAGGGTGGGTTTGGTTATAGATTTCCAATTAAAAGATGCCTTCCAAGCAATGGATCTTCCTAATGAGTCTACAACATATAATGATGAACAAAAGTGGAGTATTCCTACTATGGAATCAGATGTCAAAACTAAGTAAACCAATTGAATAGAAGATGGAAGTTATCATACCTAATTGTGGGGTCCTACGTATCTTGTGGTGTGGTCGTTGATGGCCTCCATTCTTCCTTGGATAAGGACGTGGTTGTAGAATGGACTAGAGAGTAACTCTACTCTTTGTGGACGAATAATCACAACATGTTGCGTGGATTGGTTGGTCAACCCACACCAACAGACCGGCCTACCTTTTGGGTGTATGACAAATAATCACAACATAAACCAGATGCCGGGGAAGTAATTAGAAGTGAAGGTACTCACCTTTAAATAACTCAATTAGTATTGAAAGGCGCAAGGTAATCATTAGTTTAGGTAGTGGGCACAAGATGACGGGTTCATTATCCCAAATACCAAGCTATGACGCAAATGAGAAAAATATAAAAAAAAGAAGTAATTCAAGGGTATTTAGGAATCAATATTTAACATCAAACTTGAATGACCCTTGTGGGATAATCCCATTAGGCCAAGAAAGTTGGTGAAAAATATTAATGGACACACCTTCCTTTTTTTTCTCTTGTTTTTTCCCTTTTCTAGATTTTAGTTTAGCCTGGGAGTTGGGCCGGAGCACCAAGCTTGGGCCAGTAGGACCAGAGTTCGGAGCAGGACCAACAGTCGGTGAGGGGACCAGGGTCTGGAGGGAGAACCGGCAGAGAGGACCGGCCAGGGAGGACCGGTGGGGAGAACTGGCAGAGGGGGTCCGGGCTGGGTATCGGCAGCTGCCGTCGGGGGAGCGCTGGGGGCAGCGGCTGCCGACTGATGAGCTTCACAGAGAGTGGGGGTCGACTGATGAGAATTCTCAGGCTGGGCCAAGCAATCTGAGAGCTGTGAACTGGCTTCGAGAGAATGCTTAGGACTGGCAGCCTAGACTGATGAAATTGACGGGGGCTAGGGGGCTAGGATGAGCAATTCGGAGGGCCCTGAGCAGCTTCGAAAGAATGCTTAGCAACTAGCAGCTGCTGACTGATGAAATGGACAGGGGACAAGCTGAGCAATTTGAGAGCTGTGAGCAGCTTCAAGAGAATGCTAGCAGCTAGACTGATGAGCTTCGCGGAGAGGGTAGGCTAGATTGATGAAATTGACGGGACTGGCCGAGCAATTCGAGAACTATAAGCTACTTTAGAGAATGCTAGCAGCTGACTGATGGGCTTCTCGGGGGACTAGAGGGCTGGCCGAGCAATCTGAGAGCTGTGAGCTGCTTGAGAGAATGCTAGCAGCTAGCAGCCAGACTGATGAAATCGACATGAACTAGGGGGGTCTAGGATGAGCAACTTGAGAGCCGTGAGCTGCTTGAGAGAATGCTAGCAGTTAGACTGATTTAATTGATGGAGGGGGGCTAAGGGGCTAGGGGGCTAGGATGAGCAATTCGAGAGCTGTGAGCTGCTTCGAGAGAATGCTAGCAATTGCTGACTAATGAAATTGATGGGGGACTGGTCGAGCAATTCGAGAGTTGTGAGCTGCTCGAGAGAATGCTAACAGCTGACTGATGGGCATCTTGGGGACTAGGGGGCTGGCCGAGCAATCCGAGAGCCATGAGTTGCTCAAGAGAATGCTTAGCAACTAGCAGCCAGACTGATGAAATTGACAGGGAACTAGGCCGAGTAATTCGAGAGCTGTGAGCTTCGAGGGAATGTTGAGGGCTTAGCAGTTGCCAACTGATGAGCTTCATTGAGGTAGTGAGCTGGCCCGATGAGCTCCTCGGTGTGGGTGATGGTCACAAGCTTAGCACAAACTCGTGAGCTTGGGCAAGGCCACTGGCTGAGGGAGTTTGAGGAACTATGTGATGTGTGAGAGAGTTTCAAGGGAATCAAGAGCGCTGGCTGAAGCTGAGCTTAAAAGATTCCAGTAGAGCTGTTAGGAGGGCTTGTTTTGGTAAGGTGATGATGTTCTGGCAACAAAATGGTAAGCTACAAGGTAAGATAGGATGCTATCCTAATGGTGAACTCTAGAGATCACTAATGGCCACATTAATTAACTAAGACTTCTAAAAAGTGCGGAAAAGCGGCATTGCTAATCATAATCCTACTTCCTAAGGGTTAGTAAGAGCACTTGCAATTGACAACCAAATCCTTAGTTTCTCCTACTAGCTTGAAGGGTTCAATCATCCTAAGCTCAAAAAAAATCCTAGACACCATGCAATGAGAGGTACTCTAGTAAAGGTGGCACACAATGAAGCCTAAGGAGGATGAGGGGCTATGGTTCTAAGAGGGAAATGTGACAAGTAATGAATTCCAATGGAAGGTGACAAAGAAAAGAGTACAAGTGATGAGTGGAAGTAAAGAGTGATGGTTTGGGAGGAGGTGGGCCTCTCTTTATACATTTGGAGGAGGACACCTCAGCCCTCTATCTAGGGGATCCATAAATCCCTTGAAATCTACCTAAAATCTAAGAAAAACTCAAAATGGATGAAATCTGGATGAAATTGGCATAAGTTTTGGAGCGTAACTCCAAATGACAAAAAGATGGTGCCATTGGATTCCTTGACCCCAAAATAATTGGTTTTGGTTATTCAAACTTCCAATTCTAAACTACAAGTCATCAGGAATCTTTAAGGGAGGGTTAAGGGTGGATGGATGAAAAACCCAGAATTTGGAATTCATCCCAATTTGTGAAATTGACTTTCCGAGATCGTCTAAAGTTGTTGGGGGAGTTGGAAAGCACTCCTTGCTTTTGTCAATTGGACTCTAGTTAGTTGATATTCTGCAATTGGATGTTGCGTGAATTCTTGATGTCAATTGGCAATTGTTGTTTAGGGCCTTCTCGCTATCAGAACGACTTCAAACTTCGGGAAATGTCTTGAATCCTTGAGAAACTCTTTCTTGAATTTTGGTGGCATTTTATTGCCATTTGTCAACCTCCTTGGTCGAGGTTGATTATTAGTTTAGCAAGTTTGACTGCTTGGAATCACGCCTTTTGAGAAGCGGAAGGTATTGAGACCCTTGGGTATGACTAATCTACTCCTAAACTAACCTTTTCTAATTAGGTTGGTGAGGACTTTTGGAGGGGATCCCAAACCCCATGTAGCATTTCCTAAACTAAACCTCTCTAATTATGCTAGTGGGAACTTTTAGAGGGGATCCCAAGCCCCATGTAACACTACTAATCTACTCCTAAATTGACCCTTTCTAATTAGGTTAGTGGAGACTTTTGGAGGGAATCCCAGGCCCCATGTACTTGTGTCACTCAAACTAACTAAATCCTACTAAATCTCACTAAATCACTCCTAATGACTTATCAAATGGAGTAGGGTAAATAGTGTAGCGCTAACCATTTGGTTTAACTAAACTAAATCAAATGGCTATTCCACTTATATTAATGTAATTTTGACGCTAAGTAAAACAAAAAATAAATTCAAGACTCCTGGTGCTAAATCTGGGACTTACATTGCCGTGAGTCATTTTAGACACATTTTGTGTTCAAAATGACTCACAATAGTCATAGTGCTGAGTCAAGAAAGGGCCTTTTTCTTGTAGTATAAATTGGACACAGTCTATGGATAGTTGTTAGTGTTAGAAATGAATAGCACTATTAAGGAAGACTTATTTAGATTTTTTTATTTAACCCCTTAAGCCTTGAATATTGTTTTTTTTTGTAACATGGCAATTTTGGGCTGAATAGTTCTTGTAAAATAATAAATATTTTTTCACAAAACTCTTAGAGGATGTGTCCGAGGAGTAGCTTTCTAGTGCAACAATTTTCAAGAAATGAGCATTTAGAAGAAATTTATTCATGTAATGAATATTAAAAACTCAAATTGTTTGTTAGTGTATAAAAAATCCACAAAAAAAATAACTTGCTATTTGAAATGAAAATATTTGAAAACCAATTTCAAGAAGACGATACATCAATTATGCATTTGCAAATATTTAGTTGTGGAATTGCTTTTGTCTTTGAAACACTCACAAAGGATACTAATGACATAATAATGAAGCAAAAGAAAGTGCTAAAAGAAGTTTTAAAATTAAATCATGTTCGTCTTCAAACTTCAATCATTGATTTTTATGCAAGTAAACAAGCATAAGATAATAATAGAGTTAGTTTTACTTACATCAAAAATGATGCTAAACTTTTAATTGTGAATTTTATGCACAAAATAGCCTAAATTTTGGATCCGTTTATCTTTCCAAGTCAAACTACACAACTTTTTTTTTTTAAATTTTCAAAAAATATAGCAAGTCAAAAAATAATGTTATATAAAAACATGCACAAAGAAAAAAGTGGTGGATAGTTTGGGCGTTTGCATCACAAATGAAGTGAAGTAAAACAAATTTGTTGTGCCAAAGCAAATTTTACAACAACCTTTGGCATTTTTTTGGTAAGCACTATTGAACTATTTGAAGAAGATAATCTTTTTAATATGTAGTAAGTATTATAAGATATGTTTAGTTGTATTACGGTTGACGTGAATTTTTTTTAATGTTATAATATAATGTCATTATAAATACAAGTCAATACTTGAAATATTGACCAAAATTCCCTTTCTTTGAACTGCAAAATATCAACAAATTTTGTAGGATTAAATATTTAGGGTGGTTGTAAATACCAAACTATCAAGTAATATGATTGCAATCATATATTAGTTGTGTGAGCATATAAGGAAAATGGAGAATGCAAAGCACATTTTATGCACAATTATAGTACAAATATAGAGTGAACTTGTAAAAAGAATATAGATTTAAAAAAAAGTTTTTTAACAACTAGAACGCAAATATAGTGCTCCTTCAAAATAATACATTCACACCAACTTCAAAAAGTAAATGCAACAAAAGTTGATGTTTAGGGCAATCCATTATAAAATGAGAAAATCACTTCTGTAAGAATTAGTAGAATTTCAAAAATAACAAGCGTATGTTATATTGTAAGTTGTTTATTAGTAGTAGCATTGCAATAGTAAAGCAAAACTAGTCATTTCCATGAACAACTAAGCTACTACTATGTAACATTGATATTGGAGAGTGTCCTCTATATCATCAATTTCCTCTTTTTATTGATTGACAATCCACCAATGAAAAAAATGTAAAGAAACAACTATTACTAGTTTCATTTGTTGCAAGTGTTTCTCCATTCTTTGTAATTGCAAACGTGGAGTGCCTTACAATTGTCAACATTCTAAGTCAAATTATGTGCGCTCAATTGTTTTTCAAGTCAAACTTCTTATATTTAGGACACACAATTATATTTTAGTTGGTAAGATTGAACAACTTTTTGTTTTTAGTGTCATAGATGCTATATCAAGATTTCTTTATTTGGATTCTTTTGTTTAAGAGGCAGACATATTTTTAGTTTGTCCTATTTTAGGCATGGAATTGTAAATGTTTAACAATAAAATGAAGTAAAATGTAATTGTGGTTGATTTCTATTGTTAGTAGGAGACACGGTTTCAAAATAAATACAAAATTCCTTAAATAGTAAATTTGATTTTGAAGTTCATTTTATCTTCAATTACCTTTATTATCTACTGATTCTACTCACTATTTACAAAATTGTCTTTGCAACCATACATAACACTACAAGAAAATGGGTATTTTATGACTTTGATTATGTCTCTTGTGAGTCATTTATTATTCTAAATGACTCAAGACAATCATAAGTCATAGTCATAAAATGCCCATTTTGTTATAGTGTAAGAAAGTAAATGAACAAACACCAACTCAAATATTCATATGGAACATGATTATTTGAATGATTGTGTACTACATAATTGTAAGTCTTTAATTAATTGACAAATACTATGCTTTTTTCTTTTTCTTTTTAACAAGTATAGTAAGTCTTCATTTTTATTTAAGCACATTACTACTCATATTGTTTTTAAGTTTGTAAATCTTATAAACTCCTTAATATTATCATTAAAAACTACCAATTTTCACTTTAAGTCACTAAATTAGCTTCAATCAAAAATTACATATATATTAGGGTCCCTTTAGTGGTACATTGATACATTGGTACATTAGTGCCGAGTACAGTAATGCCTGGTACATCAATGCCTAGTACATTAGTGTCTGGCTCATAGGGCATGTACATTAGCGCCTTGTACATTAGGGCATGGTACATTAATACATTAGTGTCATGATATAACAGCAAATGTAAGCCTCTCTTTCTCTACCTCATTATTGTTAGTTATTTAAGAAAAATCTATCTCAACTTGTGCTCTAACTTGCATCCTAAACATAATATTCAATAATTTGGAAAAAACCCACTTTTGGGACTTTTGAGTTTTACATCCTCAAAAGAGTATTTAGTGAGCACTCTTTTGAGCAAGTAAAATTCAAAAATCCAATAAACCAAAATTTTCCCAAATTAACGAATATTGCATTCTTATCTCTAATTTACAATCAACATTTTCCCTCTCTTTGCCAATGCTATCCTTGTGGCACATCCTTTGTTTTGTTCTTTTTCATTACATATATTCTTTTTGCGTAGTCATCCTAGCCAACTTCTCACTAAGATGCCACATTTATGTAATGCCGAATATTCATTTAATTTTGGACTATGCAAATCATTGTAATCTCCCAATAAATTTTCAAAACATCAAAACACCTTTTGAGATATAAGTCGTACATGAGAAACCTCTTGATGTTTTGTATACATGCATTACAAAGTAAAACAAATATTTTTTTGGAGCTAAAACCTAACCCTAAACTCTTTTTTTTCCAAAACTAAAAAAACACATGATTCACAAACACATGAAATTTGTGTATAGACAAGCAAACTCATAGATAAAAATTGCCACACTAGTCCCCTGAAACTATTAAATTATATAAAAATCAAACCGTGTAAAAACTATTAACAATGCACCAAATAATCTAATAGATGAACTCACATTTAGAAGATTTTATTTGTAGGTTTTTACTTTGATTAATTACATTTTAGGGTACTTTCCAGCATGATTTTGATTTGAGGACATTATAGCTAAGAAATTTATTTGAATTAATATTGCTCCTAACTAGATGTTGAATAAAACAAAATCATCATATGATTTCAGTTCACAAGCTAAAGCCAATTATGAGACGTAACCCTTTTTGGCAAACCAGGTTGAGACCATGTAATCTTAAAGACTTGTGACGCTAGCAAAAACATAAATGGATAAAGAGGATTATGACTCTACACCACAAATCCTTTTTTGATTGCCATGTTTCATGAGACAATAAAATACTCAAAAATGGAAGTGAGTGGAGAGAATTATAGAGATGCTTCATCCACAAGTAGAAAACATGCCCAAATTCAACAATCCAAACCAACTCGAGTAGTCCTAATCAACCCAACTTTGTTCAAAACGTCCAAATCAAGACAATCCAAATCAACAAAATAGTGTTGATTTGGGTTCCATTTTCTAGTGGTGATTAGTGGTTTATGTCAAATTACATATACGTACGTCCTATGAAGTTGATTGTCAAAAGTATGGTTCCAAAGAATAGCATCTTTCAGAGTTGGACATTGTGTACTCATACACATAAACAATGGTGTTTGAAGACAATGTTCATAAAATGCAAAAAAATGTAATATGCAAATTGAACTTTTGTATGGATATTTGGAACGGCTTGGTCAAACAAGCAACTTGGAAAGACATTGTATGCTTTGACCCAATGTTTGGGGAGATTTAGAGCTTCCATGATAAAAATCAGACAATTCTCATTTTCAACTAGTTTCTTGAGCATGCACTGGATATTGCCTATGTACTAGCATTATAGTATAGAGTTTCCTGAGAATATAGCCAGTTTTTTATCTAGTTGATTCAGATTTCAAAGGTTTTTTTTTTCCTTTAGATTTAAACTAATTTCTTCAACAATTCATTTGGCTAACTTGTTATAGTCTTTTTGGATCTCCCTGCTCATTGGTTTGACCTCATGGACAATAAGGAGGATTGCTTTCCTCCCAACCCATAATTCTTTGCTCTCTATTCTTTGTAGTGAACAATACCAATTAGTAAAGACTCATACCACTTGTTTGAACAAAATGTCATCAACTTGTGCGCGTTCATCTATAAAAAAATTTAAATCTTGTCAGCAAGTTCCATTCAGATATCAATAAACCTATTCTTTTAAGGAGACTAGACAATTTTATCCATTTAATTTTTACATCCAATTTTTATGGTCTTAGTACATCCTAAACACTCTCTAACCCATCCACATATTATTAGCTCCCGGGTGTAGTGGAAGGTAAATTGCAGTCACAATCACGTCAAGTGGACAAGCAAACAATACTCCGTCTCCATCATTGAATGCAAGACTTGTGCTATCAAACTCAAATCTGTACTAAATTATGGGATTTTGGGATGTACATGTACAGTTGATAAAGACAACGGGAGATTGGGATGTACATAGTTGATAAAGACTACGGGATGTGGAATGTACACAATTCAAAAAGACACATATCTTTGTTTTGCAGGTCAAAGAACTTGTATAATAAAAAGTATAATTAAAGTGTTTTTGTCTTACATCATAATTTTGCAATTTTTATGAAATCCCTATCAAGCAAACCAAATTTTAATTACAAAAAGCCTAAATTCCATTTTTGATGATAAATTTTCTATTAAATTCATGATAATTGAATGAAAAACATTGGTGATGAATTTTGAGATTTGATTGCATGTGTTTGTAAGAAACATCCTTATGCACATCTTCCATCCTAAATCAAACCCCCTTAAGTAACAAAAAAATGATCTACAAGGAATTCCATATGACTTATGGTTTGCCCAAATTTTATAAAATACTATTTTTTAAAATTTTAACGACCTTTTCACCAAGTGAGCATAACATCTTGTTGAGATGTACAAAGTTTGTCACCTTATATGAGTCAAATAAAAAAAATGATCATCATAAATTAAGAAATTATTATTTTACAAAATTTGGGCAAACCACAAGTCACATTGAATTCCTTGTAGATCATTTTTTTTTACTTAAGGGGGTTTGTTTTAGGATTGAAGGTGTGCCTAAGTATGTTTCCTACGTACCCATGCAATCAAATCTTAAAATTCCATCACCAATGTTTTTCAACTAATTATCATGACTTTAATACAAAAATTCATCAAAAATGGGCTTTATACATTTTTTACACTAAAATTTGGTGTACTTGTATAGGATTGCATAAAATTTAGAAAAACTATGATGTGAGACAAAAAAACATTAATTACACTCTATAATAAACAATTTCATTGACCACCAAAACTAATTGTATGTGTCTTTCTCAATTGATATTGTGCATCCTAATATCCCGTACTACAACTTTGAGCTTGACAGCATACGTTTGCATTTGATGATGGAGGTAGAGTATTGATGACAGAGACGGAACACTACTTGCTCATCTACTAAACCATATCCATGACATAATTGTGACTTGGAGTTTGACAGCTCAAGTCTTGCATTTGATAGAGATAGAGTAATGCTTACTTATCTAGCACATGATTGTGACTATGCACCCTTGATCTGATAATAAGTGGACCCGCTAGTACAATATGGTTGTCAAGCAAATATAAGAGGGGCTTTTATTCATCAAGCATGGTCATTTTTGTTTTATTCGTTACTATCATCATTTGAACTAAATTTATAGTAAAATGTATGCACGTAAGGAAAACATAAACAAAATTTCATCAACTTTTGCACAATATTCCGTAAAAAATGTCAATAAACCTACTCTTTCTAAAGAGACTTGACAAGTTCATCCATTTAGTTTTTAAGTTTGATTTTTTAATGTTAGCAAATCTCAAACACTTTCTTACTTGTCCACATATTATGAGCTCTTGGGTGGAAGGTACACTCACAATCTTATCAAGGATGAGTAAACAGTAGTCTATCTCCATCAAAATGCAACAAATTTCAATTTCCATCAAAATGTAAAAGTTTTCTAGTCTCCATCAAATTGCAATGGTTTTCAGTCTCCATCAAATTGCAACAGTACGAGCTGATTCAAATACGTTCCGCTTGCCTTGCAGGTCAAAGAATTCACACAATATAGAGTACAGATGCTTTTTCTTTAACATCATGGTTTTGTAGTTCTTATCAGTAATCCCAGTCAAGCATACCAAACTTTAGTTTCAAAAAATCTAAATCCCATTCTTGAAAAAATAAAATTGTATTGCACTCATGTTAATTAGTTAAAAAACATTGGTGATAAATTTTTGAGATTTGATTGCATGGGTATGTAGAAAACATCCTTGTGCACATCCTCCATCTTAAAACAAACCCCATTAAGTACCAAAAAACAAAATCTACAAGGAATTGAATGTGATTTATGGTTTGCTTAAATTTTGTAAAATAAATGTTTTAAAATTTTAACTACCTTTTCACCAAGTAAGCATTACATCATGTTGAGATGTACAAAGTTGTTAACCCTAATGGATCTCTAAAAATGGCTTATTTAAGTGCTATTCAATATTGAATAGCACTTGAACAAGCCATTTTTGGAGATGAATTAATACCTCAAATTGGAGATTTACAAATTAGTTTTCAATCTAATGAGTTTTAAAATCTCAAATACATCTCCTAAAATGGCTTGTTGAAGTGCAATTCAATATCAAATAGCACTTCAACAAACCATTTTTGGAGATGTATTAGCACCTTAGACCAAAGGTTTTAGTAGTTGGGACCTCAAAGCTCATCAAAATGTGAATAAATCTAAGAAGCTTTGGTCCAAGATGAGATTTTCTTCAAAGATAGCTTGCTATAAGCTATTCAATATCAAATAGCACATTTTAAGGTAAATGATCATTGTATTTGAGATTTTACACCTCATTAGATTATAAACAAAACTTAAAATCTACTCAAAAAATGGCTTTCTACAAGCTATTTGATATCAAGTAGCCCTCAACAAATACTTTTTCAAGTGGGAAAAAAGGTTTTTTTTTAAAACTAGAAATACCAAATAGCCCTCAACGATCACTTTTTCAATTGAAAAAATCTATATAATTTTTTTAAAATGAGAAAAAAAAAAGTCCAGAAAAGGTGTTGAAGAGGGCTATTTCATATTAAATAGCCATCGGCGATCACTTTTTTAATAAAAAAAAATCTATTTTATTTTTTAAATTAGAAAAAAAAATCAATTTTTTTTTGAAGAGGGTTATTCCATCTGAGTAGCCATTGACCAGCACTTTTTCAATTGAAAAAAAAATCTATTTTTTAAAAATGAGTTAGAAAAAAAATCAAAATAAGGTGTTGAAGAGGGCTATCCAATTCCAAATAGTCCTCTTCAACATTTTTTTTTCCTTTTTTTTAAATCTTAAAAAAAATTAGATTTTTAGGTTGTTTTTTTCAACTGAATATGTGCTTTTCGATATCAAATTGATTTTTTTTTATGGCCAACGCTCTTTGTAAATTCAAACTTCAAAGTTGATTTAAATGAATAAACAAATAAAACATTGCATATGGAAACACACATAAACAATGTGATGCCAATGTCTAATGCAAGTTGATTAAATTACTTTTGAAGTTTAAAACTTGGAGTTTGCCAAGTATATTGTGCAACTTTTTTTATTAAAAAGCGATCTTACAAAATTGTGGCAAATTAATCTAAATTCCTTACTATTCATGTTTGATGATTTGTTTTATATAGATTAGTTGGGCTTTAACAACCATTAGTCAAAAAGTAAAGTACATAAGCAAATAGTAAATTGCCCAAATACGCTTGGCTTAATTGTCATGTATCTGCCATATGATGTTTAAATAAACTTGCTCTACTACGGGTTGTTAATAATGGTAGTGATGGATTACAAACAGTTATTTCAAGCCAAATAGACAAATTTCTTTTCTGTGAACCATAAGCTCATTATCAAAAAAAAAAAAAACTTTGGATGCATAATATAGTTTCAATGCTAGTCTTGTCATCCTTGATGTGCTCAACTATTGCAGGCAACTATGCTTGTTGTGCAAGTGAGTATTTATTGAATTAAATACAAAATGGCTTGCTATTACTTTCTTTATAGTATGAGTAACAAATTTGATTCATTTTAAGAGCCTTCCTAGTTTCAAAGAGACTAAATAAAACCTTAAAATGTCTCATTGAGAGGGCTTTAACATTCATCTATTTTCATCCAAATTGAATTTCATTCATTGAAATTTTTGGATGAAAATATTTTTACGTTCACTTTGAATTTTATTCATCAAATTTTTTAGATGAATTTTTAATTTACATCCTCAATTTTTTGCTATTAAAAAAATACCATGTCAACATTTGTGGTGCCATTATGAGACTAAAAATTAAAGATCAAAAAATAAAGATCCAAAAAAGGTTTGCTGCTCAAATCAAATTGCTCAACACTCAACATTTGTCCTTCACCACTCATACTCTAGCAACCATGGGCTGAGTACAAAATGATGTTTGTATAGATCACTATTTAGTAAATGCAATTACTTTTGGAATTAGGAATTTTTTGTAATGTGCAGGTAAATTTGGCAAAATATTAGATTTTCACTCACCACGTTTATTAAATCACATGGAAATAAAGTATTACTTTTTTGAATCATATGATTTTCTGACAACAACTACAGCAATTGATAGAAGGAAATTGATATGTGTACCATACCCTCTAAACTACTGTACCACACCCCCGGGTAAATTTTAGATTTCTACCATCAAAAAGTTGAATTTGAGAATTTGGAATTCAGATTTGGACTTAGAGACCATGATTTTGTCTAGAACCGTAAAGAAAGTTGCAATTCAACAACGCCCAACAAAAAAGATTTTTTTTACAAACAAAAGTGAAAGTAATAGTTTTCTCCCTAGCTAAACTTTTTCATTGGATGTTGTTGAATTGCAATTTTTTTATGGTTCTAAACTAAATCATGGTCTTTGAGTCCAGATTTGAATTCCAAATTCTCAAATTCAGCTTTTTGATGGTAGAAATCTAAAATTTTCTGTGTGGGTGTGGTATAATAATTGAAAGAATGTGGTACACATATCAATTCCCTTGATAGAATTAAACTCTATCTCGAATAGCCAAAAATAAGCATAGTTTTAGATGTTCAACATGTGTACGATAGTCAAGTTTGACACCGAGCACTCAAGCTGTTGAGTCTTGTACTCGATTTGTAGGAAATTTTTGTTAAGATATGTTTTACAATGTACTCAATTGACGATAGTAACACTTTCATTTTAAAAATCATGAGAAATCTGACCATTCTAATAGAATATATGCACACTATATAAAGTTTTTGCAATCATGTGTGTTGATCTTAACGTCAATATACTCAACCACTCTTACGAAAAGCTCAATCCAACAATTTCTGCTTTCATGCATAGAGTCAAGTTCCTACCATACACTGCTAAACAACCTAAGAAAATGAACCTTGCTCATTGCTAGCCTGAAATTGATTAAGTTTGTCTTCGATCAACTTTAGCCACAGGTTGTTGCTTGGGAAGAGTTCCACTAAATGTGTTATTTGTTGATTTGGGAAAAAGCATACAAAGTGGGATTTCTAGCTTTTTTTTTCCACAAAACGCCATATTCATTAAATTGGGAATTCATTGGCTATTTTCTAATGAAATGAGATATATATCATCCACAAACAAGCTCTTTTGGATAGAAAGTTCATTAACTTCTGAAATTTTGGATAGAAGTTCATTAACTACACCAAATAGTGCATTTAGGTTGCCCCACACTAATGGTTGACCATGATTGAATTTCACATGATTTACAACTTGAACTTTGTTAATTTATTTTTTGGCAACTTTGTAGTGGTTGGAAGACCCTTTAAATTTTGTTTTCTTGCAGTAATTAGTGATGAAAATCATTTTTACAACAATAAAAGTGTAATATATGAGAATTAGTGTGGGGCAACCTAAATGCACTCTAGTTTGTTGGTTTCAGACTTTAAGGTGACCTCCTTCATTTGAATTAAGGTGGCAATTTTGAATTACAGTGAGGTACAAAATGGTACCCATCATTTTCCCAAATTAATGAATATCACATTATTGCCTTTGCTGCCTCCCCTCCCTCCTCATCCACGACCCCTGCTCTTCCAGACCACGGCTCCATCAAAACACAGCGCTAACAAACTACTACAGAAACCTGTAAGATTCGCTCAATTTTGGTCGAGTTTGAAAAATAAAAACTTCTCTAGAAGCGCGCTTGTAGTCACAGATTGCCTTTTTGTGGCCTCATTTTCGTCATGAACTTACCTTAAGCTACTATTCAAAATATGTTTTGTTAGAACTGTTAGTCATAAAAGTAAAAGCATATAACACTTCAATTATGGATTACCATAATGAATGGGAATTTTCAATTTTGCATACGACATGACTGTGTAAAAGCACTCTGCTAATAAAAAAAATTGACACATGAAAATGCACTCTTACCGGCTGGGTATGATTTTTTTATCGATGTTTTGCATAGCTTGTTGAAAGACTCATCCTAAGATAGGAGGCTCAAATTCTGCTCTGGTTCTAACTGCGTGCACAGTCTAAGCATGCATAACATGTTCCTTTGAATATCAATTATTATCATTGATGAGTTAGGTAGGCTTAGATGATCAATTTATGGACCTCCCCTACCTTATTGATTTTTTTCTTGAATTTTTCAAAACCTCGATGTACTCCACACCCTTAAACGGTCAAGGTATGGGTGTGTACCTACACTGAATATTGCGATTAGGTTGGCCTAGACTATTTTCTTGACATTTTACATTATTTAAATACTTATTGTTGCTACAGTAATTTTCATCTATAATTCATGCAATAAACATTTTTTTTTAAATTTAGCAACAACATCAAAACTCCGGACCAACAAACTAGCTGCTTCCAAGTCTTTAACCATGTGAAATCCAAATTTTTAGAGAGTTGCATGCACCTACAAGTGGCAAAGTGATGAGTCATGAGGTAATTTTCCAAGGCAACCTGATTGATAAGGCAACCTAAATGCAATTGTCAGTGTACCTTATTGCAGTCAATGCAGGTCCGGATCACAGTCCTCGTCCAAGTTGTAGCTAGATCAAAGTTGAAGGTGTGCAAGTCTTGTGAGTTGACATTCAGACTTCTGAAGCAAGAAAATTGGGTTGCATTACTTAGTAGTAAAAACCACCACACACAAAAAAGCAGGCCATTTTAAAGGAGCGCAGGGGATGGCGTACTGGACAAGAACAAGAGCACAAAGGTAGTGTGCTCATAAACCGTCCATGTAAGGGACGTACTTAAATTTTGAGGAGGTAAAACTTTTTGAACTATTCTTTAGTAAATTTTCCTTCAAAAATAAGAAGAATTGACATCTAATCCAAGTTGTTTCATATTTTTTGGAACTTTGTGGAATTAGCTATGAAATTTTGAAGTGTAAAGGTCATAGGTCTCTAAATTTGCCCCCCTCCTTAAATGTACATCACCTGTACATTGTTGAGAGGTTATGAAAAACAACATATACAAGCAAAGTACATTTAGTGAGGTGAGCGATTTTAGAGCATGAGCGGAATATGAGAAGACTACCTAACAAGAAACTGGGGCTCCAAGACAAGGTGGAGGGGCAAGAGATTGCAAGGCAATAAAACAAAAGTTTATGAAGCAACAAGTTTCACAACAAGGAGGGGCAAAGGATTAGAGCAGCACAAAACATGTGATTGTGAGGACTACATGGAGTGTAGGGTGCAGTGGTATTGGGAGGCAAAAAATGCGATATTTGTTAATTTGGGAAAAAAAAAGTAATTTTGGGACTTTTTGATTTTGTGTTTTTAAGAAGTTTCATGTGATTTAGAGTGAATTTTATGATGAGATCTTCAAAGACCTTACATGGCAATGATGAAATGTTTTGAAATAGTTGTTCAAAAACTCACTTTAAATCACCAAAGCATTTTAATAACTATAAAACATCATATTTCTAAAACTTGTTTTGGGAAAGACTATCACCCAAATTAACAAATGTAGTTTTCAAAGGATTAAAGGAGTGTCAACAAATAAAGAGATTTCAAAAAGTGGTGTGTAGGAGGAAGGGAACTCTAAATGAAAATTACTTGAAATTAGTAGGGGTATGATAAAAAGAAAGTAGTGCTATTAATAACATAACACTACATATCATTATTAATGTAATAAACAAGAACCATTCACGCAAACCAATCTTGTGCAAATAGACATGTCCATATTTATGTGCAACACAAAAAAAATATCATTAAAGAATTGTTTATATTCATTTTTTACTTTTTTTATTAGCATTTGAATGACACATGTTTCAAAAAAATCTCCAAAAAAGATTCCTACTCCGAAGAAGAATGTATTACCCAAACCATATTCTCTAGTTTAAAAAATAGTCCTTAAATATGACTCCAAAAAAGAAATATTTTACAAATCTCTATTTCTTGTCATTATTTTATATTTCACTTCAAACTCACGAGCAACAAAATTCATTTAAAAATAACTGATCAGTTATATGCAATTAACTTTGCAAAGAATTTATATATTTATGATATTTTTAGTATTTGGGTTTAGATGAAAACCGATGTTTTGTAGGATGTCAGATACAACCATATCAAAATGATTTATAAATCACTACTTTTTTGGCATCGGTGCAGTTCATAACACATCTTTCACAATGGTAAAAAATCAAATCAATCCATTGTCATTCTTGAGGTTAATATATCTTTCAAATATAAGCAATATCTTGATTCATGTGAGTACCAACTACAACCTATTTTTGGCTATTAACCCCTAAACGTCACAACGGACAATTTTTGGGAGCAGAAAATTAAAAAAAAAAAAAACCAAATTGCAATTGATCACAATACAAGTGCATAAAATAAGAACCAAGGAACCTATGGAAAGCAAGTGCGCACCACAATGCACCTGAATGCATCATAATTGGCCTCTATGGCATGCAATGTACACAAAATTGAAATGCAGGGTCTAGAAATGCAAGTTTCAGCTTAGAACTATGCAATTTTCAGCGTATAGAGAAGTCAGGATTTTACGACTTTTCTCAATTTTTTTCCCCTCAATTCTTATCTTTACATCCTAAATGATGCTTTAATGGTGCACGCATTTGATTTGTGCTCTATCCTCAAAGAAAATTGGAAGATTTGTCATGCTCAAAAAGGATCAGAATTTTGGGAACACCTCATTCATCAAACCTTACAACCTTAGTATTTGTGTAGAGGATTTATAAACAAATTATAGATATGCACTTGCCAGCAAGTTGCCAACAAATTTCTATGATGAATTTTTTAGTAATTGCTTATAGTTCAAGTTATTCCATTTTGTTTACAACGCTCTCCCAAACCAATTTTAGTCTATGAAGCTTAAGGTCGGTTCACACTAGTTCTTAAGGATTAGTTGTTGAAAATATGTAAGGGGTTAATAGATAAAAGACCCCTTTTCTCACCTCTGGCAGGAGCAAGGCCACTAACACAGGTTTAGATTAAAAAAAATTAGAGAGCCTATTCACATAAGACTTGTAATTTTCTGAACTTTGCATATATTTGAGAGATTTTCTGATAGGGATGTGGAGTGTTCATATCAAGAGAGAGACTTTGATACTTGAATAGGGACTATTAGGGTGGGCCCATGAGTCTTTTGCAAGGTGGCCTTTGTGCTCATTGGCGAAGAAGCTATTTGCAAGTTTTGTGTAGCTTGCAATTTTGTGCAGCTCTTTTGTAATTCGTATGGATCTAGGACTTTACAAAAGACCGCATGTAGGAGTTGCAAATGTTTGTTTCAAATAGATTTCATACTTACGTAAAAGCAAACAATGGTTTCGAACTTCCTACAACTCATGCACTGGGTTTGGAGCAAAGAGCGTTGTTACCATTCCCTCCACATAGGTTCAAGTACTAGCAGTGCCACTCAGTGTGAACTTGCCACCCACATGAGTCACGTAAGACCCCCTTTACACCCACCTAGCACCCAATGCAAATGCACCCTTAGGGGCTAAAATTTAAAGATCAACTCTTTACCGCAAAGTTTATTGCCAACATAATGATCCTTGTAAATCTTGCATTGCTTTTTGAGTGGGTCTCCAATTGAAGTTGGCAAATGACCTATTGTAGGGAAAACAAGTTTACTGTGCTCTTCCATACCATGGCCACATGAACCCCTAAATGCCCAAGGCCTTTTTGAGCTTCTTGGAATTTTCATGGAGTTGAACAATCAACCAAACTTTTCATAATTTTCATCAAGTTTTTCTTAAACATAACTTTATAGATTGAAACTAAACATGAGGTTGAAGGTCATTACACATTTAACTTCAATCAATTTAAGGCTTTCAAAATCTACTCCTATATTTTTCTTAAATGAATTTCTAATGTGGATTTTTCTCCAAGCTCTAGTGCATTTGAGACTCCTTTTCAAGATTATCCAACACTAGAAAACTCAAGATTACAGTGGGCGCCCTTATACAAAAGCTTGAGTAGAAAAATCATCAACACTCATTTTCAATATCAAATTTTTGGCACTAAAAATAAACTTCAAAACAAACTTGTATTGGGTTTTTGTTTACTAAAAATAATGATTTGATAAGGTTTTATTCATCCTCAAAGTTTTGTAAACACCCACATAACACTAGCCTCAAGAGAGGCTACCCTTCCCTCTCTTCAAGTATCATCCATGAACTTCATTCTGACAAAATAAATCAATAAATAAAAAGTGTTTCTGACATGTTTGAAGCCCCCACATCAACATACGTGCACTAAACTGAGCCTCCTTTTCATAAACTTTGGCAAATTCAAACAAGTGTCCTCATAGCTAAAGAATGGTGTGGAGTATTCCACACCATTCTCTTGGAGGGAGGGTAGCCTTTACTAGTGCTGATGAATGTTATGCCAAATTGGGTGCCTTGGACATTTAGGGGTTAACACAGAAGGTTATACTTTATTTCACTTAGTGCACCCCACACACTAATAAATCTAACTTGCACCAATTCAAGAAATAAATGAATTTGTAAATTACACTAGAGAAAAAATTCACAAATAGATTAATTCATTATGCTTGAACTACCATAATCAAATATCAGATCAAACTGTGCGACGAAAGTGGTCCAAATATTGAAGAGTCCTATCTCAACTAGATAGTATGTAAAAGATGAGTATCACAAAGGTTGCACCGCCAACACCACCAAGTTGCTACATAAGGGGCACCAAAAGATTATGACCAGAACCCTACTTGAGAATAATTACAGGGCGTGCCATATTTTCAGAATAATTAGACAAATCAATGGGTCTTGCGCTACTCAAAGTCTTATACTAAGATGACTTACATAATACACATAATATTTATGTTTAATAATGTGAACTAAATAATTGAAGGACTTGAACTAGATCAAAAGTTCACTATTATTGCAACTGGTCATACAGTACCCAACTGCAATTGCTAAAGTACTTCGAGGGGCTTTCAAGAGAGCAATTCTCTTCTTGTCCAGTCCTGCAGAATTATTAGTGATGCAGAACCGCGGCTCTTCTCTAACATGACAAGATTAGTGCCCTAGAAAGACTCTCTCAAATCTCGGGTAAATCCAAATTCAAGTGGTTAAAAGGCAGCAAGAACAAGTAGGACAACGCTATTTGGTGAGCATAAAATGGTGAGCTGTGAGCGGGGATTCAAGATTTTGTGAGCGAGAATGGAGTCTCAATTCAAAATCAATGGAATAATTAAAAACACAACAAGCTTTTCAAGAGATAGTAGTTTAAAATGCACAATAATAGGGTCCTATATACACATTTATAGGTAAATTTTATTATTTTGACAAAAAATCTATGCTCACCACTGCATAACTCTAATACAATCCTAATGGAATTAACGCAGTGCTCCACCAGCTCGTGATCCCAACTACAACTCAACGCCCACCTGTTCTGATGGATATCGTAACTGTTGTAGCTGAGAGCTTGAGAACCTATTACCGGCTGGATTGACAGCAGCAAATGCTGAATTGTAAATTTCATCCTCACGGATTCCCGCTCATGAAATAGCATTCCCCAAAACAAGTACACTTGAAATCTCTTTTCTCTTGCGTTGTGTCAAGATACGTTAGACTATTATTTGCAAGGCCACATGCAAGCTAATGTTAGCTTATCAGCTTCGCAGTTCAATACAGGACTTAGAAAACTGATCCTATAGCATCAACAGTGAGAAATGGATACTAAGTTTAGTAGTTAATGATTTCTGCTTAACTATATAATTTGTAAAATGGTGAGTCATCCTAGTATATATATATACATACGGTCAGTTTCGGGTGTACCTAAATAGTAGTTCAGAATTCCAGACTATATCTGTCCGGTGTCCAAAAATTAACACCAAGAGAATCTGCGATCCTCTTTCCATTTGTCAACAAAACAAAAATTAAGATGGACATTTATTAAAACAAGTTTAGGCGTAATTACCTTCCATGTAGTCTGATGCAATAAACATCAATCCCTTGCACATGGTACTAATACAAAATATTATTTCGGCCAAGCCCACTGCTCTTCGTGCTAGAGACGCGGTCTTCCAGACAAACTGGTCGAAAGGTGATTCGATCCTTATCAAGCCGTACAATTCATAATGCCACAGGTTAGGTTAGTCCTTCAAGACTTCCTCTGAACCCCTGACGAATGGGCATTAAGAGTTAGAAACCAGAGATAAATACAAATCAGTCACCGCATTACGTCTCTTGACAGATATGAGCGCAGAGCTCATACAAGGAATCACAACAGGTGAGGGCTTGTGCTGAACAAAATCCTTTACACATTCTAAACAGATTCTGAATGTGCTACATCGGGTAGCATAGCGGCCCCAGAAGATCACAATTGGACAAATTCGCAATCTCTAATTCTCCAAAAAAATACTAAATCATGCATTTCTAGACCTGGAATCGAGCTGAGGAAGTGAACATTAGGATGATTGTTCTGGACGCCCCAAATCACTGAAGGTGTATACACGCGGTGATTTGCACCTTCCCTCCTATCATACTTTGAAGGAATGGTCCAATTTGAGGTGGATTTACGAGCATTGTCCAACAGGCCAAAATTTCCCGACCTAACATCCTGGATCAACCACCATAGTCTTAGATAGGTGAGAGTCTAACTCACTGATGAATACAGCAACTCCAAAAACTTGACAAGGTATGCAATGAAAGTATTCCATATTAAAGATTCTTAAAAATCACACAACAAAAAAAGACATCCTACTAACGCATTTCAGTTCTTTCACAACAAGAACCTTAAATAGCTTTCAAGTTCAGCATCCAATACAATGCATCAGCCAACGTCGTTACAAAGAACATAAAATCCGAGCAAAAACTGGCTATCAGACATAGGATCACGCTAGCATACACAATAGAAACAGGACACTAATGCTAGAAAGTCACTAGCGTACTTACAAAATCAGTCCCAAACCATTGATAGCATTGCATTCGCAACTCCTGCTCCTTCCATGTTTGCATCTGAGCTATATTCTAATGTGCGGTTTGCTCCTGGTATAATTTGATTCAAGTGAAACTGACGTCCTCCCTCCGCTTCCTTCACTTTAGTACTGCAAAAAGACCATAAAAGCTGCCCATCCAGAGGTGTATTGGCTATCAGCAAAACTCACAAGACAGCAACCGCCATTTTGATATTCATCGCAACCACAACGTAGAGTAGTACAAAGAAACTGTGCGCTTGAAACCTTGATACACAGAAATAGGCATTCGTTGGTAACAAGGAATGATTGGTTGCAAAAAGAGCTTAAAAAGGGTTCAAAAAGTTAAAATCAGCCCAACTTATCACATTCCAAGATTCTAAAGGAACCAAGTCAAAGGTAAGAAAGGTTGAAAAGTTCAATAAAGATCAGTTTTTCATCTTTAATACCTTCACGGGATCACTCATAAGAAACCTTCGATTGCTCCTGGAACCATCAGGGAATCGAATCCCAACCCTACATGCTCCAGGACTTTTGTTCTCAGGCTCTTCAGGCAACGATGGATAGACAATTGGCTTGATAGTCTCTGCAACAACAACATCTGCATTCGCTTCCACTGCGGATGGCTCCGTAACTGATTCAGGATGTCGAGAAGCTAACGCTGACGAAGGACCACTTGCTGCCGGTTGCTGTTCCTCATCCGATAAGTCAACAATATCTGCAAGAATCCCAAACTCAATGATGAGTAATCAAATCTGTAACCAGTTGCATGACACAATGAGTTGAAGTCCGTTTGGGCGCAGATAAATGCAACGCACACAATTAAAAACCCAAAATCAAAACCAAGAAATCACCAGTTACTTTTAAAAGGTTGGCTGGCATCTTTGGCTGCTTCACGAGGCCGTTTGTGAGGAGGGAATCCAATTGGCTGCTTCTCAAGGGGGCCGCTGTCCATATATCGCACCAGGTCCTGGAAGCACCACTGAAAATTTAGTCTAGTGTCCGAGCATAAAAAGTATCCTCAAAATTAAAAAGAAGCGCCCGTACAATACAAAACAAATCATCAAAAAAGGGGGCAAAGGGCCAAAGAGAGGAGATTTACTTCCAAGAGGCGTTCAGCACTGATCATGCCTTCCCATGACCGCATCTTCTGTCCAGTAAGAGGGTCAATCACTAGAATTGAGGGCATAAATAACAACTTGTAGTATGTGCAAACCTTCCTCCCTTCTTCTGTATCGTCATAAACCTGAGGAAGAATCACCAACTCTAAAAATTAAGGTAATTTTTTTTAATGATCCTATTGAAAGTTACTCCTATCAACAATACCATATACAATAGGCACAATGCTACCAAAGGTTGCTAGAGCAACAAGATGGCAGACCTTCAAAGTGATATATAAGGTTCAGAAGTGAATAACTTAGACACACCTGCCAGAATACAAACGAGGTACCAACAGTATCCTTTACAGCTTCATGTCCCCAAGTGTCACGATTCAACTGGAACACCCAAATTTCAATCCAGAGTAAATATAAGTCATTCCACATACACTACAAGCAAAGAAATTGGAACACTGCACTAGAGTCCAAAACGTTTGAATAAAAACCATGCCATACATGTACTCTCAGGAAAACCATAAAAGTTGCCCATTGTCTAAGCTAAACAATCCGTGTACACATTTACAAATACAATAGAAACGCACAAACATGCATACTTACCATGTAACTAGCAAATTCTGTAGTTGACTGAAGATTAACCAGTAACCACTTCCCCTGTCTAGCAGCCTCTGATTTTGCCTGCACATTCAAATGCTCGAAGTTCAAAAGGTGTAAGGTATTCCCTGAACTAACGTTGAGGAGGATGAGTAAATAGAGACACACACCAACACCACAACAATGATCAAAGAGCTAGACAATTCAACAGTCCAAGTTTGCCTGTAACATACTACAGAATCCATATGCCAAGTTCAGAAATTGTACCTGTTCAAATGTGCCTTGAAACATGAAAACAAACGGTGGCCGATAGAGTGCTGCTAACGAATCCCGTGAAGAGCCACCAACAGAACTAACTTGGGCACCAGCCTCCCCTGCACCCCAGCTTGATTGCTGATTGGCTTCATCTTCGAAATTCCGAAAAGGATCTACGAAGGTATGACTTGGGTGTTGAACGTGCTGGGCCCTGCTTCAGTTGAAATTTATAAACACCAACCCATCATCATAATCACCTCAAATACTGAAGTTGGAGAAATACATAAGCTAGAACCGATCGAAGGATAAGATCCAAAGAACACAACAGAAGCAGGAGACGCTGTACTGTACAATCAGAGAGCCTGCATAACATCAGGAATAAAACTACACAAAGACAGCACATCCAAACTGGACAACTATCTGTCCACTAAGTCATTGTAACAACTTCTAGTTATGGAGGAGAGCACTGACGGTCTTAAAGACGCTCTTTTTGAAACATGTACAACTTTGAGAAAAAGATACCTGGCTTGAAGAGCATCTTCGTAAAGCGCCTCTCTTTTTACAGGCAAAGGTGGTCGAACGTAGTTCTCATCTTCAACAATTCTAGATAACAAAACAAGAACCAAGTTGAGCTAATACAAAAGATAAGCAATCTAAATTCCATGCTACTTAACCGCAGTAATCCATCCCAATCAACAAAGGTCTCTGACTTAACACATTCAAACTAAATTGACAGATATCTAATAGCAAGAGACATCAAACTGAAGCTATTATGCCATCCCCCTCTAATAAAAGGGTCAATAAAGAGGCAGAACAACTCCAAGACTGTCACTTCGCACAAAAAGGAATCCCTCCATGGCGACAAACAGCTGTATATCAATACATACGGGGTATTTACATTTTCTAATACCTGTCACTGGAACTTGCGCTTCCGGGACCTAAACTTGGCTCGCCTACAGCCTGCTCCGGAAGGGCAGGAGGCGAGATCACTGGTGTGGGTAAATCGATATTTGACCCACCAACCTCGTTGTTCTCAGCGAAGTAAAGTTGAATAGCTTCGTTGAGCAACCAACCGGTAGCCTGCAGGAAATGCAAAACCACGTAACAATTTACTTTCATTAAACACCGAATACAGTATTTGACAGTAGGAGTACTGGCCAATCAACGCCTGGTGTAAAAATACGAAATAATCGTATATCAATCAAGAGCAGATATTATATTCATGTATGTAGCAATCAGAACCGCCTCGATGCGTCCAAGAAAGATTTTTTGTTAACTGACACTTACGACAAAGGCAATATATACACACTATTCCAGGGTAGAATCTTACAAGCATAAGGGTGCATTTATTATGAATAAAGATTTAGTATAACACCAACAAGGAAAAGTATTGACCTCGTAGGAAATAGGTTAGGTAGTACACAAAGGAAAAATCCAAAACAGGAAGGTAAGCTGACCGCCAGCCTGCAAGCCCTATTAAACATAAGATATGAAAACGCAGACTAACAAAGAAGCAAGCAGAATACGCATATATAGGAAGCAAAATCCACGAAACTTTAATCTTTGACTGCATACGACACATAAATCCAGACAGAAGATGCCAAACCTCAAAAAGGACATACGAACTAAACGCTGACAAAATCAAAAAAACCAAAGCAAAACCTCCATCCGTTCAATATCAAGGCAGACAATAGCTGAGGAAGTCAAACATTTCACAAAAAAAAATCATTTGGCAGACGTGTAAACTTTGTGGAAACAAAACGGTATTTATCTTTATCCTAAACCCCAAACACTCGACAAAGAAGCGGAGTTAATCATAATATACAACTGCAATAGAGTCTCGTAACCAATATTCTATAGAAACGAGCAGAAATTACTCGTAGTAATTGCACAACAGCAGAAACAGCTCTTAAAAAACAACGCGTCCTGCCTGGACTTCCACGAAAACGAACTCACGGCAAGCAGGTTTTCTTAACCAAATCACAAAATGCTAGTCAGGTCCACAAAAATAGAGAATAAAATTGAGCTCAGTCACATGCTTCAATTCGGCATCGCAGTAAAGTGGAAGCAAACTCGTCAATCATGGCGCACCACCTCGGTTACAACGGATCATAAAACTCCAAGCAAAACAACAGAGGTAACAACAGTTCACTCCATACAAGATATTTCCAGCACATAACGAACTACACAAAACCGAAAAGAAAGCTCAAGGTCATTAACAAATGCCACGAATCACCAAAAGCCACGAATCACAAAAAGCTACGAATCACAAAAGCAAAACCTGAAGAAACTGTCGAGCTCGATCTGCTGATTCGCCAACAATATCCATAAACTCCAGCATCACCAGCTGCTCCTCCGAGTCCGACAGATTAGCGTCCATCGTAACAATGACCTGAAACCAAATCAGCAAAAACAGATCGCTCCCAAAGGCACCACACAGCTCCCCCGCAGCGATAATAAAAATGTAATACCCCCTGCCGCGACACCTTGTTGAAAGATTTTCCAAGCAGCGCCACTTTTTCGGTACGGCAAAGCGTGCGACCTTGAAAGCGTGCGACCGAATCGTTGCGGGACGACAAATGGTGGCACGAATTAGGGTTAATATTTTTTTGCCAGTGTGCTTGTTGCTGCGATGCCGGGAGTGGCGAAGACGCCAACAAACAAACCTCACGCAACGAGGAGCTAGGCGAGTGCGTTCGTTGGTGCCCGGTCAAAACTCATCCATCTTCTGTACGTTCATCCAGGGTGCTAAGGCCTCTGTTGGATGGACGGTGTTGCGTTGGTCGACGTTATTCGTCGTTAGATGTTGAGTTCATGACACTTTTCATCCTCGGAGTCTGCAGTCCCTTGAGTATTTTGGAAAAATACGAAGCTGCAGCCCGTAAAGAGACCCAGAACAGCAATCTCGACATATTAAGAGCTATCAGATCATGATCTGATGGCTCTCAACCCTTTAATACATTGCAAATTAATCATTTGGTGGTTGCGTGGTTGTTAAAGGGTTAACCCTTAAAGGACCGTAGGGCACAGTATATATGCTGCTGTATAATCAGTATTTGCTACCAATAAGAAGTTTTAATTTAGGATCTCAAGTAGCTCACTAGAACCGCTTTGATCTATTCTCCAACTTCTTTGTTGATCTCAAATGTAGAAGAGGTGTGGATCCATTCCAAATACAAGAAAAATACCCCATATTGTATAGGTTGCAATGGCACGCTCAATCCTTTAGGGGTTAATATGTGGAGCATGATGTTCCACGTCTCTTTATGGGTTGAAGTGGAGAAGCTCTAAAGCCCAATTCAAACCAAGAGGTCCAGAGCCGATGGATGAAAGCTCATGTATGGTGCTTCATCTTGTGGAGTTTGGAGGGGAATTTGCCATGTCATCATGGGTTTGTCTGACCCTTGAATGCTTTCACACCGGGCACCAGACGTTCAATGGAGGCAAACCTTTATTCTTTCTATTCTTAGTTGGCTTGATTTTATCTTTACCTCACATGAAGTGAGAGGGAGTGTTTTGTCCAAAGGACAAGATTTGAGGTCACCTCCCAAGGTGACCTCAAATTTTGTACAACAGCCCTTTTTTTGGCACCAAAGTGCCAGTTTCCACCACGACTTCCGTCCCTCCAATTTTGCTCCAATGTGGAGGGGACAAGTGGCACTTTGGTGCCGAAAAAAAAAAGGTTCTTGTTTACAACAAGTGAGCTCCTCTCTGATTTTAGAGGGAAAAGGTGATGACATGAACTCATCCTCTAGTGGACGTCCCTGGTGTGAATGCTATACTAGATGAAAACTTGGGATTGACCAATGAGATTGCTTACGGCTTTGTCCAGTCCAATGGTTGTGGTTTTCTTGGCTTGGACCGGGTAATAGGCTCCAAGTTCCATGCTGGCCCCTAATCATACAACTCACACATAGCAAATAAATTTGGGTAAAATTGTTTCTTGTTTTTGGATTCTCATTTTAAGGTCAACATGAGTGTTTGCTCTTATTCATCATGTCATTCCAAGAAATCTCCTTTTCAATTGTATAAGATATCTAAAATTTGACTTATTGTTTCTATTGGATTAAACAAACTTCCTTGCATGATGAGGATATTACGTCTCATTCACCTATTTACATACTATTGTTTATTTGTTTTCCTCATGTGGTTTGAGTTAAGTAGTGCTTGACTTAAATAAGAAAGGTTGACGACAAGGACAAATATGTACAAGATAGTCCAAAAGGACAAATATGTACAAGATAGCATGTTTTTTCTTATTTGCCATCTTAGTCAAGTATTACAAGACACATAAATTAGTATTATGTATTACGGTATCAACACTTCTAAAGGGCTATATGGTAGCCTTTCTAAGTTAGGTTATTTTATTTAACTAACAAATGCGTAATGAAAAAACAAATCTTAGATTTATACTATTGTTGAGTATTAGGAATTCAAATTGCCACATTTATTGTTTTGTGTGGTTGTATAAATTTAAGCTAATTGTTGAATAGTAGGAGGTGACTTGAATTGTATTTACAAAGATTTTTTTCTAGCATGGTAACAATGGAAGTATGTGAAGAAATCCCTACCTATTTGAGAATTCAACTTAAGGAATAAATTTCCAATTTTAAAATTTTCCAAATTCCAGTATACTTGAAGACAAACAGTGTTTAACTCACAATATTTAACACTGAGTTTGGAGGGAATCCATTTTGTCCCTCTAATTTTGCGATTACTTTATTTGGAAGGGCTAAATAGGACTATTTTTTTTGTGACACGTCACCTAGCACATGATTGGCCACCAATATGAAGCAATTGTGGAAAACTTGTACTATTGTTTTTCTTCTAAGTCCATTTTGTGATAACCATAATTTTCCACAACCAAATCCACAACAAGGCTTAAGGTAGGAGCACCCATAAGCATTAGTGTCCTCATAATCGTCATCTCTAAAATCTTGGAAAAATTATGGAAATGAATAGATGTAATTACAAGGATGTACAACATGTGAACATGAAACCTTAGTGTTGCTTATGGGTGCAATGGTAGTTTGCTTTTTAAAAATTCACAACTATTCTCACAATATCCAAATAATACATTTCAAAGTACAAACTTATTATTTTTCTGTTGGTAACAAGATCCTGTAATTTGCTAGCTATTTATTAATACTCATCATGTTCAAAACCCTTAGTTTGATGCTTATGAGTGCTCCTACCTTAGGTGATTGCCCTAGAGGTATCTTTTGTTCGCGGGTATAAGCAGAATAAGGTGAGAGGGAGAGGAGGCAAGGTTGCTAGCATGCAAGCCTGTGAGCATGAGCTTGTGAGCTTGTGAGTCTATGAGCGGGAAACTTTTTAAGTAAATTTTGGAGTGAAGTACCTATGACCGCGGAACTTTTGTACAAATATGAAATAATAAGGAGGTCATATTGCAAGGGAACTTGTGGAATATATGAAACTTTAATAGAATGATGAAAGATGAAGACTTACTTACCAAATTAGAATTTTGTGCAAATGTTTGAGATAATAAATGGATATCATTTGGATCTTTTGTAGTCACTATTGAAGATGGTTCCTCTTTATCTACTATGGCTGACAAGGTCTGTATCATGGATTTTAATACTACAACAAAAACATCTTCATTTTCCTCTAATTCCAAAATATGATGGTCTATACTACAACAACCTATAACCACTGCACTTGTAAACAAAATAGAAACCATTAAGCACAAATAAGTTGAAAACAAAAAGAAAGATACAAAAAATATAAAAATACAACTAGTGATCATACTAGTTGAGGTTGTGCAATCCAAAATAACATCACTTTCAAGCAATACGGCTTCAATGAGAAGCTGAATGAACCTGAGATCTTTCACCCATGGTCCTTTGCGCCATGGTCTAATGCCAAGCAAACCTAAATTGTTTATCCATGTAAAATTCATGAAATTGTAATCTCATGCAATGTCCAAGCCTACTTTCTCCATTGTCTCTTTGTGTTTGAAAGAGAAATTGCATTTTTGAACCCCCTTCATATCTTTCACCAAGTGGATAAATCCAAATTTTTGTGTCCAAAAAACTAGCCATGCAACTAACAAATTACTATACACACATAAAATAAAATAAAAATAACAAATCAAAGAAGGAAAAATTTAAAAGATTCATGTTGCAAGAGGTATCAAAAGATGAAGTCAAATGTAGTCAACTTGTGCTCATCTACTCTTTCATTATCAACATACAATGTAGTCTTTTGTATTTCAAGGTTATCATGTGGTGGTTTATGATTTGTTTTAGAACTTTGACAAAATGATCAAAATGTACTTCACATAGTTTTGTTTTTACTAAGAAGCATTTGCAAGACTATGGCACTATTGTTGTTGTTTATTCTTATTTTGCTGATTCTAGGGTTAGTATTACAAGGCTTTGCAAAACTTATCATAAAACAAAACAACAAGTGATTGTAATCTAGCCTAACACCACATCCTAAATCACATAACATTTGAGCAAGTATATGACATTTTAATTGTTTAGAAGTAGCAAGATAATATGGTTCTATGCACTATTGCAATTAAAAATATGACAAAAGTCAAAAGTGCACATTTTTTTTAATCCTTAAAGGGCTCTACTTAAAAAAAGATTGAATTAGATGAGGAAAAGTATGATAAAAAAAAGGCATTTGTGTTTCTAAAAAGTGACAAAAATTATAGACGTTGCAAAGTGCTTCTAGTGGTCTAAATCAAACATTTACAAATGAAACCAAATATTATAAAATCAAGCCTTGAGGGTGGCTAGATGCAATCCAAAGAGTTCAAGCATTGACAACTAGGCTCTCGGAGATGCGCCTAGCGACCCTCAATTTTCAACCATCAAATACAAAAAAAGAAGATATAAAGCAGTCATTTGTGAAATTTGAGGATGGTTAGGCATACCCCTAGGAGCTTATTTGAGGACGACTAAGCTCATGGAAATGTGCCCAGCCACTCCCAAATTTTCAACCATAACAAGATTAAAAAAAGAGGATATATATTTGTGCACTTAAGAGAGGGTTGGGTACACCTCCAAGAGCTCATTCTTGGAAGATTTAGGTCTTGCGAGTGTGCCCAACCTCCCCTAATTTGCACAAATTAATGAAAGAACATAATAAAAGTCATGAACTTTTGCAAAATGGTTGCAACTAGGCACACCCTTGGGAGCACATTTATGGACAAAGGTGCTCCTAGGGGTGTACCTAACCAAAACCATTTTGCAAAAATTCATGGAAAAATATTGAAATCATGAACTTTTGCAAAGTGTTTGCAGTTGGGCATACCCTTGGGAGCACGTTTGTGGACAAAGATGCTCCCAAGGGTGTGCCCAATTGCAACTATTTTGTAAAAATTCATGAAAAAAACATAATATGATTCATAAACTTTTGCAAAATGTTTGCAGTTGGGCACACCCCTCGGAGCACCTTCGTCCACAAAGGTACTCCCAAGGATTAAAAAAAAAAAAAAAAAATTTAAATCCTTGGGAGTACCTTTGTGGACGAAGGTGCTCCGAGGGGTGTGCCCAACTGCAAACATTTTGCAAAAGTTCATGATTTTAATATTTTTCCATGAACTTTTGCAAAATGGTTTTGGTTAGGTACACCCCTAGGAGCACCTTTGTCCACAAATGTGCTCCCAAGGGTGTGCCCAGTTGCAACCATTTTGCAAAAGTTCATGATTTTAATATTTTTCCATGAATTTTTGCAAAATGGTTTTGGTTAGGTACACCCCTAGGAGCACCTTTGTTCACAAATGTGCTCCCAAAGGTGTGCTCAATTGCAACCATTTTGCAAAAATATATAAATTATATTGTATTTTTTCATGAGTTTTTGCACATTGGTTGCATTTGGGCACACCCATGGGAGCACATTCTTCCAAGAAGGTGCTCCTAGGGGTGTGCCTAAATGCAACCAATTTGCAGAAATTCATGAATTATTTTTAATTATTTCATGAATTTTGCAAAATGGTTGCAGTTAGGCACACCCCTAGGAGCACCTTCTTGGAAGAATGTGCTCCCATGGGTGTGCCCAATTGCCACCATCTTGCAAAAATTCATGAAAATATACAATACAATTCATGAATTTTTGCAAAATGGTGGCAATTGGACACACCCATGGGAGCACATTCTTCCAAGAAGGTGCTCCTAGGGGTGTGCCCAAACGCAACCAATGTGCAAAAACTCATGAAAAAATAAGTAATCTATGGCATGAATTAGTGCAAATTGGAGGTGGTTGTGCACACCCGTAGGAGCACACTCTTGGACAAAGGTGCTCCTAGGGGAATGCCCAACCGCCTCCAATTTTGCAACCATAAACCAATAAATAATATAAGATATGTATTTGTGCATTTTGGAGATGGTTGGGGACACCCTTAGGAGCTCATTCTTGGACTCTTAATTAGCTCCTAGGGTTGTGCCTAGCCACCCCAAGTTTTCTACCATTAAAAAAAAATGATAAATGGAGGTTATTTGGCACTTTGGAGATGGCTAGGCATACCTCAAGAGGTCATTATTCCAACAATGGGGTCTTGGGGTGTGTCCAATCACCCCCAATTTTTCAACCACAATAATTAATGAAGATAAAGGGCATTTTTCTGTGCACTTTGGAGATGGTTGGCACACCCCCAAGTGCTTAGATTTAGACAACTAAGCTTCTAGAGGTGCACTAGGCCATTTTTACAACTTAAGTAGCAAATGAAGTATATCACAAAAGGCATTCATTTTAGCAATTTTGGAGGTGGCCAATCACTCTTCAAAGAAATTTGAAGGTGGCCAAACATATCTCTAGGAGCTCAGTCAGGGACGTCTAGGCTCTTGGTGGTTTGCTGAGGCACCTCCATTTCACTATTTAGTAATCACTAAATTTGAACATAGCCAAGTTCTAGCTATTCAACCCTCGCATGCAAAAAAGTCATGGTCATTCTCTAACATTTTTGTTTTAGTATTTTAACAAGTTAAGTGTATTGCTAGTGGTGAATATGAATAACTCACAAGTCAATCATTGTTACAGTTGCTTTGAAGAAATACTAGAAATGATTGCATTTCACTTGACTATGTTCACATTGGTAAGCTTTTTCTTTTTTTGGGTAGGTTGAACTTCATTATACTATTTAATGTTTAGCCTTGAATGCCCAAGGCACTAAATTTTGGTGTTTAAAAAAATTCAAGAAGTTTGAAACTTTGTGGAAGGCACAGATTTGAATATTATAAGGTGAGTTTTTGGGAGACGTTTTGAGCTAAATTTAGCTTCAACATTCAATTTTATCTTCCTCAATCTCTTATTGTTGAAAAACAAAAGTTTCTAACTACCTTCTTCATGTGTGATTTTGTTTTGTTTTAGTCTTTAGTTATGTAGAAGAAGATAAGATCTTTGAAATTGATGAGATACAATTGGTTCCAATTATCAAGTCTATAGAACAAGATATGAAGTTCTAGAATCTATATTATAGTTTTGGAGTGTATATTCTCCTTCTAAGTTTGATTTCAATGTCTATTTTGAAACCCAATTGGCCATCAAGTGGTTCAAGTATTGACATGCTTTATGTACATTTCACAAAGTCTCCTAGTCTACCAAGAAAGAATGTAATTTTACACGTACTCTCTTTTAGCGTGGCATAATTGAATGAATAGTTTTTTGTAGAAACTTTCTCCCCTTTGGTACAAGTTGAAATTTTCTATATATGATATTCAAAATCCTCTTCTTCCTCACTATAGATTTCATATGAAAAATTAGAACAAGTGTTGGAGTGACATTGCTTTTGTAAAAAAGTTGTATGTCAATAATTATCTAAAAGGAAAATTTCATAAATACTCTTGAAGTTTGCAATATTTTCATAGATACTCCTTCTTTTACAGAAACATCACAAATACCCTTGGAACAAAAAATTTAGGTGTTTGTTTTGTTATGCATGCCACTTCCCTTCTTCCTTTGTGTGCACACTACTTTTTTCTTGTTATGCATGCTTACAAAGGAAGGAGGGAAGTGGCATGCACAACAAAAAAATGGCTAATTTTTTTGATCCAAGGGTATTTGTGGTATTTCTAGAAAAGCAAGGATATCTATGAAAATATTGCAAACTTTAGGGGTATCAATGAAATTATCCCTTATCTAAATAGTCATATTTTTGTATTTTACCGCAGTTATAAGGATGCTTCTAGTTTAGCTTAGAATGAGCCTAAAGAGGAAGACCTTCTTTTTACATGTGTTTGTAAATTATGTTATCTCATTTTCTTATATTTCAATTATTCAATGATCCATCTTTTGAATGGTTGTACATGAAGCTCATAACTCACTTTGTAACTTTCAAATTATTCTTTATACAGTATTATCACCAAATTGACTTTTAACAAAATATTTCACATTTCCACGGTTGTAGGTATAGAAACTTGTCCGTGGTCATAGGTCTTCAAACTTTTTATAAATATAAAATTTTGTTTGAATTTTACTATTTTTTTCAAGAAATATGAAGTTAATCTATGGTTTTTGACAATTTTAAAGTTCAAAGCTCACAAGCTTATGGTATTCACGCTCTAGGCTCACAAGCTTGCCGCTCAAGGCTTGCACGCTAGTGTCATTGGGAGAGGAGGAGGTGGTTGCTGTTCCACTCCCTCCAAATTTTGGAGGATTAGGAAGACGTGTGCAATCAAATACTTTTTTCCATTTGCAGTTTCAAATTGGAACTTCAACTTTACTCTTCTTTGTGCAAACGTATATGAAATCATGGATTTTGTAAATATTTAATGAAATATAAGTTTAGCAAGACATTGTCCTCAATCTTTATTTTGCATGAAAGTAAAAAAATATGGCACCAAATTCATACATGAAGAAAGTAGAGCACAATTGGTAAATTATTGCATAATAGTTGGAAACACCTTCAGTTGAATCTTAATGTGTTTTAATGATAAATTATCAACATTGGTTTGCCATCTTTAAAAATTGCAACTATTCTTATCATGGATTGAGTATTTTGATGTTAATAGAGGAAGTGGCATTAGCAAAATATAACATACACAAGTAGTTCATGATGACTTTAACCCCCAATTGTGTTTGAATATTGACCTACTATTGCATGTGCTATGAGGCCTTGCTAAATCTTAATCAAGTACACTTTTAAAAATGGAGTTTGCTAGTAGTGATTTTGATACAATACATACAACTTTAAAGCAAAAATAAGGAATAGTTATGACAATGATTCTTAAAACACCAAGCATTTGAAGAGTTTTTAAAACTCTTGCAAGTTGTAAATGTAATTAAAACTCCTTCATGGTATCCTAAAAGACTAAAATAGGATGTTTATAGCTATATGAAATTCCATTAAGTGAGTGGACTACAAACATTATTTAATGTTAAGTGTTGCTCAAGGATTTAGACTTTGTAGTTGTTCCTTGGCATTTTTTAACAAAATTATGATTTAATCAGTAGGCAATTTGGGGTTTATGACAATTTCCAAAGCCAAAATCATTTAAATTCAATTTTTATTCTTTGAATAGAAAATTTGAAGCTTATACATGATAAACAGTTGTTCTTTCTTTCTAATTTGCTCTAGTTGATAAAACCACCAAACAATCATAAGTAGAAAATAGCATCCACTAAATTAGTGATTTGCAAATATTGTCTACATAAATTATAGTACATTATTAAATTTTCAGCCTTTCAAAGGCTTCAAATGAATTTCATTGAGTTTTCCAATGTTGCATAAATATCTACCTTACCTTACTATCAGCTTAGGCAAAAATTAATTCTTGAAATATATGCCAAATTTTTTCATAATCATGGACATTCATTGCCTAAAATTTGGAAAATAATTTTTAAATAGTGCTGCAAAAAAAAGAAATTATACAAAAAGATGCTAAAATAAGAATTGAAACACTACCTAATAAGTTTTGTGATTACATTGACTTATACATAGATCACAGTATAAAATTTGAGCTCAAAGTTGCAAAATCAAGCAACACACATGCTTCCAACTCATTTTTGTCAATTTCTCTAAATGTTCATTGTAGAATTATTTGCTGGATAATTTTCATTTTATTGAGATAACTCACATAAAGAAAAAGAACTTTCACACAAAAACACAAGCAAAAGTTAGTTTATAAATACAATAAGCATTAAGGCAACATGAGAAATTAGCAACTACTATTTTTTTCATAAATGCCATCTTGTTAATGAATACTAAAATGAAGATCATCTCAAGTTGTTGATCATATCAATTAGATACAATAGCTAACTATCTCATTTATAATATTTGATTTCAATGAATGCCTAAATAGTGCTTATTTTTTGAAAGTGACTAATTTTTTTAAACTTTTTTTTGAGTTGCCTAATCATGTTTTTGCACTTTAATTAACTATTTGGCACTTGTTTGCCAAACTTGCTAGTAAGGTAAGGTACTATTCAATCTAACAATTTGGTTGTCAACAATCAACATTAATTAGAACATCAAATCAAAACAAAAAAAATTGGATCTCTTAACAAGCTTGCAATCAATTCTTCTTATCAAGCCAAACAAGTTAGCAAAGTTTTTCCAACAAGGGTACTCCAACTCTTAATTCACCTTGGCTACAATGTCAAATCACTTTCCAACCTTAAATGAGCCTAACTTCCCTCTAAACTAATGTAATCCATAGAAATCCACATAGGCTATAGTCAACTTGAGGTGACATGATGCTTGATCATGCAATACTAAATAAAATACACAATGATATCTATCTAGTTTAGTACACAATTTAGTGCATTGCATTTAAAACACAAGTTAAAAGAACATGATATTCAAAAATGAAAATTTTCATGACAATTTCAATTGAGATCTGTACAATAAACAAAAATAAATCTGTCTTCTTCTTTTAAACTAAAAAATGGATTTGTAATATGCATATGTTTCAATCCACGCATAAAACCACATATGTTTGTCTAGTTAATAATCATTGAAGTGAATTATTATTTCAATAAAATTTTAATAATTGAATATTAAAAAAATACTCCCTTATACATAACTATACAAAATTGTATAAAGTCAACAAGACATTGATCAAGAAATTGTGCAACATAACCCAAAGAATGTGCAAAAGGTCAATAAAAAAAGTGGTTTTTTTTTTTTTTTTTTTTTTTTTTTTTTTTTTTTTTTTTTTTTTTCAGATTCAGTATCATTTGAAGGTTTTGGATAGAATTAGAAGTCATGAAATTTCATTGATTATCATAATTAATTTCTTGTAATCACGGTTACTATTGTAACCACATTACATGATCTCAACGATATTTGTGAGAATAGATGCTTATCAAAGTTTGAAAGATTGGATTTTTAAAGTAAAAGAAACTTTAAAATTGTATGCTCTATCGTAAAAGAGACTAAAGTATTCAATCTATCTTGATTATATTAAAAAGAACAATAAGAGAAAACAAAATCAACAGTGTTTTACAAACAAATGCAATGGTATCAAAATAAATAAAATTTGCTTTAAAAACTAGAATTGTTAATATGTTAGTAATTTTTGAAATTATCCTTGGGTACAACAAAATAAAAACAAATGAGTTGGGGGCAAGAATGAAGACAAAATATAACAGCAATTGCTTGGGGCCGCATTATTTATGGATAATTGGCCCCAATTGTTGTCCCAATTTGAAAATCATTTAGAGGAATCATTGGGATTGCTTATAGCTTTTAATTGGGTTATTTGATTTGAAATGTTTATATTGGAAGTTGGTTTAATTGGTCTTGTCAATCACATGATCACTTGTGTGACAATATTTTAGTTTCAAAGGTTGGACTTAAATGTATACTCCCTCTGTCCCATTATAAAGCTCCCAAAAATTTCTCCATGAGGGATTAACTATATTTTTAGTCTTAATGCTAGTGACAAATGCATTCTAAAATCAAAATTTCATCTACCAATTATATGTAAAATCTCAAGTTTTTATGTTGCCATTTAGACACCCAAATTCTATGCATAAAGTACTATATTTGTGCATAGTTTGTGAAGGCTACGAGCTCTTCATTATTTTTGTCTTTGTACTAATGACACATGCATTCTAGAATTAGTATACCATCTACCTAATGTGTGCAAAAGCTCCAACTTTCATGTTGCCATTTGGGCATCCAAATTCCATGCAAAAAGTACCATATATGTACAAGTTGCTAGCCCTCATTATTGATGATTTAAAGATTAGTAGCAACAATGGTACCTCATGTGGACAAGGCCAAGCTTGTTAGGAGAGGAATGCTCTTTAATTGCTTAACTTGCCCCCATGAGGTCATTGGACATGACAAACACTTTCTCAACAATTAAAATTTGCAAAAGGGAGCTTTTTAGTGGGACAAGAACTATGCCTAATTTGGAGTTTTATATTGGGACAGAGGGAGTAATAATTAATAATCATAGCTTTAACCCAACAAATCATTGAAAGAAATACGGACTAAAGTTTACAATCCATAGCTGGTCTAACTTGTCATATTCTACTTAGGTATATTCATTGCCAATCACCTCTCAATGTTGCACTCTACATTTGAGGTGTTCTCCACACACTCTTAAACCCATAGTGGAGCACTAAATGCCATTTGCACAAGCAAATCTTGCCACATCTCAACTTAGGAGCTAGTTTGGGAGGGCTGGGATTGGGATTGTCAAGTACATGGATAGGAACACATCCAAGGAGTTTCAAGGTTAAGGTAAGAGGCTTGAACTCCGTTAGGGCAATAATATCACTCACCTCCCCAAATGAACTCCACCGGTATATGCCCTTATTCATAGCCTTTCAAAAATGTACATCATGCGTACATCTGATGAAGTAATCCATTTTAGAGCCCTATGACCTTTCCACTTCAAAATTTCATAACTAATTCCACATTGCTCTAAAAAATACAAAATAACTTGAGTTAGATGCCAGTTCCTCTTGCCTTTCAAGGAAAATTCATTGAAAAATATTTCAAGAAGTTCCACCTCCCCAAAATTCATTTTCAGCACTTAGATGGTCGGTTTATGAGCCTCTTACCTTAGTATGGAGTTACTCTTACTGTCTTATGAGTTGCAACTTTGCCCTTTAATATAAAATATTTTACAATACTTTTTTCCACAAAAATGATGTTCCATGATAGCTTGTTGAAAGGCTAATTCTACTTATTCAAAATGGTTGGGTATGGGTATACCTATCTTAAGGTAGGAACACCCATAAGCGTCAATGTCCCCATAATTGTCACCTATGAAATCTTGGAAAATTTGTGGAAACAAATAGATGTAATTACAAGGATGTAGAACATGTGAACATGAAACCTTAGCATTGGTTATGGGTACAATGGCAGTTTGCTCTTTAAAAATTCACAACTTATTCTCAGAGTACCCAAATAATACATTCAAAAGTGGAAACTCATTTTTTTTTCTGTTCCTAATAGGATCTTATAATTTGCTAGTTGTTTACTGATAGTCATCATGTTCAAAACCCTTAAACTAACGCTTATGAATGTCCCTACCAGCACTTTTTTTCTGGCACCAAAGTGCCACTTGTCCCCTACACATTGGAGCAAAACTGAAATGACGGAAGTCTAGTGGTAGAAACTGGCACTTTGGTGCCGAAAACAAGAGGGCTGGACTTCCAACCTTACTGGTTGTCAAATGGGAACCAACTCCGAAATGGCTCATTGAGCCCTAATGCGGCCCTTAATTAAAGGAGAAGCCAGTTTCATAATTCACGAGTGAAGAAGGTACCTACGGACGAGCCCCCCAGTTCAGCCAGCCAGTTCATTCAACACCACAAAACAATATCATTTCTCATTTCTCGTTTTCCGTTTTAACTCGATGAAAAAGCGAAGAAAAGAAAAGAGGTCTTCCTCCGTCTTTGAAGAATAGCTCAAACAAACACACACAAACAAACACATACACTCCGACGACGACGACACCACTAAAGCTTACTCACTTGCACACCCCGACGAGCTGCTCGGGTGCCAGCCAGCCAGCCAAGCTCTTTACAACAGGGCAAGCTCGCTCGCTCGCTACTCCTGCTCTCCACCTGCTCAATTCCACTCCCGCTTCTTTCACAGCCGTCTTTCGTTTCATGTCCAACGCTACTTCTTCTGTTCTCTTGTGTATATACAACAATTAGGAAGACAGGGAAGGAAGGAAGGAGAGAGAGAGGTTGTAGGGATATTTGTGTAACCAGTGTCGATTCCGATGGAGAGATTTTCTTTCTCCGGAGATCCGACCTCGAAGAAGAAGGTGGATCTCGGTGGCCGCAGCGGGAAGGAACGTGACAGAGTGAAACTGTTGCAGCAGACGAAGCTTGAGCGAGAGCAGCGTCAGGCACGGCGGAAGCAGATGCAGAGTGCGACGCAAATACAGGTATGTGTTTATCTCTCAAGGATTTTAGTTCTGAATGCTTTCTGTGAGGCGATTGCGTTTTTTTAAACCCTAGGCCTTTGTACGGGGAATTTTCTCGGGCTCAATTTCTTTCCCTCGCGACTTTTTTCAGGAATTTTTAAGCCATTGTGACGTGAATTAGAGGTGTTTGAAGCTTATTTGAGTATAAGTTTTGGATTTGGTCTTTTTGATTATACGAGGCTCGGGAGTTTTTTGATTGTTTCGGGTGTGATGTTAGGAAGAGGGATGATGCGACGTATAATAGCAAATAATGTGTTAATTTTGCTAAGATCGTCGTGGTGTTGCTGTGTTTTGAATTGTTCTTTTGTTTGTAAGTGAATGATATGGAATTTGAACAGAAGTTTGAATGAGCTGTAGTGATAACTGGAAGATAGGAGCGAGATTGTTAGGTGATATACGTTTTCTGGATCAGAATGGCATGGTGTGATTAAGTGTGTTGTAGTGTGCTTTTGGACTTGATAACTGCACCTTCACTTTGGTGGAAGGCGCGCTGGTGCGTATTCTAGTGTCGTGTGCGTGAGTGAATGAAGCTTACTGGATTGGCGGGCGTGCATTTGGTAAGCAGTTGTGGCTAAGTATGCAAATGAGCTCAACATGAACCAATGGCATTTCCTCTATAATTTATTAATCAATCTTCATTGCGCTGAATCTTGTTTCTACACGTAATTGAAGTGCTTTTGGAGTGAGTGCACTGTTTAAGAGTATAGTTAGGTCATCAGCACCTATGGGATGTGATCTTTTGACAGGAGTCCGTACCTTCTCGAATTCTGAATGAGGATTCAACTGTGATTTTTTACAGAGATTTATAAGAGGAAGGAGGGAGATTGCTGCAGTACGATCAGACATTCGAAGCGATTTCTGTGCTGTCTATGGGGAGTTTGGTGAGAAAGCAGACCGGTGAGACTTCTCTGTCTTGTACATCTCTTCGGAATTTATTTGGTCTTCGAGGTTATGTACTCGGAAAGCTTTCTTTAGGTGCTCCTCATCTTGAATGGATTTTTGAACCACTCAAATTTTTGAAGTAATACCGGTATTCCTCGCCTCTGAATTAACACGTCACTTCTCGGCTCTGGGACACCATTCTTGAGCCATTTGATTTTTTGAAGTGAAGTCGCTTCTTACTGTGCGACTATGGACAGAGATCTTTGTTCAAAGCGATATTTGCTTGAAATTCAGTTCTCCTTACTGTTGTCTGTTCACCTCAGACAAATCCATGGATTGATTGACACTAATGTCAATCTTTGTTTCTCGTGAGTTTACTGGCACAATGCTGTTACAAGTATGAAGCAAACATCAACACGCATTTAAGATATACCGCATGGTCTTGAACACTGGCAGCATCAAGTAAAGCATGCCGAATGATAGATTAGGTTTTGCATGACCGGTTTCGAGACCTCGAGTATTAACCGGCTACCGACAATTTCTAGACTCGGTTACTTTCTGGTGTGGATAATTGTAAGCTAGTTTCAGGAGGACCCGTCGCTAATGTGGCTCGGAGACACTAATTTGTGTGGTTTCCTTTAGGTTTAATTTCATCAACCTAGTTCATAGGTGCCCATTATTTTAAAGGCACTGACATTGACATATGGGACGTGACCTTGATGATTCCGGTGTTTCATCCCGATGTAAGGTAAGAGGTTCTAATTGCGATCAGGCTCTAATTGCGATCAGCTCTAGGAACATCTAACATTTTACAAGGAATATCTATGACTGTCATTGATGAGTTAGGTAGGCTTAGATATGCTAAGCCTACCTAACTCATCAATGACAGTCATAGATATTCCTTGTAAAATGTTAGATGTTCCTAGAGCTGATCGCAATTAGAGCCTGATCGCAATTAGAACCTCTTACCTTACATAATCCTTGCCCGGTCTGGTTACTCTGTTGCAATACTTTTTTGCGGTTCATTTAATGCCTGTGCATTCGTCTTTAGTGGAGTGTTTGCTTTCTGACAATTTCCCTGTATTATATGCAGGACTGCATTTCAATCGTCTGCCAAATATCTGCCGCAGCTTCTTTTTTTCTTTCAAGCATCAAATGATGGGGATGTGCAGCGCCTTGTTGGAGCTTGTAGGCTTTTGAAGCAAAGTCTTTCTCAAAGTGAGTTTCATGGCTAGAAATGATGTTAGAACTATTGTGTTGAACTAGTCGTGGAGCCGAGAGTTGTAAAGCTTGTGCAGCTGAAACCTTTATCGGTTGAAAGAGTACACTTACATCTAAAGGGCATACAATGTTTACTTCCGAATTTTTCTTCGTGAGAATTTATTCTGGTCGCGCAATGACACGTAATCCTACTTATCCTTAGCAGATGTAGATGACCACGGTTTGTGTATCTATGTAGCTTGTGGACTTCTGGCACGTTTCCATTTGCTTTATTTTATTTTCAAGCATCTTAAAAAAAAAATTCGTGCAGGTAGTATTTCGGAGTTGTTTACAATAGAAGAAGGCAATACCTCTGATTGGGCCATCGCAAGTCACAGGCAGAAGCGCCTGGCGTCTGTGTGTGTTCGATCGTTTTATGCTAATTGGTAAGTGAACTTGTTGGGCAGTACAGTAGCTTCAAGCTAGCGTTCTGAAGAATTATATGAGACTTATTCAGTGGCAGGCATAGGAAATGAATCAGTTTACTAGTATTCTATTTTTTGTGCATTTCTACTGTTCTAATTATCATTTACAGAAATTTTATAATAAACCTGTTACATGGATACGTTTAGAGTCGGTTTTGTTGTGTTGAGATTAGTTACTTCTGTGGAATTGCTGCGTCGTTTTGTTGTTAGTCTTTTGATTTCCTCTTCTTTTCTGTTTACAGCATTTCAATGAAACTTGAGCCATTAAAAGATGTCCGTGCATCTACGATGCCACAAGATCCATCCTCAGTTCTGTTGGAGACGCTGCTAATATTGACAAATAATGACTCTCTGTGGGGAGCTGCTGTCATGGACCACCTTATGACGAGCAAATTGTTTTACCTCCTCCGGCACATATTACTCCAAGTGGTAGGACGGGCTTGCTGGATTATTGAATTTTCTCGTGCACATTTGGAGCATCTGAAATATTTCCTTGATGTATTATAGGAAGCCTTCACAAGATTATGAAAACTATGGTTTGTTTCGTAAACTTTGATTTTAATTAACTGTGTGCATGATTCTCCTTATGTGCACAGCAACCAGACATAAGGCAATCTTCAAGAGGAACAAGCTATTTGGAGTACGTTGTATGCTGTCTTGCCAAAAGATATGTCCAAAGGGTGAATGCAGGAACCAGCTTGCCTTTGCAGTGGGGTTTCCCTTGTCAAGTCTTATCCATACCTTTGTTGTGGTTAAGGTATCCATCGTTGAAGCAGGTGAGTGTCGCGGCTAGGTCTTTGTGTCTTTGCAACTGAGTGTGAACGGTTATAAGGAGTGTGGTATTTAGCAAATTAAAAAAATTATGTGTTTATTTATACGTCATGAGTAACTTTGGAGGATGTCTTATATGTATATGAAAATTTTGAATTTTTTGCTTGTCTTATTTAATATTATCTTTTAAATCGAGTCACTAATTTCATCTAGGTGTTTGCAGGTCTTTGTTGATGAGGGTTTGTGGGGGCACTCCATTCACCTGATTGCGGCAAGTATTTCCGAATTTACAAGCCTCTTGCCTGCTGACACCAGACCGGAATTTCCTTCCAGAATCTGCCTCCTTGGTAACCTTCTTGAAGTGGCTGTGCGTGGTCTTTCTCGCGATGATTGTACCATCCAACTGGTAAGGCTTTTGATTTGATTGCTCTCTTTTGTTTGATTATGAGTACAATGCTCCTAGAAAAGTGTCTGAATATGTTATACTTTTAGGCTTTCTTATACATTGTATTCGATTTCATACATCAGTCCATGCTTTTTACTTATGGTCATCAGAATGCTTGATTTTCAAGTTTCTTTCACTTTTCTACGCATGATTGTAATGTCTTTTCTTGGATATAATTTGGTTGTAGGCGACAGACTTTTCCGTGGTCGGCAGATATATGTTAGAGGACCTTCCTTCATCGGTCTTCAGAAGTACAAGGGATAGGGGCTATGATGGTACGGCATCTGCTTAATCTGACTTACTCACCGAGAGGAACGAACCTATGAACATTGCTTCTACCAATAATCAACTAACTAAGACTAGTTTTTGTTGGCTAGAACTGAGTGTTAGAACAACGGACTGGTTATATTTTGAATCCATGTGAGAGACATCTATTACTCTAAGCTTAAAACCCTCTGCGACTATAGTTTTTGGTGCTCGGATGTCTGGCGGGTTATTCGCATATTTAGCAATTTCTCGGTAAGTAGTAGTGATTCAGTGTTGGGTGTTTTTAAATGAGTGTAGTGGGCTGATTTGCAATTATTGTAGTGTCTGCTGATCCAGGTTTTGATGAGGACATGGACATCGATGAGCCTGGAGTAACTGTTTCTGAACCGGCACTGGAGCAACAGCTACTGCAAGCTGGGGATCCAGAATTCCTTAAAAGCTTGGTAACGCAATGCTGACCATCTTATTCTATGTTCCAGTCACAGCTAAGTGGTCATGTCGAGTGTTTGGATAGTATTTAAATTATCTCATATTCAATATGCTCAAATGTATAGGTTAATATGGAGGTTAAAATTTACATCAGCAAATTGCAACTATGAACTATTTAGGAGGTAAGCTGAATTGGGGCAGGCGAGAATGATATCTGAAGGATGTTGTGCAAGTGATTGTGGCGTGATCAGGTTAGAGTGGCATTTTCGCAATGTTCAGCAACAGGGCCTGCCACAGAAGTTGAGGCTGAGGCAGTGGGTGCAACTTGTGCATTCTTGTACTCCCTCTTCATGACGTTACCATCAGATGTTATTATGGGTCTGGCGTACAAAGCTCAACTTGTACCTCAGCTTTGGCGTCACATAAAACGTTACCACCGGCTTCAATCCTGGCCCTCTGTCGAGTTTAAGGGGAGGAAGTCTTTGGATACGCAGAATTCCAGATTGTTAGGTTGGATGTTACCACTTGCTGTCTTTTGTCCTGTGTACAGGTGAACTGTCTCTCCACATTTCCGGGAACTTTTGTACATTTTTCATGTTGTACTGTTAATGCTTGTTGTTTTATTTTTTTATAGAGTAAATGACAATGCTCTTCTGTCAAATGTTCTTGAAATCGTTCTGGATTCTCTATATTTTCATATTGACGTCTGAAACCGTTGGGTCAAGGTTCTCCCTTCCTGCTGTCAAATTCTGTAGAATGTGAAATTGTGCGCTTGAATTACGTGGTATGCAGGCTCTGACATTTGACTCTTGATCTATTCTCGTGCAGCTATTTGTTAATGAGCATAGACAACGAGGAGTTCTATGAGCAACAACGACCTCTCTCTATACCTGATGTTATCCAACTGGTGTCCGTGTTGAAAGAGGTAAGTTCAGCGTGTTATAGTTGAGATGGCTTTGATGTCTTTTTTAATTCAGAAACGCTTTCGTTATGACAGGTTGTTTAAATCTGGTTTCTTGAACATAGTTTCCTGTTTTTAAAGTGTTCACTGTAAAATTATGCTGATGTTTGCTGTAAGGTACCGATCGAACAACGACAGGTCCAATACAGCTAATAGTTTAGATTGTCTGCCCTTTTTGTTGCCTGGCGTTCAAAACTGTCACAGGAGTGTTTTCATGAAATTGATTCTGAGTTTATCAGGTTCTCGCAGGATCGTTTTAGATGGGGAGTATGTGTGTGGGATCTATCTGAGTGGCGTTGTCGGCTAATCCATGATGCGATACTGATTTGCTAGAGGTTGTCAACTGTAATCTTACACCTTTTTGCGCTCTGCAACGACAAGTAGAAAACCAATGTTAACCATATTTTATTTCGATTCTGTATTTTTTGCAGGCTTTATGGCAACTTTTATGGGTCTTGACGAACAAGCAACAGACAGGCCCTGTTCAGAAACCTGGTGTAGATGATGCTGCATTAGGAAAGTTTTTCACCTTGCGTGTGTTTCAGCAGTTTGTTAGCAAAGCTGCATCCCGCCTTTTAGCAGAGGTATGCAGTCATTTTTTCTTTCTAGATACTCCGCTACGTACTCCATCCAGTGCCCAGTTTTCGTGCCATTTGTATATTGGAAGCTTTTTTGGTTCATAGCTGGATATATTAGTCTTCATCCTATTTTGGAGTTTGGTGAAGCTTATCTCGACGTTTTGCTCCAGTTGCATGACCGTAACAGCAGGCGACAATTCACGCCTCCTGAAGATTTTCATGCAAGAGAAGGTGTTGACGAGTATTTTGTGGCACAGGTTAGTACCAGAGGGAGATTCATAGACATTTTTCTGTAGTTTTACTTGGAAGATGACGGATGCTGTACGTAAATTTGAAGTAGCTCCGTTGTAAGTATCTTCTTGGATTTGTCCTTGGCTATTTATGGTTTAGGAATTAATAGTACATGTTTTTCTTTCCGATGCTTGTATGTACAGGCGGAGGGAGAGCATACAAGGGCACGGGATGTTCTGAAACAAGCTCCTTTTCTGATTCCATTCAAGGACAGAGTGCGCGTATTCACGGTATTCAATATTCTAAGGACTTGAAAGACCTCTTGAGTATCACTTTCATCTCCTTCGGATCTTCTCGAATAGGATATTTTCACGAGCCTATTAATTGCGTTGCGCTTCGTATGTTATTTTCTATATTCTGGTGGAGGTTAATGAAGACGAGTGTGTTGTGTTTTGTGGGTCTCTGCAGTCACATATAGCCACAGCACGAGCAGAAAGCGGCCCACACAATCACTTAGGAAGGATTCGAATTAAGATTAGAAGAGATCATATCACAGAAGATGCTTTTTCTCAGCTCAATGAAGTTAGCGCCGATGCTCTCAAGGGGACGGTAATAAATCTGACTAACTTAGTTTATGAAAGTTTTGCCAGATGCTTCATCAGGATCATGTTCTAGATACTACAGATTCATGAAGTAATTTTGTTTCTAAGTACTCATGAAGTGGCTCTCATGTATCGGATGTATAGCTTGGTAAATGAGACGGAATTGAGCTATTTTAGAGCCTTCTCTGAATTAGCATGCATCTTACGCTTCTCCAGTTACAAACACTTACCCTGGGGATCTTATCGCCGTTTTGTTGCCAGATTCGGGTTACATTTGTAAATGAGTTGGGCGTAGAGGAAGCAGGTGTGGATGGAGGGGGAATATTCAAAGACTTCATGGAGGGTATAACTAAAACAGGCTTTGATATACAATATGGACTCTTCAAGGTATTGTACAGCAGTGTACTCTATCCATCGATATGTGTTCATAACAGTCGTATCGTAAAGACTTTCGCATTGTATCGTTCTCCAGAATAGTATTATCGTTTTTAGGGCAATTATAATCAACTGTTGGTACCCTTTTTTGTCTTTTTTGCACGGAGTACATATAGTTACGAAAGGTGTTTTGTAAGGTTCAGATTGTAAAAGATCTCAGTCAGATCTGCTTCGGTATTACTTGTGTTCTCATGAAATTATGTTCTTTTCGTGCAGGAAACTACTGATCACTTGCTGTATCCAAATCCGGCATCTCAAATGGTTTCTGACGAGCATCTTCAGTATTTTGAATTTTTTGGGAAAATACTTGGAAAGGTACTTTTCGATGTTGGAAATGTACCTTACTCTACTGGATAAAAAGTTTTTGATCAGATTACCTGGCTTGACTACATTGGAGATTATTGTCGTGGGATTCGACCTAGTTGACATTGATTAATAATAAATTAGTGTCTTTGTAAATGTGCCTCTTTCGGAATATTTTCAGTCAATGTACGGTGTTATTGTGCAGGCCATGTCTGAGGGAATTCTTGTGGACATTCCATTTGCAACCTTCTTCTTGAGCAAGCTCCGAAAGAAGTGGGGTTCTGAACTTCGAGAATTTCATCTTGTTGTCTTTGATATTAACAAAGCTTATCAATAGTTATTGATTTTGGATAATTTGGATTTTTTTAGCACTACAGCATTCTGATTTTTTCATGATGGTCACCATTTGCCCATCTTTGCTTCCTCTCTTAGTCAATGTATGGAGGTCTGATCTGCTAGACTTTCATTTATTAAAGTACAGCTACTGAAAACATTTTGTTTGTGGGTTTTCAGGACTAATTATTTGCATGATTTACCATCCTTGGACCCTGAGCTCTATCAAAATTTGCTATTTCTAAAGGTAAAATCTGTTACCTACCTTCAGATTGTTGTTTCCAATGTCAGATTTAGTATAGATTTTAATAATAACGGGATCGTGTCGAGATATGAAATCAACTGTCCTCTGGGCAAGGTGCAACTGAGTGGCAAATTCTAGACCAATGTGTTGATGAAGATTTATCCCTGAAATGCAATGGAGGGTAGTACGATTTCTAATACTAATAAAACCCTGGGCACTTCCCGTTTGTTCCATATACTTCAAGTCATATTTAGGGTGTTCAGAAACATGCGGTCCCATTAGAGCTGAATGCCCATATCTATTGTGTCTCTAATTTATGACTATTGCCGCGTTAAACTTTATAAACCTTACATTTCTAGAAAGCCAAGGAAACAGGAAAATATTACCTTTGCTTTAAACAAAAATGTTCTTAATGTGAAGGTATGTACATTTGAGAAAGAAAACAACTTGTTTCGTTCCAATGTGTTTTCTCGTTTAATTTGTCCGTTTCTATCCACTTCAAGTCACTTCCTCCTAAATAGAAGTATATTGTTCATTAGTTCTTCATCTGTAATTGATTTGTGGACACTAGTTTCATATTCTTATGAGAATTATGGGACCACTTGGATTTGAGAAGTTTTGCACCAAATTTCTACAACTAAATCCTTCAATAGCTGAAGGGGACGTAGTAAAGCCTAGAGCTTAGATTTTCAGATATTTCGTGTCCTAAATTTTGTTTTCTAGACATGGGTGTCTGTAATACAGGTGAAGGGATAATGTTTGCATGAATACCTTAACTTGGAAAGTTTATTTTTGTAACAACCTCTACTTCAAGAAGTTTTAGTATTCGTACCAACTTTTAAATGTAATTCTCCCTCACCAAGCTTTGCTGTTTTCAAATAAAAACTTGTTTGTCACACATCTGCTCCACTTTCCAAGTCGCTAAATATTTCATGATTTGGAGCGGAACTGGTGTATGGGTTGTTAGTTCTATGTTGACCTCTTCTTTCTGAGCACAGCTATAAATCGTATATGGATTTCAAATTGTAATTATCTCAAACTTCAAGTTTCTAAGACATGTGATTTGCGGGTATATTAAATTCATCAAGTAGCAGCCTAGCCAAGGAAGAGCTTGACCTCGTTATGGTTAGAAGGGCTTCTAGGGTTTTAGTCAGATTGATCTCTAAAGGAATTATGGTCATCGTGTAGTTGTTGGATTCAGGTGACTGTAGGTATTGTTCACATGTTAGCTTTTCCACAGCATGAGCAACCTCATTTTAGTCTAATCAGTTGTTATCCTCGTAGAGCTAGATTACAGTTGCTTTTCGAATACTTTATTGTGATGTGATTCACTACTATATAGCAATCTGTGATTCTCACTTGTAGGAGTTTTTGAGAGTTCTCTGTGATACCCTCTTTGATATGTTGTTTGTTATCTGCATTTAACAGCATTATAAAGGAGATTTGTCTCAATTAGCTGTTTATTTCGTGGTTATGGACAACGAGTACGGTGAGCAAAGAGAGGTGGAGCTTCTTAATGGAGGAAGAGACATTCAAGTCACAAATGAGAATGTCATTAGGTACATACACTTGGTTGCTCATCATCGATTAAATACCCAGGTGAATTTTTTTGCCTCAATTCTCATAGTTTCAAGGTTTTTGATTTTAAACCCGCAGTTCTTTCTTGATACAGTTGCAGTTTGACTTTATCAGATATTCCTGACATCATTATGAGCATCAATGATGTCCTTGTTGTTGCTTGTGGCTCGTCCCTCTGTGAAGAGATCCTTGAATGAAGGCAGTTTCTTTTTTACTTCATAATTTCGTCATTGTCTATTCAATGTGTTCTGGACAACTTTGTTAACTGTGATGTCAACTCATTCGTTACATCAACTCTCATTTTGAGAGCGTAGAACCACGTTTGACTCTTGATAATTATAACAGATTCAACAACAAAGCGTTCACTTTCTTCACGGGTTCCAACAAGTTATCCACTCAGAGTGGATCGACATGTTCAATGAGCACGAGATACAGGTACAATCTTTGTCGTTTCTGTCTGCTTTTTCGTTCCTCCTATTATCGTTCAATTGGTGTTCTGGAACAGCAACCTTCTTTGCGTTCAATAGGATGGCTCTTGCCGTCTGCTGAGCTCTCAATCTTCAATCAAGGAGATTTATTAGAGTATGGCATTTGCCGATACTTGGAGCATAACTTGAGCATGCGTTTTGAAGTGGTAAACTATACTGGTTTACTGAGCATCTGATATTTTTCTTTTTTTTAAGGGTGCTTGTCCGTGTGACCATAATTTGTAGGTATGCATACAACCATGTTAAACCTAGCTTCTTATGCTTATATACACTGTTTTGTGGCTTTAGATACTTATTTCAGGTTCGCATGAAGGTATGGATGTGGATGATTTGCGAAAGAATGCACACTACGCTGGTGGCTATGATGAGGTGAGTTATGTTTCAAGATACATGTGTTGCAATAGAGTTATCGCCTTTGGAACTTTTGCAGTCGAGTGGTTCTAAGCCTTTATTCCAGGAAGGAATCTTTCTTTCATTTCTCCATGACACTCGTCCAATTCTGTTATGCTTCTCTCCAAGTTGTTTGAGATTCGAGTTAGGGAACCACAACTTATTACACAAAGAGTCATTTCAGTGTAAACAGGGGCCATTTTTGCGATGTTCACCACATGAAACTAGTCCAATTGGGATTTCTTCTTGTGATTCTTATTGTTGGTGGATGTTGCGTGAATATGCCAGAATCATCCTGTCATCGAAATGTTCTGGGAAGTCGTTCAGAAATTGGATTTGAAATTGCAGCAAATGTTTCTGAAGTGAGTACACTGGATCCATGAAATTGAAATCTTAGGTTTCTCCTTATATTGTTTTGCCACTTCCATCTGGACACAAAAGGATTGTAAGACAAATGAGCTCTGTAACAGATCTCGAGTTTCTCTTGTTTCCGTGTCCTTGTAGTTAAATCAATCATTATATCGTTACATATGTATTTGGCAATCTTGTGGATCTTGTTATGCCCTCTGGTCTCAAATAATGTAGAGCTGAAATTGTTGTATTTGGATAAAGACAATTGTAGCTATTGGTACCGTAGTAATCAATGAGTTGATTCTTGCATCGTCCATATCTGCAGATTCGTCACCGGTTGTTCTCGTGGACCACTCCTTGGGTTCAAGCATCTGGAACCACAGTTTTGCATACAAAGGTGCGTCTGAAGTAAAAGAAACAAAATCATTTGCAGTATCAATGGTGCACTTCATTGCAAGTCTGTTTCTGATGTGACATTGGGTTCTGCGATACTATAAAAACTTTGCTGCAGGTTGAAAGTTGACATTCTTGCTCAGACGTAGACTTCCAAAGAATAGCGTGACTTTTTAACGCATTGGTGCTCCCAATTTCACAGTTTTCTCTGTAACGGTTATCCCATACTGATGCGTACTTGTCTGCAGAGCTGGGCTTGATGATGGATCTCAAGAAACTCTCGATCGTTTACCAACATCAGCAACGTGTATGAACCTTCTCAAGCTTCCTCCTTATAAAAGGTGATTCTAAAGCCTTGTTCACCTAGAATGTGGTGTTTGCTGGTTTGCAATCAATCTATGTTTGATTTCTCTGTCCCAGTCATCAATCGGATCCTAGGACACGAAGTGTGACGTTTCACTCTTTTCAGCGGAATAGGAACATACTAAGGTAGGAGGCTCATAAACCGACCATCTATGGGCTGAAACTGAATTTTGGGGAGGTAAAATTTCTTGAAATGTTTTTCAGTAAATTTTCCGTGACAGACAAGAGGAATTGGCATCTAACCCAAGTTGTTTCATATTCTTTGGAGCTTTGTGGAATTATTTATGAAATTTTGAAGTTGAAGTGGCATAGGGCTCTAAATCCATCCACCTCCTCAAATGTACACTGATTGTACATTGAAAAAAAGCATGTACAAATGGAGTACATTTGAGAAGGTGGACGGTTTTAGAGCCTGAGCGGAATATGAGCCTCCTACCTTAGTGTTTGTAAAGAACGCGACATTGAAAAAATCAAGACTGAATCTTTTCTTTTTGTGTACGCAGTAAGGAGGTCATCCACGAAAAGCTTTTATACGCCATCACTGCTGGAGCTGGGTTTGATCTGAGTTAGGCCTGATTTTTGACGAGCTGGTTGTTGTTGTGATGGACAAATTCCTCCCTTTGCAAAATTTCAGTGGTTGTACTACATCGATTCAAGACTAAGTACCTTCATTCCTCTCGGATAAAATATGAAGCGTCCGTCTGTTGTTCCCATAGGATAATGGTAGTCCAATCAGGATTCATTTTTTGGTTCACAGTAGGCATCTACCTAACTGACCAGCCGGTGTAGAAAATGCTAGTGTTCCACAAGCTGTGGGACAACCTATGCACGTTGTCACGAGTTTGTTGTGAAAACTGCTATAATATTTTTCTGTCGTGTAGATAAGTGCTCAGCGATTCATTACTTCGCCATCAAGCCAAAGCTCGTGTCCAGTTCACTCTGACTGTGCATCTGCACAAGCATGTGAATCCCATCTCGAAATATGAATCAATTCATTTTGGATGTTCGTGGATGTTGTAGGAGTATTTTTGTTTATTTGGTTTTGGCTTTTACATGCATGTGTGCTAATTGGATATCTGTATTTGATTTGAAATTTTTATCAGTTTAACCCTTAACATTTAAAGGACCATAGGGCATAGTACATACGCTGCTGTATAATCAGTATTTGTTAGCAGTACGAAGTTTTAATTTGGGATCTCAAGTAGCTCACTAGAACTGCTTTGATTTATTCTCCAATTTCTTTGTTGATCTCAATTGTAGTAGAGGTGTGGATCCATTCCAAATACAAGAAAAATATCCTGTATTGTATTGGTTGCAAGAGCACACTCAATCCTTTAGGGGTTAAATCAAAGATTAAAAATAAATTGAGAACGTTAGTATATATGTCACCTTACCCTAAGATTCTATGTACCATGTGGAGTAACACAAGATGTGAAAGATTTTGTGAATGACATGTTTCATACGTAACATTTCCATTAATAAAAACTTGAAATTTTCTGAAAAATGCCCCTATATTTGCCATGATGGTAGAGTGTGAGTGGGAAGTAATGAGCAATGAGTGTTGAGCGACAAGTAGTTAGATTGAGCGACAAGTAGTTAGATTGAGCAACAAATTGATGATTTATTTACTAGAAATGGACATGTTAGAGAAATAAATAGTGAGATTAGACCCAAAAACAGTAATACCAAAACTATTAAAACAAAAAAAAGTTGCATATAAAACTTAGAAAAATAAAATTTGTAAACATTCCTCCAATGTCCAAAATAATGTTTGTATAGGCAAAAATAATAATTGATTTTTTTTGGCACAAAAAAAAACTACCACGTAGATGATGAAGAAATGAATGTAATCTATGTCTTATAATCATTCATCCATTTATCCATCCAACCATCATTCAACTAATGCAATTATTGAATGGCAAATAGGATCCAATTATCTCTTTCATTCTTTTGGAAGGAAAAAAATTGTACAAATTTACAAACATCTTCTCCAAGCTGGAAAAATGCATTGTATTTGTAGATTTTTTTTTCTAGTACTCATTAAGCTTGTAGTGTTGTTTACAAAATACATGAATTTTGTGGTGTAGTTTAGATGTCCTTTGGAACCAAAGATCACTTTTCTTGTAACTTCATAAACATTTCATATTTTACATGACACCGTCTTTTGCCAAAATTGGCTTTTCCTTATATATTTCTTTGATGTTTGTGATTTCACATATTAAGTGTTGTTTTATCTCTCAAAATTAAGGGAATTGATATGTGCACACCATGGGGTTGATATTTGCACACCCTCTTGTGGGGTAAATTATAGATTCCTACCATCAAAAAGTTGAATTTGAGAAATTTGAATTCAAATTTGGACTTAGAGACTATGATTTAGTCTAGAACCATAAAAAAAAATTGCAATTGAACAATACCTAGTGAAAAAGCTTAGATAAAAGGAAAAGTGTTACTTTTACTTTTCTTTGTAAAAAAAGGTAAACTTTTTCACTAGGTGTTGTTCAATTGCAACGATTTTTTATGGTTCTAGATTAAATCATGATCTCTTAGTCCAAATCTGAATTTAAAATTCTCAAATTTAACTTTTTGATGGTAGAAATCTATAATTTACCCCATAGGAGGGTCTGCAAATATCAACCCCACGGTGTGCACATATCAATTCCCAAAATTAATTATAAACATTTTATTGTTTATATTATGCTTCTTGTAAAAGCCGTTTTGAGTTGTGCTTGGTATTGATGTATTTTCAACATAGTAGGATCCCATCAATTAGGTACTTAATGAACTATGTTCAAAATTTTATTTAAACAAAGTTTTAATTACTGGTTTCTTTGAAGTTTTGTTTTGAGTTATACACAAATCAATAAATACATTTTTGAGGAAGTCTCTAAGAGCCTCTTCAGACCTCGCCCCTCCTCAAATCCAAGGAGGCTCTATGATGCCTTCTTAGAATTTTGTAAAACCTTGTCATGATTCTTTTTATAACCTCAAAACTTACTGAGATCTTACTCAAGTTTGAAAATAAAAACAAGAGCTTTTTGAAATCAAGTGGCTTGTAAAGTGTAAATACCAAGGAAGAAATCTTTTGTTTGTTAATTTATGTTAAGGGGAAATTACAAATAGGGACATGAAAATAAACAATATCACAAATAGGGACACAAAATGATTTGTAAATTTTTGTAAATTTTGTAAATTTTTGTAAATGTTTTTGGTTTGGACATTGGTTGATTTAGATACATAACATTAAATGTTAGCTAATTTCCAAAAAAGTCTTAGAAGTCTCTCCAAAAATTGCCATCCCCTTTACTAAAGTTTCTTATTTAGGCTTGATCTGGAGAGGCCTTTATTTTTTTTGAAAGTTAACTATCATTTAATGTGTTATATCTAAAGCAACCTTTGTCCAAACCAAAAAAATTTACAAAATTTATGAATTGTTTTGAAACTATGCCCCCATTTGTATGTATTTGGAAATTGTGCCCCTATCTATAATATTTTTCATTTTCATCCCCCTATCTATAATTCCCCCTTATGTTAATGGCATTCTACATCACTTGCATTTGTATCATTTTTAGTTTCTATTGTTGTTTTCAAATCACTTGCAAATTGATGTCCTTTAATTCTTTGTTTTAGTAAACTTTTTGTTGCATTACCATCCTTTTCATCCAAAAGCTTTCATCCACATTCATTCAATAAAATTTACATTCATCTTCCAAAATTTTCATCCGTTTATTATAATATATGATTAGATAAGTTCATCCATAATTTTATTTCTTCAAGAACAATTTGTTTTCATTTTTGAAAATTTTAATAACCATACAATGTTGAAATGATACAAGTTTAATTTTTTAATTGTAAAATAAAATTTTCTCATTGCTCACAGCTCATTGCTCATTGCTCATTGCTCAATACTCAACACTCATTGCTCATACTTAACCCCTAAATGCTTGAGGCACCAAATTCTAATGCAAAAACCACCAAAATCTAATGCCTTAACCCTTGAACTATGAAGCAACCCTTTGCGACTAGTACAATACAAAGTGTTTTTCTTGTATTTGGAATGCATCTGCACCTTCACTACATTTGAGATCAACAAAGAAGCTAGAATATAGATCAATGATGTTCTAGTGAGATAGTCAAGATCTCAAATTAAAACTTTTTGTTGATAACAAATGCCAATTATACAACATACGTACTATGTATTATGGTTGCTTTATCATTTAAGTGTTAACCCTTAAATGTTTGAGCAGCCCGTAGTAAGCAGTACCATACGATGTATTTTTCTTGTAATTGAAATGCATCCACACCTTTACTACATTCAAGATTAATAAAAAAGTTAGAATATAGATCAATGCTCTTCTAGTGAGATAATCAAGATTCCAAATTTAAAAAAATTGTTGGTACCAAATGCCAATTATACAGCAGCGTACATACTACGTCTTACGGTTGCTTGGTCATTTAAGGGTTAAGCATTTAGGGGTTACGCACCCCTCAATTGGTTTTGTGGGATATATCCCATGTATGCTCTTGTGCTTGGCAGACTTTTCATTATTTTCAAATTCAAGTCCAATGTGGGTCAAGTCTGGTTCTATTTTATCCTCGGCAACATGATGCCAATAAGAATATGTCTACCACCACTAGATTCCATTCCAATGGTGGAAAAGTGTGCTGCCTTCCCTCATTGCTAGGTTAACCCATTAAGGACTGGTCGACCAGTTCTTGGTCGATTTTGACTATTTTCAACAGAGCATGTTAAGGAATTTGATGACGTGGCAAAGGGGACAGCTATGGGGAATTGGAAAGTGAAGAGTTTAGGACAATAACCATGTCAATCTAAAATGGTATGTGGCTAGAGGGCTGAAAAAATTAAAAGAGTACCGGCTGAAAATACATTAATAAATGTAAAAAGATGGTCATAACAACTAAAGAGTGAGCATAATTCATGATGCATAATACTAAATGCTGCAAGATACTTCCATCTGTACGGTCAGATATGTGATAGACATTTATATCCACTAACCCTAAAATGTCCCCCAAATGAAAATACAAAAGATTGCCCACCCCCAAAATCGACCACGGTTGTTAAAGGGTTAAAGAGAATTCTTCCCTTTTTGTTCTTTTGGAATTTTTAAATATTGTGTTTTCAAATCAACACAAGTTTCTCAACAAACTCTGTTTTTAATTTTTGTTTCAATTCAAAATAATCAGCCCTTTCTTTGCTAGACAAAAGTCCTCAAATTTTCATGGTGGGTTTAATGCCCCCTAGAGAACCAAAATTGTCCTCATAGGATTTCATAGATTTATTTGAGGCAGTGGATCTAATTTTTTGATCTTGCTATAAACTATAATTATCAAAGCATTCAAGTAGTCCATGTAAATAGAGTAATGGCAAGGCAAGCCAAATGTTCTACAAGTACCTCAAGAGCCTTGATTGGGTGAAACACCATATGGAGCATGGTGACAAGCAATATCACACAAGCTACAACCAGTCAATATTTCTTACAAGCTTCTTTGAGTGTGCTTGGTGGTAGCTGGAAATTTTCTAGCAAAGGTTTAAGCATGTTCTAGACCCTTGTTATGGCAACCCTCATTAATTGTGGTGATCATTGTTTTTTGTGCTATAATAGTTTGAAGCCTTAAAACGTAATTTAAGAAGTATAATTTTCAATAATTTGCAAGTGTATGCATTCATATATAATCTTGCTACTCACAAAAATAAAGATGAATAAGGATTTTTAAATAGAATTTTGTAAAAATTTCAAAATAACAACTACTTGCCAAAAAATGAGATTTCACCATCACATGTTAATGTCATAATCTCCCAACTCCCATGGTCAATTGTTCCTAAAATTTGGAAGCTGTTTTCTAAGTAGGTGCTCCACTATTTTCAATGGTCACATTTTGTGGATCATTCGATTGATTGAGATACAATGCATCAAAGTTGTAGGGCTCCCAAATCCTTCATTTTTGTGAAAATGGCTTGGGTGCTTAGAGGTTAAAAGACATAAATTACATTTAACCCCTAAATGCCCAAGGGGACAAAATAAAAGTTCTTTGGCCATAAAAAAACGTCTCTAGCTCACAAAACAAATTCTGTGGAGGACAAAAAAAAGTGGCCGTTCTATTTGAATTTTTTATAGAAATGATCATAAATACATGGTGCATTATGGAAAACAACCTCACAAAATGTACTTGTATTGTTAGATAACCCATATTGTGAAAAGATTCAAAAACATTGTGTTAGATCCCATGTTTTCCTTCTTGCAATTTTCATGAGGGCACCATGCATTGTTGACTTTTACAACTTTTAAAAACACTATTTTAATTGGTGGGCACCTACCAAACTACTATAGAGCATTGTAGGAAGACAGACACGGTGACCAGCCGAGCGTTCAAGAGTTAAACAACCGGTTTCTTGTTAGTTTTCCTAAGTTCTCATGTAAGGCAATTCCAATGAAGATTTTTGCACATTATATGGTGCAAACAACCAAATTTTGTGTAATACAATCTTTGTTTTTCTGTAGGCAAACTATCAAATTTGGTTTTTAAAATCCCCGTACTAAAAAAGTAACTCATTTGTGCCAATTAGAAAGTTAACTGAAGAAGGGAAATTTTGATGGATATCCTTGAAATTTCTAACAACAAATGTACAATTGTTCTTGGTTTTTCAGAAATTGCACAAATACCCACAATATACTTTTATAATTGTAAAATTATCCTTTTGCACAGTTATCAATGGTGCTTGTCACCTACTTTTGAGTGTTATGAAAGACGTTTGAATTCACCAATCATTTGCAACAAACATGAGTACAATTGTTGACATTATTTGTAAGATTGAATAAAGAGCACTAATTATCTTCTTCTACTTATACAATTGATTGCAGTTTGATTTTGTTCAAAGCCAAGTCCCTCACATGATTGGCTGAAGACAAGATTTGTGTAAAAATAGAGTAAAAGCACAAGTTTAACTAAAGTTAAATAAAAATAAAGTACAAGTTTAACCAAAGGTGGCATGAGGGGATGCCATGGGGGCCATGGAAGGCATGACCCCATTGGTATAATAGGGAGGAGGGCTTGTGTCTCAATCTCTATGCATAATTGATTACAGGTTTAGTTAGTTAGGGTTGAGCATGACTAGGATCAGAAAGTTATAAATGGAATAACATAAAATCACCTATGGCTTCACTAGACTTTAATAATAGCTCACTAGCAATTATACCGTCACTAGCAATTGCACCACAACTTTCTCTTGCCCAAAAGAGGATGCAGGGATAGAGGGGCACAGGGATAGGAGGACACAAGGATAGGGGAGCATGGGAATAGGGGGTGGGGGCATAATCCCGTCGATACAATGGGCAATATATTAGTAAGAATTTTTTTTTTACCAAGAAATTGAAAAGCTGATCACAACATAAATCTTGCCCAAAAATAGGTGACATACATAGGACTTACCTTATATGGGCACTGGCTATTGTAACACTGAAAAGAAATTGCAAAAAAATGGATGAAATTGCCAAATCCTCCCCCAAGCCAACACCAAATTTGCCAAAGTTTGGATGAAGTATATTAATAGTAGTACAATTTATACATGAACATCCACATGTTAACAATTCCGTCAAATTCTATCAGTTTTTATTCCTACTTGCTAGCATTGGTGGGTGTGGGTTGCTCTACCCTTGTAAAATGAAAACAAAAACCTTGAACATACACCTTTGATAATAATAGAGAAGCACATTTTTACAATTACAAAAATTTGTCAGAGATATTTGTATGTGCAATTTCTCATAAACCAGGGGCATTTATAAAAATATATCAAAATTTCATGTATATCCATCAAATTTTAAATTTAGAATTCAATTAAGAAGAATCTATGACTAAAAACAATAACTTTCCTAGTTTCAAGCATAGTATGCTTTGAGGTCACGCCACGTCAGCAGTGAAGACCATGCCCCAGCTGCAGGGCCCCTAGCCAATTCTAAAAAGATGAAGATTGAACCGCGCAACGTGTTGGGCTCAATCCTCAAGCGCAATCAGAGCGACCTGCCTATTTATACCCGTCAGGCGTCTCCAACCTAATAGGCCTCAATTCAAAAATCGCCACAAAAATTTAGCCGCTTGAGCGTCAAATGAAGTCCCCGCCATGCAGCCAATGCCATCTGCACTCACCTGCCCTACCCTACCACACCGCGACGTGCTGCTTTAGAAATTGTCACAAAATTAGCCGAGACTGCCGCTTGAGCATCTTTAGGAGTCCTTCATGCGGTCAATACCGTCTGCATAAACTCTGCCCTACCCTATTGCGCCGCAACGTTCTGCGACATGCTGCACTTTGCCCCTGGCTTGTCTTTTTAGGGGATTGATATGTCTACCACACCCTTTCAAGTATTGTACCACACCCTTTCAAATATTGTACCACACCCCCGGGGTAAGTTTTAGATTTCTACCATCAAATAATTGAATTTGAGAATTTGGAATTCAGATTTGGACTTAGAGACCACAATTTAGTCTAAAATCATAAAAATGTTCTAATTGAACAACATCCAATCAAAAATTTATTTTTTTATAAACAAAAGTAAAAGTAATACTTTTCTCCCGAGCTAAGTTTTTTCATTGAGTGTTGTTCAATTACAAAATCAAGGTTTTCAGGTCTAAATCTGTATTCCAAATTCTTAAATCCAACTATTTGATGATAGAAATCTAAAATTTACCCCGGGTGTAGTACAATACTTGAAAGGATGTGGTAGACATATCCATCCCCGTCTTTTTATCTTCCCTGTCACTCGGTCAATGGCGTCTGCACAAACCCTGCCTTACCTTGCCGCGCCCCAACGAACCGCGACTTGCCACACCGGTGCCCCTGGCTTTTCTGTCGATCTTCCCCATCACGCGGTCAATGCCGTCTGCACAAACCCTGCCTGACCCTGCCGCACCGCGACGTGCCGCACCGTGCCCTGGCTTTTGTCTTGATCTTCCCTATCCCGCGGTCAATGGCGTCTGCACAAACCCTGACTTCTGCCGCGCCGCGACGCACCGCGCCGTGCCGCGTGGTGCCCCTGGCTTTTCTCTTTATCTTCTCCATCGACGCCTCAGCCGACCCCGTGCTCGTCATTCGGCGATTTTTCTCCCTCGTTTCACGCCTCTCGAGCGGAGCTTTGCTGCTGCTGCTGCGCTTGGTGCGTTCGTCTCCCTTTGCGGCCATGGCAACACGACAGATTGCCACACCAACCAGGCGGATGAGATCTGTAGTAATCTTAGGAGGTGCTGCTTCTCCATCATGCTCTGTTGCTTTTCTTCCTTTGTCTGGAGGTAGCTTAGTCACTTCTTAGTTTGAGCCGGAAGTGGTGTGGTTTGCGTAGAATAGTGCTGTTGTGTTGTGGTACTGGTAACTAAGCTTCTGGATGTGGAGGTCGGCGGCTGACGCTCTTCTTTGGCCTTTCGTGTTGCGAAGGAGGAGGCCTTTCGCCTTCCACAGAGAGCGAGGCAGGTTCAGGAGGCGGGCGTGATTTGCGGCAGAGGAGCTCTAGGAGGTGGATGTGGCATTGTTAGTATTTGTAAGTAAACTCTTTCCCCTTTTGGTGTTCGGAATGGACTAAGGGACGGATGATTATGACTGGATTTTGTAAGCGGAGCTTGATGACGTACTTTTCTTGCTTTGGAGCGGAGCGGGAGTTGATGCGTTTGCTTTTCCTTCACGTTAACGGCATGTGAAACTCGTTTGTGTGGCAAGGTAGTCGTGCTGGTAGTGCTTAGTCGTGCGCCTTAAGCCGTGGCGTCGACGCCGTCTGGCGTCTTTTCCGATTTCCGTGGAGATTGTAGGCGTTTGTTAAAAATTGTTGAGTGATCGGTTTGGAAGACTTTTCTCCTGGATTTTTTCGATGATATAGATGCTCGATTTTGCAATCTTGTTCGTAGTAATAGGGAAAGTTGCTTGGATGAACTAGGCGGTGCAGTGACGATGTTGCGGTTCGGGTGGGAGTCTTGTAGTGATTGAGCGAGTCCTGGCAATATCTTTGTAGTTGACATCGTCTGGTGTTTGGTGAGCCACTTCCGATTTCCGTGGGGATCGTAAAGTCAAAGGAGATGTGATAACCCTGAGCCTTACGTGCGCTCTGTTTGGTACAGACGCTTGTGGTCTGCAGATTTCTGTAGCTGTATTTGGCAGCTTGATTCCGGTTCGCGAAGGGCATGTATTTCTATCGATTTCTTGCTACCTTTTGAGCGGATGCGAGTTCTTTTGAGCATGATTTTCATCTTTGAAGTCTTCTTACAAACTTCTACGTCTAATCTAGTCTGCAGTGAAACTTCTCCTGTCAGTAGCATAGATAATTTAAACGGATACTTTTTGAAGATTGCAAGGGCATGTCTGACATGCGCTTCTGATTCGAGAGTTTTTTTGTGCCTCTTTGTTCAAAAGGAAAATTACTTCGTGAATATCATCTCCTGAAATTACATGTTTTTAAACGTTTTAGGCCTCCTTGAAACACCGTGGAAGGGCCATTGTGGAAAGGTTTGACCGACACATACTGTATTAGGGTAGTGTTTCGATCTGTTTTGGTGCCGATTTACGTAAACTTGTTTTGATTGAGTGCCCCGCTACTGTTGCACCACGTTTTCACGTTGTCTCGAAGTCAACTGTCAAACTTTATTGTTTGGATGATCTTTCTTGACCATAGGGTTTTAATGCAGGTGTGATTACTTTTGCTCAAGACATTGGAGAAGCTTAAGGCCGTTCTTGCTAGAAGGATGTGTTCAATCCTTGGAGACATGGAGCTATTTCCTCCTGCTACTTGGGTTGGGATAAGTGTTACCGCCAATTTTGTGGGACTTGATTCTTACGTGTTACAGCAACCTACTCCAGGGATGGATTTCTTTGCAGCGGTGCCGCCGTTGCGTCCTGGTTGCCCGGATTTTATATAGTTTACAATCTTGAAGTTAAACACCCTCTTCGGAAATGAGTGGCGGTTCTTCATGCGGAGGTCAGATAGAGTATGGATGGTTTCCTCGTCAAAGCAGGTACTGCAGGGAAGCAGGTTCAAGGAATTTAACAGGAGGAATATGCTGCAGCATAGCTTTTTGTGTGCATTACACGAACTGGAAATCACTCGATAATACATCGTTATTTCTGTGAAGGGGTTTCCCGAATACAGTTTGCTAGCGAAGTATGGAGCGGTAAGCATTCGTTTACTCATTGTGTACATTTCATTTTCTAATCACTTGTATGTCGACGGTATTTTTCTAGGCATGATGATGTGTTTGGATTGGACGTGGTCACTTGATTCTCTAGTTGCTATTTGCTAGCGTGTTGACGTAGTTTCTGAGTTGTTGTGGGGTATCGTTTTTTTAGGTACAAGGTTACGAGGCAGTTGGGTGATGGTACTTATGGAAGTGTCTGGAAAGCGACCAATAATGATACCAATGAGGTTGTGGCAATTAAGAAGATGAAGAGGAAGTTTTACTCATGGGATGAATGCATGAATCTGAGAGAAGTGAAGGTACGGTCTCATGGTATTCGTATTAGCAGGTTTGATAATTCTGCTTGGTGTTTTCTTCCAAAGGTTGTTTGTGGTTCATTTGTTGTGAAGTGCTCCTTAGATGCTCTTTGTAAAGATGCTCAATCAGCGCTTGGTTTTGACAGTCATTACGGAAGCTGAATCATCCCAACATTGTCAAGCTGAAGGAGGTCATCAGAGAGAATGATGAACTCTTTTTCGTTTTTGAGTATATGGTAAGCTGACTACTGTTCTCGTTGTGTCCGTGACTGAGGTTATGTGTGATTGTGCCATCCCCTAGAGAAATAGGATGTCGAACCTTTATCGATGTGATCTGAATTATGATTTTTTGTAATTGCGCAGGAGTTTAATTTATACCAGCTCATCAAAGATAATAGCGAACCCTTTTCTGAAGCTAAAGTTCGGAATTGGGCTTTTCAAATTTTGCAAGCATTAGAGTATATGCACAAGCATGGTTATTTTCACAGGGATTTGAAACCAGGTATTTTTATACTCATCCAAGTTCATGCTCGTTCAGAATTTTTTAATGCTTCTTCTGCTCTTAGTTTCGACTATCAATTATGTTTATCCTGTGCATTATTTTGCACGTTTGTAACTTGCATTCATTCTAAAAGTTTGCTTCTGTATTTGAAGAGAATTTGTTGGTTACGAAAGACGTCATCAAAGTTGCCGATTTTGGACTTGCAAGGGAAGTGCTTTCGCGCCCACCTTACACAGACTATGTGTCTACACGCTGGTATTACAGGCTATCCTCTTGTAAATTTCTTTGATGATTTTCTGTGCATAACTGCTGTTTGCTGGCTTTATCATGTTCTAACTGGAGTAAATTTATACCATCAGGTATCGGGCACCTGAGGTGCTCTTGCAATCTCCAACCTATTCTGCCGCCATAGGTACTCAACTTTCTACGTCATTTGACACTTTTCAAGATTGACTAGGTTCACTGTATGCTTTGTTTTTGCTTGTTTCACTTATGAACGAAAGAGCGCGTGGAATTTTCTGTTCTGAAAATAATCATTCAAACACGTATTCAATATCATGGGCTCACAAGTAGAACTGTTATGCTGCTCAACATAAAAAGAACGTAATCCACTCTGAGCACCCGGTTTATGTGGATGTTGCAACGACAACATGATCAGTATTAGTTTGATTACCCTGTCTAGGGTGAAACTTGTCAGTTGCCGTGTGTTTATCATGTGACGTGGTGATACTAACTGAGATTACTTTTCAGATATATGGGCTGTGGGAGCAATAATGGCTGAACTTTTCACCCTTCGCCCGCTTTTTCCTGGTGCAAGGTCGGGCTCAGAACCATTATAGTTTGCTTCATATTCGTTTTTGTATTGTTTTTTTTATCTAATTTTGGTTATCGACTTACAGAACTGAAATTGTTTGCGAGAACCTATGGTATTGCCGCTTAATTTGTTTCAGTGTACACTGGTTGATTCTAAGTCAGAAACTTGTCAGTTACCTTGTTTTATCATATCCGTGTACATTGCTGTGATATATAATATTGGCAGAATACTACCATCTGCTTTCTAGTTCTCTGCACATCTTTTAAAGAATTATGTGGGAGATTACATCATGGCATTACAGCTTCTCGTTATCTGTGTGCGTACAGTGAAGTGGACGAAATTTACAAGATCTGTGGTGTGATTGGTTCTCCTAACCATCACACCTGGTCTGACGGAATGAAGCTGGCAGCCTCATTGAATTTCCAGTTTCCTCAGGTATTTGTTTGATCGAGTGATGCGACTTTTTCAATGCAATGAAACGATACGCTCTTCAAGTTGTAATCTATTTTAGGATTAAGTAGATATTTAGTAAGTGTTTTTAACTCTCATCATTTGACAGGCATGGTAGTGCGTGCCGTCAAGTCTAATGAACTGATCATTGACTGTGTGAATGCAGCTGTCATCGTCTCACCTTTCTCAACTCATTCCGTCTGCTAGTCCAGAAGCGATTAGTCTAATCTCCGTAAGTTGTTAAGCTTTTGCTTTTAATACGTACTTTGTCGTGTATAAAATTCACGAGTACTCTTTGAAATTGATCTTTATTGGAGTAGTAAGATTCAATTTTGAAATGGTATGAAGATGTCGATTTCCAATCCGCAATATAGGCCTTCAAAGTGACAAATGTCCATTAGCATAATTGTTAACCCTGGCTAAGAAAGTAGTGTTCATTCTTCCAAGAATTATATTTGTTGCAGGCCATGTGCGTGTGGGACCCCAGTAAAAGGCCTACGGCATCACAGGCTCTACAACATCCGTTCTTTCAGGTACATTTTTATGATTTTTGCTACTGAATATTTTACTTGATGTAGTATTTTGCTGGACAACGTGCTTTGACAATTGGTAAATAGATCTACCGACGATTGGTTTAAAAAATTTCTCACGACGATGTTAATGTTCATTGTCTTTTTCAAGATATTGGTAATCATTTTTTGTTCTTGGCTAGGTTCACAAGCGTGGCCCAGTTCCCACTCCTGGATTCGAGTTCGTGCAGTCTAAGGCATTCATACCTACAGGTTTGTTGCTGATCACGTGCCACGTCTATAGTCAATCGTAATGAATTCGTGGTTCTTAAGTAATTTTCTCGCTGTCCGTTGTCCACGTAGTCTGTAATGGAGAGTCTCTTTTGCAGCTGGCAAGATGATCCAAACCTTTACTTGTTATTGAGTGTCTCCGAATGTGTACTTGGTCCTGCAAGTTATTGGTTCCGTGCAGTGTGCCTGGATCGTGTATTCAGAGTTTATTGAAACCTGTGCGCTGTTTTTCCTAAAATTGTTATTCTGATCATTTGCCTGTTTGTCATGACAGCGGTCAAGGCGAACTCCATGCTGAACAAGGAATTTGAAAGTTATGCGGGTAGGTGCATGCTTAGATCATTTTGCTTCATGCATGATCCTTCTTTATTTTAATTAGACAATTGAATTTTAAGTGCTGCACATGGACTCTGATACTTCGTTTATATTGGTATCACCAGGATCGAAACGTGGAAATGCTCAATGGACTAAGCAGGTATTAATCTTTTAGAACTCGCGGCTGCTTTATTTTATAGTCAAGTCCTATGTATATTTCTATCACGCGATTTTTCTTTACGTTAGTAAATATATCTAAACGCATCTTTCATTGCAGCAGCGCAATCCAGTGCCGTACCCACCTGGTAAAGCAAGACCAGGTGTTGCTCGATCTTCTCTGAATCCAGGTATCGAAGGCCGGAACTTGAAGGTTTGAATTTGTATCTGCTAATTATTGTAGTAGTAAGCAATGCTGGTTGTTTCAGACGGTATTACTAATCAGGCTATTTTTATGATATTGCCAGTTGTTGCACCAATAACTCATGGCCGCAGTTTGGCGACCACGGGTGTGAATCCTACGATTGGAACTCTTCCATCTCGGTGTGTACCTCGTTTTTGAGTAGTTGCTACACCTATTGCTTTTATGAATATGGTTCAAAATTGTCTGAGCACATAATTTTCTTAATGAACATGAACTTGTTCTTTACAATGTCTTAACAATGGCGATCTTCATTGTTTTGATGGCAGGTGTTATGTTCATCCTGCCGTCTTTTCCTCTGCTCCTCCATCTGCTACACCTCAGATATCTGGTGGAGAAAACTATCAGCAGGCTTTTCATGCACTACCAGCAGCTGCTGCGAACCACCGGCGTGGCTACAATATGAGGAATTCCTACAACTTGACAGTCGCATGATTGACAGGAATGGAGATCGGTGACCCTCATTGCCTTTCCTAATAGAGTATTTTCACTCTCTTGCTTTTGGTTGCGTGCAGTTCTCGTTCACTATGGATTGACAGGGTGGTTGGAGGTGGTGGGTAATTCTAGGCCTTAATAAATGTATTTTGGAGAAGTTCAATGCTGGCTATCTCATGCGAGATCTCTTGCAAAGGATTAGAGCTTGTAGTTGAACAGCTTTGTGCTTTTAGTTGCCAGGCATGTTGTACGTCAGAGATTTGTAGACCGTTAGAAGCTAAAGATTGCAGGGGAAGTCTTGGAGAAGTACAGTTATGTTGTGCTTCAAACACTTTGTCGCAGAATCGATGTTGCTGCTCACTTCTGAGACGGAGTAGGTGGATCGGACTAAGCATCATCAGGTTTATGATACTAGTCCTCGTTGGTTAGCTAGGATGTATAGTCCCAGGCTGTCTACAGTATGTTCTCTCACTTGTGCTCCGTTTTGATGATATAACTACTCATGTATGTTCTAAATGGTCTGCGTTATTTTGTAATGTGTGGTTGAATGTTTGTGTGGGGATTTGTTAGATTTCAATTGTTTTTAAAGTTTTCTCTTTTTGTAGATGCATTAGTCGGGTATGGGAGTGAATGAAAGCGTTAATGGATGAAAAAACTCTAAGGAGCACTCTACAAAGTGCTTAACCCTAAAGGACCAATTGTCCCCTAGAGGGACAAACGGGATTTTGGGCATTTACTTACTACTAAACTACTTTGTGTGATATTCTCAAACTTTGATGGAAGATGGGAATTCAAAGATCAATGTGCGCATCTAATTTTTTCTTCATTTTGACATTTATTGAAGAAGTAAAAAGTGAATTTCTAGAAAATAGGGAAAGGTGGGCAGTCCAAAACTTTTGCAAAAAATTAAATTTTTTTAAATTAAAAATACGAAATAGGTTCATTAGACTTATATATACATGGGGAGTTTTAATTCATTCAAATTTGATGTATGAGATAAAAATTATGAGAAGTTTTTGTTTGCATGTAGGTGTGCTTTTGAGAGAAACCATATCTACCCACAAACTAAAACTTCTCATAACCTTCATCTCATCAATCAAAATTGAATGATTCAAAGCATATCATGTATATATAAGTCTAAAGAACCTATTTCGTATTTTTATTTTTAAAATATACAATTTTTGTAGAAGTTTTTGGGCTGCTTGCCCTCCCTTGTTTTCTAGCAATTCATTTTTTACTTCTTTAATAAATGTTGGAATGAACAAAAAAATAGATGCCCATGTAGATCTTTGAATTTTTCATCTTCCATAAAAGTTTCAGAAAATCACCCAAAGTAGCTTAGTTGTAAGTACATGCCCAAAATCCCATTTGTCCCACGAGGGGACAGTTCATCTTTTAGGGGTTAACCCTTTAAAGACAACACAAATTTTCTCAAAATCCACTAGAAGCAAGAATAATAGATGAGCAATTCAATCAAATCTAGATCCAATTTGAATAATCCAATTGTACAAATGGGAAGAACACCTTGTTTATTGTAAAGTAAGAAGATTTCAACTAGATCTACTGTTAGAGATGAAACACTAATGATTAAGTTGTAAGTGAAAAATTTGTAGTTTTTTAATCTTGTGTGGTTTTGGATGTTACTAGTTCATGTGTGCTTTGCTTGAGAAGAGCCTTGTATTTTTAGAAAACAAGCTTCCACACCTTTCCAATGAGACTAGTTTCACACAAAATGGCTAAAAATAGCAATCACAAGGTGTAGCAAAGTGGACAAAAAGGGTCAAATATCCCACTTCAATTGCCATCTAAAAATGGTTCTATAGAAAATTTGATAAATGCTATGGAGAATTTGATTGGCAAAAACAATGAAGAATTGGCATTACAGATAAAAGTGACAAATTTTAAAGGTGAAATGATAGCACCATTTCCGTAGATATTCAAATACTACAATTGTACTGGTACCATAGAAAGAAACTATATGAGTGTATTTCTTAGGGAGTTTGTAGAGCTTTAGGATTTTGCAATTGAGGTATGAAATCCTTTTTAGATGTTTGAGGCATTGTATTGTTGCTTTTATTCTTTTTTGACCAAAAATGGATATGTTTTTTGAGGCCATGTCGTATAAACATCATTATTTGTCAACTCACATACCTGATTCTATTGTTGTTTTTTTAGTTGGGTGCAAGATTCTTGTGCTCACATGTGTTCTTCAAGATCAATTTCCAAATTGTTGAGTGATTTTATTGTATAGGCTAGAAACTACTCTCCCAAACCAAAATATGGTTTGGTGGTCTCTAAAGGGTTAAAGAGCTTGCTTCCAAGATTAGGCTTGCATTCAATTTACATCTAGTTTTTGTACTTTCCACCATCATCCAAGTGATTACATAAATTTGCAAAAAGAGGCACAAGTAGAGAGTTAAGGAAATTTTTTAGAATTCAAATAATACAAGAGAGTATATTTTATGTTTCATAATAATTATGATCCCAAAGAACTAGGGGTATAATTGATATTCCTACTAAAAGCTAGGGGTGTTTTTGATATTTCAAATAATGTAGGGGTACATTTTGTCTTTTGAAATTATTGAGGGGTATTTTTGACATTTCCCCTAAATTCTAATCAATTTTTTTACATTCCATGCGGTTGACTTTCTATTTTTTCTGGCTCTCCTCATACATTGATCCTTGAGTGTGCATATACAGTGCATGACACTTATAACCAACAAATCCCAATTCAAGTGATTAGCCCAAGGCTTTGTCAAAACAAAGTTATCAAAAATTTGAATCCACCAAAAAGAAGCTTAGAGTTTGTCCCGCTTAGTGATGGAATTACTTTTGAGCTAATGGGTACATGGGTATATGTCTTGTGCCTTAGTATTTCTTATTTGGCCAATAGTTGTTGGTTATAAGTATCATGCACTAACATAGGAGGCTTGAACTCCGTTAGGGCATTAACCCCTAAAGGACTAAGCCATTTTTTCAGTGAAAATCACTCAAAACTGCCACTTTTGGAGGGGTTAGTAAAAAGGTAGTTTCTTTTTTTAAATTTGGGAAATCCAATTGTAGGATCTTGCCCTAGACTGGATTAGGTACTTGTGGAAAAAAAATCAAGTCATTCCAAATGGAGATGAGTCAGATGTTTATATCTAAAGTGAAAAGAAAAGTTATTTTTCATGCTGCCCCAAATTTTCAAAAGCCTTTGACCACTCTTATAACAAAAAAGTTGCTCTACTTAAAGTTGCGCTTTTTTTTCCATGTAGGAGATCAAGCTAGGTATGTGTGAAGAAGAATTTTCAAATCAATTTGAAGTACACAACACATGGGAAAAATCAATAAGTAAAAAGAAGTAGAGAATGAGTCAAATCACCAAATTGTTAAGAATTTAATTATTAAAAAGAAAATTGCAAATCCTAATGGTCAAAATTTTGTGAAAAACAACCTACTTCCTTTGGTTTAACTTTTTTTTCCAAGATAATGAAAATTGAGTAAAATAAAGGACTTCAAAGTTTATTTTAGAGTAGAGAATCTAGAATTGCTCGCAAACAAAACTCCACATAACTTTCATCTCATTGATTGAAATCGAATGATTCAAATCTTCTCACCTATAAAAAAAAATCTAAAGAACCAATTTCAGATTTTAATATAAAAATTAATTGGTTTTTAAAGAGGTCTTGGGGAGATCACTAGTCGTTTTTTTAGGAACTACGTGAGTTAAAAGATAGGGTTCATTTAATTCAAAGAACAAAAAAACTATATAATATGTAGGGATACTATAGGGTCCACAAAATACTATATATTGTAATACATATAAAATAGGGTATGCAAAAACAATTGGTAATAGAAATTTTTATCAATAAATTAGCCTTAACAAATAGGAGATGCACAAATTTTTTATAGTACAATGGAGAAGGTTAACAATGGAGGGTAGATAACAAAGATTTATATTCACTACAATTATTTAATCTAGGGTTGTGGATCTCTTTGTTGTGTGTTAGTGCTCACGACTAGGATATTCCATTTTAGGCAATGCCACAATGTGATGACCAAATCCCCATGAGGAAGCCACTTGTTAGGGCTTGGTACAATGGGAGGCCCTAGTCACTTGGCAAGGCCATTTTTGAGGTTCTAAGAATTTGCTCTAATTTGAACAAAAAGCTAATGTTTTGATAATTTGCATCAATTCTTTAAAATTATAGCTGTACAAATTCAAATTAGATATGTTACAAATCACATAGAAAAAAATAAACACAATAGCATCACTTGTGACTTGAAAGATTATAATGACCCTTCAATTCATGTGCTTGTTATTGGGTTTTATGTTATACATCATATACTTGTTTGTAATAGAAAGATTTTTCTACAAAGAATAGTGAAGATATGATCAAATTGAACAAATAAATTTTATAAATAAAGTAGTCCCACTTTAAAACAAAATCAAGGAATTTACAAAAAAAAAAATTGGGTGCAAGAAATATGCCTCTTGTAGCTTTTTAAATAATACGGTCATCTAAAATACAACAATTAAGGTAAATAGCCCTCCATCAAATACCCTCTTAACTCATGTGTATACCATAAATTACAAGGGAGTGATGTCCGTGAGAAAGATGTTTTTGGGCTGCTCAGGCAGGTCGTCCTCCCTAAATTTTCAAAAATTCTTGTATAACTTCTTCAATAATTGTCAGAATGAGGAAAAAAATAGATCCCCACGTAGATCTTTGAATTCCCCACCTTCAAAACAAGTTTCAAAAAATCACACAAAGTAGCATATCCAAAGGTACATGCCCAAACTCCCACCTATCCCATGAAGGGACAACAGTCCTTTAGGGGTTAAAACCACTCACCTCCCCCAAATGAACTTTGCCGATACATGTTCTTATTCATAGCCATACAAAAATGTACATCAAACGTACATTATGGGAGGTGGGCAATTTTAGAGCCCTATGCCTTCCACTTCATAATTTCATAACTAATTCCATAGAGCTCCAAAAAATATGAAAAAACTTAGATTAGATGTCAGTTCCTCTTGTCTTTCAAGTAAAACTTTCTAAAAACTATTTTAAGAAGTTCCACCTCCCCAAAATTCAGTTTCAACCCTTAGATGGTTGGTTTATGAGCCTCCTACCTTATATCAGTTTCCCAAAAAAAATACATCCCTTTTCTATTGCACCCTTAAGGTAGGAACATGCATAAGCGTTAGTTTAAGGGTTTTGAACATGATGATTATTAATAAACATCTAGAAAATGATAGGATCTTGTTAGCAACAGCAAAATAATGAGTTTGCAATCTCAAATGTATTATTTGGATATTGTGAGAATAAGTTGTGAATTTTTAAAGAGCAAATTGCCATTTTACCCATAACCAACACTAAAGTTTCATGTTCACATGTTGTACATCCTTGTAGTTACATCTATTTACTTCTAGGGTCTTGATATTGCCACCCCCCTTTTTGATATTGCCACCCCCCTTTTTGATATTGCCACCCCCCTTCTTGATATTGCCACCCCCCTTCTTGATATTGCCACCCCCCTCTTTTACTTCATTGTGTAAATTTTAGTAGTTTTTGGGGACAATTTTTTTTAAAGTTAGAATTTAATATGTCTCAAACCAAGTGATTTTTGTTGGTGTTTTTCAAAATGACAAACTTCAATCAAAAAATTTGATAATAAAAGACAACACTTTGTTCTGTTTTCTTATCAAAAATTTTGATTGCAACTTATCATATTGAAAAAAACCAACAAAAAATCACTTGGTTTTATACACATTTAATTCTATATACATTTTTAAATTGTCCCCAAAAATCACTAAAATTTGAACAATGAAGTAAAAGAGGGAGGTGACAGTATCAAAAAGGGGGGTGGCAATATCAAGAACCTACTTCTATAGATTTTCCAAGATTATAGAAGTGACAATTACGGGGACACTAAGAGCACCTCCACCGGTCTGGAATATCTCTGACTCGCCAAGCACATTTGCAAGGGCCCGGAGCTGCGGTTTTGAGCGAGCAGTGGTATCGATTCCCACCGGTTTGGAGTGGAACTTACTCGCTAGAGGATCTAGATTGCAACATCCGGTATGGCCGGACTCAAAGAGGTGCCACGCACGCCATGGGACCCTGGCCAAATCACGGAGGTTGTAGGCCCAAGCTTACCCTCGCAGCCACGTAGGCCCCTGCTTGAACGATATTGTCACACATTTTGAAATTAGCCCGAGATTTGTGTAAAAGAGCGGAATTTCAACTCACCACAAAGAGCAACAACCTCAGCAGCTTGCTGTCCTCGGACCCCAATCTGACGAGTCCGCGGAGAAATATTTTTTGAGTGTGTGACCAGTGGGGGTCGAAAATGTCAACAATACCAAACGGTACCAAAAGACCAAAATGACTCGCTAAGTGAGCGGCCGGAGTCAACCGGTGGAGGTGATCTAACGCTTACGGGTGTTCCTACCTTACGACACGTGTCTTTCAGTTTACAAACACCTGGCCACAACACGCCGTCTGAAACCGACTCTATACTCCTAGGTTCGGCCTCCCCGATCCTACGTGTACGCGACTAATTAGGGTTTCGCGACGTGGGTTCGCTGATACTGAAGAAAAAGCTTCCAGTGTAGCAAATCCACCGCCACTCTGCTTGCTTATTTCGAAGTGAACGATACCTCAGATCCCGTGTACTTTGCTCCGAGTGTAGTTCAAATCTCAAATCAGTCCACATGAACGCTCCGGATCGATACGAGCGCTTCGTGGTGCCCGAGGGCGTGAAGAAGTGCGTGCATCAGACTTCTCTGCTTCTAATTTGGTTGAGAACTTTAGTACGAACGTCGCTAAACTGAAGAGGCTTTGTTTACTTTGTTTTCTTCAGGGTGGCATATGAGAGGGACATGAAGGTTATGAACGCGGCCACTTTTACTGTGGAGCGAGAAGATCACACAGTCGGCAATGTCGTTCGCATGTATGAGCTTTGGAACTCTCTGTCTTGATATTTGCAATTGCTTAGAGTATTAGATTTAGTGGATGATGCTCTGTCATGCTGTGAGATGATGTGGCTATGTTGTTCGCATGTATGAGCTTTGGTTCTACTCTCTGTCTTGAAGTTTGCAATTGCTTAGAGTATTAGGTTTAGTGGATGATGCTTTGTCATGCTGTGAGATGATGCGGCAATGTTGTTTGGATGTATGAGCTTTGGTTCTACTCTTTCTTAATCTTGCAAGTGCTTAGAGTATTAGATTTAGTGGATGCTCTGTCATGCTGTGAGATGATGCGGCAATGTTGTTTGCATGTATGAGCTTTGGTTCTACTCTCTTTCTTGATACAGTGGTGCTTGGTTAACATCAACCTTTGTAACAAAAACTATTGGATAAGATCACAGCCCCACTACCCTTTTTGCCCAAAGCATGTATTATGAGCTTGGTTAAGGTCAAGTGCTTTCGTTTGCTTTTCATCAATGCCCATTTTGACTTGTTTGGTTAGTGTACCAAAAACATGGGTGGTGATAACGCAGCTCCAAAGTTACAACCACTAAAATTAGGGAAAGTAATGCAAACAGAGGTGTTTGTTTATGATCAATGCTTGGATAAGGTCAACACTTTTTTCTAGCCTGAAGTGTTGACCTTATCTAAGCACCGCTGTATTTGCAGTTGCTTAGATTATCAGGTTTAGTGGATGCTCTGTCATACTGTGAGACCATGTGCTGGGATGTACATTAGAATTGAACTGAATGTGTTAGTTTCTTTCTTAATTATGTGATTATTCTAATTGGGACTTGTGGTGTGAGCAGGCAGCTACACCGGGATCCAAGTGTGTTGTTCGCTGGTTACAAATTACCTCATCCACTTCAATACAGGCTTGTGCTGAAGGTTTCATTCTTCTCGCCGTCTTTTTGTCCGAACTAGTTCATGCGTTGGAGTGTGTATAATTTTTCTTTCTCATGATTGTTCTTGACCCCTAAAGGATGTTGTTGTATGGTATACGCTCTCATGTGTTGTATACGGATGGAGTATTTGGGTAGCACATGAATCCTGTTGGAGTTGTTAATTTTAAGCTAAGTCACGAACATATTACTTGTCAACTAGGATTTTTTGGGGAATTTTTGGCACTTGTCATAAAGCCATATCTTCAAGTACTAAATGATCATTGTATGAATACAATCAACACTTTTGGTAGGCAACATCATTTAGGGGTTGCTTCAAAGCTGCTACATTTCCTATGCTCATTGTATGCAAACGTGCAGATTATGTTCTCTGTTGATTTGAACTGAGTTTTCTAATGTGCAACGTTTCTGTCTCTTGGCTGTCACAGATCCAAACGACGAGTCAATCGTCTCCCATGCAGGCTTATAACTTGGCCATTACCGACTTGACGAAAGAGCTAGATCATCTCAAAGCTGTTTTCGAGGTACTGTCGAAACCTACTTCAGTGTCTTTAGTTTGATTGTTGTTTTAAGCACCCTTGAACTTACATCAGTGCACTGAGCAATGTTCGTGATAGGATGGAGATTTAAGATTATTGTGTGACACAACTTAGATGTCTAATATTACAGAGGAAATCAGTGCAAGAGCCCTAACCTCTAAAATCTCAACCTTCTTTATACTTGATTTCCTCCATATTATCACTTGTGCGTTGTAATTATCTGTGATATTATAGCATGTGATACTGCAAACAAAAGGGGCATTTTCGATCTGGAAATCTTCCCAAGACTTTGATGCTACTAATAAATCATGCTACAGTATTAGAGAGTGTTCAGTTAAGGAGGTTTGGTCAGTAGAACTTGTTTTCTTTTGTGTACAACTTTAACACTGAGAAGGCTTTACATGGTTAAAATGCTTCAGATCTCATGGTGATCGAGTTTATACTATGCTGACAACTACATCATTATTTTTTGTTTGCAGCAAGAGACAAGCCAGAAACAGGCAGAGTATTATTAGTCTGGCCCATGGCGAGCATTTTTCTAAATGCTATCGAGGACCTGCTATTTGTCAGAGAAAAGGCTTCTGTCCATCCATCTTCTACCACCCTTTTCAATTATTTTTGTAACTTCTTGTGAAAGTCAGAGACATACCGAGGTGTACTTCACCCGAAGCTTGGAAGTAGTACATGGAACTACGATTGGTGATTGATCTCACTAGACCGTACAGTTTAAGAAATGACCTATTCTGTGAGATCACTTGGATCTATGGGTTGTATTGTTGGAATGCTTTTGTGCAAACGAGATGGGTTCAGAAGTTTTTTGATGTATGGTAGAGGCATTTAAAGGAGAGTAGTATGTAACGTTGTACTCGAAAATCTTACGTGATGAGAACATATTGATTTCGAGCTTGGATATCTTGAAAGAACAGCTCGTGCTGATTGTAGCTCATGTATCAATTAAGTTTTGAAAGTTCAACTTTTGCATGCAATATCAAACGTATATTATCATTGCTTGGCAGATTGGTGTCCTCGTTAGGGGTAGTAACACCTTCCCTGAAAATGAAGTTTCTATGAATAATGAGAAGTTGTGGAGTGGAAATAGGAGCCAATGGGAGCGCTTTTCCATGAAGGTGTGGCTTCCTTTTTGTGGCAGTGAAGAATAGAGAAAGAGCGTGCCTTAAAATTGTGATGTAGTAAGATAGAAAGTTGCATTCACACTCAACCAAGGTCTCCAACTACAAGGAGGGTGAAACCAAGGAATGTAAGATAAAAAAGAGACATGCATCGTTCACGATTTCACATATTAAAACTAGGGGAAATTTCATGGATACCCTTTAAGTGTGTCATATTTTCATGGATACCCTTGCTTTTTCAGAAAATTCACAAATACCCTTGGACCAAAATTTTCAGGTCTTTATTTTGTTGTGCATGCCACTTCCTTTCTTTTTCTATGCGCATGCACTAAGGTAGCAACATCCATAAGTGTTATGTCTCCATGGCCGTCACCTGATAGTGGCAAGGGCTAATCAATAAAAAAATAAATGGTTGTGTGATTGAGTGATGGTTATGGGTGATGAGGTGATGGTTGTGGGTGATTAGCATGAGGTTTTGAGTACCCATCTCACTATTTAAGAACCAACAAGCGTTGTTTTTAGCATCTCTTACACATGGTTCTTACAATTTCAATGATTTTGGACTTTGAAAAATCTTTGTGAACAAATAGGGGGCTTCAAACATGAAATTTGGCCTTCGAACTTCTCACCTGACAGGATCTCGCTCACCAATGAATTGTTTTCTTTCCCTTGCACGCGCAAAGTCTGAGACACCCATGAGTTCGCAGAAATTTTTGCAAAAGAAGTTTGGGGGTTTGAGGATGTAGGCGAATGAGCCCCGCAAAGCCACGAAAGTGAATTTCTGAAGTTCACTCCTCACGTGAATCACGATAGGAGTGAAGTCCAAAGGTGAGTCATGTCAAAGTTCACTAGTGAATTCACAAAGGTGAATCGCAAAATGAGTCACCAAAAAAAGTTGATGTTTGAAGCCCCCTAATGCTTGCAATTGGAACCTTGAAATTGATGCCCATATTTTTGGTTTCCACTTTGTAACTTACAATACTTTTTTCAAAATTAGTCAATTGTTTTACGTACTCCAAAATCCTTATTTCCACACTTATGGGTGCACCTACCTTACATGTGACATCAAATGATCAAAGCATTTCAAGTGAGAACCTTTAGATCCCAAATTAAAACTTCTTATTGGTAGCAAATGCCAATTATACGGCAACGTATATACTAAGCTCTATGGTCATTTAAGGGTTAAGTGTTGTTTTTAGTACCGCCATTGTAGTGCAGAGGAGGAAGTGTTCTCAAAGTGTTAAGCCCGTTTGTTCTTAGAAATTTTCTTCACTTTCTTTCAGAGGTAGGTATCCAATTTTCCAAATCCATGTGAAAAAACCTTTAAAGCAGTACTTAAAAGGCTACAGTGATGCGGTACACTCATTCTTGTTTGAGGAATGCAAACATTGAGATAAACTATCTAGATTAATAAAACAAGTTGATACAAGCACACCAAAATACTCCGGAAAAAAAATCTAGACTAGAAGCAATTAGGTGAGGATGAAGCTGTACATATACACAGCATAATTGGAAACAGGGAAAACCAAAACTTCGCTTTGGGGTTCAATCCCCGTAAAACGACCGAGACAAAACGTCTTTCACGCAAATGTCCATCCTGTCAAGATACTACACAAAATCCTTTTTCCTTCTCCCCAATGCACAACAGCGACCCAAGCTGCACCCTGGTCCCTGTCAATCAATGCTTGACAGTACAAGCTCCACCACAAGAATTAAGACCTTTCTTCTCCAAGCCCCCCATCGATAACTCACAATCGTCTAAACCTCGCTGGTAGGGTAAATCGGATTTGACGTTCTAGTGCAACAACTTCTGTACGGGTGAAGGTTTCTACAACGGTTCTGTGTGATTCTCGCACTTATGTGCAAAAATGGATACCCTCACATCCTACAAAGGGGTTATGCTGTCACGCAGTCCTGGGATCCGTGTCAAAAATTTCAAGAAACACCACATACAATTGCATCTAGCGAAGAATCACCGTGCTCTCTCTTCAAACATTTAAGAACCCTCGGCGGTATGTGGAGAACCATCCTTCTTAGGCTCTCGATAATCTCTAGTCGCTCCTCTCATTCAGATTTTAGCTGATACAGGCCATGCTCTCAGGTTCCTGCTTTTTGGAATGTTCTGATAAACCACTGTCCCAGGATCCCTCGTTCACAACCATACCATGTCGTTCATCGTTACCAGTTAAATTGCAAGGCGGTAAGGACTGAGCACTGACAGTTGAACTTTTCTTCCGCATCTCCTGAATGGTCCTTAAAGCAGCCACGGTACTTTTGAATATGCCTCCAGCAGCATCACCTGGAGATTGACATCGATCAAGTGGGTGAAGGCATTAATGTCAAAAGTTTGGAAAAACGAAACTTGGAAATGAAAATCGGGTTGGTTAGAACTACTCTAAAAGTACTTGCTTCGAACTCCTGTCAAGCTACGTACAACCTTCTTCTAAGAAGCACTAGCACGAGGAACTGTGCTATTAGCTAAACTCTCTATTATAGCACTGCCTTGACGGATAAATGGGCTTCTCAATGCAGTCGCATGTGTTCACAACTTGATGTATGGAGGTTTTCCAATCAGACGTGTACATAGAATAACAGGTCCTGAGGATACACAAGAACCGTGCAGTTACAGAGCAAGTAATTAGGGAGGTTTAAGTGTACTGAAGGAAGTCATATAAAGCCTGTCCATGAAATATGATGACCAGCAAAGAGTTGAGCTTACCTGTCGGATACAAATGCTCTGGTGGATCGTTTTGAGAATCTCCTGCTCCATCAACTGGTTCGACATCAATGCTCTCTTCCGCAGGGGGAGGAGGGAATGTCGACAGCAAATTCTCACACTCCTGAACAAGCTGCGAGAGAAGTTCAGTAGAGAAAAACGGCTGCAGAAGCACTCGTTTGATGAAAGGCAGGCGAAGAACCGCTCCTGTACGTTTATCATGCTTCTTCAATATCTTCACCAGCCCTACAATTCAAGGAAACAAGGATATTCAAAAAGAGGCGAGTACAGGTTAGCTCCTAATCGCTCCGATTTCGCACTTAGTGTTACAAGCTTACAAGTGCAGATTGAATGTTTTTGAGTAAGATATACTCGTTTACGAAGGTGTCACTTCTCTGAGACTTCCTTAGCTTCTAAACATCGTCCAAGTCTCGAGCAAGCTACTGGCATTTTAGAAAAAAACTAAAGGGCATTCGAAAGAAATTAACAGTACACAGCTTCTGTAAGCTTCTGGAGACAAAGTATTTTTAAGGTTCAAAACCTGCACAACAGGCACCTAAATCCTAATTTGAACAAACACATACGTCTCAGTTCATTCAGTGGAGGAGAAAAGCTGATAAATTTCTCTAACCTAGCCGTATTACATTGACGATTTTCTTTCACAATGGAAACTTAACCCCGTGAACGCTCCATACCAATAAGAGAAAGGTGATTTCCGAGAGACCAAACCTGTGTAATTGAAGGTACTGTAACTCTCCATTAGCACGACTTCACCATGTAATGTAACAAGTCCTGTGCGAATAGCCATGAGATCCTCATTCAAATCTCTTTGGTCCACCGCTGCACCATTGCGCTGCCGCACATTCTCTAGCTTTTGCTTCAACTCCTGTATCACACAGAGTAATTAGCACTTGCATCGTACTTGTACTGCATACCCAGAGATATAAAATTCATCCTGCGTCACAGGCTCCATACCTCAGCACGAAGCGAAAACAAAAAATCAAAATCATGCTGAGATATCGTAACTAGAAGTATTCTCGCCAATTCCAGTGACAGATTTGCACCTACTCACTAGAAGCTTTAATCAAGTAATAACGTCAATGAAGTGACGTCAAAACCCCTTCCAAAACCGTTGCAAAGCTTCGGACGGGGAAACAGATATTTAACTTTCACTCCAATACCACATACTCCAATGCATCTTCATGCTCCACACAAAATTTCCGGTGTATGAATCCATCTTCCAAGACGGTATGAGAGGCTTCCAAACCGAGTTCCTAACACTACAACCGTGACTTCAGACCATTCATCACCACTTGCACATACACACTACTGTGCATAGAATCTACAATTAGCATGTCATCATTCTGTGCTCTTAAGAGTTGGCCCAGAGAGGCTCTCATGCAATCAATAGAGAACAAGAATCCAGTTTTGAAATCTTGCATTAAGCAACCACACAGGCAACAGCCTCGCTGAATCTACAACTACGCAGACAAAAAAGAAACAGAGTAACAACAGAACGCATAGTGCTGCATACCTGCAAACGAATAACGTAGTCTTCTTCTTTTTCAGTAAAGAAATGGTTGAACTTCTCAAGCTCGACATTCAAAAGGTGCAAAAAATCCTCTTCTTCTTTCGTGAGTTCCTTGTCTCCATGGACCTGCACAGCCAAGACTTCGCCTGGAATAGGCACAGTAATTGCCACGTTTCCTCCAGCATCTGTTGGATATACATACAGTGTTAGTATAATACACTAATTGTGTATTTACACTCAATAGACGTGACTTTAGAAAGACTCTTATTAACACTACACAAAAGCTATAATTTGATCAATTCAATATCGATGTCATATACAGTTTACAGATTCATACTTGCTCCTTCATAAATCTCACAGCACCAAAAACCTACATTCAGGTCAGACTTGGAAAAATCAAAATAATTTTGCCAAAAACTACACGTGTCATGGTAGTAAAATTTTGAAATATGACGTGGAAATTGACAACAATCTGACCTGAACGAAGGGCGGCCGCACCAGGCTCAATCGCTTCGTCTTCTTCTCCTCTCGTTTCTGCTTCGGCTTCTCCACCTTCAACCTTCCGCTTCTTCACCACACCCTCGCCGTCCTCGTCGTCGTCTAAGCTTATCCCTCCCTCCGCCACGGCCTTCGCTCCTCTCGCCCGCTTCACGACGCTCGGTTCCCACAGCACTTGCACATCCGCCGCCGACACTGCCTCCACAGACGCCGTTCCTTCTTGCCCGGGAAGTTCGACAAAAGCTGCAACCGGCAAAGAGTTCTCCTTCAAAATGTTGTTGATCACCTTCTTCAACTGCTTGTACGATAAAAACTTGTCCCGATACTCCACTGGCATCTGCTCCAACAACTGCAACAGCAGTCTCCCAAACTTCATCTCTTTCCCTAACTTAACAAACCCCCGGCCTCTCTCTCCACTAATTCCGTCTCTCAATCCAACTCTGAAAACTCCTCAAAAACATACGCTCGCAACCACACGGCACCATGGATCCCTTCCACAAATTCGATGTGTCCGTCACGTCAATGCAATTTTCACGGTCATAGAACAGACAGACAGGACTCGAAGAAAGGGTTCGGATTCCGGAGACAGCAAGGGTTTCGAGAAATGGCGACAGGCAGAGTTTATTCTAGGATATTCTTCGTCCAGGTATTGTGCTCGTATTGGCGTTCCCGAATAAGCTTGTTCGACTTCCCCTTAGAGCATCTCCACCGGCCCGGCCTCTTTCAAACTTTTCCATTTGTTTTGGTTAGCCCTCAAGCCCCTCAATCTCTACCCATGCTCTTTGAAAAGGTGACCTCGCACTCCAACACGTCCCATAAATAAGCAGTTGACCACTTATTAAGGAAAATAGAGAATAAAGCTCACTAAACTTATGGTGAATAGTGAATGAATAGTGTCTTGAAGGCCTCTTGCTAGACATGGTAGGACCTAGTGTCAAGAGAGGGTTTTGAGAGGGGCCTCAACATATTTCATCCAATTTCAGCGTGTTGGAGTCACTAGTGGAGATGCTCTTAGAGCATCATGTGCAGCACATTAGAATAGCCCTTTGCGTTCAACCAGTAACGACTTTTGCGATTTAAGACCCCAACTGCACTAGACAAGTCAATGTGCAAGTTGTGGGGCCTTCAAATTGAGCCGCATACCCGTCAAATTTCAACTTTCTCCAAGCCCCTTTCACGGTCCATGGCGAGCACTGTTCATGCACTTTCACTCATGATCCCACTCCATAGCTAGGTGTACTTGTGCAATTTGTTGTAACGCAAGTGTAGGGTCGGAAGGTTTCAAGCTGCAAGAGAACTTCAAGCCTTATAGTGAAGGTTTGCGTCATTCTCCCCATGAAATCTCATTTATCCAAGTGTTGCAAAGCGTGCTGCAAAAGATGCCTTTTGAGCATCCTCAATCCACCTGGCTTAAAGGCCCTGTATACCAAGCTTGATCTATTTATAGCAAATAGTCCATCACATAAAAATTATATGATTTGAAGGGCATGAAAATTTCTGTTCTAAAAGTGCCATAAAATTTTGGTTTGGACATTGCATGATTTAGATGTATCACATCAAATGTTAACTAACTTCCAAAAAATTTAGAGGCCTCTCCGAATCAAGCCTACATAAGAAAATATTAGTAGAGGGGTTGGTACATTTGCCATTCACTTTAATAAAAATTCCTTATTTAGGCTTGATTTGGAGAGGCCTCTAATTTTTTTGAAAATTAGCTAATATTTAATGTGATATATCTAAATCATGGAATGTCCAAATCAAAATTTTATTACACTTTTAAAAGGAAAATTTTCATGCCCTTCAAACAATATAATTATTGTGTGGTTAACCATATTCTATTAATAGATCAGGATTGATATATCAGGATTGATATAGCGGCCTTTATGCCGGGGTGGATTGAGGATGCCCTTAACGGCTTAACCTCAAGAAATACTATTTGCAGCCACTGTAATTTATAGTTCCTGCTATTTCCAGTTCCCGCAATATTTGTCCTTTCGGAGGCCAATTCAGCTGCTTAATTTTGGCTGTTGACTTTCGTTGTTTCTTGCGGAGGATTTACCGGTGCCGATAAAGGAATCCACGTGGAGAGGGTGGGGGAATCTTGTTGAATCCACAGGGTGGACGATGGGTGGAATACTGGAATCTCGTGTTCACACGCATACTGAAAGCTGTGAAATGTGAATCTGAACCTAGGATGCTTTGTTTATGGCTTGGGCTTTGCACTATCCTTGAATTGGACATTGATGTACACTGAATATTGCGTTTAGGTTGCCCCATACTAATTTCTAGGCATTTTACACTGAATAAATAATAATTGTTGCTACTATAGTAATTTTCATTAGTAATTATAGCAATAAATAAATTTGAAAGGTCCTAGCAATAGCAATGATGTTGCAAAAAAACAAATTAGTGGTATCTAAGTCTTAAACCATGTGAAATCAGAGAATGCATGCACCTCCAAAAGGCCAAACAATGAGTTTTGAGATAACTTTCTAGGATAAGGCAACCTAATTGACAAGACCACCTAAATGCAATATGTAGTGTACCTTATTGTTCTTATCAATTGCCTTTCTAGTATTACTCTTAATAGCAAGTGATATTAAACAATACAACCATAAATTTAACTCCCATTTAGGTTTTGTTTGGAGCTATAAGTGTTTTGCATTACATGACACACAAAATTAGTGAAAGTGGTTTTGTGTGAAACCTAAAGAGAGTCTTCTAATATATACCAAAAAAACCAAAGTGTTGTAAGCTTGGCAATGCATATTGTGTTTGGTTTTTTTACTTAGTCATTCAGAAAGCATTGCCATCTTTGTCTTGTTAATCAACATGAGATAGCAGGAGCACAAGTTAGACTCGCAAGTATTTCTCACCGTGGACACAACATGCTAAAAAGTCAAGGTGGGCTTGGCTCCTAGACCAATATGGCCTGTGCAACTTTGTCTTCTTGAGCTCAGACCAATCCTCACAAAGCCTAGAGTCAAAGTATTCTTACTTGTCAAATTTGTTGTTTAATTGTGGTTGGAAATTTAAAGGTTGTGCACGAACTTGGTGAAATTGCAAGGCACAAAAGCTCACAAACATGGCAATGCAAGGTTAAAGAACTAGCAAATTTCTTCACAAAGGTTGAACTATTGGTGGCAGCAAAGGAAAATAAACGAAATGAAGGGAACAAAAGGATTACAGTTTGCCAAAACGTGTGCCACTGTGGTAATTAGTGGGGGTGGCAATTTTGCAATTGGTAGAAGATACACAAGATCAACTACATGAGCAAATGGCTCGGGGGTTACCATTGAAATTTTAAATTTTAAAAAACTAGGTGAGATAAAAAAAAAATAGGATCAATTTTATTTATTGGAGATAAGTTTTATATTTTTGTTAGATTTTTCATAGAATTGAAAATGTGTGCTTCATTATATGTAAAATAAGATAGTGAATAATACCTCCACTTTAGTATATTGTAAAAAAATAGGGTAAGAAAAATAGGATCCCCCCTAAAAGCGCTTAGTAGGATGAGTTTGATTATAATTGTATGATCTGTTTGGATGAAAAATATTGCACTTTCTATCCACTTTCAAATGCAATGGAGGGAAATCTTTTAGGGTTTAGGGTTTTATTGGACATGAGGCAAGGGTGCTAGCATTGTTAGTGGGAGTAGGGTTGAAAATTCTAGGAACTCTAATAACCTATCATTGGTAAGGGTTTGAGGTTTTTGGATTCATGCAAGCGCTTTAGGTACTTGTTGTTGTTGAGGATTTAGGCACTTTGGATTTGTGCATGCAATTTAGTTTGCTTTTGCATTGTAAGCTTAATATGTGTTATTTTTATTCTCAAATTATTTGCCTCCACATATTGCAAACGTTGAAGTGGTGCTTTCTTCTTTTTTCTATTTGAATTATTGTCCTTCTAGGTTTGTGTTCATTGCGCTTATTGCTTTTGGATTTGTGTACGTTCAATGCCCTTACTACAAGCATGAAAGTGTTGGTTTTGGGCACTATACAATTCATGGTTTTTAGATTATCTTCTTATCAAAATTGACCTCTTGACAATTTTTGCAAGCATCATAAGAGCGTTTTAGGGGTTTCAAGAGTTTTGGCGTTTTTGTTTTATTTTTGTAGGGTTTGCTTAGGGTTTACAATTTGAATCTGTGTAATCATTTGAAGCAATTTAGGGTTCTTTTGGTGTTTAGAATTTTGGTCCTAGTTGCGAGAGGACAACAATGGTGGATGCTAGAGTCAGGGTTTAGTTCTTTTTTGGAGTATCTCATTTGGAAATTAAGGATTTAGGGTAGGAATTTTGTTGCATTTTTGTGCTAGGCTCTTGTACTTTGCAATTTGTTAAAAAAATAAGGTGCCAAAAATTAGCCTCCCTAACCATTTAGAAATAAACATAAGGTACCCTAAAATTCATAAAGGTAGCTTTTTATCTAAAGATAGGGAGGAAAAAATTACCTTAAAGAAGATAAATATCCCCCTTTAAGTACCCCATTGCTACACGTGATATCCAAGCATAAGGAGGTGTGATCCCCCAAAGCAATTGGTTAATAGAAAGAGCAAGCAAGCACAATTAGAAGTGCAACCACAGAAAGGTTTGAACTTTGTTCTTGACAAAAAGTGGAAGGTGGTAAATAATTTGTTTGTAAACTTCTATGATTCAATTGCTGAAAATCAACAAAAAAAACAATGCTTTCTAGAATAGAATTTTTATGCAATATATATGGTGATTATAAGCCACTTGGATTTGTTCATGCTTGTTTCCTTAAAACAAAGTGGTATTAGACATACAACATCCAAAAGCTTACCAATGTTTGTAAGCAAATTGTAGGTTTGTGAAAAACTAAAATTAGTACTATATATGAAATTTGTGTAGCCAACAAATTACAACATATCACAAAAAAATATCCAAATTTGTGTATATGCATGTAAAGGAGAGGTTTCAAAACTACACTTGTTATACAAATAGATAGATGAAAACAAAATCCAATATTACATCCAAGAGAAAATTGTTTATCTTCAATTAGTCCACACATAACATTGTTTTAGATGCAAGAGTACTAGTGGCAAGTACAAACTACCAATGGCAACCAAAACTTGAATAACTAGATTTTGAAATTAACAATAGCCAATAACATATTCTATGAGGCCAAATTGCAAGACAATACACTATATGCACAAGCTTGAGTTACACAATTGATAATTGTCAGACTAATGAGGAAGGCAATATCTAATTGATTGCAATGCATTACTCATGATTATCAAAGGTCCAAATATTTACTTTTGATATGCAAGAATACCTCAAGCTAAAGCAACAACAAGAATTGAATATGCTATTGAAACAAATTGCAAACTAAGTTAAGTTGAATTGAAACAAATTGCAAACTAAGTTAAGTTGAATTGGAACAAGAGAAAGATGCAACCTTTTGAAGCTAATAAAAACATTCATAGCCAAAATTGAGAAATGAACAATTGCAAAAATGTTGAATTTGAATTTGAAAAATTGTAAGCAAGTGAGAGAGAATTGAGGCATTGGCAAGGATAAGGATGGAACATGAAAGACCACTAACAACAAATAGGATTAATTTGAGCAAGAATTTGTAGAGGGCCTCATAGGGTACAAGGATCTCCATTGTGAAGGTTATCAAATTTCTCTACTGCCAAGCATGTAGATAACATTGTCATTGACAAAATGCAAGCTGCATGGATAGAATCCCAAATTTTTTAGATTGGTTGTATGTTAACATATAGTTTTTTTTTAGAGAAAACTGATGAATATCTCTAAAATTTGTAATGTTTGTATCAATGCTCCTTGTTTTACAAAAATTGCACATATACCCTTGAATCATATATTTTAAGCAGTTGTTTTTGATGTGCATATCACTTTTTTCTCCCTTTGTGCGCACAATGCTTCTTTCTTGTTGTGTTGCCCTCTTTGTTTCAATATTGGTTGTAATATAATTCATACAAGCACAAAAGACCTTTGTGCTTGCTCCAATGGAAATTGCTTTACAAGTTGGTCAATGCTTTCTTTCAATGCAAGAGTTTTGCTAGCATGTAATGATGATTGTAGTGTAGCATGGAGGACAACAAGATGGCAAATATAATCCTCATATAAACAAAATAATATTTAGATTTGGAAATTGGACATCCAAAATAGAACCTATCAAAAGCAAGTTACAAGACAAGAGAGACAAATAAAAAGTGCTTAGAAAAAAGAAAATTCATGGTAATGGCACAACAAAATTTAAAATTTGTTGTGCCATTACCATGAATTGTCTTTCTCAAGCATGTTTTTTTGTCTCTTTTATCTTTTACCTTATTTTTGATAGGCTCTATTTTGAAAGTCAAATATCCAAATCCAAATATTATCATGTTTGTTGATTAAATTTTTATGAGCTTCTAACAATAATAATCACAAGTTCTAATTTTACACTAGTCAAAATATAGTTATACATTTAGGGAATTGCTAAAGCCGTACCCCAAATTGCCACGCCCTTGTGAGCATGTAATTTGAGGATTCAATGCTATTTTTTTATATTCAAGTGGTTCATCATTTATTCAATCATGGCCTTACCACCTCCTTGAGAGAAAATAGAACAAATACAAATTTTTGTTGAAATTTTATTGTATCATTACTAATTTTTAATATATTTTTGTTTTAAATAGTTCAAAAGTCCTATATTTTAGTTTCAAATTCAAGCACCTCAACTCCAATTTTTTTGAATATAGCCTTAGAATGATAAAGGTGAAACAAATCTTTTGATTCAAATTTAAAAAATCAGCATTAAATTCTTACATTTCATCATTTCATGCTCAAAGCATGCCTTGATTGTGGTGTTAAAGTAGTTAGCTCAAACTTTGTTAGGGCATTAAAACCACTCACCTCCTCAAATTTACTTAGCCGGTACATGTTGTTTTTCATAGCTTTTCAATAATGTACAAGTGACATACATTTGAGGAGGTGGGCGGTTTTAGAGCCCTATGGCCTTTCCACTTCAAAAGTTCATAGCTAATTCCACAAAACTCCAAAAAATATGAAAAACTTGGATTAGATGACAATTCCTTTTGTCTTTCAAGTAAAATTTACTTTCAAGAAGTTTCACCTCTCCAAAATTCAGTTTCAGCCCTTTGATGGTTGGTTTACAAGCCGACTAAGGTATATGCACCCAAAAGTGACACTTACCTTAGATATGGTAATTGGAAGGGTCTTTTGAGAATCTAATGGCATGGGCTTGTTAGGAAACGAGTACAAATTCAAGCAAAATTGTTTTCATAATTTTCTAAGATTGTATGAATAAATTAGGAATTGAAGGTAACTCCCTAGATTGACCTATTGTGAACACTAGACCCCTGAAAAAGCGAGAGCAAAAAGACTATGTCATGATAACAAAAAATAATGTCACACCCAATCATAAACCGCCACCTACACAATTTTTGTTCCTTTATGTCAACGTAAGTGTTCAATTTGGGTGCATGTGTGTTTTGTTTGGGTGCAGGAGTGCCTACTTTTGGGTTTAATTTTAGATGTCACTAAACGGCTAGTGTCACTGATGAGTGTACATATTTTACCTTAGCAAAAATTTGGGTGTGGCATTAGCAATTCCCTATATTTAGTGAAATGTTTAAAGGGCATGATTGATGATGCCCAAACGGCACGTTATGGGAAGAACACGGTAAACCAACGCTATCGTCCTCTCAACTGGACGCGTTATCGCGGTTCCGTCGCTTCTTTCCGGAGCTTCCCTCGGTCCATCTCCGAATGCCTCCCGTACACGGCCTGCCTACCGCGGCACCACCTCCCCTGTTTCCCAGCCCTCAATCAATCCCCCTTCACAGGCCCCTCGCGAGGTGCATTCCAACCTCACTCTCGCTCCTCTTTCCCAATTGCTGAACTCCATTTCCTCACTGCTTGTGTATAACGCAACAACAGACCTTTCTTACTTCAATTCGACCTTCTCTGATTGCGCTACTGCGAAGGTTTTGTTTCTGTGCTAGCGATTGCCAGAGAGATATAGAGAAAAACAGCTGTGAATCGATCTTCTTCTCGGGCGTTAGGGTTCTCCATCGAAAATCGGTAAGAATTCGAGCTATCGTTTTACTTTGAATAGTTAAGCTTTTGTTGTTGGCGTTTACGAGGCTTTGAACGAGTCAGGGAAGTTTTGTGTCGTACTTCTGAATTGCTGAAAGTTGGGACACTTAAAAATCGCTCCAAACAATTAGGTGTTCTTGTAGTCGAAAGAAAGAGGATTTCAACGCACCAGGGAGTGCTTTATTTGTATGCGCTATGCAGAAGTTATGAAGGATGAAAGCTTGGTCGGTAGATTTTCTAGAAATGCGCGTTGATCAAGGGGATTTACACAAGTCGAAACGGCCGTGGCAAGTTTCGGATGTCTTATCATAGCAGGTTGGATCTCGCATGCATTTATAGTGGTGACGGGGTTTATAAGAAAGTTTAGGATATGTTCGGCGAATCTGTCTGTCACATCTTCTGAAATCTAGTGATTTCAAGAGTTTGTGAGCTTGAAGTAATCGGCAATGAGTTTATAAGTGTTCACAGTAGGATTTTTGTTCGATTACGACGGTGCGGTCACAATTGGTTAATCTAGGTTATGTCTCCGGTTCAATGATTCTAGAGCTGTACTGTGTCTATTTAAGGAGATTCGGATATGCCTAGTCCGATGAACAGATTTTTGAGAAATCGGTGATCATATTTTTGATGATGCCGTGAAGACAACATCGAGAAGAAGCTTTGATTTGCTCCTTTGGTCGTTTTAAGGTGAGGTGGAAGAATTAGTGCTAGTTCGTGCTGTTATTAGTTTACATCTTTCATTAGCACTCGGTTTGAGTTTCTGATCTTGTTTATGAAATTCGTATTCATCGTTGAGAACAGTTGGTGAAGATGAATAGGGTTCAAGTTGATCCGGTATCCACTCTTTTTCTATACATCTTTACATTTTGCTCCTCAAGTGCCATTTAAATATAGAAATTTACTTCGAAAACTAGTGGAACTTCGAAAGCGTATATCTATTGTTAAAAGAATTAAGGCATTATTTATTCTTTTTACTGGTACACTTTGTTACTTTCTTTTTAGCTTCTAAAACTGTTTATTTCCACTCTTGTAGATGTGGAGGTGGCTACTTTTGCCCGTTTGCGCACCTTACATCATAATTCTCCTAGAGAAAAAGCGTTTTGTACTTCAGTTTTTTTGGTTGGATTTTGCTATGCTAAGTTGTTTAGGTTTTGTGGAGAAGTGGAAATGGATTTGAGGTTTGCACATTTGTCTCACGGAGCAGAGTATGGGGTTTTTGGTCCAGGAATTGAGACGCAAACATCGTAATACGTTGAGTTTCTGTTTGGAGTCTGCAACGCAGCAGGACTTTCCTGCTCACCTTTTTCAGTTTCAAGTTTTCGTTTGTGAAGATCATTGAAACCAGTGAAAATGTCAACGCTGGTCCAGTGCGGTGGGTGTCGGACATCACTTGTGCTACCACCTGGAGCGCAATCCATTCAATGCGCTCTTTGCCGTTATGTCACGCCTATTTCGCATGGCCGTGCATCTTCTGCTCATACAGTTCCACATGTATCTAACCCTTATGGACATTCTTCACAGAATCCTCGGTACACACCAACGGTATGCTTCTGGTTGTCACGTTGATTTCAAGCCCACCCTTGCGTTCTCATTTTAACATTTTTGATAGATGGACGGTGTTTCGCTTTGTTGTCAAGATAAAAGTAGAAAGTCCTAGAGCAGTTGATTGGAGTTGATTGCAAAGCATACTACCATCTTTCAAGAATGTAGATTACAACTCTTGGTGTTGATACATTTTTTTATGTTCCTTGAAGAGTCTTGAATGATTTAATTAAACTCCTGCAGATATGGAATGGATGTGGCTATTTTCTCCATTTGGGCCTTATGGGGTTAAAAGAAAATTTGAGTTTATGCTGAGCATTTCTGAAACTCATTTTTTAATTATTATCTGCCACTTGTGTGCACACAGCCTCCAAATGTACATGGTTCGAAAAAGGCTGTCCTGGTTGGTATCAACTACAAATTCAGTCGTCACCAGTTGAAGGGGTGCATTAACGATTCAAATTGTATGAGGCATCTTCTGACTTCAAAGTTTAATTTTCCTGCTGCTTCAATTTTAACGCTCACTGGTAAGTTGATCTGTCCACATTTTTGGCGCCGGGTTTGTTTGAATTTGAAGTTGAAATGGCACTTAGAGGTTAATATCTTAGGTGTTGTGATGTGTTTGTAGTGACCTAATTTCTATTGGGTAAAACCAGTTATTGCTTTACAGCTTCCGTTGGATGGGGGATTGACTGATTAGCTTTCTGATTTTTGGCAATGTACAGAAGATCAAACCAACCCGACGATGAAACCAACACGGTACAACATGCACATGGCTATGGTGTGGCTAGTTCAAGGGTGCAAGGCAGGCGACTCTCTTGTTTTCCATTATTCAGGTCATGGCTCGCAACAACGTGACTACAGCGGTGAAGAGCTTGATGGGATGAACGAAACCCTCTGCCCTCTCGATTTTGAAACGGCAGGAATGATCGATGACGACGAAATTAACAATACAATAGTTAAACCTCTTCCACACGGCGTGCGGCTTCATGCAATCATTGACGCTTGTCACAGCGGAACCGTGCTTGATTTACCGTGGCTTTGTAGGTTCAATAGGTGAGACATCTGACCTGGTCCTTTACATTCCTGTGCAGCTTATGTTGTCTGCTTCCTGGCCTGTCATACTGCTCATGGTTCCTATGACAGTATAGCATCAGATGTCTCAGTGAAGTTATGTATTTCCTGCAAGCCTGGGGCACGATGTGAGCACAGACCTTGATAAGCATGAGTGCCGGATATACTGTTGCAGACATGGACAGTTTACATGGGAAGATCATCGGCCACGGTCTGGTGCTTGGAAAGGGACCAGCGGAGGAGCAGCATATTCGTTTAGTGGCTGTGATGATAATCAAACATCGGCTGATACTGCGGTATTATCATCACCCCTTAGCAATGTGTCTTGCCTTCATGTTTAATCAGCTACACTAGCATTTTTAGTACGACTGTACCATGTAGATTTTTGCATATTTGCTTATCATGTTATCCAGAAATGGTTGGAGTCCTGTGCTGTTGAAGGACACAATTGTGGCTCCATGTTATCAAACATACTTAGTATGAGATCAATAGCCTCCTGTGCCGACTATGTAGTTTGAATGAGTTCTGGCTTCACCTCTTTAATGCTGGTGAGTTTCTATTTGTTAGGCTTTGTCAAGGGTAACATCAACAGGCGCAATGACCTTTTGTTTCATTCAAGCGATCGAGCGGGGACATGCCCAAACGTATGGAAGTTTGCTGTGTGCCATGCGAAATGCCATCCGAACAACGAACGTGAACTCCGGAATGGGCGCGGGGCCTGTTACAAGCTTGCTGGAGATGTTGGTACAGGGCGGTAGCATGACTGGTGGCCTCACTCAGGTAAAATTGAAACGTAGCTTTTAATGAACTGGAAAGTTGATGTTCGATACATAAGTACGGCATCTATTGCTCATGATAAACTTTTTGCTTGAGCTTTTTCAAATGGCTCATTTTGGGAAACAATTTTTTTGTTTATAAATGTAAATAATAAGACAAATACGACGTACATGCTCATTTACTAAAAAATGGTGGTGAAGATCGGCATTTCCAGCATGTACAGGAAGGCTTGCCTGAAAGAGTATATAGTCTTTTTGGTGTATAATATCTCATATATCCTTTTGCTGTTATTAGTTTTGACTCTGAGCACTAACGACCTTGTTGTTTTCGTGTCATGCAGGAGCCACAATTGACGTCGGCTGACATGTTTGATATCAACTCGCCTTTTTATCTTTAGGGTTTGATAGACCAGATTTTGGCATTAGTGGAAAATGGTTATATATGCTTGTGTCTTTGACATGAGTTGTGTACAGGGTTTGGAGTTGAGACCATCCTATTACCTGTGGAGATGCTATTTGCGCTGCAATGGTAGGTGGATCACATCAAGGTATGAGAAAACCAATGAGTGTTTGTAGTGTGTAGAACTTATGAGCAGGTTGGAATTTCAGCCTCTCATCAACTACTACTCAGTGAGCAATGGTTTGAGATTGAAGTAACGAAAAGTAGTCTGTAGTGTTGGTTCTGAGATCGTAATTGAGACAATTGATGTACTGGACGTCAAGCTTGTATTTGAGCTTCAAGAGAAATGTATAGGTACTGCTGGACTCACTGTTCAAGGACATGAGTTGTTTACAATTCTGTCTTCTCAATACCAGAAAAGGGTATTGTAGAAAAGGATATTGTTTTTGACAGTTTATTGTTAAAAATAGGGTATTTGACAAAGACAGTACTATTGGTGGTCCCTTTTTTTTATTGATTTTGGAAAGGCGAAGTGATGTCACATGATGCTTGTATACTTCCAGTAATGACGATGTGTTCCTATGTCACACCAATTCTTTCGTATATTTCTACGAGCAGTTCTAACATTCATAACGAGGGAATAGGTCGTATAACCTTCTAGTAGAAACCCAGCTGATAAAACCAGTCAGGAGGGTTTGTAATGGGAAGGTGTGGGGTGTATCTGGCTGTTGTCAAATGACACAATTTCTTTGCTGGACAGAGAAATTGGGTCTTTTGGATGGGAACAAAACCCAGTTTTTTCTATTAAGTTATATGGTTTAATTTCAATACATTGACCAATTGAGGGAATGATAGTTTAAAAACAAAAACCAAAACTTATGTCAATATTACCACCTTGTTGTCCTCATCCGTTGCATTAAAATTATTGTACCAAATAACATGCTACAAACATTATAGGAGGATGAGCGAGCAATTAGAGAGATCTACTTTAAATTCATAAGAATGCATTCACAATATACTACAAATTTAAAACTAATAAATTGCCATTAGGTAAAACTTCTTACAAATCAACCTGTTTAACCCCTGCAGGGCTCTTGGGCTTTGGAGCTACGGTTGCAACCAATATTCAAAAGTTTGAATCAGTTAGAAATTAAGTGTTACAACCATACGTATTGAAGGGTTGTATGATGGTGGGTGCATAAAAATTTTTGGAAAGCCCTAGAGCAATTCAAATACATCTGTACATGCAATCATACATACGGCCGCAAAGGGTTTTCGTGCCATTTAGGGGTTAACCCCTAAAGGGCCCTTGGGCTCTAGAGATACGGTACCAAATACGATTGCAACCAATATTCAAAAGTTTGAATCAGCTGGAAATTAAATGTTACAACCATACATGTTGAAGGGTTGTATGATGTTGGGTGCATTTTTTTTGGAAAACCTTCAAAGCAACTCAAATATGTCTATATATACGGCTGCAAAGGGCTTTTGGGCCGTCCAGGGGTTAAACACATTGCTAAAATCATCTTCAATCTTCTTTTTTTGTTATAGGAAGGTTTAGAAATCTAGCCTTAATTCCAAATAAAGAAGAACTCTCAAATCACAAAAGAAATAAAAGATAAAGGTCATATCTTGTCATTTTAGGCCTTACCATTTGATGTCACATCTAACCCACATCCTCAAAATGTATACTCAAACTTGCACACTCTCTAAATCAAATATCATCTTGTTTAAGAGCATCTGCACCCTTGCATGCAACCTGGAGCACTAAAAGCAAGTGCCCAAGGTGCATACACAATCACAGGCTTGCTCAAAACTTTGATGCCCCACCTTTGCCCTCAAGCACATATAAGGAAGTACCAAGAGTGTATCACAAGGGACAATTGATCTTCAATTGTGGGCCGCTTGTGTTGACCAATCAACAAGTTTTGATTATTTTGGATTTGGGCAATGTAACAATTCATCAAACCTTGAATGTTCCAATGTTTGAGTGACAATTGAGCAAGCATTGTCTCATATAAGGAATTGGCACGGTATGCGGTGAGGGACGTCAAATAGAATGGGGCTATGGAGCGTGTATGGGTGTGGATGCTCTAAAACTCTCTTTTTAGTTGTACTTCTACATCCATAAAAAGAAGTTGTAATTCAAATGTGATGTTGTAAAGAGATGAAATTGCGAATCAAAATGAGGTATTAGATGCAAAGATTTTAGGAAAAATTTCATGTATACCCCTTGAAGTTTGCAATATTTTCATAGATACCCTTGCTTTTTTAGAAATATCACAAATATCCTTGGACCAAAAACTTTAGACACTTATTTTGTTGTGCATGCCACTTCCCTTCTTCCTTTGTGTGCACGCATAACAAGAAAGAAGTAGTGTGCACACAAAAGGAGTAGGAAGTGACATGCATAACAAAACAAATGCCTAAATCTTTTGCTCCAAGGATATTTTTGATATTTCTGAAAAAGCAGGGGTAACTAATTTGTGCACCTACATAACAAAAAAGTAGTGTGCGCGCAAAGGGAAAAGGAACCAAACAAATGTCTAAATTTTTTGGTCTAAGGGTATTTGTGATGTTTTTGAAAAAGCAGGGGTATCTTTGAAAATATTGCAAACTTCAGGGGCAAGTTTATCCATAAAATTTTCCCAAGATTTTATGCTTTCTCATTAGGGGTAGTCACGGTTGGTCTGAGACAAAATTTTCCGTGAAGATTGAAAAATGCCTAAGTGAATGTAGGAGCTAATCACTAGTAAAAAAACAAGTCCTAAATGACTAAGTGACAATGATTGCAATGACTATACAACAACTACAAAATGACTGTAAAATGATTGTACAGTCATGGTTTAGTCATCGTCACTTAGTCATTTAAGACCTGTTTTTTTACTTGCGAATGGGAGCAATTCTCCAAGGAAGGAGGTGTGACACCCCTTTTGTAGGTGATGGAGAATGAAGAATGAAGAATAGAGAATGTTTTACTTAGAGGAAGGCAACACGGTTACCAATTGGAGGAGCAGAAAAAGCGAGGGTGAAAAGCAATGCACAAGCAGGTAAACAGACTCCACGGTAAGAATTCTCATGCAAATTGTTTTCTCAACCCATTTCTTCATGCCTGAGCATTGATAAATTTCATTTATCAATCTCCACGGAACCATGCTCGCGAGAGCGCAGAGGAGACGCCAAAGCAATTTTCCGTGAAGATTGAGAATGCGGAAATGCAACTCTGACTACCCCTAATAGTAGTCACATTTACGAGTCACGCAATATTCTCTCTCCACAGTACCAAGTCTCCACAAAACAGTGCAATTACGGAGGTACGGGTATGACCGGTAACGTCCTCATACAGTAGATGAAGTCACGGTGATGGGACAACGCAAATATGTGTGTGTGCCCGTGACCGTTCCTCCGGTCCGATGTTCTGCGTTGCAAACCCTAAAACCGCAGCAATGGCGCAGCTCTTTGCAATCCGGCTCTTCCATTGCTGCAGGAGAGCTGATCAGTCCCTCGTCTCTTACCATGGCGGACAATATCTTTGCGTCTTTCTCTTTCTCCGCACCAACGCCTCATCGATCGAACAGTAAACGAATCAAGGTACGTGCCCTTTCCTTTACTTTTCCTCAGCATTTCTTGTTCTCATAAGCATTTCTTGTACGTATCCGAACTCTCAGTTGTGTCTGTCGGAATAGCTTCTGCTCCACCTCTCCTAACCCTAGAAGCTGTGATGACACCGTCTTTTTGCATCCAAGGCACTTAGGCATACGAGTCCGACGAATAACCTTACCAAATGCATGTGTCAACCAAGTTATCTAAGCGATTCTGCAGCATTTGGAAGCATTTGACTTCGACACGGTTTGTGATTTGCTCCATTTTTGTATCTAATGCGAATTGATGCGAGCTATTTGTTAGTGGAAACTGGAATAAACTGGATTTGTGGCGTATGAGTCTGACGAATGACCTTACCAAATACAATCGTTAAACAGGTTATCTAAGTGCTTCTACCGCATTTTGAAGCATTTGATTTCGACACGGTTTGTAATTTGCTCCATTATTGTATCTAATGCGAACTATTTGTTACTGGAAACTGGAATAAACTGGATTTGTGGCGTAGGAATCTGACGAATGACCTTACTAATATAGTCGTCGAACAGGTTATTCAAGTGCTTCTACAGCATTTTGAAGCATGTGATTTTGACACGGTTTGTAATTTGCTCCATTGTTGTATCTAATGCGAACTATATGTTAGTGGAAACTGGAATAAATCGGATTTGTGGCGTAGGCGTCTGACGAATGCATGACCTTACCAAATAAATTCGTTAATCAAGTTATCTAAGTGCTTCTACCGCATTTTGAAGCATGTGATTTTGACACGGTTTGTGATTTTCTCCATTTTTGTTTTTAATGCGAACCGATGCGAATTGATGCGAATTGAAACTGAAATAAACTGGATTTGTGGTCTAGGAGTCTGACGAATGACCTTACAATTAATAAATTCGTCAACCAGATTATCCAAGTGCTTCTACCGCATTTTGAAGCATGTGATTTCGACACGGTTTGTAATTTGTTCCATTTTTATATCTAAGGTAGCAGCACCCATAACCGTCAAATTAAGGGTTTTGAACATGATGATTGTTAATAAACATCTAGCAAATTATAGGATCCTCTTAGCAAGAGAAAAATGATGAGTTTGCACTTTTGAATGTGTTATTTGGATACTGTGAGAATTTTTAAAGAGCCGACTCCAATTGCACCTAATACCAACACTAAGGTTTCATGTTCACATTTTGTACATCCTTGTAATTACATCTATTCACTTCCATAGATTTTCCAAGATTTTAGAGGTGATGGTTATGGGTGCTGCTTCCTTAATGCGAACTACATGTTACTGAGACTGGAATAAATCGGATTTGTTCCTCTTCTCTGATTTGTACTTCAGTAGTGATTGTTTTTTTCACGTTCTTCAACCTACAAGCGTCATGACACCTTTCTTGACGATCCAAGGGAGTTATATACTTGGTTGATGCATTCGGTAGGGTTAATGGTCGATCTCTTACGCCTGAAGTAGTAAGAAACATTATGGATGAATGCTTCTACCAGATTTTTTTTAATATAATGTGCTTGCGACTCGAATTGCAGTTTGTTTCTTTAGACATCGCTGTGTCTTGTGTGAATTGATGCGAACCATGTATGACCGGGGAATGAGAATAAACTGGTTTTGTTTAGTTGTTTGCTTTCTAGTTCAGTTATAATTTGAACGTCTTTAAACGTTTTTCAACCTTTGTATGTGCACTTATAGCTTAGGAATAGGTTCTTTGAAAAGCTCTTCTGAACCCTAGATTGTGTGTTAAGACTTTTCTGGAGGACCTGAGCAGGTTAGCTACTTGGTAGACGGATTTGGTAAGGTCATTGGTCAATCTCCTTCGTCTGAAGTAGCAAGAATTAGCCAGGATGATTCTACCTTATTTTTGAAGTCTGTTTTTAATGTGCTTACGACACGGTTCGTAACTTGATCAGTCGCTGCATTCAATGCGAATTGGTGCGAACCATCACCACTGGAAATCAGATTAAACCGGGTTTACTCCGTTCTCCAAGTTCTAGTTCAAGATTGTTTGAGCGTTTTTTAGGGTTTTGTAAATCTTTGCTTGTGTGCTTATAGCCTAAAAAAACAGAGTTTTTGAAAACAGAATCGGAAATATAACGCAACTGAAGAAGGAAATCAAACGGAAAATTTCGTTTTTCCGGTAACCCTGACATGAGCCTTATGGAAATTTGGTGTTTTTAGGAGGAGCCAGAAGAGAATGTTAGTACAGACGATGGCATCAAGCCTCAAATTGTTGCTGGATCCATCAATAATCAGTCCTCAGCACGCATATACAAGGTGGGCTGCTGTGTCCATGGTACTCCGCTCAAACTTCTGGGTTTGCACTGCCTCGGGAGGACGAATTTCCATGAATATTGAAAAGGTGTGAGAGTATTGTGTGACATAGATATGTGACATTACAGGGGGAATTGTAGAACATTATCACGTGAAACCTTAACCGTGATTAACTCCATGATATCACGTTTGTGTTTTAACCATAATGTGGGAGGTGTGATTCTGGTAACACAAGGGAAGTTTTGAACTCAACATGTTCGTTGATGCTATTATAGAGTTATTCTAATCGAGAGTGCACAATTGGGGAGATTTGGGCGTAATCACTCCTACTTACTGGTTTTTTACACGTTTTCCTCTCTCTATTGTTCATTGTTTATCATACAGTATGTGGATGGATTGTGGGCTTCAATCCGTTACTTTGTTAGAATGCATATATAGCGATCAACTTTAAGAATTTTTACCCTCTTCATCAACAATTTCGCTTGGTGTAGTTTTTCTTATGACGGCTTCTTCCTTTCTTTTTTTGGTTCCTAGTGATATATATTCAGAAATTATATATATTTTCTATTGATGATCAATGTGCAGCGACAAAAGTTAGTAGTTAAGAAGGAAGCATTCGACCCTGGTGTCACTGTGGACGCGTCGACAGGTTTGGTTAAGGCGGAAACGGAGATAGAGGACTCGGGTGAGCGTCTTATCGCCGTTTTTTTCTAATTTTTTGTTGCGAGATTAATGCTATTTGGCTTAAGAGTTTGAATTCAATTAATTCTCTGTGGTCCTCGTCAGCTCCTTGTTAGCCTTCACAGACTTCAAAGCTCGTTTCTTTAGAAATAACTCAAGCAAGTTGCTAGTTCATGTGCTCAGCTGGCTCAGAAATGATTGTTCTTCAAAATGAATCAGTTTGCAGTTTTTCAGATCATTTGGTTACTAGGAGCAATGTAAAATTGGAAACTTGTCCAAAAGCGTTGAAGGTAAAGCAAGTAAGAAGAAAAGATGATGGCTTACCAAAAGAATCTGCCCCCGAGAATTGGGAACAAATTGTTGACGGCATTAGGTATTCTTCTTCGACACGTGCATAGGCTTGGGAATGGTGATTCTGAGAAAGTCGAGTCTGTTTAAGCAACTCAAGTTCGCACGATCTAGTTTGACTGCACTAGCATAAAATAAGAAAGATTCATTTTTCTTTTCTGCTGATCTCTATACCTTACAATTGCTCCTTTGTCTTTTCGTTATACGATCTTTTCTGTATATGATTGCAGATCCATGCGTATGGACAAGGATGCACCAGTAGATCTTTTTGGAACTCATCAGGTAAGGCTTATGAAATTTGAACGGACATAATCGCATTCTGGCCTTTGAACAGTCGTTTCTGCATATTTTAAATACTTCTGTATGACGATTTGCTTGGAATATTTATTGCAGTTACTTGACTTAGAAGCCAATAAAGAAACGCAGCAATTTCAGGCGCTTGTGGCAGCCATGATCAGTTCGCAAACTCGTGATGCTGTAACTGGAGCTGCTATGCAACGGCTGCGTGCCATGTCTGGAGGACTCACCATCGCTCAAATTGCAAATGACTCTATTGAAGTGGATACATTGGCCGAGATTTTGAAGCCTGTTGGATTTTATAGGTGCGTCCTTACTGATCAGAGGCCGTGAAGCATATGCTGCCTTCTCTGCTTCGGAAAGCAGGTTGTGTTGGTATATTCTATCGCACATAAGGAATCCCAATGCTGATATAGATGCTTGGTATGCTGTGTTTAATTTAGGCAGAAGGCGAAGTTCATGAAGTCCATAGCACAGACACTTTCAGCACCTCCACACAATGGAACGGTTCCAAGCTCACTAGAGGAACTTGTACGCTCTGTCTCTCCTACGCTGTTCGTTTCTCTAATCTTGTTGTGTTTGACCGTATTTTAAATCATCTAGCGTGATAGGCTGCGGTTGCTTCGTAGATGACAATTACAATGATATCGTTAACATCGATCATTGCCGGCATATTTTGTCTTAGAAAACAAAGGCACCAAGAAGCGTAATAACCGTCAATGGTTATGACGTCTCAATGAGAACTAACCTGCAAGTTTTAATTGCAGATGAAGCTGCCTGGAGTGGGACCAAAAGTTGCCCTGTTGGTTCTGTGGGTTGCTTTTGGCATGTGAGTATGCAATCATGTCCATCCTGGTCAAAGAAATTCGTTCATCCATATCATTCATTGTATTGTGCTGGATTACTGTGTCAAAATGCTATAATTAGTTGACGGTATAACATGTATCGACGTCACTATGCTCCGTGACTCCCTCGTGAGCTCGTTCTGTGTGGCCTTGAGATACGTTAACAGATTAATCATAAAAAATCCTAGTCAGATTCATAAAGTTATTAAAGGTTAGTCAGCGTTAATCTAATAGAACATTAGGTGAACATTGAGATAAGGTAAATCAATGTCGATTTCATGCCATTATGACTTCAAGTTGATGTCAAGTACACTAATACCAAATTAGCACCATCTGCTTTACACTAACATGAAACTCCACATGACGACCGTAAGGATCTATTGCCTATTAATTTAGCATTAAAAATTTCCTCAATCTTATTGTAGGTCTTTTGTGTTGTGACGCAGGGGTGAAGAGGGTTTAATCGTGGACACGAATGTCAGAAGAGTGTGCTCTCGACTTGGATGGGTGCCCACTAACGCTACTCCAGAACTTACACGACGAACTCTGGAGTCATGGTTGCCACGTACCTTGTGGGCGGACATCAGTTTTCTCTTTGTCGGATTTGGACAGCAGGTAAGTACCCATTTCTGCAACCTGCATTCATTCTTGCAACGTTCCGAAGCTGTCTTGTCTATGGAAGCATACCAACACACCTGTGGCTGACCGTTTGTAAGGTAAAAGTTACTATTGGCGCCACTTTTAGCATTTGAACTTGTGTAGGAGTGGGATTATTGGGAGATGTATGGAGCTGTTGGACAGATCTTAGGTGCAAAGCCAAATCCGTTGAGATCAAACTTTTATCATTGTATTTGAATCTCTTATGCAATGGTTTGTGTCCTCTACCTTTATTAAGGAGTATTTGCCTTCGGTTGAACTGATTGAGGACATTGTGTTACCAATGCTATAGGTGTGCAAACCAATGGCTGCGAAGTGTGAGAGCTGTAAAGTAAACCAATTATGTCCATCTGCGTTCAAACCAAGCCCTAAAAAACCAACTCGGAAGGCCCAAGTGACCAGTGTAATCACTGAATCTTCCCAATGAAGCTACTTTATCATGATGCAGTTTTGAATGACGCAAAAACGTCACCTGCTCAAAGAGTTTCCTAACTGTACAGGCATTTTTTTGGAAGCTTTGGAGAGCAAGTAAGAACGTCAATAAGCATTCAATGGTATGAACGCAACACTTTTCCATATCAAAACTGCCATGTGTGTGTGACGAGACCATTGATATGAGTTGAATGCCATGGTTCATACAATGGGCAGGTCATACACATAGATAGTAACTTCTTGTATCTATATTTTATTAGGAGCCTAAAGTAAAGTGCTACTAATCAACATGAAGTGTAACATCTGAAGGTCCTTTTAGAAAGATAAAGTCGCAGCGAACACGGCAATTTAGCAGAAATTTTTTGTTTTCTTTAGTGAAAAATCTTTGAAGATTTCGTCCTGATCTCCGTCCTGTTCTAAAGTACGTTGACTAGTCCATAAGTCAAATAATTATATCTTTCTCAAGATTCTGATTTGTGACAGTAAGATCTTTTTGGTGATGCAGGATATCTGTCATGCAAAATCAAACTTTCTCCGAAGGTTATGCAACAGTGAATACCAAGAGTCACAAGAGTGTTGGGGTCAAATGACCATGGCTTTTCTTGTAATTTCTTGTACTCTTGATTTTTGTTTTAGAATGGTCCAGTTTTTAGTGTTTAAAATATTGTTTGGAATGTTTAACCAATTAATCACGGAAAGTTAGTATATCTAAGTGGATTTAATCTTGTATGTGTGTCAAAAGAATAAATGCGCAAATTTAATAGTTGCATTATAACTACAATTGTAGTCAACTTGGTTGACCTTCTCTTGCGAACAACGAATGGCAGCATTATTAATGAGTGGCTTTATCATTCAAACATGCTACATTGCCAAAATAAGTTGGTTATGGGTTGCAATTTTTTTTTTTTTGACAGTTTGTTTTCTAAATCTCACTGTTACATGACAATGTCTTCCTCTATTTTAAAAAGACTAGATGAAGAAATGAATAAAATTGGCAAAATCTCTCAAAATCTTGAGTGTATCCATTTATTTCTCAACTGCATTCATGCTGGGGTATGTGCCACTAATGAAAAATCAAAACAAAATACTGGCTGCTTGGGTGATCCTGCTTTAGTATTTAAAGAAAAAATCGCTTCATGTCACGTTCAATGGAATCTAAGTCAAATCAATCGCTTACCACTATACTGGTACTACCAAATTTGGTTCTGTATTGACGTGCATGAAGATTGGAACTTCCTTTAGAAGATTCAAAATTTGTTATCCAAAATGTAGGTCGAGTTTTGGGGTAATCAACCACCTTATTGGGAATTCATTTATGCAAGTTTCATTTTTTTCCCATCTTTGTATGAACTGCTTCAAGTTTTGCACTAAAATCATGAAGCACATAATGATAAAACTACTCACACAGTATGAGCTTTCTAATGATACTTACATGTACAGTAGTGTCTAGCTAAGATGGAGGTGTCCGGACAGGAAAAAAGTTCATCTTAAGAAAGCACTCATCATAGCCAAATACCCCTTGCAGCTCCCCCAATATCAAACCTGTTGTGCTGCTTCCAAGTCAAGGACAATGATCTTACCCAAGCATTTTTCTTATATAGGTTTATCTTAGCCAAGCACTCTTGTACCTCAGTTGTTTCATAAAACTCTTACCATTTCAAGACATCCATTGTCCACATCTTGGATGCTTGCACTCTTAGGGATTGACCCCTAAACGCCCTAGAGCCCCAAATTTGGCCTTTCTAAATGCAATTTTGGGCATTGGGGCCTAGATGTTGATGTACATACAGATTGAAGGTACCATTGGTACAGGAGGGTATTATGGGTGTTGAGTGAGTGGGGTCTTGGGGTTTATGTGGCTCCTATTCCGTGAGGCACAATCTCATCATGTGGAAAAGTGTGTTTAGGAGCGGTTTGTGGAAAAGGGGGTACTTGTGCCACCATCTACGGCAAGTGGCAAATTGTTGGTGAAGGTGCTTCCTAAATCAAATTTGTGTGCTTGGTTTTTGCCAAAAAATTGAAAATTTAGAGGAAGGTAGCCATCCCACTAAGGAACACTCACAAAAAATTTCATCACGAAATTCCATGAAACAAACTCTAAATTATTGGATACCATGGCTGGACACACATACAATCAACCCCGGCCCCCCAAAAATTCAACCTATGGTTGACCATTATAACATTGGAAACAACACAGTCAAATGCCCTACAAAACCAACAGGTCTTGAGAATCAAGTCAAAAACCACTTGCAAAGGTCCATTCTTGTGGATTGGATTATTCCATTGATCATGTCATTTTTTGTCTTGACTGCTCTATTAGCCCTAGAAAAGAGCGGTCACAAGCTCGCCAATCAAGGGTTAAGGCTTATCAAAACTTTAGCTTTTAGTGTTGTTTAAAATAGTGATTTTCCAAGAATTTAAAAAAAGGTCTTGGACATGTATAGGTTGAGTTTTTTTCTTTTTTTAGGGAAAGCTTGAAAATAGCCCTATAGTGTGCCATAATTCTGAAATATACTCTCGTAATCTTTGAAATAGCAAAAATACTTCCAAGGGGGGTTCTACAATACAATGGTGCAAATATTATGGTTGGCAAAAGTACACAATTACTCAGCAACGACCCATTTATGATAAAAAAAAATGTCAAAACATCTCTCCTCAATTCACTACAAAACAAGCGGCTCAACACTAAATAATAAAACTAATAGCTAGAATGTTTGTGGCTAAATATGAATTAGCGCAAATGCAATGAAAAGCTATTTCTCGACAGAAAAACATCCCTAATGAAATACAATATGAATATCTTTCCAAATTGTCTAACTTGCCAAGAATTAACTCAACATGGTAATATATTAAGACTTTTGGTTAATGCCATAGAAAATGTCAAGCTTGTTTATGAAGTGAAAAGGTATGAATTTTTGGTACTATTCAATTAGTACCATCCATTATAACAACAAATTGTCAAGAAATCTTAATCATTTGTTGAATACTCAAAGCGGTAGCCAAACTATGTATTAACAAAAAAAAACATGAACTTAGAACAATGTTTATCTGATGAGATATTGGATGCTTCCTAAAAGATGGGGATTACCCGTAAAAAAAGGGATGATCTTCATAAACTAGCTCAAGCCAATCGTAGTTTTTTGCATTATAGATGGTGGTAAACTATTAAAAGTGAAAGAAAAAAGGGATTAGGCAACAAGGGAGGCAAAGCGCATTATTTAGAGACTTTTCTGTGCTTCTCCTCCTTTTGCTTTGCCCCCATTCAAGGATTGGGGAAAGAAAGAAAAAAGGCCAAGCTTTGTTATGAATATATATTTGCACATTTGCATATTCATATTCATTTTCACAATTGAAAAAATTGCTTTTGGTAAACAAAGTGTTTACAGAGTTTGCTGAAAAAACGTTGCTTTGAATGGGCGTGCAACTCAATGTACTTGTGCCATGTAAGTGCGTTATCCCTTAAATGCCAAGGAAGACGCTTTTTGTCCTCTAGCTCCAAAAAAGATTATGTACTACAAGAAAAAGTTGTTTTTATTTTTATTTTTTTCAGAAATGATTGTAAACAATTTTCATGAGGACACCATGCACTATTGACTTTTGCAACTTCAGGAAACAATCCTATAGGGTGGACACTTGCTAGTACTGCAGAGAGAACTATAGCTGGGCTAGTCATGACAACCAACCTAGCGTATAAGGGTTATAGAAAATCATTTTGAGGGTATTTTTGCAATATCAAAAAACTCAATATTGAAAAATGTAAGAGTACTTTTCAAAATCCCCTTACTTTTGCTTGTTTTGGTATGGGCCCAGATGATATCCAAATCCTATGAAGAATATTGCTATGAAGGTCAATATCGGTACAAATAACACATTGTCAATGTTCATGCCTGCAAAAACTAGTAACTGCCCATGCTTATCGGCACAAAACTACTCTAGCCTCAGAAGTGTCGACACGTGGTCCAAATAGCCAAACTCAACATCTAATAAAGTACACATAAACAGACAACCAAAATCATAAAGCCGGCATCAGTTCCTACACTATATATTGCATTTAGGTTGCCCCACATTAATTTTTTGACATTTTTCAATATATAAATCTTTATTGATAGTTTAATAATTATCATTAATACTTATTGCAATATAAAAAAATCATATGGTTTGATAATAATAACAAAGTTGTGGAAAAATAAACTAGTGGTATCCAGGTCGTAAACCATGTGCAATCCTAGTATTTAGAGAGTTGTATGCATCTTTAAGTGGCTAAGCAATAAGTCATGAGGTAACGTTTTAGGATAAGACAGTCTAATTGTTAAGGCAACCTAAATGCAAGATTTAACTCCTAAATGCCCATAAGGACATTTTTGTCCTCTGGTCCTGAAAAAGCATTCTATACAACAAAAAAAAGTGGTTTTTCATCTGTATTTTTTTTTCAAAAGTGACCGTAAACACATAATCTATCATAGAAGGTAAAATATACTCATATTTTTACCTAACCCAAATTGTGAGAAAATCCAAAATCACAGTGTTTGGTTCCAAGCTGCCCTTATTGCAATTTTCATGAGGTTGGCATACACTATTGACTTTTGAAACTTTTAGAAACAATACTATTGGTGCCCATTCATCAAAACACTATTGAAGCTACAATATACACACTGTTGAAGCTATAGTAAGGACAAGCCACAGCCACCCACCGAATGTTTAAGGGTTAATGTAAGCCACAAGTCCATTCCCATGTCTAAAATCTTGTTGTATAATTCACCAATACATACTTTTTCTATGCAATTTTTTGCCATAATCTTACCTCATTTTGACACTTGGCTACTTTAACAATAAATAAAAATTTGGTTGAAAAATAGATGAAATACTCAAATTAATATTAAAATAAAATTATTTATATCAAATTTGAATGAAAGATACTAATCCAAATGAATATGCACACATGCTATATTCTTTTTCTTTTCTTTTTTCTTACCCACTCGCATTCTAGGGTGCGTGTTGCTTGACCAATGAAAAACCAAACAAAATTCTCTAAATTTGAATATCATAGATAAGGGGCTTGAGGGTCCAAAATTAAAATTCATAACTTTACATTTGAGGGAATCACGATTAGAATTTCCATTAAAATATTCAAAAGTAGTTAAACATGTATTGTTTCGACTCATTCTCACTCCTTGTGAAAAGAAAGAAGATAGTCATTGGAATGATTTAAAAGTGGATGTATGATGTAGATCAATGGAATGCCAAATTTATGATACTTGCAAGCAAAGATTTTGATGTGAAATATAATTTCTTGGAGGTGAAACAAGGACCATGTTGGCACATCAAGAAAAGTACGTGTTAGTTTGCATTACAGTCAAAAGCATTGGGCCAAGTTATGAAAGAAATATTTTTTGTTATTACCATGTACTTGCCTTTTGGCATAATCCTCACAATTTTACATCACCTAATTTTTGCTATTAAAAATTATCTTGTCTTTTTTAAAACAAAAACAAAAATCTTAGCCGTTAATAATTATTTAAGGACTCACAAGCGCTTTCAATTCCTCTTCTAGATAGTAGCAAAACGAACAAAAACAAAAAAAAATTGTCAAAAGTTAGAGTTACCTACCTCAACCCCTAAGCACCCAAGGGGACCAAAGTCATCCCCTCACTGCCCAAAAAATACCCTCCAAGTTGGGGAAATTTTTTTTTCATTCAATCTTTTTTAGAGGTGGTTATGGAGACGTGCTTCATCATGGAATGTCAAAAATAGTATCATTGAATGCCCCCATTAAAAAACTCCAATTTGTGAGAAGATCCACAAGCATAGTGTTAAGTCCCATGCTGCCATACTTGCAATTCTAGAGAGGGCAACATGCATTATTGACGTTTGCACAATCAATCTTGGGGGGTGCAGTGAGAGGTAGCAGTAGAAACTACGTGCAAACAAATGATAGGGTGCCTATAAAACATTTGAGAAAAAAATTATAATTTGGTTTTTTATACTATAGGGTACAAAAATATCATGAGATGTCTTCAAACTACTATAGGGTATAAAAAAATAGGTCCAATTAGAAAAAAATTAGACCTAAAATACCCCCTTTTTATTCTTTTTTTGGCTAAAAGTTGTAAATCTTGTTGCCTTGTGTGTGGCATATTCAGAGTGTTCAATAATTTTATAGACTTTACTAATTTCTACAATAGACTTTGGATGGCTTTAGGTGGTTGTTATTTAATTTTGGAAATTGGCAGTTCCTGCTCTGAGCCCTCTGTTTGTTGTTTGTTGTTCAAGGTTCAAGATCCAACTTGGGATTTGGAATTGCTGAGTCTATCTTCTCCACTGTTTCCATTTTTTGGCTGCTATTCAAAATTTATTTCTTACATATTATTTGGCATACGCTAAAGACATGTATAACACCTTGACGTAAACATACGTACCGCATGTTTTTGCCAATCAAAGAGTTTGCATAATATAAATTATATTTGACAATTTCTTGTTGTGCACCACAATTTAGTGAAGTATATCATTTTGCATATTGTAAAAACATGTACTATACATTGAATCAAACAATGTAGGTTAAAGTAAAGTTAATATCAAAAATTGATCTCTATATCATTCATATTAATCATGTAAAAAGGACTTAAACCTAAAATTCAATTTATATAACATTCAATAATATGATACCTTCTTAGTAATAGGACAGCATTGACAATTTTTATGGAAGGTACAATAGTAGTATTGAGTACACTTTTTTGTTAAGGTATAGTTGAAACTTGAATATAGTCGTTAGTAGGGTAAAAAAAGTTTGAAAGAAGTTTAATGTCTAAAAAAAATGTAGTAGAATTTTTTCTTTTATCTACTTTACCATATCATTTATTCATATCAATTCAAAATTATAAGTAATGCAAGCCCCTTCTTTAATAGCACAAAGTAGAAAATTACATAATGATAGGGTGTTTAATAAAAAAAACTAATACCCCCCTAAAAAATACTTGGCATTTGCACCTATCTCCTTATTTTTTTACACATTGACCCCCCACTAGTAGAAACCCATGTTTTTCTTGATGCATTTTTTTGGATGTCCAATTTTGTGTGTGTTAATAATGACGTCAAACATAACACAAAGATGTTAGTTTTGACATCAAAATTAACATTAAGATGTTAACTTTAACATCAATTATAACATAAAAAAAAGTGGACGTTCAAAAAAATGTGTTAAGAAAAACACAAGTTTCTACTAGTGCCCCGAGCAATCAATACCATATTTGTTATAATGAGAGAATGGGGACCTCTCAAATTAAACATGTTGATCTTGACCAAAATCACCAATTTCCATTAAAATGAGAGTTTTCATATTAAAATGAGATTTTTCAACTTGAATCGAGCTCAATTGACATAAACCTTTCAATTTAGGTCAAATCTGAAAGGTTTTTTGTTTATTTAGCTCAAATCAAATTAAATTGACCCAAAACCTTTTGTTGAGTTGACCTAGAACTTTTTTGAATTTCCTTTAAATTACCTCTCATTTCACTAAAAAACCCTCATTATAATGAATATGGTGTTAATCCCAATCTCCTTGTAACTTGCTTGCTCATTGTTGCTAACCCTAGGCTGTGTTTGATTTCCTTTGCAAGTTTGCCCTTAGTAGTCACAACAATGTAGATAGCATTGCACAAGATTCTATAGACTTTGTAATACTAGTAGCCATTCACAACATTCCATGTGGTATTTTGAATTCTAGGAGTGGCTAGTTTGAAATACTTATGTACAAAACTACTTTTGTAGTAACTAAGATGTGTAACATACAACAATGATTGTGTTTACAATAATTACACTACAAACAATCTTGGTGTTTAATTATGATATAAAAGCTCAAAGGTTGAATATGCTTAACTTCCTTCCTTTGATCATGTTTTTGTTTATTCTAAACTATTAAGTTAGCTTCACTTGAAAAGTTCAAATTCCCAAATATGATATAATTTTCTTTTACTTAAAGATCAAACAACTCTCCAAATCTAATGTGATTGGGCAAATCAAATTACAAAAAAAAACTCCTAAATAACATATGATTTCCAAAAATAATAATGGTTATGTTTTTGTACTTCTATATATAAACATTATCCCTAGTATAGAACTCATTCCCCTATTTTTAAATTGTATATCCTTTCTCTCCTCTCGGCATATTAGCAAAGAAATTGAAGTTACAAGTATGAAACAACATGTTTAATTTCTTATTGACTCTAAACTATATGGGAGGAAGCTTTGTATCAAGAGAAGTTACCTTAAGAAAATTTTAGGACTGTAAGTTGGGAGCAGATTCCGCAGGTCTCTGCCAAATCAATTATTTTTTGAGAAAAACCCAATTAGGCATCTGATTTCACAATTAAACAAGATTAGGCACTTTCAAAAAAAGTTGTTATTATTTGGCATTCAACCAATTTTTTAGTAGAGTTAAGTTTTTTTCTAAACATCTTCCACTTTCTAAAATTAGCCCTTGGTATAAATTTTGCAGTAGATTGAGCCCTCTTGGAATCAACCTTAACCTTCCATTGTCAGTAAGCTTAATGACTTTTATAATATTTGACATTTTGATTTTTTGATTTGTTTGACATTGGGCACTTTTGGAGAATAATTTATAGAATAATTAGGCAAATTTTTGAAGAATTATTTTATGCCAAATCTGCTATCAACCTACAATAGTAGCTATCAACCTACAATAGTAGGTGTCTTGCCAAAAAACAAACCATTTATAAGTATAAAAGAAATAGGAAACTATTATTCAAGCCACCTGGCTTTAAAAATAGAGCCTCGCGGCTTGTTTTTAACAATGTAGACCTAAAATTAAGCCTAATAAACATCAATCCTTCTCAAATTAGTTGCTAACTCATTAGCCATGATTATAAGCTAATATTGAAAAGATCTTTTAGTTCGTAAAAAGTTCATACGTAAGAAAGGACCAATTCTCTCTTAACCCTTTAGAGACCATCGAACCATATTTTGGTTCAGCAGAGTGGTTTTTGGTATATAAAGTAAAATCTCTTAACAATTTGAAAATTGTTCTTGAAGAATGTTTGTGGTTACAAGAATTTTGTATTCAACCAAGATAGCAATAACAAAATTGGGTATATGAGTTGATAAATAATGGTGTTTATACAGCATGGCCTCAAAATATTTATCCATATTTGGTCAAAGATGCATCAAATTAACAACTCAATACATCAAACATCCAAAAAGAATGTTACATTTCAATTGTACAATCTTAAAAAAATTCAAATTACTCAAGAAATATGCTTGTATTGTTTCTCTATATGGTAGTAGTATAATTGTAATATTTGATGATCTATTGAAATGGTGCTATCATTTCATCTTAAAAATTTGTCATCTTACATTTAAGGCCAATTTTTGATTGTTTTCACTTGCCCAATTTTCCATAGCATTTATCAAACATCTTGTAGAACCGTTATAGGGTAGCGACAAAAGTGGGATTTTTTACCCTTTTTGTCCACTTAGCTACACCTTGTGATTTCTAATTTTATCCATTTTGTGTGAAACTAGTCTTATTAGAAATGTAAGGCCCTCCTCAATCAAAACTTGCATGAGGCGATAACATTCAAAACCACACAAGCATGAAAAACTAGAGATTTTCCACATACAGCTCACTCAATCATTATAATATTTCACCTCCAACAGTGAATCTAGTTGAAATTTTGAGGATTTATAGTAGATAAGGTGTTCTTCCCATTTGTATAGTTGGATTATGCAAACTATGTCCATATTTGATTCAACTTTGCATTTTAGTTTACTACCCTAGTTTCTAGTAGATTTTGTGAAAATGAGTGTGGTCTTTAAAGGGTTAATCGGTACTAATTGTTTGTACTGGGGCATTTTTTATGGAAATGATAGCTTTTTGTTATCCACGTTCCATTTGGTAATTAATGGAGGAATTAGCCTACATTGGTTTAAATTTTTCAAAATTGATAAAAACTAGCTCCATTTTTTTTAAATGCTTTGGTTTGTATTAGTTAATAAAAGAAAAAGAAAATTTCAAGGATACCCTTGAAGTTTGCAATATTTACATAAATACCTCTTACTTTTATAGAAATTACACAAACACCCTTGGATCACAATTTTCAAGCGTTTGTTTTGTTGTGCATGTCACTTCCCTTCTTCTTTTGAGTGCACGTTGCTTCTTTTTTGTTTCATTACATTTCCTTCTTCAACATTGACTAGTGTGGCCCTATGCCGTTGGCCCAACTTTCACTCCCCCCCATGCCCTCCATGCCATCTCCTCATGCCACCCATGGTTAAACTAGTACTTTACTTTAGTTTAACTTGTACTCTACTTTATTTTTAAGTGGACATCCAAATTTTACTTTAGTTCAACTTGTACTCTACCCTATTTTTACACAACTTGTATTTGGCCAATCATTAATATATAAAAAAAATTAACCCATAAAAACTTTGAAATTCAATAATTTTCCCACCGTAAGTCCAAATGTCACCAAATCAAGCCCGTGCACCCCTCCTTGCCGAGAGCTTTCCAATGATACCAAGCATGCAATGGGGGGACACATAGTTCGAGAGATCTCAATGTGACAGACAAACAAACAAACAAACAAACAAACAATCAAACAAACAAATAAACAATCAAACAATCAAACAATCAAACAAACAAACAATCAAACAAACAAACAAAAATTCAAACATCCAAACAAACAGCGTGATTTTATGGTATAGATTATGAAGGAAGTACAAGCACAACAAATCTATATTTTATAGAAGAATGACATGTGTGTGAGCGTGTGTGTTAGTTTGATGAATTCTTTTTTAGTTTAATGTCAACTTAAAAATAGAGTAGAATACAAGTTTAACCAAAGTGAAAAAAATTAGTTCAATGTCCACTTAAAAATAAAATAAAGTACAAAAGTAAAAGTGGAAACGTTCCAAATGAATTTTTTTTATACAAATCTTAACCTATGCTAACTAAAATCACCATTTTTCATTTAGCCTTGCTAAATGCGTTTACAAACTAGCAAATGCATAAAAAATTTGGTATGTAATTTCTAAAAAAGCAGGGGTATCTGAAAAAGCAGGGGTATCTGAAAAAGCAGGGGTATCTATGCGAATATTGCAAAATTCAGGAATATTCATAAAATTTTCCCTAAAATGAACTTACCCTTTAAGGGTTTGAAACCCCATGATAGTAAATTAGTGAGAAAATTAGTGAGTAAACTGGAGCAATAGTCTGAGTAGGATCGGTTGTAGGGGACCTGAAGCGGCAGCCCCGGCCCAAAAAGCGGCCAACGCGGAGACAGCGCGGCTGTGGACGGCACAGCCCGGGTCCCCACCACGGCTGCCGTGGGCACGGCCAGCGCGGTTCGGAGAGGCCCTGGCTGGCACGGTCCCAAGGCACCTGGACACCAAACCTTGCTGACGACCCGATTCCTCGCGCAACCGAGGCTCAGCCTCGATTCGAAACCTAGGCTCGTTCTCGGTTCGGAACCAGGATCGGCATAGGTTCAGACTCAGGCTCGGTGGCGGAGATGGCTCGAGGCTGATAAAGTGGTGTCTGTCCGGGTGCCCGGGGTCCCAGGGTTTCGTTTGAAAGGCATTCCAGCTTCGCAAGAGATTTTTTTTATGGTGAGCATTGCCAATACATCGAGCGCAACAATCTCCAGTGCGAGTGCTTTCGACGGCGACGAATTTGCGTGAAAACTGAGCGCGGAACGAGCGATTTTGGTGCAGTTTTGAGTTTATCGAGGTTCATTTGTTGTTGTTTATCGAGGTGTTGTGTTTTGCGGTGCGGTGCGGGAGAGAGGCTTCATTTTTTGCGGAAAAAGCAGAGCAGAAGAAAGCGGTTAGGGTATGGTGGTGGAATGTGGTATTAACATGGCAACACTTTCAACCGTGAACGGGCACGCCGAGCAGCGCCGCAGGGGTGGTGGTAGTGCTGCCGGAGCGGGGCCGAGCAGCAGCAACAACAACAACAACGCTTCGGTTTTGTCGTTTCAGTGCCAGCCATCCGGAGAGCCGCACCAGGATTCTTCTGCGCGCTTGCAAAGCAACGGCAACTGCGGGGAGAACAGCAGCAACCGGCAGTGCAGGGCTGAATTTCTGAGCGCCAAGGATGCAAGTCGTCGGAAGCGGGTATGTTTGTTGGTCCAGTGTGCTGGATCTGTAGTTTTGGCGTGGATTTTGTGGTGAATTTTGTCTCGGGATCGATTTGGTTGGATGCTTTTGAGACTATCGAAGTGGAATTTCCGTTTTGGAATAGATATGTGCGTTTTGATGGCCGTCTCTTGTGGTTATTGGAGCGCGAGTGATGGTTCTGGTAGGTCTATGTCCGTGGATCGATGATTCATTTTATACGCTTATGGATCTTAAATCACTAAAGAAGCGCAGAGTAATGGAACCTTTGTTGATTTGTGCTCCCGAATTTCATGCTGTCGGAGACGATAGCACTTCGAGAATTGGCGACAAGTTTAGGGTCTGGATTTTCGTAGCGTGTTTATCCATGTCCCTTATCCGCGTATATCGTTGACGAAATTTCCATTGTATGGTGCATTGGTTTCTACGTCGATCAGCTGAGAGTTTCATGAACCTGTTTGCTAGTTTGCACGGAGCAATCTGGGGAGGGGATATGGTGTTGTATCAACATGTACCTGTTTGTATCTTGTGTGCGAATGAGTGTTCTTGAGGTCTTTAATTTTCCTTCCCAATGTACGGAACACAGATTTAGACCGCAATTTACGAGGCTGGATAACTCTTGGTTTTGTTGCACTTGTACATTGAGTATCCTTTTCGGTACGGAAGTATATCTGTTGCAGATCCGTGAAACCCTACACCTTCGAATATAAACCCATCATTTGTCATCCGTTCTCTCTGTAGATTTTCTTTGTGGAGTGTTCTGGAGCTGCACTCGTCTGTGTCAATCAGGAGTAGGTCTCCTGAAGGTCTGTTTTCTCACTTGTTCGGTGTTACTTTAATTTAGGTGATGGTGATTTTCAAGAGGATTTCGAAGGCTTACTGAGATTTTAAAGTGCATTACTAGTCTAGAGTCTCCAAAGGATTTCTCGCTCTTGTCCTTTTCAATTCTTCTCTGCGGTTTTTCTGGTTATCCTGAGGTCGTGGCTTTTGTATATTCAAATAGTTGCTACTGACAAATATCCCCTGGGTTTTGCTTCGTGCTCTGTGCTTTGTCTGTCATGAATTAGTCTGGTTATTTGTTGCTGTCTCCTAAAGCTCGATAACAACGAATGACTGACCGAGTTCACTGCACCGCAAAGTATCAAACAGCAGATTGTTGTCTGAGGCTTTTGAAATTGTTCTTGTGTTGGTAGTCTTTTGCATGCTGTAGCTCTAGCTGGGGCTTGTCTACCAGACAACGTTTTACTTGCCGAGAATTGTAACAGATTTTCTGATTTCATGGTCAGGGCTAGTTTTTTTTTTTTTTTGGATTAAGCAGTGAAATCTCTGTAGAAGCATTGTCGCCCTAGACCTCTCATCGTCTTCTTCCGAGTTGACCAAATTAATGGTGGAAGTATGCGGCGAAAGGTCTTGTCAGCTTCAGTATAACGTGATGCCCAGCTTTCTGTGCTCAAATGAGATGGTTTATGTGTTCAGGTGAACCGGTCTGCCAAGCTGAAGCAGCATAAGCTGGACGCTCGTAGAGAGCAGTGGTTATCTCAAGGCTCACAAGGTAGAGCTTCTTTCCTGTAGGCCAATGATAGTGAAAGTGAAGAAAACCGATAGAGAGGGAATAGTTGTTCTTGACTATATGTTTTGTTTCGGACTTAATTGCGACACGTAGGGTCTAAGGTGGGAGTTCGTTCTATGTCTAGCTTTTCAACACTGTTTTATCATATTCAAGTTACAGCCGTGCTTATTTTTTTCTGTTAAAAGCCCCTAGTTTTTGCACATACTTCGCATGAAGCATGCTTTACTTTCTTTTAATTCTGGCTACGCTTCGGGCTGCTGCAAATTTATTCCATTCTATCTGCTGTTGTGTCTACTTCTGATAATCAGCACCTAGAGGAAGGACGCAGAATTGTTCTATAAAACAGAGCATAAATCCGTTAGCCCTGAGTGTTTTCTAAATAAAGTAGGCGTGCTCTTTGCTTGTATATTTTAGAATCCAATAGAGGGAACGGTGTTTTGTGAACTCTATTCAGTTCAACCTTCGTTCACAAAACTCAATTAGCAAAGGTTGGAAGTCGACAGGGATTCTATTGGGGTTAGGATAGAGTCTTACCTAGTCGAGTCACATCTTTTCTCTTGCTTTCTATATATGTGATTTGTTCATTGGAGCCTGGCTTGAGGTTTTATTGCGTTCTCTTGCAGGAAAACATGGGAAGGCGGAACAGCAGCAACAAAGTGATCAGCCACAGAATCATAATTGTGAGCAGCACCACAAGATAGGGGATGGAGAGTGTTTGCCGCAGGAGAGGGCAGGTCCGTCAGGGAGCTCTCGCAGTCAAGGTTCAGGGTCAAGTGGATCTGTGAGTGAGCGGACGCCTGTAGGGTCACCTGCCACGCATTCACGGTCCCCTGGAACTAGCATGAGGAATGAATCAAAGACTTCGAAAAAGGAGGTTCCATCAAGGAGGCAGGATGGTTCTTCTAGGGCACCAAAATATTTCAGGGACGAAGAACTACACGGTGGAAGTGAGCACAAGCAGGACTCGACCAACAACGGACGCTCCAGTAGTGACAGAAGCAAGTCAAGGTCCAACAGCTCTTGTGCCAGTAGCAGCTACAGCACAGGCAGTGGTTCCGAAGATAATGACGAGACTCACGATGCGGAAGACGACTGGGAGTCTGCTTTTGATGCATTGCATGTACAGAATTCTCCACATCGATCAGAAGGGTCCCAAAAGGGTCCTAGTTCTGATCGTGCTCTGCATTGTGAAGGGAAGGAGCTTCATGACAAGAAGCAGAACGGTGTGCATCATTCTGACGTGCAGATTGCCCAGTTGAAACCCGAATACAAATACAAGAGCTCTGGATTCGGAGGCAGGAGAGGAAACGGAGGAAGGGCTTGGCGGCCGGATGATATGTCCCGACCTCCAACTTTGCCGAGGCTCACCAAGCAGCATTCGTACCCGAACCATTCCAGCAGTAACAACCATCATCAAGGTTGGGGCAACATGCACGGAAACATGTGGGGGAACCAACAACCTGCAACTCCGTCCTACTGTCCTATCTGTACCGAGGAGCTTGACATGACTGACTCGTCGTATATGCCCTGCACTTGTGGCTTTCAACTGTGTCTGTTTTGTTACCACAGAATCTCCTCGGACGATGGACGCTGCCCTGGCTGTAGAAAAGCCTACAACCCTGACTCGGCAGTCAAGCTGTCGCGGTCTGCCTCGGTTTGGCTTCGAGTTTGAAAAAAAATTCATGCATTATGTTACGAGTGCATAATTGTTTCTTCTTTTTTGTCGAGCGAGGGTTTGGGAGATGCTAGAAATACGTTTGTGTGTGACTTCAGAGTTTTGAGCGGTTGGGTTGGGGTGCAGCAGCAACGGCAATTTTATGTAGCATATCGGTTTGGCTTTTTACAGCATTTGGTATAAATCTGTCTTGTGACAATCCCCCTTGTTTTTTTGTGCTTCTCTTTTGCAACGAGTACTATTTTTCTCTTCCAGATTGCCATGATTTTAAAATTGGTGATTTGGAAAGATGATTTTTCTGAAAGTTCGTTTTTTTATGAAATGGAATACTTGGATGCGGTTTTTGTAATCGTAATCTTTTTGTAGTTTCATCTGGAATCAGGGGTTGAAACTGATCGTTGTGTAATAACTTCAGCCTTTGATCTTAAGTTCCTTGTGCTTCTAAGCTGAAAATTACAGTACTTCCTGCTGTCATGCCTTCACTATTCAATTTAAAAAAAATCCATACTAATACTTCGAGATAGTTCTTGTTCCTTTGTAGTGTTCCTTTATGTGCCAATGAATTTTGCATGCAATCTAAACTAAATCCAATCCAAGTCCGTAGGTGCCTACTGTTGAATAATCCTCAACAAGGTTTGAAAACTTCAACCCCAATCCTACCAGTAGCAATTTTTTACCAATATCTTTTATATAGCTTAATATTCATCTATATTATTAATAAAGTGGGTTGTTTGTTAAGGACTCAACACGGGTTGTCCATCTCATGATATAATCGAGATAAAATAATTCTCTAAGTTCTATTAGAGAGTGGGAAGGGAGAGGAAAAGGCATCCAAATGAAGGGTAAAAAGTCATGGAATTTTTTTCTATTTTTTATGTTTACAAATATTAGGTGCCAAACATTGTCTATTTGTCATCCAAAATTTGAAATTTAAGAGAGGAGAGAGGAAAGGCTCTAAAGGAAATTTGAAGAGAGAAACGAGAGGAAAAGGTAGGGAAAGGGAGGGTAAGATGTCACATGAAAAGTCACATGCACCAAGGTATGTGCAAGGTATACTTGTATAGCTTATTCACAATGGTCAATTTGGAATTTCTAGCACGTGTAGCCACTCTAGTTTTGAAAATCACATTTGGAATCACTAAACCCTACTCTCTTGTTTAACTGAACCACTGTACAATACTAGTTAAGAAAGACAGGTAGAAACTAAAATTTAGCAAAAACTTGTTTCTTGAAACTTCAAAATGCAATAAATTGATGTAAGTTCTAAATTATTATCTTGATATTTCCTAAAACTAGATTGTATTATCTACTTAATGCACTTTATAGTTTGGAATTGCATTTTGAAATTGAAAGAAGAGTATCCAATTCTCATATATAATATAATTTCTACCTATTTTTCTTAACTACTACTCCCTTTGTCCCAATATAAAGCTCCATACTAGGCATAGTTCTTGTCCCACTAAAAAGCTCCTTTTTGCTACTTTCAATTGCTGAGAAAGTGTTTGTCATGTCCAATGGTCTCATGGGGGCAAGTTAAGCAATTAAAGAACATTCTTCTCCTGACAAGCTTGGCCTTGCCCATATGAGGTACCATTGTTGCTACTAATCTTTAAATCATCAATCATGAGGAGCTAGCAACATGTAAAAATATGGTACTTTTTGCATGGAATTTGGGTGCCCAGACGGCAACATCAAAGTTAGAGATTTTGCACACATTTGGTAGATGGTATATTGATTCTAGAATGCATGTGTCATTAGTACAAAGACTAAAATAATGAGGAGCCCGCAACCTTCATAAACTATGCACAAATATGATGCTTTTTGCATGGAATTTGGGTGTCTAAACGGCAACATAAAAACTTGAGATTTTACAAATATTTGGTAAGTGGTATGTTGATTCTAGAATGCATTTGTCATTAGCATAATGACTAAAAATACAGTTAATCCCTCCTGGAGAAATTTTTTGGAGCTTTATAATGGGACGGAGAGAGTACTGTACAGCACACCTCTCCAGCATATGTACACTATTGCTACATAATGAAGACTTGGTTTCAACCCCATTAGATTGGACTTTTGCCATTGGTTAGATCATATTGCAAAACTTAACCTACTAAATGCCTGAGGCACCAAATTCTGGTGGATTTTACACTAGAATCTAGTGCCTTGGGCATTTAGAGGTTGATGAGGTTTGTACTGATAAGTTCATATGTTGATAACCAAATAATGCTAGTCTAAAAGTCTTTTTTGTGTAGTATCTGTAGCTTATTAGGACATATTACTTCAAGTGGTTTATTATGCACTTTACGGCTGAACCCCACCATAATGTTCAGTAGTGCTACCAGGCAGTGCCTCCCTCTGGATGAAATGGTGTGGAATATTCCACACCCATCTTTAACTATGGGGACACTTGGTTGAATTTGTCAAAGAGTTTATGAAAAAGAGGCTCATATTAGTGCACATATGTCGATGTGGGGGCTAGCCATGGCAAAAATATTTTATTTTATTTTAATTTTAATTTTAATTTTATTGTCAGAATGAAGTTCGTGAATGATACTTGAAGAGAGGGAAAGGCAGCCTCTCTTCACGCTACTGAATGTTATGCCTAGACAAACCTGCTCACATAAATCTCCACAACTGCGCTCACACAAAAGACAAGGGAGGTGTAGGGCCATTGGACGGGATGCTTGCTTAGACTCCAACAAACCTAATTGGCACTCTTACATGTTCTTTCCTCTACACTTACAATAAGTATTGCGTTTACCCCATACTAATTACTCAACGCTTCATATATTATACAAATATTTGTTGATCAACAATAATTCCTGTACTCCCTCTGTTTTTGAAAGAAACCCATATTTGAGAATTTGTGAGGAACTAAGGAATATTAACAACAAATTGTTATTGGAAGTTAATGGATATTAGGCTTAAACCATTCCAAACTTAATTTTAGTTTTTCCTAAAATTAAGGTTTATTAAAAAGGAGAGAAAATTAGTATCAAAGTTTTGAAATTTCAAGTGTTTTGTTATTGTCACAAATGCTTAGAAAAATGATTGATATGAAGTGTGTCAATGCAATTGTAAGTAAAGAACAAGTTAGCCTAGTTGCCCAAGTAGTCCCATCTATAAAAAAACCAAATCTTTTTGTTGATATTGTTGATGATTCTAGCTTAATGATAGGCAAAATTTGCAAATAAAAAAATCACTAAATCAAGTTTGTAATGCTAACATTAGCAATTGATGAGCATAAAAAGCCCAAAAAATATCACCAAACATGCTAAGTAGTTAATTTCATTTTAGAGATAAGCGTAGGATTTTAAAAAAAAAATCAACTCACGTGATAAACATAAGTTTTTTTCTGAAACATTAAAAAAAACATGAATCCAAGTTTCTTTCAGAAATAGAGGGAGTAATAAACAATTTTTAAGTGCTTCGTAATAACAACAAAATTGCAGAAAAAAAAACTAGCAACATCTTGGTAGTAAATCATGTAAAATCCTGGTATTTAGAGAGTTGCATGTGCCTCCAAGAGATCAAGCAATGGTCAAGCAATGAATTGTGAGGTAACTTTCCAGGGTAAGGTAACCTAATTGTTACGGCAACCTAAATGCAATACTTAGTGTAGCAAGCACAATCTATACTTAAGAGCCTGTGATCTAATTTAGATACACTGAGATACACCTCTGCTAGCACTTCGAAATATAATAGTACAGTAGGGGTTGTATAAAAATTGTGCTCAGACACTTGTTTGGGAGCTGTCAATTGTACATCTCAACACGTCCACGAGACAGCCCTAGAAAGACATGCAGAAATTACTCTGTAAAAAAGCAAGTGAGTGATAAAAAGTTGCAGTGGTATCTGCAAACGCCAGACATAGCCATGTAGTTGCACTACAATAACTACACATTCCTACAACCACCCACCCTTTTCATTGTGTTGTGACTACACTACGCTTCCCAGTTAAGTGAGTTCCACTCAAAATGTAAGAGAAGCAAAAATAACAGAAAGATGTAAATAAAATCCAAATTTTCTTTGAATTCCTCCTTACAAGAACTTCATAATAGAAAAAAAGAGGCAATAAAAATGAGAAGTATTACTCCATTAAGCTCTCTACAGGAAAGACCAGAACTTTGTTACAAAACCAAAGTGTCGCTACAGAATCAGGAAACTTTGTTACTTAAAACCAAAGGAATTGTTAGTGCATGGGTAGTAGCACCATGTAACCATGGAGGGCGGAACTAGAGAGAGAGACACACACACCAAAAACTGTAGGGTTCGAACTAAAAGCAAACCCTGGAAACCCTAAACCTGCTACCGTAATATTTTGATAAAACCCTAAATCTCTTCTGTCGATACAACTACTTGAAAAAATGGAATGAAAAATCGTGGTTCACATCATCTTTTCTGGAGTAATTTAGTTGAAGAGGGTAGGGTTCAACCAGTCCTTGGAAACATCGTCCAAGAGGTATCAGAAAACTTTGTTACTTGAAACCAAAGAATTGTTAATGCACAGGTAGAAGCATTACTTAACCATGGGGGTGGAACTAGAGAGAGAGAGAGTCACACACACACACACACACACCGAAAACTTTAGGGCTTGAACTAAAAAGCAAACCCTGGAAACCCTGAATCTCTTCTGTCGATCCAAATATTTAAAAAATGAAGTGGGAGAATCGTATTTTAGTTGAAGAGGGTAGAATTCAACCAGTCCTTGGAAACATCGTCCAAGTGGTATCAGAAAACTTTGTTACTTGAAACCAAAGGAATTTTAATGCACAGGTAGTAGCATGATGTAACCATGGAGGGTGGAACTAAAGAGAGAGAAACACACACACTGAAAACCCTAGACCCTAAACTAAAAAGAAAACCCTAGAAACCCTAAATCTACTAATATTTTGATGGAACCCTAAATCTCTCTATCGATACAAATATTTGAAAAATGGAATGAAAAGTCGCAGTCCTGGAGTAATTAGTTGAAGAGGGTAGGGTTCAACCAGTCCTTGGAAACATCGTCCAAGTGGTACTTTGTTACTTGAAACCAAAGGAATTGTTAGTGCATGGGTAGTAGCATCACGTAACCATGGAGGGCGGAACTAGAGAGAGAAAGGCGCTGAAAACTTTAGGGTTTGAACTAAAAAGCAAACCCTAGAAGCCCTAAACCTGCTAATAATTTTGATGGAACCCTAAACCTCTGCTGTCGATCCAATTATTTGAAAGAATGAAGTGGATTTTAGTTGAAGAGGGTAGGGTTCAACCAGTCCTTGGAAACGTCGTCCAAGTGGTCGTCGAAATCCGTGACGTGGCGCTGGCGCTCCTCTTTGATGTAATCGAGCAGAAGGCTGTTGGCAGTGGTGTCTCGCAATCGCAAGCTCCCTGCAGCACCGATCTTCCACAGCGACCCCTCGCGAACGAACAACTGCACCACGGGCGTCGCAGCATTCGAGGTCCCTTTGGTGGCCAGAGCGACGAGCTGGCGGTTGTCCAGCAACAGAATCCCGGCCTGCGAGCAGTGCCGGACGATGTGGTCGCCGATCTTCTTCGCCACGGAGCTCAGCTCGTGGTTGTCGAACTGCTCGTTGGCGTGGTAGTACCCGACGATCTCGTCCTTTCCGGAGGCGAGGTGCTCGTCCACCTGGGAGAGCGCGAGCTCTAGCATCGGCAGAAGCCCTAGCTGGCCGTGGAACAGAGGCACGCAGTCCGTGACCTCCACTGTGGTGGTGGTGCCGTCCACACGCCCGATCAAGACGCCGTTGACGGCGCTGGTGGTGTGCTTCAGGGAGTGGAGCACGAGTTTCACGTACGCCGTTTGCCGCAGCTCGAACGTCGCCATGGTGAGTCCCTACACGAGCATCCAGCCGCGAAAAACCGATCGAGCGGGAGCAAACCCTAATTGCGGAAGTGGAGGGAGTGAGGCGATCGGAGGAGACGACGGGTCGGGCAAGAGGGAGGCTGGATTGCAGGCCTCTGAAGCTCCCAAGAATCGGCAAAATGCTGTTGCGATGGAAGAGACGACCTTTCTCGTCACTAACGAGGACTCTCCTTGGAAGGGGGGTTCACACTTCACACCAGTGAGTGGATGAAGTGGCCTTGGCTTTTATTTTCTAACCAAAAAATGGTTGACTGGCAAAAATGGCTACATTTTTTTTACAGATGTAAAGTTGGATGCTTTCAACTTGAGTTTTCATGATAGGTTTGGGAGTAGGAGCCTAGATTTCAAAATTTCACTTGATGTTGCCTCACCCTATTGGTGCGATATTCTAATTTTTCACAAAATCGTGTATAAAAGCTGGTTAAATATTTTACATTTTTTCAAAAAATACTGTAGAACAATTAGCCATACCAACTTTGGTGTAGCAAAAAAGCAATAATTAGCACAAAACATTTTCACTGACGAGGACTCTCCTTGGAAGGGGGGTTCACACTTCACACCATGTTCAAGGGCTAGGGGGCAAGGTTTTTTTTTTCATTTTTTGTTGTTTTTGTCAGGGTAGACTAAGGTAGGAGCACCCAATACCAACACTTTATTTAATGGCATCACTCTCTACACAAGGTGGTCATTTTAGAACTTAACCCTTGAACATCACAAAATTCCTTTGCGGTCGTATGTATGACCATATGTACAAACATATTTGAGCTGCTTTGAGGGCTTTCCAAAAAAATTATGCACCCACCATCATACAACCCTTCAATAAGTATGGTTGTAACACTTAATTTCTAGTAGATTCAAACTTCTGAATATTGGTTGCGACCCTATTTGGTACTGTAGCTCCAGAGCCCAAGGGCCCTTTAGGGGTTAACCCTTAAACGTCAAAAAGGCCCTTTGCGACTAGTACAATACATGGCATGTTTCTTGTATTTGGAATGGATCCACACCTCTACTGCATTTGAGATCAACAAAGAAGTTGAAATACAGATAAACACAGTTCTAGTGAGCTATTTGAGATCCCAAGTTAAAATTTCTTATTGGTAGCAAATACCAGATATATGGCAACGTATCTACTATGCCCTATGGTCGTTTAAGGGTTAAAGCACACAGACTCTTCTTGTTGAAGCCTCTAAGGGCAAGATAGAGAGAGGCTACTTAGGCGCCCCTGGATTTGCTTATGTAGAAAATCAAGCTACAAAACTTATAAAATGCAATCAAGGTAGGCCACTTATAAAATGCAATAAGGTAGGAGGTTTGTAAATGGACCATCTAAGCAAAAGTGTGGTTCTGTGGAGAAATCAAGGCAACCTAGTAAAATGGAAATATTTTTGGTACAAAGTCAAAGAAGATACACTTTTGTGGTCATCTAATTTGAATTTCTATGAGTTAGTATGAATTAACTACAATTTATCATAGCAAAAGGTGCATAGGTAGCTATTCTTGATCATAGGTGGTAGCATTCATGATGCAAAGGCGGCTTGTAATTGGAGCAGAAGAGTCCTAAAAGCAACCATTACAAAGTCAAGAATGCTCCAATACGGCTCTTAAAGCATGCAAGCACCCATTCCATATTCTATTACTCAAATCATGATCGAGAACACGTTTTCATTTATTTTTAGTATGACATATATCTATATTTTATTGAAAGACAAATCTATGCACAATTATGACCAATAAGCACACTCAACAATGGCTCATGTCATTCTCTTAAGTTCCTAAAACCGCACATGCACAAGTACAATTTCTGAACATAGAAAATATGACCCATTTAAGAGTCTCTCCGCACTATTTTTATGACCCTACGTGGCTGGTTCAAAATGCTTGGTTTGAATTAGAGCCTCCTACCTTAGAGGGTTATAAAGCCATGTGACATTACTTCTTGTCTTTCAGAGATTCTTCTTGACTAAATATAATTTGATGATCAGTCAGCCACTCTAATAGGAGATAATTTTGTCATGCATTGAAGTTAAAGCTTCATGGTTAAACATGAAAATGATCAAATCTCATGCAATGATTCTGAATTAGTCAGCTCAAAACTCTCACTTTAAAATTCAAGTACTACACTCTTATATAAAAATAAGCTACATGATTTGTAAACGAGTAAATGATTTATCTGTCCTCTTTTGTCCTATGAATTTAAGTAGTTTGTAAAATCATTTTTATTTAAAATTAATTATTTTAAAATTAGGCTTATTGCTAATAGAAAATTCCTAAATCAAAGATTCTAATGAAACTTCAATGGAAAGTTTAGTTACAACAAATTATTTTTGAGTGAACGAAATTTCCAAATGTATCCGATTAAAATGGACATAAGATAAAAATTATTGGAATTTGTAAATTTAGATTAACATGCTTTTTGCTTTGAAATTGATATTACCTTTGCACTCAACTTATGCATGAATTTAAACTACATTGTTCTACTAATGTCTGCCCAAACTTTAACTTTAATCCTGAAAAGACATTGGCACCGAAAGAGATAGGTCAAACAGTTGATATTAACCGTAAAGGACCAAAGTCCCCTGGGGACTTTTGGGATTCTGGGTAGGTTCGTGTGATCTCAATTTTTTTTTACATGATTTTTTGAAATATTTTATGGGTGTGTAAGAATGTATAAGGTTTGTGGGATGCAAAAAATCATGTGATTATGTCTCACGGTTCAAAAGTTATGAGTTGTTTTTAATCAAAAGCAATTCAAGGGGTAGCTTGGGCAAGGGAGAAAACATTAATTTTGGAGGAGGGGGAGCAAGGAGGGGTTGCCACATGTTGTTCTTGTGGTCCCCATTATTTCATCATTGCCCCCTTTCATTTCCAATTACGAGGTTAGATTGGACTTTGGGAGCTTCTAAATTTTAGAAATTTTGAGTTTTTTAACTTGTTTTTTTTTTTTTTTGGCATTTGAAGTACATGTTTATCTTCAAACTTGCCGTTTGGATTTTTCATATCTTAAAACATGTGGTGGGAAACTTCACTAAAAAATGTCATGGTGTATTTGCAAAACTTGCCATATAGTGGCATTGCAATATTTTTTAGGATGTGTTTTGTGTCTCTTGAAAATCACTGTACAAAGGTCTAACTTGATTACTTGTAAGATGAAATTACAAATTCAAGGTCCGTAGTGCAAAAAAAATCAGCAAATGGTGATCAAAGCCATCTAAAATTTTTGGGCAAAATGGAAAAAAAAAAAAAAAAAAAAAAAAATCCCTTCAGATGCTCATAACTTTCAATCCATACGGTCAAATGTTACAAAATTTTCAGGAATTCTTTCCCTACAAGTGCAGTACAAGATCCTATGGTTGGATTTTCAAGAACATTGTTTTGTTGAAATTTTTGATGAATGCAACAATAGGGACAATTTTGAATGATTTTTGGTAGAAAATGGCCTTGTTAGTTTAGGGGTTAATAAATAAATTTCATTTCAATACTTTGAAGAGCTATTCTAAATGGCATATCCAAATAAACAACCTCTACATCCATTGCAGTTAAAGGTGTTAATTAAATGTGGTTACCCTAAGGAAAGTAGTACCCAATTATGCCATGAACTTCAGTATAAAACATGATTGACACCGAGGTTTCAAAATCAAAATAAAAAAAGTTCTTAGATGTATTGCAATTATGTTAGCAAACTTTTGTATCATTCCACCAATGTTTGACGTCGAGATACTTTATTGGAACAATTGTTGAATACCACACAATAAGTTGAAGTTTCTCAGACATGCATTTGTCCAGCAACTTGATTGAGCGACTGACTCTTCAACCTCAAACTAAGGTAGGATAACCCATGATCAAGCATGTACCCAAAAACAAGCCCTAAATAATCCAATTGGCAAATCATTGCAAAAGGTTCACCATTCTTTGCAGAACATTCAACACAAATTCGAAAAATTTACCAGTTAACTTTGGCCTCTTACAACTTTTTACAAATAATATGGATATCACCTATAAAGAATATGCTTGGATGGGGAAAATCACCAAACCTAGCTGACAAACAATCAAGGCGGAATTGGAATCTTGCAAGTACGTGTTTTTGGGGCTAGGATGGAAAACTCTCAGCCTATTTTACAAACAAGAGTAAAAGTAATAATGTGCCCCTTCTTTTGGTATTGTGGCCCTTCTTTTGGCATTGTTGCCCTTCTTTTGGCTTTGTTCAATTGTATTCTCCACTGTGGTTCTAGTAAAAATTAGGGCCTCAATCCAAGCATGAATTCAAAATTTCCTAATTCAGTCCTCAATCTTTAGATGGTAAATGTTTAAATGTTTAAAATCTTACATTTTTTGAGTGAACAATTAGAGCTTTTCCACCCTAGCCCCACATTGACATATGAGCAGTAAACCAAGCCATCAAGGTGGGCGCACAAAGAAATTTCTTGCTTAGAGCATCTCCAACAATGCCCTCGCAAGGTTTTATGCACTTCAAGCATAGATGAAATGTGGCCCAGGGCCCTAAACATACTCTTGTAGTACTCCATGTCAACCTTTAATCTTACCTTGATTCAAGGCTATGCTATCGTTGTAGTCAAAAAATCAGGTGAAAAGATGTATGAAATTGTCAAGTCCCTCTTAGAGCATATGCAAAGTTTGCCAAAATTTGGATGAAGGCTACTAAAATCAATAGATTTTATAGATTAACGTGCACATGTAGTGGATTCTATCCATTTCAATCCAAATTTTCCTCACTTGCTTGCATTTTTGGGTGCATGTTGCTCCACCAACAAAAAACAATATTAAAAGGTTGCTCCATCCTATTATGTCAAAGCAACAATCCTTCAAATCACTATTCATCTTAATTGTAGTAAGCTTCATCTTACATTCCCCTTGATGAATGGTCAAATGACTATTTATAAGGCACACTTGAAGTTCAAAGGTGAAGAACAAGAATATTGAGGGCTCTTCCGAAATAGACATAATCACTTGAAGTGTCAAGTTTGAAGTGCATCACTAGAGATGCTTGCACAAGAGATCCAATTTGACAGACCCATTAGGCCATTACGATAGATGGAACCTCAAAAGAACTATATTGTACACATTGATTACAATACACTTACAGTACACAAGGAGATCGATGATTGACACCTGCTACCCGCCCTCGGAAAAAGTTCAGAATCTCCATCCCTTTAACCCCTGAACGTCACAAAAGCCCTTCGTTGTCGTATGTATGACTGTATGTATAGACGTATTTGAGCTGCTCTCAGGGCTTTCCAAATTTTTGTATGCACCCACCATCATACAACCCTTCAATATGTATGACTGTAACACTTAATTTTTAGCTGATTCAAACTTCTAAATATTAGTTAATACCGTATTTGGTACTGTAGCTCCAGAGCCCAACGGCGTTCCAGGGGTTAATGGACACTCTTCCCGAGCCTTTCCGGATCCATACAAACAAAATAAGCCCGGTTACAACAGAATGTGGTAATCCTATATCTAGTAAAAAAAATTACAAAGAAGTGAAGGAAGAAAGAAAGCTATGCAAATCTGCAGATTGAAACTCAACCCGTCTTGCCATTGTTGTTGCCTGCATCTCTTGAAACCTTGTCTACCCACGGGGACCGTAGCTTCAGATCTTCGCTCTTGCCAGACCCTGCAAGAGATTCCCTGCCCCCTTGTGAGAGACATCTAGCTTGACACCTTAGACACACCCATTCCCAATTGGTCCCCAATTTTGCACCTTTACTTTTGAAAGTTTTATCACACATTGTTGAAGTATTGAACCCATAGTGGAGCAATTAACTCTACTTGCACAAGCAAATTTTGTCACACGTCAGTTGTTACGCTAGTTTTGGATGGTTGGGATTGGGACCATCAAGTGCCATTATAGGAACACATCCAAGCAGTTTCAAAGTGAATAGTTTAGAATTGCTAATAGAGTCCAAGGAGCTTCAAGATTAGTCTAAAGTTGCTAATAGAGACCCTATGAGCTGTAACCTTGCTCTTTAATATAAAGTAATCTACAATACTTTAGTCTAAAGCTGCTAATAGAGACCCTATGAGCTGTAACCTTGCTCTTTAATATAAAGTAATCTACAATACTTTCTTCCACAAAAATCACGTTCTACAATAACTTGTTAAAAGGGTAACCTTACAGATTTGTTTCGTGAATTTTCTGAAACCTTGAGGTACCCTTCAATGGTCGGGTATGGATCTGTCTACCTTAGACACATCCTTGGAAGTTGCGCTTGTTGTTTGATGTGCGACAAGCTGGGGCTCTTTTAATATTACAAGACTAGCACTCTCAGGAAGCAGGGCCGCCGACCAATGTTTAGGGTTCGATCAGGTTAGGGTTTGATCAGGTTATGGTTTGATCAGGTTTAGGGTTCAATCAGGTTAGGGTTGGATCAGGTTAGGGTTTGATCAGGTTAGGGTTTGATCAGGTTATGGTTTGATCAGGTTTGCAGTTCGTGGACGGCACCAGTAGTTATGTGGGGAGGGCCAGGGGCATACAGCGCAGCAGTGGCAGCACTCGGAGGAGGAGGAGGAGCTAAAGCGTTTAGCGTGGGAAGAGAATGGTGGACATTTCAATGCGAGTGAATTCGGTACCCATAGTTGGCATGGTGGTCTCCGCCTTATCATCAGGGCCAGGGGATTCTCGAGCGATGGCGGAGGGCCAGGGCTGCAGCTTGTAGTCTTGCGGTGGTCGCTCCGCGGACTGCAACAGCGGCTCCAGCACACTCACCACGTACTGATCGTGACAGAGCAACAACAGCAACAACATCGACAACGCGTTGTGAGAATCATGTCTAATATTTTGTCAATACAAGTCTTGTGGCTCTGCTCTCTGAGACAGACGACCGGGAAACTTAACTTTGGACAAATATGGACAACTCAAAGTTCGTAAGTTCTAATAATCTAGGAACTTCTGTGGTTTGCAAAAAATTGGAGAATACTTGTAAAAACATCGAGAGATGTGGTCGAATAAAAAAAAATGCAAATCTTTGGGGAAAAACACGTGCAAAATTCCTCAAAAGTTTTCATTGTTCGATGACATAGAAAGTCCATAATTAGGGGTTTCATATATCTCAAAAATACAATGAACAAATGGTCGTGAACGAGTTTTACTCATTGGTGAATATGATATGATAACCTTCAGGAGGTTGTCATGGCTCATTCACAAAATGACTTGCCCCCGTTTTTCACGAATCTTATTCGCATGAACAATTTTGGTGCTGATCGGCATTTTTGAAACCCCTAATAGAGGGTTCAAATATCTCAAATAAACAATGAACGAATGGTCGTGAACGAGTTTTTATTCATTGGTGAATATGTTGTCACAACCTCATGAGGTTGTCTGGCTCTTTCAAGGAGTGACTTGGCCGAATTATTCACCAGTGAACAAAATTTGTGGTTTCAAATATGCCGTTCAACACTAACACCGAAATCGTTCACGTGCATAAGATTTGTGAAAAACATGTACAAGTCACTTTGGGAGATCGTCATGACTTGTTCAAGGAGTGACTTACCCACGTTTTTCACTAATCTTATTCACGTGAACAATTTTGATGCAAAATGCCATAATTGAAACCCCTAATAATCAATAAGTAGTTAAATGTGTCATCACATGTGTTTGTTGTTAGGCAGTTTTTGAGCAGTGTAGGTCTAATCATGACGTTGTCAGCCCACGGAGGTGGGTGTGTCTTTGAAAAACAGTGTAGTTGAGAAAGGTGTCTCTTGCTAGTCTTCATTTGAAAATGATTGAGTAAACAAATGATTACGTTCTCCCCTAAGAAGCCCAAAATTATCAAGAAAGCTCACGTTAACATTAACCCCTAAATGCCTGAGGCACCAAATTCCGGTGGTTTTCACACTAAAATTTGGTGCCTCAAACATTTAGGGGTTAAACAAGTTTTAGTACTAGAAATGATGTAATTGAGATATTTGTAGTTTGGTAGTTTCACTTTCTTATAAGTAAGAAAATATGAGACTATGCTCTCCACTATGACTGAGAAAGCCCAATGTATGTGGACAATGCTTGTGAGCTTAATACGGTGAGTCAGGAATTTGTAAGTGAGGAATGATTTTGAGTACAAAATCAATTAAAAAAACTATAAAAATAGCAATTTTTTCAAGAGATTAAAGTTTTAAACGCATAATTATAAGGCCTTGTGTGCATAGATTTAGGTGAAATTTAGTATTCTAACAAAAAAATCCAAAATCACTGCTCGCAAACCCCTGCTCAGAGTATAGCATTCCCCCAATGTATGTGAGACAAATGAAGCTTCTTTATCTCCACATGCTCTTGCATTGAGAGTTTGACAAATGGAGAATATTTTGCTTTGAGCCATTTTACCACAAGGAACACCTTGCCTTACTTATTAACATACAATATGTGGAGGTTTTCTTATCTTGTTAAATATTTTGACCATCTTTGTTGATTCTAATGATGTAAAATTTGACACCATGTGACACTAGAAGAAAACGTGCAATAAAAAACTGGTCCTAAACAATTACAAATGTCTTAAATAACTATAATTGAGTCATTATATAGTTATTTAGAACATAATTTGTTAATAACCAATCCTTTAGGACGCTTTTTGCTTCTAGTGTGATTTGTATTTTCCATGATCTTAGTTTAGTTGCATTCTTAGAGAGCGACATTTTCTTTCGCTTCTTTTAGACTCATGAAGATTTTTTTCTTTCCTTGAGTGTTTTTGAGAACAATAAAACAGTTGAGGGGGGTTAGAGTGAATAGAAATTACTGAGATGTAACTAACCTTCATGGAGGGTCTCTTGTTTTTCTGGAACGACGCACACGTCAACGCCAAGTCCACCAACTTGGTAAACGTTTCTTCAGGGTACTTCCCCTCCAGTTTCTCGTCTACGATGCTTTCAATCCCATCCGTGTGCTCCCTTTTCAGTTTCGTCTGCAAAATTACCCAAGTCCCACCGTGAGAGTTTTGGCTTACCAAAGTTTCCTTCCTAATTACCACATCATGCACACTTATCATGCAATTCTGGGCTTTGCAAACTATTGGAAAATCACCCAATGTTTAAGTAAAACATCAAAATTATTCCCAACATATAATAAGTAAAACATGGGAGATCTTGTAAGAATTTGCATGCTTTTTAAAAAAAAACCATAAACCGGATTATTTATTTCGAGATTTGAAAATTTTCACACTTAGTTAAAATTCACCATCACTTCTCAATACTAAAAAAATATGAATACCCTTGTATTAAATTTGAACATTTTTTCTAACTCAACTTAGGTTATATGACTTTTATCCCCTTGGAGATACTTATCGAAATAAGATTTGGGATCACTCCAACTATTATTACAACATGTAAAGAGGCATTAGATCTACACTATATTGCTTTTAGGTTGCCTTCACAATTAGGTTGCCTTACTTTGCAAAGTTACCTCACGACGCATTGCTTGGCCACTTGGAGACACGTGCAACTTTTTAGGTATTAAGATTTCACATGTTTTACAACTTAAATGCTTCAACACTTTTAGTTTGATTTTCCGCAACTTTGTTGTTGTTATCAGACCCTTTAACATTGGTTTATTGCAATAAATATTGATAAAAATACTATAGTATTAGTAAGTATTTATGTAGTGTAAAATCTCAGGAATTAGTGTGGGGCAACCTACACGTAATATATTGAGTTTACAACAGCAGGAAATGGAGCCAAGTGACGTGTTGCTCACCCATTCGATGAGATTGGAGTCATCTGTGGTAACAGTGAGATCAATGGCTCTGCGCCCGGTCACGAGCTCCAGCAACACCACTCCGAAACTGTACACGTCACTGGCTGAAGTTAATTGGCGGCGCAGGAAGTACTGAGGGTCGAAGTACCTGATGCACACAACAACATGGAGTGTGAAAATCAATCTTTTAAAAAAGAAAAACATAAACCTTGCTAAGCCAACAAACAACCCAAAAGGATCCTCATAAAATCCCAAAAAACTCCCCAAAAAAAGAACAAAAACAAACTTTGTAGCCATCAAGCTCTTAACTTGAATGAAAACATTACAAGAAAAACATGTTCTAAACAACCGGTCCCCAATGACTACGAATGTTCACAATGACTATTACACAACTAGGTTACAATTATTGTGAACATTTGCAATCATTGTGAACCACTCATAGATTTATGCACAATTTTTTTAGTAGTGAAAGATGAACTAGGAGAGATTGGATCCTAAGCTCATGGTTTAACCCTAAGAGAGCTTGCATGCATAGGGTATACCATGAACATTTCTAATAGGTATATGAAATGGAGGAAGCACATTCAAATACACTAAACATAAAAAATAAGCACAAATGCGTGAATTTGTTATACTTGCTATTTTGTTTTTTGATGATTTAAGTTCAAAACAAATCTTAATTTATACTGAAGAAATTATTGTAACTTTAAATTTTGTACATTTTGTTATATTTAGTCAAGCAACCTTTGGTGAAGCTTTAAAAGCATAGTCTATTCTTCATTATGTGACAAGCTTTGGTTAGTGAGTGACTCATGGTTTTAGCGCAAGGTTTAGACGGGAATCTGGTGAGTTTGAAGATTTTATGCGTGCCTTCTTCATAAATTTGTTTTTGCCTCAAAAGTTTTTATTCTACATTTTCCGTCTTACTAGAACACCATATTTGTTAATTGGGAAAAGTTGTACATTTTGGGACTTTCAAATTTTGAGGTGAAAGTTTTAGGAGGTCTCCTAAAACCCAGCTTGCAACGTTTTTTTTATACATGTGTCCTCACTTGAGAGGAGGAATTTGCAAGGGAAAAAATCTTAATGGCTCAAATTGAATTTGATACCTTCAAATCTAGTTTAAGGTAACTTTTTGGGTTTAAGGTGGACTACAAAGTGGTACACCTGTTTTTTCCAAATTAACAAATATGGTATTTTAGGGTCTTTTAGGGATTGTTGATGGTATGAAAGGATGAATTTGTAATCCTATGATTGAGAGTTGGGAATTGCAAACATTTATCAAATGATGTTCACCCCAATAGGGCCAAAAAGACCAAAATGAATTCTCGTGTTATTTCTTTTGGAGCTAATAAATTTTTTGTTCCCAATTGAACTATTAATTTTTCAATATGATTAATTATACATAGGTCATTTCAAAATTATTGAGTCTTATTTGTTTAGAGGGGTTGTGCCTATAAATATGGACTATGGAAAACATTGCAAATTTTCTTAGTGTTTAAATAAAATAAGACAAAACATTTGAAGATCTTCCAATATTTTTGCATATATCTCCAAATTTTGTTATTGTTATTATTATTATTATTATTATTATTATTATTATTATTATTATTATTATTATTATTATTATTATTATTATTATTATTATTATTATTATTATTATTTATGAGCTTTACATAATCCATATTTGGTTAAATATGGCATACTGCATTTTTTTCAAAATGATTTAATCAAACTAGTCACTTTAAGACCATCCAAGTCTTACTCTTTTAAAGGTAAAATCTTAACAGGAGGATGGAATTTAGATTTACCCTGCAGTGCCAGCTGGCCTAGTGGAGACATGGGTGTCAATAACTGGCGATTCTTTAGAAATGCCAAAATCAGCCACTTTTGCAACCAGATTCTCGTCCAGCAAGATGTTACTAGGCTTCACATCTCTATGAATCACCGGAGGATCCTAGACACATCAGTGAACACAAGAACAAAATTAGTAATGTTTTATTAGTTACTAACAACAATATCAATTTTATTGCAAACAACTTTTCCCATATAATTTGATTGTGTTAGGAACTTGTAGACATGAACATTACTAAAAACAATGTGTTCACAATGACTAAACAATGATTAAATTGAGTTACTGAGGACACTTTGTTTAATCATTGTGAACACTTCTTTAGTCATGGTAAACACAATTTTTTTTAATGAAAGGAAAATCTTCACCCCGATCCATGGAGAGGTTTTTACATGGTCACACAAATCACGAATTTTTGCCTTTTGTCACGGACTACATCATGTGAAAAGCCAAGTTTTGTTGTGTGAGATATAGCATGTCTAGCCATAGGAGTGACAAGGGATGATATTAATTTCTATAACACAGCTCTACTTTTTAAATTACCAGACATAACCTCAATAGACATACTTGTTTAATCATGCTCAATCAAAGGTTCACGAATAAGGATGCCCTCCTGCATAAGTGGTCCTGGGTTCCAAAAGTATATATCTTTCCTTTTACTGTGAGTCATGGCACTTGATAATCATACATAAGAACACACACATTTGTTGGTTTGGGAAAAATCCAATTTCGGGATTTTTGAGTTATTACATCTTCATCCTCAAAAGAGTATTTACTAAATACTCTTTCAAGGACATAATATTCAAAAATCTCAAAATCATATTTTTTTCCAAATTAATGAATACTGCATTTAAGATTTTTGCATGATACATAGGAAGGCGGTATGACCATTGATAAACTCCTCCATAAAACATCGTCGAGATTCTCTCTACAAATGCCACCAACTCTAAATTACAAAGACAAATCAAGTTTGTAGATGACCATAGTGATCAAGATGATAAAGAGAAATTCCAATGACATGCATATGCTTTAGAACTAAAATCTTTAAGCATGGGTGGGCCCCTATTCAAGTATCTCATGCATCACAAATCTACGAAACTTCCAAATTTTCTTTATCTTAAGGCGAATTGTATTTCTAGACTTAAGTTTGGACTTAGGACTTTAAATGAGTTGAATACAACATGCTTTGCACAACACCAAAAAGCTCTTTTGAAATAGCGTGATTTTACCAGAACCCTATACTTTTGATAGCAGCAGCAAGAATCATTAATTTGGGAAAAAACGCAATTTTGGAACTTTTGGATTTTAAGTTTTTGAATGATTATTTATTAAATACTCTTCCAAAAAATCCCAAAATTGCACTTTCCCAAATTAATGAATAATATCATTGTAAGCATGTGACAAGAATGGCAGAAACTGTTAAGTGGTTCGGTTTTAGAAGGTACCGCAAAGGAGTGAAGATAATCTAATCCTTGAGCAACATGAAGAGCAATTTCCAGGCGCTTATACCAATCCAGGTTGATATATTTCCCAGCATTCTTCCCTGCAAACTCCCAAACATAATGATAGTATTAACCCCTAAAGGGCAAAGCATCCCTTTGCGACCAGTACAATATAGTGTATTTTTCTTGTATTTGGAGTGCATTCATACCTTTATTACATTTGAGATCAACAAAGAAGTTAGAATATAGATCAATGATGTTCTAATGAGGTAGTCAAAATCCCAAATTAAAACTTTTTGTTAATAGTAAATGTCAATTATCCAGCAGCGTACATAATATATTATAGTAGCCTCATCCTTTAAGGGTTAACGACCTTCCTGGACTAATGAAAATATACCCTCTTTTTACCTTTTTATTAATGAATTTGTTTTGGCCTTTTCAACACCTTGACATGTTAAGAAATGGCACCGTTTGAGGTTGATTTCAAGGTAACAATGACACTAACGTACCCTGTAAGTTTTCGTGAAGAAGGTCGTGAAGATTACCCAGCTTCATGTACTCATACACCAAAATCTGGAACCAACACCAGCAACACACCAACACATATGGTAAGACAAAAACACTCTGCAAAACTTTGCAAAACTCTGCAATGCAGCATTTAAACGTTTTTGAAGAAATCATGTTTAACCCTTGAAGGATGTTGTCTACCAAAAGTGTACTTGGTTCTGTTCATGCAAGGACCATTTAGTACTTGAATAAACGGTTTCATGAGAAATGTCAAAAATTTCCCAAAAAATTTTAATCAACAAGAATACCATATAAGGTACATTGAGAAAAACAAAGGGATCATTTTGTATTCCACCTTAATCTTACATTAGTAAGTGTAGGCATAGCTATTACTCAAAAGTTGTAATGATTAAAGTTCTTGGAAGCAATCATTGAGACTTCACTATTGTATAAGAAAATGTTTTTTTTGTGATATGTTAATATATACATAATGGCAAAAATAGTGAAAGCTCCAAAATGTATTATTTTTCCCAATTTACCTAATATGATGTTTTAGTAATAAGGTAGGAGCACCCAATACCAACACTATACCTAATGGCATCACCCTCTACAAAAGATGGTTATTTTAGAACTTAAATCTATATAGATCATAGATAGCTTATTGCCGTTAACCTTAAAAGGATTGCTCTATGTATTACATAGTATATACGCTGCCGTATAATTGACATTTGCTTCCAATAAAAAGTTTTAATTTGGGATCTTGACTAGCTCACTAGAACCGCAGGGATCTATATTCTAACTTCTTTGTTGATCTCAAATGTAATAAAGGTGTGGATGCATTTCAAATACAAGAAAATACCAAATACTATATTGGCCACAAAGGACTCCTTGGTCCTTTAAGGGTTAACCAAAGCGATAAGCTATCTATGGTGTACCTCAATTTGAGTTCTAAAATGACCAACTTGTAAAGAGAGTGACACCATTAGGCACACTATTGATATTGAGTGCTCCTACCTTATGTATATGACTTGTCTTGAAATTTAAAACTTCAATGAGATTCATGTACTACCCAAATGCCCCATCCGTATCCAACACAGGAGAACGTATACAAAACAACATCTTTAAGGAGTTAAAGAGATATCATTGTGCTTACGAAATTAAGAAGGCAAGAGGGAAGGAAGGAAAAGAAAAGCTACCTGATGCGCCCCATCGTCACAAAATCCCTGAACAACGAAGAACTAGTCAATACTTGAACGTCACACAATCCAAATAGCAAAAACCCCAACTTGAATGCATCAACGCAAAAGGTATGACAGTAAGCCAAAAGCTTGAATTTGCATCATTCTATACTCATTCCTTGTAGCAATGAAAACTGACCATATTAGTTGGTGAAACGTAAGCAAGAGAAAATTTGAATAAAACAAATAGCTCTTTCAGTTTATGACGGTTAGGGTGGACTTTCATGTGCCCGGCAAAGTTGACAAATATAAGAGGCGTTTACAAGAGTTGGTAAAGTATATTCTCACATTATCAAACAAAATTTAAGTCAATCACTAAAGTGTGAATAGGGAGAAAAATATGTGACAGCAAGTCTGTGCAGTTTGAAATGTTTTCTATGTGCCATGCCCTTATACAGATCTGTCTACCAAAATTTCCAATTTTTAGCACTTGAACATTCCACACATCCATGCCTCAGTTCTTGTCAAACACCCTGTCTTTCCTATGATTTGTCAAAATTATCCTGCATGGAAGCTAAGGTAGTACGCTCGAAAACCGCCCATCTAAGGGCTCATCCCTCTTTTTCATGGTTTTCCGTGGATGGGAGGATTTTTAGTTCATTTTTCAGACAAAGAGAAATAGATGCGGAATGCAACACAAGTCGTTTCATATTTTTGAAGCATTTTTGAGTTATTTATGAATTCTCAAAGTGCATGTGTCATAAGTACCTATTAATAACCTTACATCTTCCAAGAACCGTTCACTTGCAAGTTGTGAAGAGATTTGGGGAAGGAGAATGATTGGCTCTTGCAATTAAAAACACCTTTTCTTCCATGCATTCAATGAATTGTAAGAGGCCAATGTAAGAACCACCAATGCACCACTTCACAACAAGCTACTAGATGGTTTAGAATGTGCAAACAGTTTATGAGCGTACTACCTTAAGTCTTTCCATAGGATCAACTACTAGTTGAAAACAACAAATAAGTTTTTAGTATATCATAACATTCAGTAACTTGAAGAGAGGCTGCCTTTCCCTCTCTTTAGGTATCATCCACAACTTCATCTTGACAAAAAAAAAAAAAAAAATCTGACATGTCTGGCCCCCTCGACGTGTGTGCATTGAAGTGGATGGAATGGTGTGGAATATTCCACACCATTTCATCCAAGTGGATGGAGTGGCGTGGAATATTCCACACCATTCTCTTGGAAGGAGGGCAGCCTTTACTAGTGCTATTGAATGTTATGAAAATTGTTTTTTGTTTTTGAGTTTTCAAATTTTGAGTTTTCAGATTCTACTTAAGATGAGCATAGAAGTTTGCTCTTACTAAATGTTTACAAGTTCATGTCAATATCTCATCTTTTTCATCTTGTTTACCTTAAATAGTTCATTTAGGTTGCCCCACAACAATTTCTCAACATTCTACACTAAATAAATACTTATTGGTATTTTAGTAATTTTCATCAATACTATTGCAATAAATAAATTTCAAAGGGCTTAACAACAACAACAATAACAAAGTTGCGGAGAAACAAATTAACAACATACAAGTTGTAAACTATGTGAAATCCTAATATCTTAAGAGTAGCATGCGCCTCCAAATGGCCAATCTATGAGTCATGAGATAACTTTCAAAGACAAGGCAACCTAATTGTGAAGGCAACCTAAATACACTATTTAGTGTGGTTTACTAGATTTGCTAAATTGACCTCATCCACCCTTGGTACATTCAACTTCTTAGTATACACAACAAGAATGTCAACAATTTAGAGGAAGAATGGATTTATTTACCTCAAGCCGAACCAAGTTCTTATGGTGAAGCCTGCTCAACAACAAGACCTAGCAACACAGCAACAATCCCACTCTCCACAATAAGGAATTGAGTTTCACAATGGAGATGAGAAGTATGAAGCATGCTTTTTACTTTGGACAAATTTTGGTAGATCAGATGGGCAGGCAGTCTAGATTGCATAGAAGGGTAGTTTGGTTTAATATTGTGTTTCAAAGTTTCCAACCTAAAAATGTAAGAAACAAATTTTTTTTTTTTGGAATCAATTATGAGATGACTACATTAAACAAGCAAGAGCTCAATTGGATGCAAGCAACGGACTAGCAAGCGGATAGACAATTGGTCCAATGTGACAATTATGATGAGAAGCATGGTTGTTACTTCAAGAAAATTTTGACCAAAGGACAAGACAAGCAACCAAGAGGTCAAGATTGCGGAGACAAGAAATTTGGTTCAATGTTGCGTTTTAGGATTTCCAAATTAAAATTTAAGAAACAAATTACCTTTTAAAAAAAATCAATTATGAGTTGACTACATTAAAACAAACAAGAGCTCAATCAAATGCAAGCAACATACTAGCAAGCAAATAGACAGTTCGTCCAATGTGACAATCATGGTTGCTACTTTGTGAATAAATTTTGGCCAAAGGACAAGACAAGTAGCTAAGAGGTCTAGATTGCGTAGATGGGCAATTTGGTGCAATGTTGAGTTTTAGGATTTCCAAGTTAAATAGATAAGAAACAAATAATCTTTTTTTGAAATCAATTATGAGTTGACTACATCAAACAAGCAAGAGCTCAATCAGATGCACACGGCAAGGAGACATAGTTGGTCCGATGTGCCAACCATGATGAGATGAGAAGGGGATGTGTCCTTTAAAAGTTGGCAAGGAGAATGATGGAGTTTGTGAAGGAGGTGAGATTGGTGGTATAAACCTCGTTTTGGAACTGGTGGTTGCTAGCACCGGAGGAGGTGGCAGAGATGGGGGCGGCGAGCTTGATGGCAAGAACGCGACCATCAGAAAAGGTGCCGACAAAGACCTTGCCAAAGCTGCCAACGCCAATCTCGTGGGCCTTGTCAAAGGCGTGCGTGGCGTTGGTGAGCTCCATCATGCTAAACCGCCGCACTCCTTTGGGCACATCCCAATGCGTGCTGTTGAATCGCATGCTGCCCACTGTTCCCCCCCACACAAGGCTCAACACACATGCACACCCACACTTCTCTCTTCTTGTACTTGCCCAAGTGCACTTTGTGTTACAATCATTTTGCACAAAAGAGATTGGAAGATGTAGCACTTCAAGGATGTTGCCTACTAGAAGAGTTACCAGAAGAGTTGGATGTATGCACTTGAGGACCATTCAGCTCTTGAAGAAATAGGTTTTACAAAAAATGTGAAAAACTCTCTAAAATCCTAGTTGACAAGTAGTATGTTTGTGACTTGGTTTGAAATTTACAACTCCAATCAGATTCATGTGCTACCCCCAAGTGCCCCATCTAAATACAACACCATGCTGGGAGTCAATCCAAGGAAGCCACGCTGTCCAAATTTGTGCTATTGGTTGTTACACTATTCTAAAACAAATATTGGCTTTTTGCTTCTGTGACCAACACCTATTTAGACTTTTAGACTGTGCTTTTTGTTTGGGATCAATTGCATGATTATAAACCCTATGTGAAAGAAATACTAAAATTGGATGTTATTCTTCAAAGAGTGCTGTGTACAGCCTCACATGTTCTTCCTAAATCATGGTTGTTACTACAAGCAAGTTTAGGCCAAAAAACAAGATAGACAGGACAGGCACTCTAGACCAGGTAACATGGCTGTTCATGTTTGAATCAAGGTGCAAACATCAAGGCATAGATGCAAGGTCACGTTTGTGCTCCAGCTTAAAATAAAATAAAATAAAAAACTACATGCGTCCGGGCCTTGACCATTTACGTTTGCATCAAATTGATAGGCAATTTTGCCTTTGACCATTTGCATTTATGCCAAACAGATAAGGAGGGAGTTTAAAATTGGTCCAATGTATCAACCATGTCAAGTCCTACATGTGTAAAGAAGCATGGTATCCAAGATGCTTTGAGTATTTAGGTCTTATTTACATATTCTTTTGAAAACCGTAAATTTGGATGTATCAATTTGAACATTTTTTTGTCAATTTAAACATTTTTTTGTCAATTTAAACATTTTTTTGGTCAATTCAAACAAGTTTAATCAATTTGGACATGTTAATTTGGACATTGTTTCCTTATAATGATTTATTTCTAACCAAAGTTGCTAGCTGCTTTGCTTACCTTCTTTGGCATTGCCAAAAATGTCGACTCCAATCAAGAGTCCATTGCTGGATTTGGTGAACCTGCGTCGTCGTTGGCAGAGGAAGAGGGAACAAAGCAAGATAAATACCACCATCAGCACTGCCCCTGCCACGACCACACCCATCACCGCGCCTACTCCCAACTTTTGCCTTGATTTTGCAGCATCTACATTTCCATTACAATCATAAGCCGTTGCCTCAAATTAGCAACTTACTAGTAAAGGCCCCAAGTACAAAACTTCTTCTTGATGATAGTGTTTAAATTGGAATTTTGTGTTTGGTGCTAGTTTGGCAACTGCTTTTTTTTGGGTGCAAAATTTGGCTTCTTTTATTTATTTTTTAGTGAAGTCCACAATTAATTCCTAACTTTTTTAGTGCAAAATGACATCTAAAGCAAATGATTGTGGCATGACATGTGAGAAAAGGGGGGCAAAAGCAATCCCTGCACTAGTGAATTTTGGCAAATCACACTCAGTGTTTGCACTGGCTTTGATGCTAATTTTAGGCTCTTCAAAAAAAATTTAGAGCCTTCTAACAATTTGTCGCCCCAAACAAAAACACCGCTAGTTCGATAATTTGTGTGCACCCGAACACAATAACAGTCCACTTCCATTGCACATCAGCCACTCTACTGCTTGCGATCGTTCCAGCAAGTCCACGTCAAGCTCTTATCCAAGCTCACTTTGATCCAAGCTCACTTTGATCCAAGCTCGCTCTAATTCAAGCTAACAAGATTATTTGTTAATTTGGGAAAAAAACTTGATTCTGGGACTTCTGAAATTTTCATGTTTAAGAGTCTTACAATGATTTGAAGTGAATTTTTATGTTGATTTCTTCAAGACCTTGCATCAAAGATGAAATATCTTAAAGGAATTGTCACAAAAACTCACTTTCAAAATCACCAAAATACTTTCACAAATGCTGAATTCAATATCCCAAAATCGGTTTTGGGAAAGAGTTTTTCCCATATAAACAACAAACCTGCTTTTATCCAAGCTCTAATCTAAGCTATAAACAAAGCTCTAAACTAGGCTTTGAACCAAGCATTGATCCAAGCTCTGAACATACTCTCTAATGGACTATTTAGTTTTGGAAATCAATGGGAGCAATTTTGTTTGTGGCAAAATGGAGCCAATTCTTGATGGTTTTGACAAATTTAGACCAATGTGAGTTGGTCCCTCCTTTAATTACCCTAACAGAATGTGGACAACAAAGGCTTGGCAATTCCAAAAAATGCCTTGAAATCAAGGGTTTGTTTTGGATTGTTTGAAATTTCCTTTAGTGCAGATTTGAAAGGGTGTGTATTCAACAAGGTCCTTGTTGTATTTAAATAATTCTGGACTATGTGCGTTTCCTTGGAGATTACAAGATATCTCAATGTTTTACATATTCTTCCATTTGTTACATTTATCTAATTTATAGGGTAATCCAAGACTACTAAATGGTTATGGTGATATACGGATGTTGATGTCATACGTATTTTGTTGAATTTAACTCTCCAAGCATGGATTGGACTTACTATCTAGAGGATATCTACATGCACCAAAAATTAGAAAGAACTACCAAATTCTCCACGCCTTAGGGCTTGGTTTCTTGTTCATGGATTTTGGATTGATTAGAATTAGTTAAAGACAACATTCGGATTCTTAACAAGAATTCTTTACAATTTTGTGTTTAGTTGCTGATGAGGATGAGAAAAATAAACCATGGTTGTAGTGACTCAAATATGATTTTCATAATTAGCTCAAGGGGATAAAATCATTGCTGAGTATGCTGAAATTTTAACATTTTAGAGATTTATTCATGTTTACTTAGCAAATGCTGGGTGGAATTGTTGTAAAATTTAGCCACTTTGTGAACCATTGCTTGTGAGAGGACATGATTGTAGTACCTTGGAAACAGATACAGGTGCTTGAGTTGACTAGGTGCTGGTTTGCAGGGCAAGATACACAATTTAATCCTGCAATAAACACAGAGTTAGAATAATCATAGGATAGAACTAAATATAATCTAATACTCCACACTCAGAGAAAGGGTACTGGAATACCAAATGTGATTTGCATAAATGGCTCCAATGACCAAAAAAAAACAGCTAAATGTGCTACATATTTAAATTTAGGGAAAATTTCATGGATACCCCTGAAGTTTGCAATATTAACATAGATACCTTGCTTTTTCAGAAATTACTCAAATATTCTTGGATCAAAATTATCAGACGTTTGTTTTGTTGTGTATGTCACTTCCCTTCTTCATTTATGCAAACATTTCTTCTTTTTTGTTTCATTAAATTCCCTTCTTCAACATTGGTCATGAAGGAAGTACAAATACAAAAAATGAATGCCTACAAATTATGGTTCAAGGCCCAAGGGGTGTAATTTCAGAAGAGCATGGGTATCTAGATGTAATGATGCAAACTCTAGGGTATCCATGAAATTTTCCTTAAATTTAACACTTCAAAGTTCACATTTTTGTTTTATGGCTATAATGTGAGTATGCTACCAATTTTTTTGAAGTAATCTTGTTTGCCTTTATATATATATACAACAAAAAAACAAAAAATACGAGTTCATTGATGGAATGATTTTTCGGTACCATTTTGAGTGGATAGCTGAAATGCGACACAATTTTGAGGTCTATTACATGCAGAATCCGAGGTGGGATCCCCAATATAGCAGTTGTAGTCAAGGTTGATCCTGCACAAGATCAGTTTGGTAAATCACAATTCACAACATGATAGCCTAAGCTCTTTAAAGTCTAAACCCTTTGTACAAAAAAACAAAAGTAATAAAAACAAGAGGTGCAAGGGAGTTCCATGAAAGCCTACAAAATATTTGATCCCAAAGCAGGTTTGTCCCCGCTCAAGTAATTACACTCCATGAAACTGCCATAAATAAACCATGATCACATATGATAATATCAGTTTTCAAACAATCCAACATGTAAACCATAGGAAATAAAAAAATAAAAAAATCAAGAGTTTTCTTGCCACGCCATATTTATCTAAATCTGGGCTATCCTTGTAATTATAGATATTTTGAATTTTGAAATTTTCATTCAATTCTAGACCATGCAAAACATGAAAATATCTTTAGATATGTAAGCAAAACATGAAAAGTATCTAGTTGTTTTGCATATATCTCCAAAAATTATAAAATGAGATTGATATTCTTGGGCTTGGAATAGTCCTAGTAAAGCCAATTTATAGGGTTATTTTGAGGGGTATACTTACAGGTTTTGTAAACCTGGGGTGTAAGTACTGTTCATGATTGGTAGCAGAGATCCATAGAAATTGTTATTGGTGCCACGTCTGCAGCATGCCCACAAGGTAATTTTAGGGACCGCAACATTGCTACAGGGGCAGTAAATAATCCAGATTTCCAAATAAAATTTTGGACATATATTGAATCTTGAGTAAACAACCTCATAGTTTAAAGATTTACACAAATGTACTGTACATATACATATATAAATTACACACCCTACCCCCAAGAAAAAAGAGTGGGTGTATTTGTAGAAAGCTCACATGATACTTAGAGAAGGAAGTTGCAGTAGCCACGTTGGCAGTTTTCCATATAAGAAGTTGTTTTGAACCTCACTGCATTGCAACAAAATGTGATAATTACATGTTTAAGGTGTCTAGATCTGGCAAAAGAGATGGATAAGCCTCATTTAACTACGTATGGAGTATTCATATAGTTACAGAATTTATGTGTCCCCACCTAAAGAACTGAGTGTCCATTCCCGGGACAAATGGAATTTCGGGCATGTACTTATGGCTAAACTACTTTGTGTGACTTTTTGAAACTTTTATGGAAGATGGGGAATTCAAAGATCCATGTGCACATTCATTTATTTTTTCATTTTGACATTTTTTGAAGAAGTAAAAGATGAATTTTTGAATTTTTTGGAAATGGGTCACTTTGGGCAACCCAAAAACTTTTTTAAAATTTATGTTTTTTTAAAATAAAAATCTGAAATTGGTTCTTTGAGTTTACATATACATAGGAAGCTTTGAATCACTCATTTCCAATAAGTGAGATGAAAGTTATGAGGACTTTTAGTTAACTGGTAGATATGGCTCCATAACTACCAGTTAACTAAAAGTCCTCATAACTTTCATCTCATTTATTGGAAATGAGTGATTCAAAGCTTCCCATGTATATGTAAACTCAAAGAACCAATTTCGGATTTTTATTTTATAAAAATATAACTTTTAAAAAAGTTTTTGGGCTGCCTAAATTGCCCCATCTCCAAAAAATTCAGAATTTCATTTTTTACTTCTTCAAAAAATGTCAAAATGAAAAAAAAGAAAGATATGCATATGGGTCTTTGAATTCCCCATCTTTCATAAAAGTTTCAAAAAATCACACAAAGTAGTTTAGTCATAGGTACATGCCCGAAATCCCATTTATCCCCCAAACAAACACTCAGTCCTTCAGGGGTTATCTGAAGAATTTCCCATATTTTACATGTGTTTTTCAAATTGGATGTATCTCCCAATGTTTTACAAGTGTTTTTCATTATTTTGCAATTTTTTATATTATTATTTATGAATTTCAAATAATCCATAAATAGTTGGAATTGATATAAAGTCGCAAAATGCCACAGCCCAGAATGAAGCTGACAATTGGGGATTAAGTTAAGGATCCTTACAAATCTGTGAGGCTGACCATGGAACGCCAGCTGTCTGGAATGGGCCCCGTGAAATTATTCTTGTACAGGAGCCTGAAATTCAATGAAACGCAGCTAAGGTAGGAGGCTCATAAACCGTCCATCTAAGGGCTGAAACTATTTTGGGGAGGGGAAACTTTTTGAAATATTTTTCAGTAAATTTTCCTTGAAAGACGAGGAATTGGCATCTAACTCAAGTTGTTTCATATTTTTTGGAGTTTTGTGGATATAGTTATGAAATTTTGAAGTTGAAGTGCATAAGGCTCTAAAACAGTCCACTTCCTCAAATGTATTCCAATTGTACATTTCTTGAAGCTTATAAAAAACAGCATGTACAAAGGGTGCACATTTAAGAAGGGTGGACAGTTTTAATGCTTGAACAATTTCAAAGCCGACTACCTTAACCCATAAACGTCCATAGGGCATAATATATATGTTGACGTATAATTGTCATTTGCTACCAATAAGAAATCTTAATTTGGGATCTCAAGTAGCCCACTAGAACCGCATTGATCTATTCTCCAACTTCTTTGTTGGTCTCAACTATGGTAGAGGTGTGAATTCATTCCAAATACAAAGAAAATACCCCGCATTGTACTAGTCAGAGCTACACGCTCAAACATTTAAGGGTTAATGGTCAAGACAAGCAATCTGCACTTGGTACCCTCTCCAATAGCTTTTATTGCCACGTGGCACACTATGTAGTAATAATGCAAAAGCAAAGTAGCATAGGGCTTCATTGTTATGATGGTTGGATAAGAACTATTTACAACAATATCTCAATCATGTTATTTCAAACAAACCTTAAATTTTCAAGATAGAACAATTTTAGTTTAATCTAGAAAGAAAAAAAAGTTGCTCTCAATAACTACTTGGACCCTCCACCAATTCAATCAACACACCACATATTAGCGAGGACTTGAGAGTTGGTAAGCTAGGTCAAAGGTATTGACCCCTAAAGGATATTGTTGTTTTGTATACGGACTCTTGTGTTTTATACAGACAGGGTATTTGGGTAGCACATGAATTCCGTTAGAGTTGTAAATTTCAAGCTACGTCATATACATACTATTGGGCAAAGAGGATTATTTTGGGAATTTTTGGCATTTGTTATAAAGTCATTTCTTCAAGTACTAAATGATTCTTGTACAAATATAAACAACACTTTTGGTAAGCAACATCCTTCAAGGGTTACACCACATTTGATAAATTGGGAAAAGAAATCAGTTTGGGACTTCTGAATTTTGCATTTGTGAGAGTATTTTGGTGATTTAGAGTGAGTTTTATGACAATTTCTTCACAATCTTACATCAATGGTGTAGGATCTTAAAGGAATAATCATAAGAATCACTTTAATTAGCCAAAATACTCTCACAAATGCAAAATTTAGAAGTCTCAAAGTGTATCCTTTTTCCCAATTTATCAAATATGATGTATTATTGGACATAACGCTTAATCATCCACGTTAGTACAATTGCCTATAGAGTGCAACATGAAGAAAAAGAATCTGACTCATAGATTGTTCTTCTTCCAACCAACAGACAAGATAGTAGCATAGTTGTTTTTTTTTTTTTTTTACATAAAACTTGGCATTATGAATATGATGTTTAAACATTTACAAAAAAATTAATGAATGAATAAAACTAACAAATTAGATAACCTTGCATCTTCTCACAAGAAGATCGCGATTTATTACAAAAATCTTGCATCCTTCTTTGAATTCAAAGTTACTCTTCAATCAAGAATAACAAATGAAGTGAAAAGTTGGCTTGCTTACAATCTCTGTAGTTTGGTGAGTTTTCCATACTCCGGAGGCAAGCCACCATACAAACCACATTTGTTCAAATTCCTGCATCCCAAGGTAAAAAAAACAAAACTTGTGTTATCAAAGCGCACATCTAATGTACGCATACTTGATTCTTCATATTTCCTTTTCAAATCTAAAGCAATCAATATCGGACTTGTCGACTCTTTTAAGTTTCCCCCAAGTGAAAACTTGAGGAGAAGTTGCAAATCTAAGCAGAAGTGTAAAATTAATTGCTACTCTAAGTACTTTGAATTAGGGACATTGCAAGCACAGCAGAAAATGCTTTTATAACAACAGCATTTTAATAACTATAGCATTTATCCTATTTAACTTGCTCCATTACTTATTGCAACACCAAAATAGTAGGCCATAAAGCAAAAGAAAATTCTCTTTAGACCACCATCAAGAAGTTTTTGAATAAACTATCAACCATGCAATTAGTAGCATCAAAAAATGGGTTTATCAATAGGTACACTTAACCCTTAAAGGATGAGGAGGACAAATCTTGTCTGCTAGAATTAATTGCAACTCAACTAGCCCGCCCTTTAAGGGCTAAGGTAGGAGCACCCCTCATCATTAGTGTCCCCATCCATGATACCTACTTGTGTCAGTGATGTTAGTGATTGACAAATTTAAAAAAAAATTTGGTTGAGGGTGACAAAGTGATGGTTTTGGGTGATTGGCATGACAATTTTGAGTGCCCCATGTCACTATTTAAAAATTCCTCAAGTTAGTATTATGAGCGTAAGAGCATACCAAAAACATCTCCTACACACAACTATACTTTTTTAGTGATTTAGGACTTTGAAAAATCTTTGTGAACAAATGCTTGCAATTGAAACTTTCAAATTGATGCCAATATTTATTATTTCCTCTTCCTAAATTAATCCCTAAATGTCACATAGGCTCTAGAGATATGGTACCAAATACGGTTGCAACCAATATTTAGAAGTTTGAATCAGTTAGAAATTAAGTGTTACAACCATACATATTGAAGGGTTGTATGATGGGGGGTGCATATAAAAATTTGAAAAGCCCTCAAAACATCTCAAATACGTCTGTATATATAGCCATACATATGGGCTTTGGTGCTATTCAAGGGTTAATCCTTAAAGGACCATAGGGCATAGTATATACGCTGACATATAATTGATATTTGCCACCAATAAGAAGTTTTAATTTGGGATCTCAAGTAGCTCACTAGAACTGCTTTGATCTATTTTCCAACTTTTTTGTTGACCTCAAATGTAATAGAGGTGTGAATCCATTCCAAATACAAGAAAAATACCCCGTATTGTATTGGTTGTAGCGGGACAGTTAGTCCTTTAGGGTTAATATTAATTTTTTCAAAAGTTCATCAACTAATTTTCCTACCCCAAAACCCTTGGTTTCACGCTTATGGGTGCTCCTACCTCATATATGATGTACAAATTAGCATTCGTTCAATAAAAACTGGTGCGTGTATTGTACACTCAACAAAATTAAGGGTATACTAAGTTTATATGCAGAGTAGTATACCACAATTGTCTAAACACTAAAGACGGACTATTCATGTAATTATGATTTTTCTATGTTCTTGGACACTGAAGATTTCCCAATATTTTGCATACGTTTTTTTCAAGGTTTTGTATGTTGTTTGATTTCAACATACTTCTCAATGCTTTGCAAGTACGTCCTGACGTTTTGAAAACCAAAATAGTCTCACAACCGATACCTATGGTTTTTAAATAGGCCATATTTAGTGAAATAATGTGGCAAAAATGTATCCTAAATGACTAGTTCATAACAATTGCAAATGTTCTACATTTTTATACAATGACTTAATTATAGTAGTTTAGGACATTTATAATTGTTGTGAACTAATTATTTAGGATAAATTTTTCTCCTACTATATAGTAGAAAAGATAGGACATTTATATGACTCACAAGTAGGTGAGATTCACAAGGTTTCCCAGCTCCGGAGGACTCGCGGAGTAGAATGGATTACCCCATACAGCCCTGGCACCACAAACAAGTCCAAACAATTGAGGTCAGTAATCAAGACAATGCAGAGAAATCCCCAGTTTCTAGAGCCTAGCAATCACAACCAGTGTCATAAATGTGACTAAGTTTACCAAAACTATTACCAATTATATTTTGCTTCTAACAAAATGTAAGGTAGGAGCCTAGGAGGCTCATAACCAACCATCTTAAGGGCTGAAACTAGATTTTAGGGAGGTGAAACTTCTTGAAATATTTTTCAGTAAATTTTCCTTGAAAGACAAGAGGAACTTTCATCTAACCCAAGTTATCTCATATTTTTTGAAGCTTTGTGAAATTAGTTATGAAATTTTGAAGTTGAAGTGGCATAGGACTCTAAAATTATCCACCTCCTCAAATGTACTTTGCTTGTACATCGCTGAAGCTTATGAAAAACAACATTTACAAATGGAGTACATTTGAGAAGGTGAACAATTTTAGAGCCTGAGCGGAATATTAGCCTCCAACCTTAGAATGTCAATATCTTAGCCTTGATTACAACAAAATCAAATTCTTAGTCAATAAAACTTACAGTTCTCTCAAATTCAACAAGGTGCTGAGTGGCTGCCCAGGCAATGGCCCTGAGAACGAGTTGTTTCCCAAATACCTGTTTCCAGAACATACGAAAGAAGGCTTAATTCAGCAAAAAAAAAAACAAATAACAATGCTAGTCAATGTTACAAAACATGGGGTTACTTTAGAACTACTACCACATTTAGCAATTTTTCTAGCCTTTGTTTTGAGATATTTTCATTTACTATCTCCTCAATAGTGGTGCACAACTTTCCACCTTGAAAAAGCATATAATATGCCACGTTTTAGTAAACTATGATTTATTCATGAAATTGTTGGACATTTTTATGTCCATTGAACATTGGAGATTTCTCAATATATTTTAAATATCTTCTTTCAAAGTTTTGCATGTTTCTTAGTTTGATGTAACATTTGATGTTTTGCAAGGATCTTTGGATGTTTTGTAGTTATCTCCCAACGTTTGTAAACCAAAGTAGTTTTTAAGACTATTAGTTATGGACTTTGGATGGTCTATATCTAGTTAAATGTGGCATATAAGAGACTTGTGCATAGTGATAGGCATTTGATCTCAAAGGCTCTTGTAATAATTTGATCTCTCCACTAGTAATCATATTTCTAACAATGCTAGAGTGAAGAAAATAGTATCCTCAACCTTATACACTAGTGCTTGGATAAGGTCAACAGTTTGGACTAGAAAAAAGTATTGACCTTATCCAAGCATTGATCATAAATAAAAACTCCATTTGCATTACTTTTCCTAATTCTAGTGACTGCAATTTTGGAGGTGCTTTCTCACCCATGTTTTTGGTACACTAACCAAACATCTTTCTAAGTGATGAGTCAAAATGAGCATTGACAAAAAGAAAACGTTGAACATATGCAAGCACTTGACCTTAATCAAGCTCATAATACATGTTTTGGACAAAATGGGAGTGGGAGTGAGATCTTCTCAAATTGTTGTTGTCACAAAGGTTGATGCTAACCAAGCACCACTGTACAAGGTACAAAGTAAAGCAAATCCAGGAATCAAAATCAAGTATAACAAAGGATACGAAGTATTTTAAAAGTTAACAGCACGAAGTAATGAGCTACTTACAAAATCTGGAGATTTGTGAGCACCGAGAGTTGAGATGGAAAAGCCCCTCTGATCAAAGTGTTGTCCACCCTCCTGATTTCAACAACACAACGCCAGATGAATCTTCAAACACCTAACGGGACTATGCTAGTCGAAGCAAAACCAAAAAATCAAAAACACGATATTCTTTAATTTGAAAAAAAACTTTCCCAAAACCAATTTTGGGAAGAGACTGAATGTTGAATTTGTGAGAGTATTTTTACAATTCCTTCAAGGTTTTTCATCATTGATGTAAAACCTTGAAGAAATCAAAATAAAATCCACTCACTGTAAAACTCTTAAACATGAAAAGTTCAAAAGTCCCAAAATCAGGTTTTTCCCAGTTAACAAATATTGCGTTTATAAAAATAAAAAGTCAATTAATTTGACAACTTTTAAACATGAAAATTTCAGAAGTTCCAAAATCAGGTTTTTTTTTCTGCCCAAACTAAACAAATAACGCGTGTTAAAAACAAAAAGCTAGATTAGTCGACAATTCATCCGGGAAACATACAGCTGCACCAATTTGGTAAGCTTGAAAATGACGGAAGGGAAAGTGTCCAGAGAAAGCTCATTCGATGTAACCGCTCTGAAAACAGCCACAGACACAGACACAAAAGGCAAGGTAAGCAAAAGTTAGGATTCAAGTTTCAAGAGTTGCATGGTTCATCAAAAAGTGCAAGCAAGGTTTGAAAAGTGTCCGCATTAAACGCAAAAGCAAAACTGCAGCACATGGGATTTCTCCACCTTTCACTATGCCCTGGTGTAAGGTAGACACACTCAAATCCGACCCCTCCCCTTGGCCGTTCATTAGTGTACTCAAGGTGTACATTTCAGTTCTGAAATGTACACTGTGGGTACAAGAGGTCGGAATTGGGGAGGCCTTGTTAAAAGGTCGAGTATGGGTGTGTCTACCTTAGAGATATATGCTTTGCAAGTGTTGTTGTACGCAATTGTTTTTACTTACAAGAACTCCAAATTTAGAAGAGTGCCAATTGCAGCAAGGTCGCCTTTCACTTTATTCCAAGGCCCGCAAGTCGGGCAATTCTTGTTGTTGCCCATGTCCAAAGCTGTGAGCGTTATCAGCTTGCCCACGGCCGCCGGCACCGGTCCAAGGAGACCCGAGTTGGTCAAGTTTCTGTTGATATTTACAATGGTAGTAGAATTAGTTTAACCTTTAAATGCCCTTATAATTGGCATTTGCTACCAACAGTAAGTTGTAATTTGAGATCTCAAATATTTCATTAGAATCACGTTGATCTATTCTCCAACTTCTATGTTGATCTAAAATGTAGTAAAAACGCAATATTCATTAAAAGGGAAAAAACATAAACGCAATATTCATTAAAAGGGAAAAAACATGTGTACCATTCTGTATTTCACCTTAATCCCAAATAGCCACCTTAAACTAGATTCAAAGGTATTAGATTCAGTCTGAGCCACTAAGATTTTTTCCCTCACAAATTCCTCCTCTCAAGTGAGGCCACGTGTACCAAAAAAAAATGCTAGAGCTCAAATTAGGGTGATCACCCTAATCCTGCAAAAGTCCCACTTTGTAAGCTTTTTCCCTTTTTAATGAATATTGCATTTGAAGTTGTGAATCCATTCCAACTACACAAAAAATACTTTGTATTGTAATGGTTGCAATGGCACGCTCAGACGTTTAAGGGTTAAGGATCCCCCTACAAACTACTACACTAAACACTGCATTTAGATTGCCCCATACTGATTTTTCTTGACATTTCACACTAAGTAAATACTTCCTAATATCTACAATAATTTAGATCAATAATTGCTGCAATAAACAAATTTCAACTTACAACAATAATGACTTGGCAACAACAATTATGCTACAAAAATCAAATTAACCGTCATATTAAGTAATCTAGGCGAAAGGGTACATTTTGGTATTTTTGAAGGTTTTAGGTGATCACCTAAAACTGAGCTCAACATTTTTTTTTGTACACGTGCCCTTACCGGAGAGGAGGAATTTGCGAGGGAAAAAATCTTAGTGGCTCAGACTAAATTCAATACCTTTGAATTTGGTTTAAGGTGACTTTTCGGGTTTAAGGTGACTTTTTGGGTTTAAGGTGGAATACAAAATGGTACCTCCCTTTTTCCCAGATTACCTAATATAACATTATTAGCATAGTCCAAGCTGTAAACCAGGTGAAATTCTAGTATAAAGAGAGTCACATGTGTCTCCAAGTGTCCAAGCAATGAGTCATAAGGTAACTTTCCAAGGTAAGACAACCTAATTGTTAAGACAACCTAAATTCACTAGTGTATAATAAAGTTCGTCCTGCTAGGGCTAAAGCACAAACTCTTGAAAAATGGCGTGTGTGTGTCTTACAATGTGATGAGGTTTCCGGCGGTATCGCAATCCACGTCGTCCCAGTTGTCGGTACATGGGTCCGTGCCGGCGATCCATGAAGGACACGGCTTGGTGATCCATTTGGCAGCCAGCAATTCTTGCAGCACTGCTCCTGCCAAAATTCACAAAACAGACCGAGTCAAGAGGGCTCCGTTTCCGGTACATGCGGGGTTCGGAGCACTACAGAGTTCTCACGTCATATTCGTTAGTTTGGGAAAAACGGTACATTTTGGGATTTTCAAATTTTGATTTGAAAGTTTTAGGAGGTCTCCTAAAATCAAGCATAGTGTTTTTTTGTACACGTGTCCTCACCTGAGAGGAGGAATTTGTGAGGGAAAAAATCTTAGTAGCTCACTAAATCTGATACTTTTGGATCTGGTTTGAGATAACTTTTTAGGTTTAAGGTGGAGTACAAAGTGGGACACCTGTTTTTCCCAAATTAATGAATATGGTGTTTCTAGCTTATAAGAGAATTAAATGCTCTTTTCATTAATCTGGGAAAAAGAGGTGTCCCACTTTGTTTTCCCCTCAAACCCAAAAAGTTACTTTAAACCAAATTCAAAGGTATCAGATTCAATCAATGCTACTCGCAAATTCCTCCTCAGGTGAGGACTTGTGTACCAAAAAAACGCTGCAAGCTCGGTTTGAGGTGATCATCTCAAAGTCCCAAAATATACTCTTTTTCCCAATTTAATGAATATGGTGTTATTTCCTGCCACTTGCTAAATGAGCCCCTTTGATTCAATCAGTAAAATGCTTCTTTGTTTCAAGTCTCCAACAGCATAGCAATGTACTTGTCAAGGTGCAAGCGCATGGCCTTTGAGACTGAGCCACATTCACCAAAATTTTCGGCCTTGTAAATGAACCATTCATGGACGTGACACTCACATGAAAACAAAAATAAAGAAATTGCAAGAGATTTTTTGCCAGATTGGAGGGGAACTTCACGCCCTGTCTAGCTATTTTGCACCACCGTCCCCTGGAAACCTTGCTGGCAGGATATGCTCTAAGAAAATCCAGGCTACCGGATTTGAGAGGCTGGTGGCAGAGTTGGGTCACCCGTGCGAAGTTGAATTTTAAACCAGCGTCAGAATGCATAAAACTGTCGAGAAATTAACTCTCCTGCTTCAGTTTGTACTGCTCTCTCAGAACTCTATTAGGGGGTTTCAGATATGTCGTTCAGAGGCGATTTTGTTCACATGAATGAAATTGGTGAACAAGCTAGTCAAGTCACCGTCCATGTTCTCGCGATCATCCATTCAAATATCTGAATTGTAATGAACTACTCACCATCTTTTCAACTCTATTCACAATCACTAATTCTGTACGGATCCCTTGAACTCCACTATCGTTGCTTCTAATTTGGAACTCTTAGTCTCCACAATTGTCCACTTCTAATCAAGATCTCTTAAGTTCCACCATTTTTGCTTCTCGTGCATCCCAATTCCTTGAATGACCTTGACCTGGCAATTAACTCTGCATCCAAACTATCTAGAGGCGCGGAGCAAGAGCCAAAGGCCTGGAGCAACAGCCCAGAGGCGGACAACAACACAAATAGGCGCGGTGCGGGCGCGGACACGGGCACGGGAGCTGGAGCAACAGGAAACACAATCGGAGCTAGCAAGAGAGGCAAGGAGAGAGAGGCTTCACGTCGTTCATGCATGAACGAGCCATGAGGACCTCTAGGAGGTCCTCATGGGTTGTTCACTTTTGTGACTTCATGTTCACCATGAACGAAAACTCCTTCACGACCATTTGTTCACCGTTTTTTTGAGATATCTGAAACCCTCTATTGTAGGGGAATGCCATACCGTGAGCCAAGAGCCGTGAGCTGTGAGCTTGGATTTTTTTTTGCTAGAATATTAAATTTACTTATAACCTTGGACATAGAGTACATTGTTGATTTTCATCTCTTAAAAACTTGTCATTAACACGTTGTTTGTTAAATTGGGAAAAATGGAGGAACCATTCTGTACTCCACCTTAAACCTAAAAAGTCACCTTAAACCAAATTCAAAGGTATCAAATTCAGTTTAAGCCACAAAGATTTTTTCCCTTGCAAATTCCTCCTCTCAAGTGAGGACACGTGTACCCAAAAAAATGCTGAGCTCAATTTCAGGAGGCCTCCTAAAACCTTCAAAAGTTTCCAAATATAAGCTTTTTCCCAATTTAACAAATAACGCGATGATTATTTTTATTTTTCCAATGATTTTCAGCTCAAACTCTATCCCCACTCACAGAAATCTTGGCTCACGGCTCACCAAATTACGCTCACCAAATAGCGTCGTCCGCACATATTTTTCTTCGGATTTCGAAGCTTGCGTGGATTCCAATACGTTTAGTTGACCTTCAAATTAACAAGTTGAATCTACGCATGACCACCAGTGTCTCACAGTGGATTCTCTGTGAGGAATCCGTGTGCAGTTCCCTATGAATCCCAATATTTGTTCCCCCTTGCTACACTTACCCTTCGAGCAGGTGGCCTTCTTTTGAAGATCGGAGGAGAAACTGGGAATTGCACGTGAGACCTATGTGGACATGGCTAAAAACCTTTGATCATTGATCTGTGAATCCACGGTCTAGGGTGCCTTCAATTTCCTACCTGCCACTTTTGACGCCAGAGAATTTGATAAAAAACTTGACTCCTGTACCCGACGTGATCGCTCCAGGTTCCAGCTAGTGAGCTCTATTGAGTGATCTCTAAACAATTCTACGTCTCAATAAAACGACTGGAGTGATAGAGAAAATTTAAAGTATTGTTACCTTGTTCCACCGAAGCTGAAGCAGGACTCCACGAGGAGAAGCTGGACGTTACCAACAGTAACACTCCCCAAACAACAAGACGCCGAACCCCTCTCATGGCACCCAAATATGTGTCACCTTAACTGAAGCTTGCACGAGACCACACCAACACTCTCTCTCTCACACCAATCCCGTAATTGCTCCACACATGACCATGGCGTGCTCCAAAAGTTCGATGTTCCAGTTCCCTGAGCTCAAAACACTAAGCCTGGTAGTGAACAATTTCTAGACTAAGGAGGAATTGTGCAGGAGATCAAAGTCTGGCCTACCCACAGGGGTTACAGCAAAGCATGAGCGAGATCGAACAGCCATCCCTTGCAATCCATGTGCACACACACGAGCTGCTCAACACACACCCTCGCTAATAACTAACTGCATATAAACATAATTCCTCTCCCCTACTCTTGATCGAATTAAACGATGGAAAGTCTCTGTCACCCTTTTGTCTAGAATCTAGATATGGATTAGAAGCTAGCTAGCTAGTGAGTCTATCTGGAAGTCTGCCAAAGGTGCCGACTAACTTAGAGATGAGAATCGAATTAAAGCGCACTGGAGTGACAGGGCGATGTAGTGAGCTGGACGAGAGGAAAGGAAAGACCGGGCCATTGTACGGGGAGAGCCGAAAAACAGTAGAAAGTCAGTCGAATGAAATCACGTAAAAAAAAACTGATTGAAAACAAAAACAGCCGGCAAAAAACCGACTAAATTTTTGAAAAAAATTCTAATTGCAGTATAAGTATATCTAGGCAATATTTGGTGCACTACAAAAACCGGTTGAAAATGAGAAACGTTAGATTTTTGCCGAAGAAGCTCAACCTCTCCCGACGGTGGACTGTGAAGGTGGCGGGGTCAAACCGTCAAAGTGAGTGTGGAACTTGAATGCTACCGGAACACAGCGTTGTAAACGTCATAATTGTCAATTTGGGAAAAACAAAGGTACCATTTTGTACTCCACCTCAATCCAAAATAGTTACCTCAAATCAGATTCAAAAGTATTAGGTTCAGTCTGAGTCACTAAGATTTTTTCCCTCGGAAATTCCTCCTCTCAGGTGAAAACAAGTATATCAAAGGGGCTTGCTTTGGGGCGATCACCCCAATCTTCCCAAATTTTCAGAAGTCCCAAAATGACTGTTTTGACTCAAATTAACTAATATGCCGTTTGCAGCTGTGATTGTTGAGAGAAAAGGAAGGGAAGGGAAGGGGAGGGCCGCCGCAGGATCCGGTTATCCACAACTCCAGTACTGTACAGTATTGTACTCCTCCAGTACAGCAGTGCAGCGATAGCGCTTTATTTTCGGCCGGTTGACTATCGTGGTTCCTATGCTACAATAGGTGGTCTACAGTACACTGCTGTGTCGATCTCTGGAATCTAGAATCTGGACCGATGTTCGATGTCAAATTGTCAACGATGGTGGTAATTGTGAGAGACGCCAGTCTGGCACCTGCGGGAACGGCGGGTCCCAGCTGCCGAAACACGAACGTTATCCCTCCCGGTCTACTACATATAAGTTATGTCTTTGTGGAGCCATGATGGAAAAGCTCAACCTTTTCCCAAGAGTACGTTAACCCTATAAGAGCATCTCCTGCAGCAAGTCAAAACAACAACTTCACGCTTCCTAGCCGTAATTGTTTTTGCGTTTCAAGTTCCCAACAGCACTCGATGCGTCCTTGTGCAGGTCGCGGGGTTTTCAAATTGAGCCTTGTTCCTGTCAAATTCAAGCTTTTTCCAGCCCTCTTCACAGTCCCTTGCAAGTACTGTTCATGCAAGACCCCACTCCATAGCCAAGTGTACCTGTGCAATTCATTGTAATGCAGGTGTAGGTCCGGAAGGTCTCAGGGCTGTAGGAGAACTTCAAGCCTCGCCGTGAAGGTTCGCGTCATTCTCCCCGTCAAACTTCATTATTCCAGGGCTTGGAAAGCGTGCTGCAAGAGATGCCCTAACGCCGACAGCGCCACTAAGTGGCGTCTGAATGAATGTTTAGCTACGCAAACACAAGATGAAACAAGTTTTCATTCATATTCTTTATTGTTGGTCTACCATGTTGGGTTATGAAGAATATTCAACTAAATTTGCAACCTTGCTAGTGTTTCTCTTTATATAAATAAGAAGTTAGTAAAAAAATGGATCACAAAATACGCTATTTTAGTGTATTTTGGGAAGTTGTTGCTCCTTGCTCTAAATCTGAAATTTCCCCTCAAAAATGATATTTTTTGAATTTGAGCCCAACTAACAAAATGAAGGCCATCCACTCTAGTTTCTTCTCCAATTTGAATTTTGGGAAATTTCATAATACGGAATATTTTATTGCAATTCAAACTTTGAATGTATTTTCAATGTCTAATATTTTCTAATTATAAAATGACATGGAAATGGAGTTTACACCATGATGTTTGCCATTATGATATACACACATGGTGAAATTTTCAGATTTTTTGAAATGATTTTCTATTTGATGTGATTTTTCTTCACTTTTTCTTCAAAAATTCTCAAAAATTCAGTTTTTTTACAAAAAAAGATCTAATTTATAGTGAAGTAAAGAAGATATGTAAATTGATCTTTGAAAATTAAATACAATTTTTTTCATACATACGTAATTGTAGAATGGCAACAAATTGAGTGATGGACAGTGAGGCTTGGAATCAATGGTCATGGGTCTGTCATTTAGGGATTATATAGTGCATTTTAGGTTGTCTTAACCCTTGAGCGTCCAGCCCATATTCATCAAAATCTAGACCCACTCACACTCAATCCAACCATATTGTCATCACAAACAAGATCCACAAAATCTAACCGTATTGAATGGTAGGTGAGATAAACTCCAAAGTATAGGGAAAAAGACAAATGGTTTGACCGTACCAATAGAAAGATTATAACAAGTCAAACAAGAAATTTTTCATTTCTAAGTGCCCCATTTTGAGGTCATGGGGCGCTCAAGGGTTAACCCCTATAGGTCCAAGCAAAGTTTTCACCAAAAACTCTCCAAAAGTGCCATTTTTAGAGCATCAACCAAATTTGAAAACAAAAATATTTTTATGCATATGTGACCATAGGATCTTGTAAACGAATAGTTTCAGAAGATGTGAAAAAAAATTTGGAGTTTTCCGCTGCATGGATTGGAAGTTAGAATGGTTTGAATATTCAAAAACATCTTATGAAAAACTGGGCAACTACGCTTTGGAAGGTGAAATTCCTAAGGAAAATAGGCCATGTGGGTGGTGCTTCTCTAACTTCCTTATACCACTTAAGTAAAGTTCATGTCAAAAAAGTTTCAAATCATTTGGAGTTGTATAATATATGGAAAGAAATTAGTAAGTAAAAAGAAGTAGAGAATGATTCAAAACACTAAATTGTTAAGAATTTAATTATGGAAATGAAAAATGCCAATCCCAATGGTCATAATGTTGTCATAAACAATATTCATCCTTTGGTTTTGTTCTTTTTCCAAAATGTTGAAAATTGAGTAAAATAAAGGACTTCAAAGTTTATTCTAGAGTAGAGAATCCATAACTGCTTGCAAACAAAAAATCCTCATAACTTTCATCTTGTTGATCAAAACAAAATGACTCAAAGCTTCCTACATTCACATAAATCTCCTAAACTAATTAAATTTATTTTCGAAAAAAGTGATTTTTAAAAATCTGCCTAGGCTGCCCGCAGAGTGAAAAAAACCACATATTAGGTCATAACTTTTTACTCATAATTCCAAATGTCATGAAATTTAGTGCATATGAAAGATTAACCTCATCCCTACAATCTGTTAGAATTTCAGCCTAAAATATGAAAAGCTCCAATCACAAGTACCTACCCAAAATTGCTAAGATTCTAAAAAAGAGGGTCTGGTCCTTTAAGGGTTAACAATTAGGTTGTCTTAACAATTAGGTAGCCTTACCTTGGAAAGTTACATTACAATTTGTTGATTGGTCACTAAGAGGCACATGCAACTCTTTAGATATTTAGATTTCATGTACTTTACAACTTAGACGTTCAATGTAATAATGTTACTTTGCAACTTAGTTGTTGTTTCCAAACCCTAAGAACCATTGTCCCTACGGGGAACAAATAGGATTTTGGGTAGGTACCTACGGCCTCAACATTTGCCCTAATTTTTTGAAACCTTTTTTGAAGATAGAGAAACACATTAGCTTCGGGGGAATGTAATTTTTATTCCAATTGATGCCAGGGAGCAAAAGTTATGCCCAAATAAGCACAAATTTGGGGACTTTGGGCAACAAAAAAAAAATCTTATAAAAACATGAAAAAAAATATTTTATTTTATTTTCTCATAGATTATATCTTTGTCTACATCTAAGGCTTTGATTCATTCCATTTGGACTAAACACCGTATTTGTTAAATTGGGAAAAACACAAGTACCATTTTGTACTCCACCTTATACCCAAAAAGTTACCTTAAACCAAATTTGAAGGTATCAGATTCAGTCAGAGCCACTAAGATTTTTTCCCTTGCAAATTCCTCCTCTCAAGTGAGGGCACGTGTACCAAAAAAAAACTCTGCAAGCTAGGTTTTAGGTGACCACCTACAACTTTTGAAAGTCCCAAAATGTACTATTTTTCCCAATTTAATAACTATGGTGTTACTAGTTATGAAAAATTTATGGACAATCTCATTTTTGGGCAATTCAAGCATCTTCTTGAAAAAATAACTTATAAATTTCATTTTTGAATGCAAGTTTAACAATTTTTCAAAAAAAATTGATGGAGAGGGTGAAGTTTGCTTTCTAGAACAATCTCACCATTGGGACTATTGCATTTCAATTCCATTGCAGGGTTATTAGCAATTTAAGATTTTGTTCAATCTCATACCTTCTACTAATGTTTTTTTAAAGAATGAAATTTAATTATTATTTTTTTAAATTATTTTCCCAAGATTCCCAACTCAACTTCCCACCACACAAAAATAGAATTCCAAACTCTATGGTGCAAAAAATTTAAGTTAAAAAAATTCAAAGTTATATAATCTAGTCAGGCAAGGTGCAAAAAAGTTGTTTTTTACACTTTAAATGCAAATATCTTCCAATCTGTGTGGTCAAAGTTCTTGAGTTTTGTATGACACATTCTTGTTGTAGTCTAGTACAAGATCCTAAGCCAATTAGATATGCAAAAAGATTGATTTTCAAACTCTTTTACTCTTTGCCATAGAGTTGGCAGTTTTGAGTGTCTTTTGACAAAATGAAGGCCATGGTCCTTTAGGGGTTGATTTTTTTCATAGTAGTAATTATTGATGAAAATTATTGTAGTACCAATAAGTATTTATATAGTATAGTGTAGAATATCAAGAATTCATGTGGGGCAACCTGAAGGCACTATGTAGTGTATCAGTAAATAAGCCCTTAGTTTGTAGTAGGTCGGTTTTATCCCCTTTTGGAGTTCTAGACATAACTAATAAGGGTCTCCATAACATTGTTCACTAGCTTTTATTCTTCCCCCAACCGTGAAAGGATATTCCTTGCTATATACTTGGGGAGTCTTTGGTTATAAATCCTCAAATTTGATTGGTCCTTAGCCATAGCTAGCGAATGGGCATTCGTTGAGGGTTCCTCATATGTGGGGAGCAAAACAGACCTCTAGTGAAGGTTAAAATGTTATGTTTGAATCCAACTGAGAATCCAAACCTCCTAAATTTGATCGTAAATTTTGAAACACTTATATTTGCTAGCAAGTAAAAAATCTTTGGCCCCACAAACACGTTTGTGCAAGTAAGTTAGCTGAGGCCTGCCACCTGCACATCCGTCTATGCTAGAATCCTAGGACCCCAAGACCCAACTGCCGCGTACATTTACCCCTGAAGGACCGCTTGTCCCTACGAGGGACAAATGGGATTTTGAGCATGTACTTATGGCTAAATTGCTTTGTGTAATTTTTTGAAACTTTTATGGATGATGGGGAATTCAAAGATTTGTGTGGGCATCTAATTTTTTCCTCATTCCAACATTTATTGAAGAAGTTAAAAATGAATTTATGAGAATTTAGTTTGGCAGGCAGCCCAAAAACTTCTTTAAAAATTGCATTTTTTAGAAATAAAAGTTTGAGGTTAGTTCTTTAGACTTATGTGTATGTGGGAAGCCTTGAATCATTCACTTCCAATTGATGAGATGAAAGTTATGAGAAGTTTTAGTTTGCAGGTAAGTGTAGAAAATCTCATAACTATGCTTACACGCAAACTAAAGCTTCTCATAACTTTTATCTCATCAATTAGATGTGAATGATTCAAGGCATCCCACATATACATAAGTCTAAAGAACTAACCTCAAATTTTTATTTTTAAAAAATACAATTTTTAAAGAAGTTTTTGGGCTGCCCGCCAAACTAAATTCTCATAAATTCATTTTTAACTTCTTCAATAAATGTTGGAATGAGGAAAAAATTAGATACCCACAAAGATCTTTGAATTCCCCATCTTCCATAAAAGTTTCAAAATATTACACAAAGCAGTTTTGCCATAAGTACATGCCCAAAATCCCATTTGTCTCCCGTAGGGACAAGTGGTCCTTTAGGGGTTAACACGGAGCCTAGTGATGCTCGTGCCACACAAGCCAAAATATAGTACACTAATAATGGTATTTAGTGTTGGCAACACTAATTACAAACCCCAACACTAAATGTCAACCTATACACTATTTGTCAACTATTGTATTCTTTGGAGTTAATTTTTTTACAAGTTTACCTTTATTGATAGAAATGGGTTCATTTTTATTACAACAAAAAAATATAAAGTAAACTCGTGAGTTAATATCTAGACAACTATTTGGCACAAACTACAAAATTGGGTTGGATTGAGTTTGTCCATTAGATTAAATTCGTTGTCACCGTTCACTGATGAAAAATGATATAAATAATCCAAAAAATCCAAAAAAATCCAAAAACCCAAAAATTTGAAAAAAAAAAAACTGTTGTAATTTCTAAAAAATGTCATAACTTTTTTTATCAAAAAAAAGTTAATTTGTTTATTTAATGTTATAATCTAATGTTCCCAAAGTTCCCATATGACGTTCCCAAATTTTGACCCCAATGTTCCCAAAAATCCCAATGAAGTTCCCAAAGTTCCCATATGTCATTCCCAAAGTTCCCAATGAAGTTCCCAACATTCCCACATGACATTTCCAAAGTTCCCATAGTTTGAAGGAAGCAACAAAGAGTGTTGTGCACAAAAAGAAGGCAACTCTAAATGCAAACTAGTTGAGATTTAGAGTGAGTGAAGTTAAATGCAAGTAACACTATTAGTACCATAACATTAAATACCATTATCAGTGTAGTAGTGGGTGTCAAACTTGGCATTTTTGAAGGTTTTGCGATAACTCTATCCGGATTTTTTTGTAAAGTTACGAGGTGGTGGCTAATCAAATTCTCCAAATTTATCACCCTTTCAAAGCTTCACAAACTACTTGATAAAAATTTGAGTAAATCTTCATAGTTTATGTGGGATAATATCACAAAGATTGATGTGTGATACTAAAGAGGGAAGGTGTGATACTATAGAGGGAGGGTGTGATATTAAAGAGGGAGGGTGTGATATTAAAGAGGTTAGTGCTATTATTAATCATACTACTAAAATCTCAATTACCTCTTTAATGTCACACCCTCCCTCTTTAGTACCACACTCTCCCTCTAGAAGAGAGCTATAAGATCACTTGATAACTTTTGTAAAGAGAAGCTATTACTAGTTAGAGTTGTCACCCACCTCTAGAGGTGGGTGACAAAGTTATCATACTTGATAACAAGCAAAAGTGGTTGAGTTGTGGGGTGGTTTAAGCCAAAGTTATGGGGTGCGCAATGGCCAGGTTTGACACCCTTAGTGCCTCACTAAGATGAACCTTTATAAGAAAAAACGCTTGGCTAAGATGAAGTAGATGATTGTCCTTGGCGGTTGGGGAGCTACAAAAGATCTTTTACGTACAATGAATGTTTTCCTCACATGAAATGAATATGCTATCCAAATACCTACTTTGTACTCAGGCACTACTATAGTCTATTTGAAGCAAATGAAGAAGTAACTTGTATTTTTGGAAAATTGGGACATAGTCACTATTCCAAAGTTTCATTTATTGTTCTATTAACCCCTAAATGTCCACAACACCACATTTTGGTGTCAATAACATTTTGAAGTTCAATAAAATCTAACTAAGTTGCCATTTTTAATAGTTTGTATTTTAGATATATTCTTTTTCAAGTCTAGTTTTGGCATCAAAAATTTGGTTTTGAAAATGATTGATTGTGATTTTTCTATTCAAAAATTTGTGCAAAGGTGTCCATTGCAATCGTGACTTTCTTAGTGTTCATATCTCTAGGAAAGAGCCTCAAAAACACTAGATCTTGGATAAAAAACTATACTAGAAATTCATTTTTAAAAATTGTAAAAAAAATCTTGAAAAGCCATAAATTGATTGAAGTTATGTATGTGATTGTTATGTCCTTTAACATAATATTTTTTTGTTATCATTTTTTTAAGATGCAAAAAGAGGAATGAAAGACTTGAAGTTATTTTCACAGTTTTAACACCCTCTTATTCAAACATGATAATCTTTCAATCCATAAGTGATATTGTTGTATCTTATTTTCCTATGTGATCTCTTACATATTTAGTTTAAATTTGTACGGTTACAATTTTATAAAAATTAATACAACTTATCAAAATGCTCTCTCCTTATTCAATTTAGAGCATATTCTTAGAAGCTCAAGCCCTTCGGCATTTAGGTGTTAAAAGTTAACTTCTCCACCATTTGAGGGCAGGAGGTTTGAGTCTTTGAGACGCCAATTTCAAAACTCTCTAAACTGCCGGTTTTGAACATGATATTAGAAAAGCAAACGTAAAAAATCTAAGAATCTACATTTACTCAAAACAATAAAAGTGCCCACCTGTTTTTCACAATACATTGTTCTAGAACGTCGATTTCTTTCTGTGTGGCATGGCCTTGAACAACTAGTGCAACGCTTGCTTGCTGTGGACATCAAAAAGAATTTGAGAGCATTTATAATGTTGCCATTCAAGGCTTGATACACATCAAGCATTGATGATAAGTGTTGCGAGTCCTTCAAAATATTCTCTTGGTACTCCATTTTAGTGTGTCAAGCAATGGTTTTTCAAAGCATTATTCATCTTAAGTTTAGTGAGTATATCCTACATTCTCTTTGGTGAATGTTTAAATGACTATTTATGGAACATGTTTGAAGTGCAATGGTAGAGGAAAATAATTTTGAGGATTTTCCAAAAATAGATGTAATTTCTTGAAGTGTCAAGTTTGAATTGCAATGCTAGAGATGCTATGAAGTGCAGTAAGAGAATCATCAAGCTAGAGAGTGACATGGTTTTGGATTGGGAACTAGCTGCTTTTGTGTTGCTTCTTATTCAAAAAAATTACAATTTTATTCAAAGGCCAAATCCTTGCACTCATGTTGCAGATTTAGGCACGAGAGGAAGTTAGCAACTAGCTCTTGCAAGTTGTTGCAAAGAAGTTGTGAGCTATTGCAAACAATGTGGCATTCAAAATGCATTATTCATTAAATTGGGAAAAAACTTACATGTTGGAACTTTTGAATTTTTCATTTTTAAGAGTTTTTGGGTGATTTAGAGTGAATATTATGATGATTTTTTCAAGACCTTACATCAATGATGAAATATCTTACAAAAATTATCAAAAAACCCACTTCAAATCATCAAAATATTTCCACAAATGCAAAATTTAGTATTCCCAAAATACGTTAAGGGAAAGTGTTTCTCCCAATTTAATAAATAACACTTTCCAAACAATTTTTACGGGGACGATTAAGGAATGTATTGAAAAACAATGACATTTATAGTAGAAGAATGTTGTTTTGACAAGGCCTTGTCCTAGTTATGTGATGCTGGTCGAGTTGGAACCCTAAAAATAAGGCATTCTCCCACACAATTGACCCACCAACAAAAATGAAATTACACTTCCATCTACGGTCTTTAGTTGATGATGCTCCGATTTACGAACGTGGTAAATGAGCGAGCAGAGCCTCGATATGGGAAACATCGTTAGAAACAAGCACCCACAACCAGAGTTGTCACATCGAGCGAGATTTGGCTGTCAGACCAGACAAGCAGACAGATAGACCGGACCAAATGGGGTGGTTGTCCATGCTAAAATCAAGGTTTAAAAGTTAGAGCGTAATTGCAAGATTGTGCCTGTGTCCATACTTTTAAAAAAATCAAGAAAAAAAAAGTACATGTGTCTTTGCTTTGACCATTTATGATTGCATTGGACGGATGGGCGGCTTAAGGTTGGTCCAATGTGACAATCATGCCCACAACATTCTCTTAGTTGGGGGTTTCCAACCTCTGCCGGTTTCTCCACAAAAACAAATTCTTAAGCAAGCTTCTTTAGGGCCTTCCATAACATTCAATAGCCTGAAGAGAGGCTGCCTTTCCCTCTCTTCAAGTATCATACATGAACTTCATCTTGCCAAAAAAAAAAAATAAGTTTTTTTTTTTTTTTTTTTTTTTTTTTTTAAAATTTCTGACACGTCTGGCCCCCTCAATGTGTGTGCACTGAACTAAGCCTCCCTTTCATAAACTCTGAAAAATTCAGCCAAGTGTCCCCATAGCTAAAGAAGGGTGTGGAATATTCCACACCATTCTCTTGGAGGGAGGGCAGCCTTTACTAGTGCTACTGAATGTTATGTTTAGGAAAAAAATCACGGTGGTTTAACCCTTGAATGCCCAGAGTTGTTTTAGAGTTTAGGAGAAAATAGAGGGTTTAATGGCCACCATAGCTCGGAAAATTACATCCAAAAAAAAGTGACTGTAGGGTCTGAAAAAAGACTACCTTCTTTGTTGATGGGGATCAGTCACGATTTTTTTCACAGTACGTATCAAAAGAAAAAGTGAGATCAACTTGGGATCCCGAACGACAGGATCCCATCGCTGGAGCGCCTTCGGGTTAATAGCTCCTTTCTCCGGTTTCCTTTGTTTGTTGTTGTTGATTTCTCACGCAATGGACTTTGGTGACCAATTTTTTGCAACTCCCAATGTCGAGCCCAATGTGCCTGAAACTCTTGGGTGATTTCATGCCAGAATGAAAATTTGCCTCAGGGTTTTCTGAAGGAAAACATTTGAGTTTGCAAGGCAAAAACTCCTTGGGAAAATTTGGTTTTCTTTGAACCCTGAAAGCTCCTATTGCAATTTTACAAAAAACTAACGAGGATTAAGGGATGGTTCATGTTACATCCTATGTCCCAAGTCACCCAAAATCTGATTATTTGCTTTTTTGAAGAGCTCAAAATTGGGACATACAATAGCTTCACACTACCGGACTATCCCCTGAAAAACATCAACCGACTGGGAGAATTTAAAAAAAACAAAACCAACCAACCAAAGACCAACCACTCGACTCGAGTAAAAAAAAAAACATCCCCACCCTGCCAATTTCCCACCAACCCCACCTGATGGTTACAACCGTTAGGAAAAATATGGGGCCTAAACAAGGTCTTTAAAAACAAATCCAGCCCCCCATTTTTTGGTTCCTGATGTGGGGAACCAGCCCTTGCTGATGGCTAGAAAATATTAATTAAAAAAATTTGAAAAATTAAAAAAAAAAGTCTTAGAAAAAAAGTAAGAAACTTTTTTGATTTTATTTTATTTTACTTATTTTTAAAAAATTCAAAAATTCAAAAAAGCTAACGTGACATCAATGATGCCACATCAGCCTGCACATGATTTTATTGAGAACTGGGTTCACATGGTTAAGGACCCCCCAAAACTGAGGGCCTTATTGGGGCCCCATATTTTTCCTAATGAAACGGATTTCAAATGTCCCATACCGTTTGTACGCCAAACTGGTGTCACCTAAATACAAGTGTGGGGCAAATCAGCCTCTCTCTTGAGCTTTAATATCAAAATTTGAACCAATAAATAGTGACACTTGTACCCATGTCAATTTTTTTGGAAACATTTAGCCACCAATGGGTGAATGACATGTGTACCTCCATCAAATTTTCATGTATGGTTTGGTTTTCAAAATAGGCAGTGGCCTCACTATCCACTCAAATACAGCGAGCATATGTTTACTATGCCTTAACCATTAAACATCAGAAAGGCCCTTTGCAACAAGTACAATACAGGATATTTTTCTTGTATTTGGAATGGATCCACACCTCTACTACATTTGAGATCAACAAAGAAGTTGAAATATAGATAAATGCGGTTCTAGTGAGCTATTTGAGATCCCAAGTTAAAATTTCTTGTTGGTAGCAAATGCCACATATATGGCAACGTATCTACTATGTCCCCCTGACGTTTAGAGGTTAAGTATTAGTTCCTTTGGAAATATATGCGTGGCACTGCTTTTTGGAAATTTTGACGCTAGCTAAGTGAGATTGTGCTCAATAGTTTGCTGCACCTAAATTGAAGACTCAACTTGAGAGCAAAAAGTAATGTTTTTTTGCTCAAACTATTTTCATGTTTTTATTAACTCCAAAACAACCTTCAAGATTCTTGAGCTTCTAGGAATTTGCTCTAGTTTGAACAAAAAGTCAACATTTTCATAAGTTGTATCAATACTTTTTGAATTGTAATCGTGTTAAATCAAACCAGACATGTTAGAGATCACATTAGAAAAGAAAACACAACAATCTCTCTTATGGATCGAAAGATTATAATGTTTAATCATGAGGGTGTTAGAACTGTGGAAGTGATTTGAAGTCTTTCAATCTTCTTTTCACATGTCAAACTTAAAAATTTGATCACCAAACAAAAATAAGGTTAAAGGGCCTAACATGCATAACCCCAATCAATTTATGACTTCTCAAAATCTACTCTACAATTTTTTTAAATGAATTTCTAATGTGATTTCTTCTCAAAGATCTAGTGTATTTGAGGCTCATTCCCAAGAGCCCTTGAGTAACACTATGTAAAGTCAAGATTGCAATGGACACCCGTGCACAAAATATTGAATAGAAAAATTATAATCAATCATTTGCAAAATCAGATTGTTGAAGTTAAAACTAATCTTCAAGAATAACTTTTCAAAAAATAAAAACTACTAAAAATAGTAATTTGGTAAGGTTTTATTTAACTTCAAAAATTGGTTGAGGACAATTTTTGTCCTCAATGTTGTTTTGGGGTTAAGTATGTTATTTTGCCCTTTGTATTTCAACAAACAAAGGAAGTAGCATAGGTTTGCAACTTGCAAAGTTGGGACATAGGACTTACATGGGTATAATATTATACATATATATATATATATATATATATATATATATATATATATATATATATATGCAAAGCAAAAAAGAATTTGTGCATGTAAAATGTTTTGCATAATTGGGCCTCAAATTATTTTGTGTCCTATTAGACCGACTCATACCTATACTAGTTTATCTATATAATAGAATACATTTTACCGCGTGATGAGGCTTTGTACCTACCACAAATTACCTACCTACTACTTTTACCTACCTGCATGGATAAATAAACAAGTATGTACCTACCACAAATTACCTACCTACCACTTTTACCTACTTGCATGGGTAAATAAACATGCCTAGGTCAAAACTTGGTTGGGTAAGAAACACAAAATATGATTTACCCATTTAGTGACACTTTTATTTTATTGTAGTATTTTTATTGTATGGGTAAAAACTTGCATGGGTAAAAACTTGCATGGGTAAAAACTTGGCTGGGTAAGAAACTTGCATGGGTAAAAACTTACATGAGAAAAAAATGTATAGGTAAATAAATTGTTTGCATAAAAAAATGTGTGGGTAAATAATAAAAAAATGTGACAAATTTGTGTGGAAAAAAAAAAACAAAAAAAACAAAAAAAAAAAGAAGAAGAAAGAAGAGTGGATAATTACCATGTGGGTAAAAAATTATATTGGTAGAAAATAAATGATATTTTTTTGCATGAAAAACTGCGACTTTCCTTTTATTGCATGCATGAATAAAAAACTCTATGTTTTGTAAACAATGACAAATGTTTAGTGCATGAGTAAAATTTGAAACTAAAGTATGTTGACAAAAAGTAAGAATTATTATCTTGCGGAGGAAATGTTTTGTGTCATTGAACTTGATCTTATTTTATGTCCCATTGAACCAACAGGTGCCTATACTAGTTCCACATGAAAGAATATCCATTATGCAACAAAAATGAGTTTCATGATCAAGATGTACTTCAAACAATTTTGATAGTATTCTGAGTTCTAATCATAAAGAATGCGATGTGCCATAGGTTTAAAAGCTAGCTAGATTTCTTAGCAAGTAAAATGTTCTCTTTGCATTTTTCTTACAAACGAAGGACCCTCCATTCTCCCAGTGATTTCAAAGTTGGTTTCTTGTATTTTTCCTCCTCCATTTCTCACCCAAGAGAGTCCAAGTTTCGCTTTCCTTCACCTCGGTAGATATAGAAAAAGTTTTCAATTCTCCCACAAGAAAGTGTACTTTCTGTGTGGTGAAAACTCTATTTTTTCATGTGACAATGTCTTAAGAAAATGATGTTTTTTTCCTAATCCTGGGGTTTGTAACTTCCCAATACAGTAGAACTCCTCTAAACTGATATGGTTGGGATCCCAAAAATTAAATTAGTTTAAGTAAGTTATTAGTTAATTCTGTGGAATTGTAGGTGAAGTGATCTTGAAATTAGTGACAAGATAGTACCAAGAAGCATTACTACTATTAAATTAATTACTTTGGTTTACGACTGATGTATGATCTGACATTGAGATTTATGTTATATATTAGATTAAAGAGGATATTGATTTAGTGGAGTTCTATTGTAGAAGGTACTTTGAAAAACTAGCAAGTACCATATGAGTACAATTTCACAAAGTTTGATGTTCTAAACTTAATCTTCAAGTACACAGTTGCAAACACAGCAAGTACAATCATGAGGACGTTGTCAGAATGCTTGAGTATGAAGAATTATTTCGTGCTCCTGTAACCTAACATTGAGCTGTCTGGAAACTAGAAGTGCTCCACTGGAAGACGCTATTTTGTGATGAAAAACCCCCTTACGATAGAAAAACACCAGAACGTCCGGAGACTGTCACATGAGTTTTTTACATTATCACTGAATGAAGTACATGGGGGTGTATACAATTGTTGTGGTTTGTTTTGTACAGTTCTATAAAATATAGGGATAGATGATATCCATTGAGCTTTAAAGGCAGATTCTAATTCTAAGAGAGCTTGATCATCACGTGGGAATTTATGGATGTACCTCCATGTAGAGAGGCCTGCGTCTATAGTAGCTTTCCATGCTCTACTAATCACTCTTTCTATACTAGGAGTATCATTATTGAAGTGTTTGCTCCAACATTCAAGCCATAGGAACCAAATTAGAAAACTCCTCAAGAAGTCCCATGGCTGATGTTTGTAAACCCACTTTAATCCTCTAGATCCAGTTAATGGGACTTTGAATTTTCCTAGTAATGGCTCTTCCCACGTTTGAAAGGAAGGGCCATTATGCTTTCTTGAAATTAGGTGATACCTTCGCCATATTTCTTTGGCCATCTTGCAATTCTAGAAAAGATGCCCCATTGTCTCTTCTTGGTCTTTAGTGCACATCTCGCAATTTGGGACATTATTCATACCTATTTTCCATAGCCATGATCCTATGGCTATTCCTTTGTTTGCTAATAACCATAGAAGAGTGGCAATTTTCCTAGGCCTTGCTTAATGCCACAAAAATTTGTAGAATGTTTTCTGGTTCTTTTGGTTATACCCAGGATCATTGAGATAAGGGAGGTTGTAGATTTTTCTGTGGAGTGTAAGAGGCCTATCTGATATCCCCTTTTCACGGTATACTTGTAGAAAGGTGCTTCCTTATGAGAACCACATTTTCCCCAAAACCATTCACCTGGATCCCATGGAAGGTTAACTAGTAAATCCTTTCCTACTAAGTAAATACGGTTACCGGTTGTAGGTATGATAGGAGGGGTACAAGATGAGTAGCTACGGTTCATTGCAAACCAAGTGACTACTCTGACTGGAAAGTACAATTTCTTCTGTAGTTTACAATGTCCTTCTACTCTGGTGAGGAGTCCTGAGGAAGCTCAAATATCGAATTTGACAACAATCATGTCATCTATCTCCAAATTAATCTTAACAATAAAGAAGACGTTCTATATGCCAAATTCTGAGTTGTCTCCCACTCGGTCACATTCTTTTACTCATGTTCTAGTTCTGGGTTCCCAAGGTACTTTTGAGAGAATTGAGATCTGATTTTCCTTGCATTTAGATTTATCTTTCTGTTGAGTGAATTGGGAGACAAGCTCCTCTCATGAGTACCAGTCTTCTAAGTCTGCATTCCATAAGTCATGGATGCAGTTTAATCCCACCAAAGACCATCTGTGGAAGTCATTTCCTGTACCAAATCCAAGTGGTTGGCCTAGGTCATCCAATATTTGGGGATTCCCAAAGATTGATTGTCTAAGGATTTCAGGTGTAGATTTTGGTTCATGTTTCTGCAATTTGGCCCTGATGGATATAAAGGAACTAAGTGCCATATTGATGAGTTTCGAATTCTTACTTTTGGTGATTGCGTGGAAGTAAAAAAGCCAATTGTTGTTGGCTGGCCACTTGTTCATACCTGCAGGCTTGAGTCCATTTATTCAATGCTGGATTAAAATCTTCCATGGTTCGCCCCCTGCCTCTAACTATAAGTTTAGTAAGGAGGGCTTTAGTTTGGAGATAAGGGTCTATCAATTTGATACCACCTTCCGTGAAAGTTTGAATGCAAGAGGACCATTTGACTCTAGCTGTACATTGGACAAAGACGCTATTTTGTGAGCATAATATGGTGAGGAGTATTTGAGCTTATGAGCGCTAAGCCAAGGTTCTATAAGCTGAACCAGTTCTGAGCTCAAAATCAATGGAAAATCTAAAAGAATAGTAAGTTCTGTAAGAGACAAAAATTTAACATACATAATTAGAGAGCCTTGTGTACACAAGCATTGGTGGAAATTTAGTATTTTGACAAAAAAATATAGGCTCACGTCTTAAGTATAGTTCACGGATCTCCACTGTTGATTTAGCATCCCCTGCTCTACCATAGCAAAGTTGCTTTTAGAAATATGGCAGCAATGAGCAAGGAGATCCAGAAATAACAATAGAAAGTCTGTCAAATGTGATGTCAAAAAATTGGATGAAATTTGAATTAACCCCTAAAGGACTGTTGTCCCTTCAGGGGACAGGTGGGAGTTTGGGCATGTACCTTTGGATAAGCTACTTTGTGTGATTTTTTGAAACTTTTATTGAAGGTGGGAAATTCAAAGATCTACGCGGGCATCTAATTTTTTCCTCATTCCAATAATTATTGAAGAAGTTATGCATGAAAATCTGAAAAGCAAGGGAGGACTGCTCGCCCGGGCAGCCCAAAACTTCTTTAAAAATTAAATTATTTTTAAATTAAATTTTTAAAATTGGTTCTTAAGCTTTTTTTTATAGGTGAGAAGCTTTGAATCATTCAATTTCAATCGATGACATAAAAGTTATGAGGAGTTTTTGTTTGAGGGCAGTTATGGAATCTCTACTCTAAAATAAACTTTGAAGTCGTTTCTTTTACTCAATTTTTATTATTTTGGGGAAAAAACAAAACCAAAGGATGTAGATTATTTATCACAACATTATGACCGTTGAGATTTGCATTTTTCATTTTAATAGTTAATTTCTTAATAATTTAGTGATTTGACTCATTCTCTACTTCTATTTACTTACTAATTTTTCCTATGTGTTGTGTAGTTCCAATTGATTTGAAAATTCTCCCACACATAGCTAACTTGATCTGTTACATGAAAAAAATAAAGCGCAAAGTTGCGTAGAGCAATTATTTTCATGTAAGAATGGTCAAAGGCTTCTGAAATTTTGCGGTAGCATGAAAAAAGACTTTTCTTTTCACTTTAGATGTAAATATCTCACTCATGTGCATCCAGAATGACCTGATTTTTTTCCACAAGTACCTAATCTAGTCTAGGGCAAGATCCTACAGTTGAATTTCCCAAATTTTCAAAAAGAATTACCTTCTTACTAACCCCCCAAAAGTGACAATTTTGAGTGATTTTCATTGAAAAAAATGGCTCAGTCCTTTAGGGGTTAATTGGATACAATTTTGTTCAAGTTTTATAAAGTGTTTAATTATAAAGTGAGTATGTAGGCAATATTTGGTGCATGCACTAAGAAAACCGATTGAAAATGAGAAATGTAGGACTTTTATTAAAGAAGCTCAAAATCTCCCTGGACAATGCTCCGCACTGAAGGCAAACTTTCATGTGAGGCCAATTTCAATGACATTCACAAAAAACAAATAATGGACTACCCATGCACAGAAGTGTGGCTTATTTGCAAAAAGAGAACTTCCCAAACTACGCCAGCATTTCCCAAGAAGGAAGCCTTGTTTTTCAAAAGTGGTGATTGACTACAAAGTGGCCAATTAGCCAATTTTGATAGTTGGATTTGAACTGTTGTAGGAGGTTTTTACAAAGTGTGGGTAAAGAAAATGGCAATTCTTTTCCAAATGAGCCTTATAACATGTTGTTTTGAAAATGTATTGTCAAGAGCTTCCCAATGATAGAGCATGCACATATTTTGGATTAAAAGCTCTACCCATAAGACACCATTGTAGATTTGATGGCAAATCATTGTACTGCAACCATTCCTCTCCAATGGCTCTATGGTACAATAGTTCTACAGTATTCTATAATGTTGTGGCAAGTGCCCATTCATTATAATATTGTTTCCAAAATTTGTAAAAGTTAGCAATGCATGGTGTCTACATGAAAATTTTAAGGGCATCACGGGATCTAATACTATGTCTTTGAATTTTCTCACAATTTGAATTACCTAAAACTATGAATACATTCAGTAAATTTCTTTTTTTGTCTTCCACAATGGATCATGTGTTTATGATCACTTCTAAAAAAAAGCAGATAAAAAACATCTTTTTCCATCTTGCAAAGCATCTTTTTAGGTATGTAAGAGACATATTTTTGTCAGCTTTGGTGTTGTGGGGTTAAAAACACTTTAACTTTCAACAGCAAGTCATTATTAATATTTTTACTTGATTTCTCCCTACTCACTTTATTCTTTCTTACTCACATGGAATGATTAACATATCTTTTTGTTTGTCAATATAAGTATGCTTTACCAAAATTGGTGACCTCCTTGAGTCTTGACCAACTTGCTTCTTGAATCTTGACCAACTTGCTTCTTGAATCTTGACCAACTTGCTTCTTGAATCTTGACCAACTGGCTTCTTGAATCTTGACCAACTTGGTCGGCACATGAAAGTGTGCAATAAGTTAATTGGGAATGCCATAAAACGCCATAAAAATAAATGTGGGTATACACAAAAGTCTATGCATGGGTCCACATTCTGACGTTCTTATCTGTCATGTTTCCAAGACAAGATTCATGGAGGGGGGCCGGCTTTTCCAAAGTCTATAAGATAATTGAGACGGCACAAACCCTCACAATATTTTTGAAATCTGGGCTCAACGTGAAAGGCATGTGGAAAATGATCACATCAGAATTGTTGACATTTAATGCACCCAAAAATATGTCATGATGACTAAACTAGTGAAGTGGAAATGGAGCTAACCCATAAGATAGCAACTCCCATAAGCATGAAACTAAGGATTTTGTAACAAAATCAATTGATGAACTTTGAAGGAAATATAGTTGAGTAAGGAAGACTAAACCAAAAATACTGACATCAGTTTAAAAGTTCCAATTTTAAGCGTTTGTCAATGTATAGTTGTGTGTAGGAGAGGCTAAAAATAACGTTTATGGAAGTCTTTAGTGTGCTCTTATGCTCATAGTACTAATTTGAGAAGTTCTTAAATAGTGCAATGGGGCACTCAAAATTGTCACGTCAATTATCGAGAACCATCACTTTGGCACCCATAACCAATTTTTTTAATCTTTATCAATCACTGACACAGATTTGACACATCTAGGCAATGCCAATGGAAACACTCACAAAGAGGGATGTTGGTACCTTACCCCGTACCTTACTCAACTAAATTTGAAATGTTCATGCAATTTTGGACGGATATCTTTTAATGTTGAGGGACATAAAATTCTTAATGTTTTCGCATAAATTTCTCAACATATGAAAAGTATCATGAGATCTTTGGACGTTTTGCATATGGATTGTTATTTCTCAAATCTGGATAGTCAAAATTAGGCTAAATATGTTGTAGATGCTTTGAGCGGACATAAATGAAAGACACCATCGGCTTCTAAAGTTGTTAATGGATTTATTTTCCAAACCAGCTCCAAGCGTATGCGTACCATTGTCTTAATAATTGTAAATCCATTAGTGTTTTGAATTGTGAATGACGCCTATACTAGAAATGGTTTAGCAATTTAATAGTTGTGAACCTAAAAGACAAAACCCATCCCCAATAATACCTCTATTAGGAAATAAACCTTACAAACAAGCAGCATGCTCTTTTTCATTGAAAATTCTTAGGTATTTATGTGGCAACAAGGCCATTTGACCTCACCAATATTGGGTGTATAATGGTGATAATCACCCAACCAATGCTTTTTGTTTTGAACTCATAACCATCTCATTGATGTGCCAAAGCCAATGGGCCAATGATCTTAGGTAAGAGAAAGCTTTTACATGAAAATATGTATTTACTAGTATACAGGCATATACTTTGCGTGACTTGGACATATATGAGTAATGTAACTTGGCATTTTTTAAATTTATAACACATGGTTGGAGGGCATTTGGTGTTTCATATTTGGGACATCCTTTATTTATTCAGTTTTCACAAAGAAGTTCTAGAATTTTTGGAAAATGACATAGTTGGAGGGCACTTGGTGTTTTATATCTTGGGCGTCCTTTGTTGCTTCAACTTACAACAAAAAGTTCTAGAATATTTTGGAAAAGGAGGCACTTAGGGAAATCCTACCACTTAGTAGTATAGATAGGATGTCTTATTTATTACTATTGTGTTTAAATCATTGAGTATAAATATGTTACTATTGTGAAAATGTAATTTGTTTGATGGTGCTATTATTTCATGAGTCACTCAATTATTAACCCCTAAATGCCACTTGGGGAGGTCATTCTATGTATATTTTGAGTACCCCATGCGGCAAGGGGGTTTTTTTTGGGGGGGCTATTTATCTCATAGGCAAGAACTAAAGGATCCTTATAATTACTTGTAATTGGCAAAATGGCTTATTTGATGGAATTCTATCATTACTTATACTTTCTATTTCAATGCAATTTATTTTAGGCTATATTCTTTATTAAAAAAACCTAGAATTGAAAAACAAGTTGAACGGAGAAAAATTAGACAAAGAGTACACAACCCCTTTTTTCTTCCTAAAACCTTGAAGTTACCCATTTTAATTTGAAGAAATTGGGCATTTAATTTACTATGAAAATAAAAAACGTCTGACCCAACTGTGCACCCAATTGTACACACATGCTATAGTAAATTTAGTCTAGAGGATCCAATATATGACAAACTAAATTATATGTACAAAATACTAATGACCCACATTTGAAGGGAATCTAAATTACTTATAAATGATTTTTGGCATTTAATGGCCTCTATCTTATTTTTAAGCTTTTTTAGAATTTTATCCAAAAAGAATAAAAGGCTATGTATATTCTATTGCACATTGTTTCTAAAATGCAATAAGTTACCTCCCCGAGAAATGCCCAAGGCCTATTTGAGCTATTTGGAATTTCCATGAATCTGAACAATCAACCAACTTTTTCACAAATTTCATCAAGTTTTTTTCAATTGTCACCATACAAACTTAAACTAAACATGTTAGAGATGATAATTATTACATAAGAAAAGAAAATCAACAATACCCCTTATATTTTGAAACATTATAATATTTGAACATGAGGGTGTTAAAATTGCAAAAAAGAATGTAAGTCGTCTAATCCTAATTTCACATGTCAAAACTAAATGGTTAGTCACCAAAAAATATGAGGTTTAAGGTCATTACATGTCTAACCATAATCAATTTAGAGCTTTCAAAATCTATTCCTATGTATATTTTAAATGAATTTCTTATGTGGATTTTTCTCAAAGCTCTAGTTTACTTGAGGCTCATTTTTAAGGTCTTCCATCCTAGAAAACTCAAGATTGCACATACCAATTTGTGGACCTTGGGTTGAAATTCTCCAATTCATTTTCAAACAAGAGTAACAATAAAATTTCATTCTATCTCCTTTTATGTTGGTAGACAATGTTTTTTTTTGGGCCTCGTGAGGCCGGTTTCAAAGTTTGTGTTGGGATTTTGGCCAATGTTTGTTCGTCCTTCTGAAAAACTCACGAGTTCCAAGAGGGCACGCATGCTTTGACTTTTCTTGCCAAGCCCTAAAAAAACACTGTTGGTAGACAATTGCAAAATCTTTGAATCCAAATATGGATTCTTAATTTCCAAGAATGGTCTTCTATAAGGTAACATTTTAAAATATTGTGTATTTTATCAGATGAAGAAGAGATTTTCCATTGTGGGTTCACAAATTGGCATGTGCACTATGCCAACTGCAAAAAGATTGACACATTGTACACAGAGGGGAACTAAGCTACAATAAACATGAGCCTCCAAATTGGTGTGATTGACATACTAAAAAGCAGTTCACACTACGTCCCATGTCCCATCTTTGGAAGTCCTGTTTCAATGCCAAATCTTATTGTATTGGATTGTTACATACAAAGATACAAAGAGTAATGGTATAAAAAGTCACAAACATTTTATACAAAAATATTAGTGTCACAAGGATGAAACCTAGGTCAAGCATAATGATTGATTCAAATATTAACCTCTAAGTGCCCAACCCGTATTCACTAAAATCCAGACTTATACAAACTCATTCCAATTAAATTGTTACCAAAAACTAGATTCATAGAAATTGAGTGTATCGATAGGAAATGGAGCCAAGCCCTAAGGTATGGGAGAAAGGACAAATGTTTTGACTATGCCAATCAAAAATTATAACAATCAAAGAGGATTTTTTAAAATTCAAAGTGACCAGAATTTGGTTGCTGGGGAGTCAGGGGTTAACCCCTAAATGCCCAAGGGTGTTTTTCTTGTTTTTGGAAGGTAGTTTTGAAGTTATTGATTTGTCCTTGTAAGATTATTATTAAACATCAAAATAAAATTGTAATTGTTGAATCTTGAACTTCAAGACTTCTAGATGGCGCTACTCAAAAAGAATCCAAAATGGCTCTGTGGATTTTAAGATATTTGCAATTGAATGATGATGAGAATAGAATTTTTTGCTTTTTTTGGAGCTGCCCAAAACTTCTAATGCAAATTGACAACTTCTACATACAAAATTGGAAAACAACCGCTTAGATTGCTTTAGTGTTTATTGTTGTTACTTCAAAATCAATGGCCTCCGTTCCAAATCCATGACCACAATTTCACAAATGAGCTTGCAACGCAATTGTCAAAATGCAACCATCTAATACAAATAATATTTCAGCTCCAATTATTGACCAAAAATCATTATGAATGAAAGAATTTTCAACGATGAAAGGATTTGAATTTTCATAACAAAGACATTCCAAGTGAAATTAGTCCAAAAGCACTTTTTAGATTTTGTTAGATGTCAAAATTTTGATAAAAATGCCCTTATTGCCCGAGGGAGTGCCCAAACGAAATCTTCACCTTTTGCTCAACTTGATGCCTGCCTTTTCAATGTGGCAACTTCTCATAGGCTCTGTGACACTATTCACAACACTATTCATGTCACAAAATGTATGCTTGTAGTTAACTTTCCACCAAAAACAATTGGAATAAGATATAGAGAAAGTTGAATTTGAACGGTGGAGCTAACTAGAGCGCACAACTTTTCCAAAAAAAAGAACCTGAAAATGATAAAATCTGTACCTTCAATAGGGTTTCAAAGTTTCTTGAAGTTTTTTGAACACCCAAATTGGGTGCCTTGGCATTTAGGGGTTAAGTGAAGTCTCACTTTCTTATCTCCAAAACTTTCAAAAAGTGCTACCGCCTAAACAAAATGCAGCCAATTAGGACATGAGACTTGAGGCTTAGAATAAACTGCCAAATCCCAACTTTTGGCTCTTAATCAATAGGATTCTTCATTATCAATAGGATGTTGACTGAATGCAAGGCGTATTGTGAACCACCCTTTGAACCTTTGAAGATCACTTGTTTTTGAAGGTTTGAAAGAATTTGAAAGTGGGCCCAAGCATCAATTGTATAAGGTAGGAGCATCTCTCACCATTAGTGTCCCCATCCCCAATACCTACTTGTGTCAACGATGTCAATGATTGACAATTAAAAAAATATATGATTATGGGTGACAAAGTAATGGTTTTGGGTGACTAGCATGACAGTTTTGGGTGACTAGCATGACAATTTTGGGTGGCCCATTCACTATTTGAGAACTCCTCAAGTTAGTATTATGAGCACATGAGCACTCTGAAGAAATCCCCTACACAAAACTTTACATTATTCATGATTCAAAACTTTGAAAAATCTTTGTGAAGAAATTCTTGCAATTAGAACTTTTAAATTGATACCAATATTTTCATTTCCTCTTCATCCTAACTCCACACTATTTTTTTCAAAGCTCATCACTTGATTTTCCTACCCCAAAACCCTTAGTTTCATGCTTATAGGTGCTCCTACCTTACTTTTCATTCAAAATAAGCAGATGCCATTTAGAATATGCAGATACCAAAGAAATTTCCGCGCACTCATCCAACTATTACTAAGCCACTATAAATATAATAGAATACACCTTAAAAGTGTCCTTGGTGGTACTCCTAGACAATTCCATACCTAAGGACAACAAATCCGTAACCGAATCATGAGAATGTGATTGCATGGGGTTTTGTAATCAAATTGTGGGAATGTGAGTGCATGGGATTCTGTAACCAAATTATGGGGATGGGGGCATGGAGATGGGGGCCATGGACATTAAAGGCACGGGGATATTTAAGGGGCACGGGGATATTTAAGGGGCACGGGGATATTTGACCCTTGAGCACCCATGCCATATTCACTCAAATCCATACCCTTGTGTACTTAGTCCAATAAAATTATTACCTAAGTAGAGTCAAATAGCTTGAATTTTTTTTGAGTGGTAGTAGACACATGCCTAAAAGTACATGAAAAAGTACAAGTCCTTAGACTTTACCATTAAGAAGAGGATAAGAATCAAACCTGAACATTTTTCAAAGCTGAGCTCCCCATTTTGAGATCCTGGGGCACTTAGGGGTTAAGGGCATGGGGATATTTAAGGAAAACAGGGATAGAGGGGCACGTGGATAGAGAGATAAGGGGAAGGGATCACCAGGCTCAGCTAGGGTTGTATTTTTGGCATTGTAGGTGAACAAGAAGAAGCCTCAGTGTTTGTGCAGGATTGGAAGAATTGTAGAGGGACGCAGATGCATTGGAAGAAATAGAATATAAAAAAAACGAATCTGGCTGGGTGCAGCCAGAAAAAAAAACCCTGTGGTCAACCAGTTGGTTCAATGGGTGAATAAACTAGTTCAACCATTACTGAGCCACGAAGTCCTCGGCGAAAATTCCAAAAGTCGTCCGACCAACGAAAATTCCAAACGTCGTCCGACCAACGAAAATTCCAAACGTCGTCCGACCAACGAAAATTCCAAACGTCGTCCGATCAACGAAAATCATCTACTCCACCTCAAATACTCCACGAACGATGTCATTAGAATTCATTGAAAGGCAGGATGGTTCGACCGAAGGCCGCCATTGAAATCAACCAGAATCCCGCCCGACCTTCGCTCTCACTTTCCGACCATCGCCATTCCCTCACGGCTATAAATTGCTCTCATCTGCTGCAATCACCAACCCAATTCGGTCACGCAATCTCTCACACTCGCTCAAACTTGCCGAATTTCAGCAAAATTGCCGTATTTCAATCGCTATTTAGCAAACCCAAGCCCAAAGAGGCCAAACCCTAAAGAGTTAGATTGCCGGAGCCAGCAAAGCGGGGAGGACGACGAAGTTGATGGCAGCGATGGCGAAGAAGGTGATCCGAGTGGACGTGACGTCGGACACGGTATGTCCCTGGTGCTTCATCGGGAAGAAGCATTTGGAGCAAGCCATAGCCGCGACCAAGGACCAGTACGCCGTCGAGGTGAAATGGCACCCGTTCTTCTTGAACCCCGACGCTCCCATGCAAGGAGTGAACAAGAAAGAATATTACAAATCCAAGTTCGGCGAGGGCAGGATGCAGCCGATCCTCGACAGAGTCGGAGGCGCCTTTGCGAAGTTAGGGTACAAGTATTCCATGGGGGGCGAGACGGGGAGTACCTTGGACAGTCATCGGTTGATCGAGTACGCCGGGAGGCAAGGGCTGGAGAGCCAGAATGCCCTCGTGGAGGAGCTGTTCGTGAATTTCTTTACGCAGGAGAAGTATATCGGGGATCGCGAGGTTTTGGTCGCGGCTGCGGACAAGGTTGGCGTGGACGGAGCAAGAGGGTTTCTGGAGGACCCGCAGGCCGGGTTGAAGCAGGTTTTGGATGCGGAGCGGAAGTTCCGCCGTGGCGTTTCCGGTGTGCCCCATTTTGTTATTGACGGACGGTTCCAGATCTCCGGTGCTCAGCCTCCCGAGGCTTTCCTTGAAGCGTTTGACGTGGCCGCCAAGCTCCGGCAATCCGAAGCCGACGCTGGTGCGACGCCGAACGGCGCGTGCACGACGGACGGGTGCCCCTGAAGGTACTCTTGCAAATCGCGCTTAGGGTTTCCGTGTCCATAGCTTAGGGTTTAGGGTTTTGCGACTTGCAATCATGCTCAGGGTGACATGTCCATGGCTTGGAGATGTGGATTTAGGGTTTTGCTACTTGCAATCGTACTCAGGGTTTCCATGTCCATTGCTCGGGTTTAGGATTTAGCGACTTGCAGTTGCGCTCAGGTTTCCAGGTCCCTAGCTAGGGGTTTAGGGCTTACGGTATTTGCGACTTGCAATTGCGCTCAAGGTCCATAGCTTGGGGTTTGGGGTTTAGGGTTTTGCGACTTCAAATCTCGCTTAGGACTCCATGTCCATAGCTCAAGTTTAGGGTTTGCGATCTGCAATCGCGCGCAGGTTTTCCATGTCCATAACTTAGGGTTTAGGATTTTGCAACTTGCAATTGCGCTCATGTCCATGGTTTGGGTTGAGGATTTTGGGTTTTGCGACTTGCAATCGCGCTTAGGGCTTAATTTATCTATAGCTTGGGGCTTAGGGTATTGTTCAAATTTGGTCGACATCGTCTGGCTGTTGCTCAACATGTAAATTTTGGAAGACTCATTGTTTAGGTGCCTCTCCATTAAGTCTGTAGGGGCAAATAAGGGGGCCGACCTTGAATCTGCTGAAGTACAGAACTTAATTGACAAAGTGTTAAAATACACTGGAAGGACCTAATTCCAACTGATAGCTTTGGAGCTGAGATGGAGTTTATAGTCTTTAGACGAAGCAGCCCTGTATAATCACTACTGTAGTTAGTCACTTTGTGCCATACTTTGCTGTAAAATACCCTATTTTTCTCTATTATGTGTTCATCAGTTGGATGTAAAAATTGTTATAGTCACTCTTCGGTGTGTGGGAATGTAATATATGCTCTCCAAGCTTGATGAGAATCTGCATTGGTTATTGTCGGTACTTGCAATTGCTGATCGAAATGGACATGGGTGATTCGGAGCTCAGTTTTTGAGATTGTCAGAAACTTTTGGGAATTAGGAGAACAGTGATTGTTTAAAATGATCTTTATTCTATTTGGATGTTTGTGTTGATAGGTTCAGGAATTATGTACTTAAATGTGGAGCCTGGGAAATTAACCTTTGAAATAGAAAGACTTTAAAGCGAATGGTTGGTGCTTAAAATATAGCTTATCTTAAATGGGTTGTTTATGATTATCCCTTCATATGTAATTGATATGTGGTATTGAACTTTACGCCTTTATGTATAATATATTGGTGGATACCATTGTCGTATTCTTTTGAAAACTAGACTTGTGGATTTAGGAGGTTTTGCACTGAAGATTACAGGTGAATCTTCCAATGGTTGAAGTGGACCTAGTGAAGCTCAACTCTTGGATTGAAGTATTTTAGAATTTATTTTATAGATACGGGTGTGTGCAATACAAGTTAAAGGATAAGGTCTTAATAAGGAAAATTGTAACGTAACATTTCATTCATCCAGATCTATTGCTATGAATGTGATTTTGTATAGTAAATTTCTTGGATTAGAGGGCGTTCTAAGGGCACCAAGGCCAAGGGTTGGTTGGGTGCCTGCAGACTAAAGAATATCTAGACACATTGAAACTTTATTGCATAAAAACTAACCATTTCTCTTTTCTCCTGCCTTTTTTGGTTCCTTGTAACATGCTGATAAGTTGAGATAGTGTATTCTACTTGATGCACTCTTGCCACTAGAATTAGGATCCTCAAATGTAAGGAATTGATATTTACAAATTTAAAAGTATGACTAATTTTATGTAGGAGGAACATTGAACCATATTGGCTTGAACAACATGGAACTGTAATACTACATTATCTATTACTAGATGAGTTCAGTGTAGGAGAGTTGAAATTGGCTAATAGATTTTGCTTATTAGAGTTGCTTCACGTTTTTTTCCTAAAATAATTGGGCTTGAACACATTTTGAATGCAGATATAGATTTACATTTTCTTGAGTCATCCAATTTTGCAATGTTACTCTCGTTTGTAATAAATCTATTTTTCAAGCTAAGTTATATTGTTCAAATGTGTTCAATTGTTGATAGTTTCTTTTAAGGGAAAATTCAATGGATCCCCCTGAAGTTTGCAATATTTTCATAGATACCCTTGCTTTTCCAGAAATTTCACAATTACCCTTGGACCATAGTTTTCAAGCATTAACCCCTAAAGGACGAGGCAGCCCTTTGCGACCAGTACACTACGGTGTATTTTTCTTGTATTTGGAGTGCATCCACACCTTTATTACATTTGAGATCAACAAAGAAGTTAGAATATAGATCAATGTTGTTCTAGTGAGGTAGTCAAGATTCCAAATTAAAACATTTTGTTGGTAGCAAATACCAATTATACACCAACGTACATACTATATATTGTAGTAGCCTTGTCCTTTAAGGGTTAATTTGTTATGCTTGTACTTTCATTCATGACCAATATTGAAGAAGAGAATGTAATGAAACAATAAAGAAGCAATGTGCGCATAAAGGAAGAAAGGAAGTAACACGCACAACAAAACAAATGCTCGAAAATTTTGGTCCAAGGGCATTTGTGAAATTTCTGAAAAAGCAAGGGGTATCTTTGAAAATATTGCAAACTTCAAGAATATCCATGAAATTTTCCCTTGTTTTAATTGGTGTCAATTGTTCATAACATTAGTAGAGTGGTATACATTTAATGTTAGTGTTTATGACCCATGTTACATGTTTGTTGTTAAAATTTGTTTTTCATTTAAATACAGAATTAGTGATAGATGTTATAGGGGTGTCTTTGCATAATCAAACCAGTTTCATTTTCCTTGATTATTGTGAAAGCTTATATAAGGTCTAACAACAACACTTATTTGTTGTTGTAGGTAGAGGCACTTGAGTATTCTTTACTCTATCTATGGATATTTATTGTATGTTTTGATAATCAACATTTATACTTTGTTTGTTTGATAAGTATATGGAAATCACACGTAATTACAATTTTGCAAATTTCTAGCTACAAATTATCACTTCAATTATAAAATGTACACCTTTTGAATATAAGAGATTGAGGTCAGTTTTGTGTACAACAATAACTAACACTTTTGGAGTATCAAACCTACTTGAACACTTGGCAAAAGACTACATGCAATGATGTTTCAGAATCTTTTTTCTATTGCCAAAAGACCAAACAATCCGAAATGGTTGAATAACATGAACCATATATAGATGCTGATTTGGATGAATTTAGATGTGGTACCTTAATTGGGAAGATGTTGAGATGCTCGCTTGTAAGTCAAGTGAGAATTCAAAATTGTAAACTCAAGCCTCTTTTCTTATTACCAAGTAAATAAAGGAGAATGCATTTGTGATTATTGTCAAGTTTCAAAATTTCATAACAATATTGATTAGTTGTAGAGATATTTCGTGTACACAAAGAATACAGGATTAAGGTAAGGGCCACAAGTTTATACATGGCTTGGGGCTAGATGGAAGGGTGTCCCAATTTGAAAACCTTTGGGCCTTCAATTCAGCCCTAGGCCTTGCAATTAACTTAACCATGTATAAAACTAGTAGGGTCAAAGATTACAAGTTCTCAAACTTTGGGAACTTTGGGAACATCATGTGGGAATGTTGGGAATGTCATGTGGGAATGTTGGGGAATGTCATGTGGGAACTTTGGGAATGTCTTTTAGGAACTCTAGGAACAACAAGTAATATTATTTAATTGAAATTTTAACATTTTTTTTGGAAAAAAAAAGTTGATATTTTTTGAAACTACTAGTAACAATAACATATGCATTGTTATATTTTTTGGATTTTTGGATTTTTTGGGTTTTTCTTATTATTTTTTGGTAATAAACAATGACAATGATTTTGATCTAATCAACAAGCTCAATCCAACCTAAGTTTGAAGTTTGGGCCTTTGGAAACCTTGTACCAATTTCATCAGTTGGGTCCAAAGTATTGGCGCCAAAATAATGCCACCTAGGATGCCACCTAGGATAATTGTAATTTTGCTTGGCCCAAATATAAAGTCCTTGGGCTAGATTTGACTAAGTAATTATATTGGTTGAAATATGGAAACTTTGAGTTGGCCCACAATCTAGCCCCAAGTATAAAGTGGTCCTAAGACTACATGAGCAAGCAAGCCAACAAAGTGATTTTAATTTGAAACTTATTTGAGTGTATCAAAAAGAAATTTTGTAATTTTTTATTATAGTACTTTGGACACATCTTTGTAGTTTTCACAATAAACACCATATTCATTAATTTGGGAAAAACAAGTGTCCCACTTTGTACTCCACCTTAAACCCAAAAAGTTACCTTAAATTATATTTAAAGGTATGAGATTCAGTCTGAGCCACAAAGATTTTTTCCTTGCAAATTCCTCCTCTCATGTGAGGACATGTGTACAAAGAAAGACACTGAGCTTGGTTTTAGGTGATCACCTAAAACCTTCACCTCAAAATTTGAAAGTCCCAAAATGTACCATTTTTCCCAAATTAATGAATATGGTGTTAATATTATTGCAGTCATGTAACTAAGCAATGGATGAACTTAATCTTGGCTACTATTCTCTATTACAGAAGGACTATACGTTACAAAATTGTTATGCAAAAGAGGACAGGGAGACAAGGAATTACATGAATGATCCCTCATGAAAAGAGCATACAAATCCCGTTCAATACTTTCTCAAACCTAAGGAGTGCAAGTACTACAAGGAAATGGTGTCCAAATTGACACGTCCTAATTGACTAAACGTGTCCAAATTGACAAAAAAAAATCCTAATTGACATGTTGTAATTGACAAATAATGACTGAATTGATAGCGTTCCTTTGTATTTATATTATTGAAATGGATGACCCTTGTCAAATGAACTATTCTTATAACTTTTAAATATATCACATAATTTCTCAATAGCTTTTGTGCCACTTCATAATGGATAAGTGCATGATTACTTTGAGACTTTTGTGCTAAGTATACATCATATTGTATAACCATATCATTTCTAATTGGGTGTTGCATCATCATGTTTGCACATATTTCTCCTAGTCATCAACTTTTGCTTTTCATGCATTTTTTACTAACCTCAATAAGCTTGGCACCTTTTAGAGCATTGTTATAACTCAAAAACTGGTCTAAAACCCCACGAGCAACTTTCAAACAAGGCACCCAGGCACCCAAACCAAACATGCAAGTTAACAAAAGGAAACAAGTATTGTATAGGTGGTGGTTTAGGATTGCATGTGACTTAGTCTTTTTGTTGTCATGACATGGTCCTTTTGTTGTCACTTTTTTGGGGGTTTAGTGTACACAATAGGTCAATTTAAGGAGTTACCTTCAACAATTTGTAATTTATTCATACAATCTCAACAAATTCCAAAAACAATTTTGCTTGCATCTGTGCCCATTTCTTGACAAGCCCATGCTATTAGATTCTAAAAAGACCCTCAAATCACCACATCTGAAGTAAGTTTCAGTTTTAGGTGTTGCTAAGGTGGAAACACCCATATCTGATAACTTAAGCAATTCTACAAAAAACTACAATGAGTTTGAGACAAAAATCATTTTTCCCATGTAGGAAGATAAGAAATATTGGGATTGCAAATTTTTCATGATTTTATTTGCAAAATTGAAATTACTGTGAATTTTATGAGTCAAAAAGTGTTCCACTCCCATTGTCAATAGGGCCGCGCACATGCTTTGTTTTTGTGGCGGGTGCCGGCGGGCATTGATGAAACTCATCCGGCAGCTCCTGGCTTAGCATGGCGTAGCAACGGAGTTGGCCTTGGAGGATTTTGCTACCACCAGCCCGCCACTCCACTCTGCCAAGCAGCCAAAAGGTCCTCCCACTCCTGCATCCCCACGTGTCATGGCGGATGGATGGCGGATGATGGCAAGTGGCGGGTGGCGGGTGGTAGGTGGCAGAGCGGGATTGCAACATGTGTGCAGCCCTAAGTTTAAATGTATGCAATTCCGATACTAGCCAAACTACTTTCAGCTCATTACTTCCTACCTCACTTTGGGACATGTAGCATAACTTGATTAGCTCCAACCTTGAAATAGACTGAAAAATGCATTCCAAAGCACGTATCCTTGCTCGTGGTAGAAATAGCACAACCTACTAGTTGGGAATGGGGTTGTGGTGGCAATGGGTGCTTCCACCATACCTTAGGCCCGGTTCAGACTAGCGACTAGCCGAGACACAGAAATTGGCACCCCGTCCGGTGTTTCTCCTGATAGAAGCTTTTTGTGTAATCACGTGTCATCCAAGAGTGTGCCTCTGCCGGACAAGTTTGGTACCACCCTTGGAACAGGCCCCAAATCTCCACTATCTTGGCCACTGATGTGGCTATATAAGGTGGTCCTCACGGTGGTGGAAATGGATGTAAAAGTACCGGACAAACTCAGACAAACCCACAGTTTGAACCCAACAGCAGAGAAAAGCCAAATTTCAACCAATCACGTTTGAGAAATTTTCCGCCGGACGCTTGTCTGAACCCGGTAACACTTGTCTCAGCAATCACGCAGTCCAGGACTCCAGGCTCATGGCAATTTGATTCAGTGCTTGCAATCGAGAGTGCCCCCCTGAACTTGACTTCTATTAAACCCCAAACCCTAATTTTTCCCCTGTTCCTGCTTTCCATCGTCCTCTGTTTTTCGCCACTTCCTTCGCCAGCTTCCACGGCCTTCCTGCCCGATCGCCTTCCCCTGTAAAGTCTTCCGAAAACGCATTAATCAAAGCTTTGTACCGTCCGAACCAAGCCACAATCACCGTCCTGGTTTCGTCCATCGCAGGTATGTTTTCTCACGCCATTTTTTCTATTGACGCCATTGTTTCTTTTGACGCCATTTCTGAGTGTCTATGTCCGGAGACGCAAGCACGTTCACTTTGATCTCACTGGCAGGCTTTGGGATGCATGTCAGGGATGGCATTGATCTCGTAGGGAGTGCAACCCGAGGGTTACACAATGTTGCACGAGTTGTTGCTGGCATTGGTAGGATGTACGGGGGATGTTTTTATGGACGTCAAGGAGCAGGCAGCTGCTCTTGGTCTTAGTGCGCCTACAAAGACCGCCAGACCAGGTGCCGCGAGTGAGGAGAATAACGATGGCGAGACGGACTCGGATGTATCCGAAACGACGAGTGTTGACGAGTGCGCCTTTCGCGTCGCTCCTGATATTACATTCCTGAAGGATTCTGAAAGGTATGTAGGAGTTTCTCCGATCTCTCAGCTCTTTAGAACCCTAAGAAATTAAGAAGTGTTGCCGGTGTGATTGTGGAAAGATTTGAATGTCAAGAAGGCGGGAAAGTAGAAGTGTAACGTTTTTGAACGTTTAGTAGGAAGTGTAGGGCCTGATGATGTGTGAGTAATTAATATTCAGCTGTTTGCATTACCTTCCTTAAGGATTCTGAGAGGTATGCAGGAGTTTCTCCAATCTCTCAGCTCTTTAGAACCCTAAGAAAGTAAGAAGTGTTGCTGGTGTGATTGTGGAAAGATTTGAATGTCAAGAGGGCGGGAAAGTAGAAGTGTAATATTTTTGAACGTTCAGTATGAGATGTAGGTTCTGATGAAGTGTGAGTAATTAATGTTCAGCTGTTTGCTTCATTCATAGTGTTTTCGAGGAGTTGCCTCAATACTCTCGGAACTGTTCATGAAAAGGAACCTGGATTTCATTTGGACGTAATTCTATCTTAAGGATTCTGAGAGGCATGCAGGAGTTTCTCCAATCTCTCAGCTCTTTAGAACACTAGGAAATTATAAAGTGTTGTCGGTGTGATTGTGTCCCAATGTGGAAAGATTTGAATGTCAAGAGGGCGGGAAAGTAGAAGTGTAATATTTTTGAACGTTTATTATGAGATGTAGGGTTTGATGATGCGTGAGTAATTAATATTCAGCTGTTTACTTCATCCATAGTGTTTTTCGAGGAGTTGCCTCAACACTCTCGGAACTATTCTTGAAAAGAACCTGGATTTCTTTTGGACGTAATTCTCTCTTGACGTTCCTTGCAAAGTCTAACCTTCAATTGTTTAAGTATTTCTAACTCCATATGACAGTTCTCTACAGTTTTTTTCCTTTTTTGTTTTTGTTTAAATTTTATTTTCTCAGTATGAGCTTATAGTGGAGCAGGGTGAGTAATTACAACTGCTCTCGAATGATTTGTTCAAGGTTCTGTGATCCAACGAGTTTCACTCCATTATTAGAACCGAGAAAAGTCTATGAGCTACTGTTGATCGCACAGGTCAAAGCCACAACCATGAGATAACAACAAATATCCTACCCGTTGAAACGTGCAGTAATCATCTGTTTTACCTCCTTTTGTTCAACGCTAACTTCACAACTCCAACCGGTAAGAATAAACATGAAGAGTTGGTGCTGTTGTGGGGTTTATTGGACATGCTAAATTTTGTTTGAGATAACAAGCGTCCTCTTTGTGATGGATTGGACACTAGTTGCCTCAAGTGTGTCATAAGGCATCATAAAGGCAATGTATTCTTTCGTTATCTTACTCCTAAACTTTGCATAAAGTTATTATCTCTGCTTGGCGATTTGATATGTGCAATCCGAATTGGCCCTAATTCTTTTTATAGGTTTTACTTTTGCTTATGGAGTGTCACCGTGAAACCTTGTTCTGCTTCTTTTCATCACAGCTGGAGTTGACTGCCTAGTTTCTTACTGTGACTTTTTAAGCATGTAGGGAAGTACTGGACCGGCTTCTTCACCTGGGCTTCTACTACAAGGAGCTCGACAATTTTTGTGGGAAATGCCGAAACCTGAGCTGGATAAATTTGAAGCAGCAACCAGGTGTGCAACATAGTGTATATTGTAGAGCTCTTGCAAATGGCATAGCAGAAGTGCTAGCTGTTTACAGATCAGCTGTGCTGCAAGTAGAGCAAACTCTCATGGCGGATCCAGTGCCGGTGCTTGCTGCCGTCACGCAAGGCCTTCATCAGGTCTACTTTTGATTATGCACTGCAATTTGCCAATCTCTTCATGTGTGAGCTCCTGATTAAATTTCGCTATTTTTAATTCGGTATATTCTTCGAGAACGGATGTACAGTAGGTTGTCCAACTGTAATATTTTGTATTGAAATGTTGCAGTTTGAAGTGCTGCTAGCACCATTATATGCACTGATTCGTGAGGTGGAGCGAGAGCAGCTACGGGGAGGACGGCTGCTGAATCTGCTACATGCTAAATGTCATTGTGGTATCCCAGAGCTGCAAGCCTGTATGCAACGGTCTGTACACGTTCTCGTTCATGGTCCAGCTATGTATTGCTTATCCCATGCTGGAACAAAGAGGTGTTCAGAACACTATGATATGACTTACTGTAAGACAGTTTTGATGGCGTTGCCTTTGGAACACAACGAGGAATAGTTGATTCTCACTAATGTTTGGGTGCTTGTGGGGGGACTGCAGGCTTCTGTGGCATGGACATCAGGTGATGTATAGGCAATTATCAACCTGGATGGTGTACGGGTTACTCCAAGATCAACATCAAGAATTCTTTGTGAGGAGGTACATTTCGAAATTATCCCAAACTCCCTCCTTATCGTTGTGTATGCTAACGAATTGTTCTGTTCAGCAGCACCAACCCTTGTCATAGAATAGCAGTGACGGATTTAAACGTGAAAGGTTCCTGTTTTTTCGCAAATGCACAAAATCTAGATGTGTTATCTGTGGTCTGAATTCTTCTGTTTTAACTGAGAACTGTGATGGGCCCACTTTTTCACAAGAATTGGGTGTGCACAGACAGCAACCTGCTGAAGGCTTGGTTGATGGAGATCAGGCAACAGAAGAAGCTCGATTGGCAGACTGGCACTCCGGCTTTTGTGTAAACCTGGTCTGCATGTTGTACCTTTCTCTCAGCTAATTGGTGATGCTTATTGTCATCTGTTTCAACCTGCATAGACGGAGAGACATTTGTACTTCGCAGGTGTACTAGGCAAATATTTTAGCAATGTCCATTTCTTTTAGTTTGCATGTAGTTGACATGTATCCTTAGTTGACCTGTAAAATGGATGTGGTGCAGGAGATGCTGCCTGAGTATATCTCGTTGCAGGTGGCGGAGTCGATCCTCTTTGTAGGTAAAGCTCTTCGAGTGTTGCGGAATCCCAGTTTGACGTTCAAGAGCCAGGTTTCAGGATCTCAACGGGGGTCCTCGAAGGTCTTTAATCGAGCAGATGATTCGACGGCAAAGTATTTTGTACCACCAATAGGTGGTTACCAAGGCCCTGAACTTCTGCCTCCTGCGGAAGCTGATAGTATTGCCTCTATGTTACGAGATCTCAAGGTCAGATCTTTCTCCCAAAACTTGAATCCAACTTCAGCTATCCCTTAAGTGTTGTCGTTTGTTATTTAGTGATCTTTTAATGATTGATTTATGTCCGTTATTTTGGTGCAGAAAGCTCCGGACTTCCATAAACTTACGTTTGAGCGAGCTGTCGATTCTATACGGACTATAGCAGCAACTCATCTATGGAAGGTAGGGGCAGTATTGGTGGTCTTTCTTGGTGACAGGTATTACCTGGAGGTCTTGTATATTTTCAACAGACAAATGCGGTTAATATCAATGTTCATGTTTATACTTATGAGATAGCTTGCCTGCTGATTAAGTCTACTCGATCCTAGTTTGAGTCTTATGATAGAGAAAATTAATCATCTACAGTGGCTATTTTTCAACTCTTTGGTAGCGTGCCAGCTTCTTATTGATACACATATCATTTATCGTTAGATTTGGAGAATGATGTTTCTTTTCATAGGTGTTGTCTTTAGATGCACATAGAGTAGTTGTGCTTGTCATTAAGGCTCTCTTTTGTTTTCATATATCTTGCAGCTGGTGGTGGTTCATGCAGACCTCATTGGACACCTAAAGGCCCTGAAGGATTACTTCCTTTTGGCAAAAGGTGACTTCTTCCAGGCAAGTTTTGAGTTTCGATATCAGCGGGTGGATTTTTGAACTGGTGTAGCGAGTCTAGCCACAATTTTTTTTGCAGTTGTTGAATGTTTGGCATGCTATTCTGATACATCTGTTAATCATTGTATCGTGGGTCAGATTTCTTCAATGCACTATTGTATTCAGGTTTTCGACATTTTCCACGTCTGACTCCTATTGTTATTACACTTCATCTACTTTATAATCACTTATCTGCTGTTGTTACGTGTTGCAGTGTTTTCTGGAAGAAAGTCGTAGTTTGATGCGCATTCCACCACGGTTATCAACTGCCGAGGCAGACTTGAAAGTTCCATTTCAACAGGTGATTGATCATGCTGCCCATTTGCTGCGGTTGCTGATTTTGTCCTATTTTATGGTGTTACTTTACAGCGGCCATCTATACTACTGTGCTGCTAAGCGCTCATGATCGGGGATTATAAAAGTGACTAGCGAGAAGCCAAATGTGTCAGCTATTTAGATTTTCCTTAAAACACAAAATATCATCTTAGCCAAAGAAACTTGATCAGTGCCCTGCGTCCAATTACAGCTATACTGATAGGTGCCTTGCCGACTCAAATAGGCTGCGATCAAAACAATTGGAGACGATGACAAGTACTTCAACAGAGTTTCTTTGAGGTACGTAATCTTTACTTACGTTTTCAAGAATCTTTTCCTTGAGACGAAGGTTTTACAGATCTTTTGACAGTGGTTGTGTCCAGGATGCCAGCTCCTACTTCAGGGAGTAATGATGCAGATGCAAAACGAACCAGACCTGTCACAGATGGTCCAGGATTTGGAGAGAGCGTTCCCTACGATGGCTGGGATTGTTTAGCCCTTGAATACAGCATTGATTGGCCTCTTCAACTACTCTTCACTAAAGATATATTAGCAAAGTGAGTTTTAAGCATTTTCGAGCTGCCTTTTTTAATGTTCTCCTTCCATAGAGTTCTGACACTTTTTCATAATTTTTTTTGGTTGACCTTGCATTCATCCCTTTTCAAACGTACATGAAAATATCTACTGAACAAGCAAGAAAACGTCAGGTGTAGATTATACTGTAGAAAATGACAATGAAGTTGTTAGATTAACATTATAATTTACACAAGGGTAAAATTCATCCCCTCATGTACTCTTGAATACCTGAGTACCATAGGGCACTTTTATATCTCATTGTAAGTCGAGGAGAATTCTTGGTTTAATGAAGTTTTTCTTTGTATTTGAGATTCACAGGTACACCAAAGTCTTCCAATATTTGTTGAGGCTTAAAAGAATACAACTGGAATTGGAGAAATCATGGGCCCAAGCTATGCAGCAAGATCGTGCTGACACTGCTGAACAGCGCAGGGATAGCCGCCAGCAGCGCATGCCTATGTGGCGTGTCCGCCAGCACATGACGTACCTTATTACCAATCTCCAGTTTTACATCCAGGTACCCTTTCTGCCTAAATGACTTTGCAATTCTCCATCTTACCAAACTTAATCTCTGAATTCCCGAATGGCCAAAAGTGACCGCTTCTATATTTATAAGAGTTCGAAAATATTATTTTAGGAAGTTCAAGAAATATTGAAAAATACACCAAGAATGTACATTCTACATTTTTGAAATACAGAAATACCTTTTGAGGACAAAGTGGTCGAGGCCAGATAGACACGAAAAAGAGAGTTAGGGGGGCGCGCGGGTTCTCACATAAGCCGCGCACCTCCGCAGGATGAACGATCAAGACTACAGAGCTATATTAATTACTCGGTTCCCACAAAAAAACAGTTGATTATTAGCATTTAAAGTGGCCTTAGGTTTTTATTTGGGCACTTAGGATTAAAGTAACCCCCTTTTATCAACAGTCTTGACTCTGTTTCTGAACATTGAGAGCAGGATAGGTTTGTTACACGATTGATTTAATATATTTTCTGTGGAAGAACCAAGGTACTTACTTCTTTTAAAGCTGTTGAATTAACCAATTGATAATGCATGGTCTGCTTGACAGGTTGATGTTATTGAATCACAGTGGAATCTCCTACAAGAACGGGTCGAAGCATCCAAGGACTTCACCGAGCTTGCACGTTTTCATCAAGAGTATGTACCTTGCTTCTTTCCAAATGATGGGAGCTGTGTATGGATCCTTGGCTCCATCGGTCGCGGGACTCATTTTAATCTATGAGGGCAGCTTCTTAGGTGTTTGCCTCTATATCAAGAGGTATGCTTGCATTAATTGGGGTTCTCTTAATTTTTCAGGTATTTGGCAGCTCTGATATCTCAATCATTTCTGGACATCGGGTCTGTTTCACGTATTCTGGACAGTATAACAAATTTGTGTCTCCAGCTCTGTCGTGTCATTGAGAATGAAGACGGAACGCCGAACTTCGCTGAACTGGAGCGAATCACGGAGGTTTGAGACTTTCTCACAGACCGGTGACTATTATGTTCTTGAGATTTTATCGTTACTGGTTTTTCTTTTTGGTTAAATATTGCAAGACTTCTCAGGTTTCTTTCCAAATAGAATGGAATGAAAAACCACAGGGAAGAATGTAAATATCCTTGGTACCTTTACATAATATATACGACAGAAAGTGTGTTGTATTTAAGGAGGTTGTTGGGTGTATTGGACGTTGCTAGCACTATCTTATAGACCCTAACTCAGTTAACAGCTTCTTCTCTTACTTAAACTGTATTTTCCTTTTTCTAGTTTCTCAGGATAACTGTGGTCTTGAGACGTGACGTGGTCATATTCACGACGTGTGTGCTGCTCATATATGTTGCAGGAGTTTAATAAAAAGTCGAACTCTTTGTACACTATATTGAGGAGCAGTAAATTAGCTGGCAGCCAACGTGCACCTTTTCTACGTCAATTTCTCTTACGTCTGAACTACAACTCATTTTTTGAGGTAACGAGATTCTTTGTTAAAGCTTTTTGGTTTTTGTGTGTACACTAGTACTTAGCTGTTTGAGTTGTAGTTGGAGTTTCATGATTTGAGGGACTGATAGCAACTTTTGTATCTGCAGGCAACTGCGAGAGGGGCTTTGAACATGGGTCGACCGCGAGGCAGCACTTTTACCCACTAAGGTAGTATGCTCTAAAACCGTCACTTTAATGGCTAATCTGCTTTTTCATGGGGTTTGTAAGATAGGAATTTTTTTTTGTTTAATTTTTAGACAAAGAGAAATGGATGCTAAATGTGACATAATTTTTCATATTTTTTGAAACACTATTGAATTGTCGATGAATTTTCAAAGTTTTCTGTAGTATACAACTAAACACCTATTTGTGACTCTAGGTCTCCCATAAACCGTCCCCTTGCAACTGAAGAGATGGGTAAAATCGAGGAATATCATTGGTTCTTGCAATAGAATACACATTTTCTTCTATGACTTGAAGGGACCCCTTCAAGGATACGTATCCATTCCTGAGCTACCTACGGGGTACTTTATTTGAGACGGTCGCATTTTGAGCATTCTACCTTAGTCATTTTCCATGTCTATCCTTAGATTCTAGGCTGTACCTGGTCTACAAGCTTTGCACCATTGTAAGGATAAGGAGTTGCTTGTAGGTCGTGCGCTTCAGATTTAGAGTCTAAACTCTCTTGTATATGCCTTTTGTACACTATCAAGCAGCTTCAGAGGTCAATAATACAAGTTCAGTTTTTAAATTTATGTTATGCAGAAGGAAATGCGAATAGATTTTTCTTTTTACACACGAGTTTTCACCCTTCAACGACCAAGCAGCCCTTTGCGATCAGTACAATATCAAGTATTTTTCTTGTATTTGGAGTGCATCCACATCTTTATTACATTTGAGATCAACAAAGAAGTTAGAATATAGATCAATGTTCTAGTGAGGTAGTCAAGAATCAAGATCCCAAATTAAAACTTTTCATTGGTAGCAAATGCCAATTATATAGTAGTGTATACAATATGTATTATAGTAGCTTGGTTGTTCAAGGGTTAAGCAACCCTTTGTGACTAGTACAATATGGAGTACTTTTCTTGTGTTTGGAGTGCATCTACACCTTTATTACATTTGAGATCAACAAAGAAGTGAGAATATAGATCAATGTTGTTCTAGTGAGGTATTCAAGAATCAAGATCCCAAATTAAAACTTTTTGTTGGTAGTAAATGCTAATTATACAGTAACTTATACAATATGTATTTTAGTAGCTTCGTTGTTCAAGGGTTAAGAGCTGAGTTGAACTCATGTAGCCGATTCTTGGAATAGTTGATTCAATTTCATCTTTTCAAAAGTCTTGTAAGCTTTTGGCACTTCATTGTGCACACAAGGGGAAATTACAAACAAGGGCACAAATTCACAAATTGGGGCACATTATAAAAGGAATTAAAAATGTGGGCACATGTAAAACCTTGTCACTCTCCTCTTCAATCACTCACCACTTAGTATTGACTACCAACCACTACTCATGGTTGGCTACACATTGCCCCAACCATGGACACTCTCAAGAAACCCCTTACTATCAATATTGGTGAGCATGTGAACATCGTGACTTCTTTTGTCGCATTTTGCAGTGTGTATTTGATTATTCCTCATGATTTTTTTGCATCTCCAAAGGCAAACCTTTTCTACTATTTGGTTTGCCAAATAATTGGGTAGTACTAGTATTGTGTTGTAGGTGTGCCCCTATTTATAATTCAATTGTGATTTATACTATTATATTCTAAATTTCCCAAATTTTTTCTTTTGAATTCTTGTAGTAGGCCAACAACAATAAGTTTGCTCTTGGCAAGATACCTCCTATGCTTGTGTTGCAAGAGATGTGGTGTTGCAAGGGTTGTGATGCATGATTGTCTTCTTTCAATTTGTTTGTTTTTTTGTTTTGCATCAAATTTAGCGGTATTGTATAATACAATCACATTAGGTTAAAATTAAGCAAAGTTGATCCTTTGATTTCATTAATTCCCAAATACTTACCCATCATTGTGTCCATGATTCATATACTTTTGTTAAGTTTTCAAGTCTATTAACCCCTAAATGCCAAAGGCACCAAATTTTTGTGTTCTACACACTATACTTTGATGCTTTGGTCATTTAGAGGTTAATCCCTAAAGGCCCAAACAACATTTTTTGGCATACATAAGTGCTTTGAAGTTATACTATTACATGACTTGAAACCAACACAAGTTTTGATTTCAAGGCAAGGTAGTTGGTTCTAAGACTCTTTGGTCAATTTGAACTACCCATGTAAACTCTATTGAAATGGAAATAAGGTGGTTCTAAAAGTGTTCTCTTACAGTTATTGAATGCATGAAAGAAAAGTTGTTTTAATTGCAAGAGCCAATCATTCTCCTTGCTTTCCCAAATCTCTTCACAACTTACAAATGAAATATTCTTGAAAGGTCTAGGGTCAAAAGTAGAGACCTATGACACATGTACTTTGAAAATTCATAAATAATTCAAAAATGCTTCAAAAAATATGAAACTTGTGTTACATTCCGCATCTCTTTGTCTTTGTCTGAAAAATGAACTAAAAGTCTTCCCATGCACGAAAAACCATGAAAAAAAGGGAATGAGCCCTTAGATGGTCGGTTTCAGAGCCGACTACCTTAGTGCACATCATTATCAATACAAACACCTTCAGTTTTAATAAATGAAGGTGTCAGTTTTAGGTCGGTTGTTGGTTTAGAACATGCACACCTCAGAAGATCCTAAACTAAGATCACAAAGCTACAAAATGGTATAGCAATGCTCATCTGATAGCACTTAAACTCAATAGGATCACCGAAGGAATCTAACAAGAGCAGGTTTAGGAACATGTGGTCCATTGTGATAGGAGCAATAAATTTACGTCTTGAGAAAAAAGGCCTTGCATGGACACTCACCCTTGGGGCAAAAAGCATCCTCAACGATTAAGTTTAACCATCATCTCCTTATTTGTTAGATTGGGAAAAAGGGTACATTTTGGGACTTCTGCAGGTTGTACATGATCATGTATAATTGAGCTAGCAACGTTTTTTTGAGTACACATGTTCTCACCTAAGAGGAGGAATTTACGAAGGAAAAAATCTTAGTGGCTCAAACTGAATCTGATATCTTCAAATCTGGTTTGAGGTGACTATTCTGGATCAAGATAAAGTACGAAGTGGGACCACCTTTTTTTCCCAATTTAACGAATATGGTGTTCATTCCTCTAACGGCTCAGAAGCAACGAACATCAAGTCTTCGTTCCAAAAAGGACTGGTACCCCGCATTGGAGCAGGCCTCGTACGCAACATCTGGTATGGACCAACCTGGGCTCTGACAAGCTGGGACATCGCCACAAATTCAGCAACAAAGTCTAACGAATCTTTGAAAGAGCAAGATACCAAAATCTGGTCTCATATTGTCTTCAGCAGTTTTGAGCAAATCCAATGAGAGCTTCCTATTATCCAGTTGTACTGTACTCATTCTGTCATCAATACGAGCAATGCAAACTCTCTAATACTAATGATGCAAAGTTTAGCCCCCTCTGAATCATTTTTACTAGAAAATGCGGTAATTTTAAAACCGTGTATTATTGGTTTAAGAACTCCTCAACAAGGGCATGCATGCATGCGCAGATAGGATTTAGAGTTTAGAGTTTCCATAAGAGGTTGAGAGGCTCAAAGGCATACCGGTTCAGGGGGACGTCCTTTATCAATTCCAACCAAATCTGGAGCTTCGATAACATTCACCCGCAAGTACCAAAGCTTGGAACACCATATTCATTAATTTGGGAAAAACAGTACATTTTGGGACTTTTGAAGTTTTAGGCAAAGGTTTTAGGATCACCTAAAATCAAGCTCAGCGTTTTTTCTTGGCACACATGCCTTCACTTGAGAGGAGGAATTTGCGAGGGAAAAAATTTTAGTGGCTTAGATTGAATCTAATGCCTTCAAATCTGATTTAAGGTAACTTTTTTGGGTTTTAAGGTGGAGTACAAAATGGTACCTCCGTTTTTCCCAAATTAACGAATATGGTGTTTTGGATGAAAGATACACCTTGGACCAGAAGATAGCATGCCCACCAGGGCTTTTTTTTCACTTTTTAAGAAGTGTGACGGTGGCTATTTAAAATGTTATATTGGTGCTCCAAATTTCAACATTCATCCACATATTGGATAGAAAATATTGCATTAGTACATACTATATGTCTAAAATTTGGTTTTCATCCACAATTTGACAATTTTAATCAATTTAAAAAAAAAAACTTGAAGACTAGTGGCAAAATCATCCAAGTTTTTTGGGATTTTTTTAAATGTTTTTTAGCCAGATTTTTTTTTGGGTGCAATCTGGCACCAAAAAGCCAAAAAAAATGCCCTGATGCCCACCAGTGTCCGGTTGCCAGGCCTCTGCAAAAGCCTCGTCTGCTTGGGTTCCCCACCATGATCTCTCCTGAAAAAAGTTCATTTTTCACACACCAAGTCAATAACTTTCTAATCAAATTTTAATGTCCTGAGTACTGGACAGAAGCGAAGATGCATCAGGCCGTATGTAAAACCTGAACAATCTGCAGTTCTGACTAAGTTATTGAAGCCCTTTTTCTTGTTCAAATTTACGGAACTGTTTTATCAGCGCATGCGATGTTCTTCACTGCTTCTGGCGATACGAAACTCGACCTTGTTTGTATTCTTTGTTTTTACAACAGGATCAATCATATCAGTCAATTTTAAAGAATTTCAAAAGCAACAAGAAAAATCTAATCAAAGTACCTCGGACTCTTCCTGGTCCAGCCTGTGCCCTTGCGGTGTGAGAGGGCTTTCAGGAGGCTTTCGAGCTGGCACCTCAATGAGATCAATCATGAATCCACCCAGGAAATCATCCTTAGATAGCTTGTCCTGTTCCAACAAAAAACATTAGACTTCAGAAATGACATCATGAATCTCAACTGCTGCAAATGAAATTTAAAAAGTAGACATTGACATGCCAAGTAAGACGTAGTAAAATTATAACGGTGGGCTTACCGCATCCCAAACAGACGGGAAAGACACTACCCTGGATCTTGTCTTTCCCAACAGCAAACGCTTGGTTCCATTCCAGATTGAGATTGTGCTTGATTATCTTCGTCTCCGTTCTAACAACTCCTACTGCCATGCCAAGCGAACGTACTGGTACACCCAGAAAACATGTTACTCACAGTTCTCACAAACACGGCCTTCAAAAATTGCAAGCAAAACATGGAGTCCAAATAAACTAGAGCAACATCATAGGGAGACTGATCATGGAGAGGTAAACTGAGAGTTAGAAAGGACCTCCCCATGAGAGGCATTGCCATAACCATAATTTGTTAACCCCTCAACGCCCCTGGAATTTTGGAGTATCTCAAAATTTGCTTGAAAGTGAACAAAATGCTGGCATTTTGATCAATTTTATCAAGTTTCTTTGAAATGCAACCGTACAAATTCAAAGTAGACATGTTATAGATTGCATACAAAAAGAAATCACAACTATTTCACTTATGGATTGAAAGATTATAATGTTTGATCATGAGGGTGTTAAAATTGTGAAAGTGATTCGAAGTCTTTCTATCCTCTTTTTGCATCTCAAACCTAAAATTGAGGGTACCAAAAAAATATGAGTATGTAAAGTACAACATGCATAACCGCAATCAATTTACGGCTTCTCAAAATCTATTCTACAATTTTTTAAATGAATTTTTAATGCAATTTTTTCTCCAAGTTCTAATGTACTTGAAGCTCATTTCCAAGAGTTTTCAACACTAGAAAGTGAAGATTTGCAATGGACACCCTTGTGCAAAATCTTGAATAGACAAATCATGTTAATTCATTTTCAAGATCAGAGTCTTGATGCTGAAACTAAACTTCAACAACAATTTAGATATAATAATAATCACACAAAAAATCTTCAAAAAACTTTTGATATCCCTGCACAAAATTCAGAGGGGTTCAGCCCCTCGGGCGTTGAGGGGTTAAAGTTAATGAGGCAAAAGGGAGGTATCTCTTCATGCTTGCTCAAATGTCTCTGAAATGTCTAATTGGAAACTTGCAAAGCTATATGAAATTTGCACCGAATAAAAAGCTGCAAAGGCGTTTTGGGAGAGTCCTCCTCCTCCTCCTCCTCCTTTGGATTTCTCCTCCCCACCTCCTCCACCACCATTTTCACCACCTGAGATAAATCCCGAATGACTTCACGATTTTTTTGATACAAACAGCAAAAAAAATTGCACAGGTGGAATCTATAGACACCCTAGATTTTAAAAGTTGTGCTTGCAACTGAAGACTCATTGATTTGATGAAAATTGTGTTACCTCCTTTTGGCTTTTCATCTCCACCTTTGGGCTTAGCCCTTTCTTCACCAGCTGCATCGCCATCACCTCCTTCCTTATTCTTTTGTTTCTTACCCTCCCCACCTCCACCTCCGTCCTTCTTAGCACCATCTGCCTTTCTTTCCTTTACAATCTTCTCATCCTTCGCCTTTGTTGGCTCATCCACTGTCCACCAAACTTTGAGCCTGTTTGAGCAGGTCAAAATTAGCGCTAGCAATATTGATTTGAACTACACAATATGCTTGGTCATGCACTCATAGAGAACTCAACTCCAGGAGATTTCTAGAAAACCAAGCGGCAGGTTCTGCATTAAAAAATACCTCAAATAACTTGTCATAGCAAAGGTTTTCTACCAGTATTGGCTAAGACAGCTTTGCAGATGAATTACTGCAACTTACTCGTCATGAAAAATATATACCGTTGTTTCAACTCAAACTATTTTTCAAATCCACAGACCAGAGCCCAAGTGTCAAGAACTACGGCATAGCCATTCCCAACACTTCACCCCATTTAGCCTTCGTTATTGACTAAAATTGAGAAGTTCCACTGTGAGTACGATAATTGTAGACAACTTGCACAACTGAGGGTGATGTGAGAGGCAGCAAAGAATAGAACTGACCCCAAGTCTCCTTTGATGTTGGAGAAGAGTCCTCGTTTCATCAACGGATACCATCTCAAAGCGTCCGATTTCGGAGGCACAATGTTTATAGGTACAAGCACTCGTCCTACAAAACTGCTCCTCCTCCCAGTACCACTATTTTGGTCATTATGAATACAAGTAGAACCTCCCTAAACTAATATGGTTGGGACTCCAAGAACAAGATTAGTTTCAGTAAGTTATTAGTTAATTTTGTGAAAATATAAATGAAGTAATCTTGAAGTTAATGCCAGAATAGCATTATAGGTAGCTTGGTTTTTTTTATATTATGGCCCTAACATTAAGATTTGTGTTAATATACATTAGTTTATAGAGCATATTAGTTTAGAGAGGTATTAGTTTAGGGAGATTCTTGTATTGATTACCAGGTTTCCAGGCATGGCGGGATCCAAAATCTCAAATCCGAACAGCACAAATGCCAACCGTAACAACTTAAGCAACATCATATCAGCTTGATCCAAACTGTGATTTTCATAATTAGCTCAAGTGGCTCAAAACTGTGCTAAACTTCAAAGATTAACACTGCAGTATTCACATTTATTGTAGCTGCAAACAAAATTGGTAGAAGTTTTGCCAAATTCAGCCACATCTGTGAAATCGACACAACAATTCTGGCTTCAGGTAAACCCAACGGAGCTTCACATGGCCTAGAGGTGGATTTCTAAAACTGAAACTGAATGGGCTACATTCTGTACCAATTAACTGCCAGTATGGAAGCATACAGAGAAACTCTCAAAGTCTAGTTGGAAGCTCCTGGTTCATTATTATTCTGTGACCTACTTTCACACCACAAGGCCGCAAAGCCTGATGCATTATGGTAGAACAACTATAAAGGCAGTGGAGACCACCAGTTGCAGCTATCCTACTCCGACAAGATAATACTCACGGTTTCTGAGGTCTACACCGTATGAAGGAAACAAATGATCACCTTAAGCGGCACTTTTAAACTTGTATTACCTTGAAAAAAATCTCCTGTACCAAACCTTGGGACTTCCTAATCTAGCAACCGAGTGACTCATTCAAGTACGATCTCATACCTAAGTAACAGAAGACTTCGAAAATGTGCAATGGCTGCTCTAGAGATGATAGCTCGAAGAAAGTAAAGAGGTACGGCTCTTTTGAACTAGAACTAACGAACCGGAAGCCAGGCTTCTAGTAGAACTACCAGGGCAACGCATCTAGTGTTAAGCAGGACACTAAAACGTGCAAGCTCATCTCCCTAACTCGTAGAGAATGTGAGGGGAAACATCACAACGCGTTATTTGTTAAATTGGGAAAAAGAGTACATTTTGGGACTTTTGAAGAATTAAGGTGGTCACCTTAATTCGAGTGTTTTTTTTGGTACACGTGTGGGTAGTTGCAAGAAACACTTCACAATTTTGTTTCAAACATCCTTAAAACTGGTAGTATTAGGTAGTACTATCTGAGGACCTGCACAGCCCTTGATTTATGTGCTATTTATCCATTTTTACTTTTTTTATGCTAATGTTGGTCATTGGAGGTAACTTTATTCAATTATTTTTAGGATGGGAAGGAGTAGGTCTCGCTTCATATTTGTTAATTAATTTCTGGTTTACACAACTTCAGGCCAATAAAGCAGCTATAAAAGCTATGCTTGTCAATCGAGTAGGTGATTTTGGATTAGCTCTTGGGATTATGGGTTGTTTTACTATTTTCAAATAATAGACTTTTTGACTATTTTTGCTTGTGCCAGCACCTTTTCTGAACCCCATAATTATTTCATTTTTTGCAATATGAGATTTCATGCCATAACTATTATTTGTATTTTACTTTTCATTGGTGCTGTTGGAAAATTTGCACAAATAGGATTGCATACTCGGTTACCTGATGCAATGGAGGGTTTTTGAATATTTGACGGCTCTCATGTGCCTGCCAATAGGTACATTATAACAATCTCACTGTATGCTGGAATCGTCGATCAAATGAGAGTCCCCATCAGAAAAATATCTCATTTTGACCAATCAGCAAGAAACCTATAAAGGAAGGCCAAATCCACCCAACAAAGTAAAGCTTTTGAAATAAATTTTTAGAAATAAAATAAAATATGGAAAATTTGTAAAGCACTTAAAATAACAGACTTGTGAAAAAATTCAGACTTAGAAAAAATTTATTCTAAAAGTTATGCATAAAAATAGAGGGACAAAAATTACCAACAAAAGATAATTCCTTTTTGCTTCTTAGAAAATAGTAAAAAAATTAAAATAAAAAATAAAATGGCCATTTTTTATCTCTTTGAGTAGCTTCATCTGATGCAAGTGCACAAGTAAAAAAACAAGTCCTAAATGACTAAGTGACAATGACTAATCCATGATTGTACAATCATTTTGTAGTTGTTGTATAGTCATTGCAGTCATTGTCACTTAGTCATTTATGACCTATTTTTTTACTAGTGGTAGTTTTTGGAGGAGTTTTGTTTATTTCACTCATGTAGGGAGAATGAATGCCCACTTTGAGACAATGTGCATAGCATGGAATTTAGAATTTTGTGAAACCTTTTTATACATCTATGTAATGCTCTACGATAAACAACTTTACTAATTTGTGGCACAAGATTCGCTTTTTTGGACCCAATATAGTACTAAAAACCCCCAAAATGGCCAAGGTAGATACCTACTTAGGGGTTGTTTAAAAGTAGTAAAATAATTTAAAAAAAACTAAAAAAATTGATCATCTATAACTTTGAAGTGAACATTACACTAAAATTCCAAGTCAAAATGACTTGGTATGCAAAAGATAAGAGCCAAAAACCACTTGCTGAAGGGGACAAAAAATAGTACAAGTGTTTCTTGCAATCACTCATGTCCTCCCCTAAGAGGAGGAATTTGTGAGGGAAAAAATCTGAGTGGCTCAGACTGAATTTGGTACCTTCAAATCTGATTTAAGATGACTTTTTGGGTTTAAGGTGGAGTACAAAATGGTACCTCCGTTTTTCCCAATTTAACAAATAACGCGTTTCACCCTAAAAGTTACAATACATGATTAGTGTTCACGAAGTTTTTAAGGATGTAAATCTTAAGAAGAGTAGGAGAGGATGTAGCCATGATATTGAAAATTTGAAATTGTAGTGTTGCTAGAAGTGTGATAAAAGGGGGACAACAGTACTGACTTTTGTCCCCAGCAGTATTTATTTTGCTTATGTTTGATATAGATACAGTTCCTATCATATTTCCATGTGGTTCAACAAGTAAAACTCAAATAGATGTGTTACTTCCATCGAAGTCAGCGAAAGTGAACTACACCTTATCATTTCTGTGAAGTGAAGAGATCATCTTACCATAGTAAACAAATCAATCTAAGTAACAAAAAATAACTTCCAATTAATATTTCTCTGGTGATACCATATAAGAAAACATCAACTCCTTCTCAGAAGGTTTGGATCAAACAAAAAGGTATTCGTACGTAGCATATGGATTGATTCTGCAAGAAACTGGTGTTCAAATTTCAAACAACAAGTGAATGGAACTTATTTTTATCCATCCAGATATCTCAATGCTATTTGATTCTTTTTGCTTAGTTCATTTGAAATTGTGCAGCATCTATTTCCCAAAATCATACCAAGTGCATTTCAACTCAGAGATTAACTTCTCTAATGGTCCTTCAATGTGGTTCAGCCAAGTTTGTAACACCGTAAATGGAATCCAAATCAATCCAAAGTGAACATTTTAATAAGATGTTACACACTGGACCGTTTTGCAAAAAAACAAATGCTGAAAATCGTCAACCATTTCATGAACACAAAATATTCGTTCTTCCTGCAATGAAAGTTGAGTTTACTCAAAACCCTAATACCATTACAAGGGATTTGGACCAAAGAATGGGCTCTTTCCCCCAAAACTATGGGAACACTTCCACAACACTTCCACATAGGCAATCTACAATAATCTGACATGACATTAGGACGACCATGTCAGATATTATTATTTAATTATTATTTTTGGAAAAGGAAAAGAAAAAAAAAAATTTTAACTTTTTTTTTTGACTTTTTTAATTTTTTTTAATTTTTAATTATTATTATTATTCTGACGACCAGTAGTGGCATTGGGAACATCCAAACTCACAGCCCTTTCTTGGGTCCAAATCCCTTGTATAGTAATGGTAACTCCCTCTACTGACAGATCACTGCATCAACTCAAACAACTTCCGAAGCTTGTCTTCAGACTTTTTCTTGAAGATTTCTCTTTTCTCCTTCTTCTTCACCAGTTTAGCTTTCAAAACCTGCACTTCAAGCTCCAGCTCTTTTGTTCGCATCTCACCGAACTTAAACGCAGTAAATAACAAAAACTCCTTTGTACCTTGCTTCATTACCTGATACTTCTGCTTCATTTCCTCACTCTCTTGTTTCAAGCTTTCCAGTTTCCAAATCTCCCCATCGATCACCGTTTGCTCCAATTCCTGAACCTCCTCATCTTCACAACAACTGAGCAGCATTTGCTCGGATCCAGAAAAGAACTCATTCAAGGACGAACCATGGCCGAGGTCGAGTTCCTGAATCTCCCCCATCCTGAAGCTTCTCATCTTTAGTACAACTGCGCACTAGTCGCTGTACAACCTCCTTACCATTACTACAACTGAGCAGCATCCTTGCAATCTCTTCACCTTTCGACTCGGCTGCCCCAGAATTGGCCTCATCGATCACAAGGTGCTCCAGTTCCTGAAGCTCCTCATCTTTAGTACAACTGAGCACCATTTGCTCCACAATCTCCTCACCATCACTAAAACCGAGCAGCATCCTTGCAAACTCTTCAGCTTTCGACTCTGCTGTTGCCCCTTCTTCTGATATCTGCTGCACTACCTCATATGCTAACGCCCATGTTCGTGATCTCGCATCATCGCGCCCTGTCTTCATAGCTTCTTCTGAACCAGAACCACCCATGAATGGATGAATGAAATCAGCAAGCAGACGAATGCAACGCTGGATGGAAAGACAAGCAGACGAACGCAACCGACAGATGACTTTTAGACACTCAGGCTCCTCTCGTCACTTAAGTTAACTTACTTAAGTTACTGCTTTGATCCTAAACCACTAGCTTCACCCTCACCCTGCAATCTGCACTGCACCGCCGTAACTGACTCTAGCGGAGCTAAGCTACTGTTGGGAATAGAAAACACAACAAAGACACAAAAGAGATGTAATCAATGTATGGAAGGAGAAAGGAATAACAAGATATCTTATTTCAAGTAGTTGTCCATATATATACTAAAGAGAGAGGATATAAAATGCAAGTTCTTCTCTACTATTGGTTCATTATAAAGTAAAAGTCCTTATCTACTATTGGTCCATGGGAATCCATTACTATAGTAACCTCTAACTAACTAGGTATGAGCACCCATTGTCGTGAGGGTCTCCATAAGCGTGACCTCTAAAATTTTGAAAAATTTGTGGAAGTAGATAGATGTAATGACAAGGATGTACAACAAGTGAATACAAAATCTTAATAGTGGTTATGGGTACAATGGCACTTTGTTCTTTAAAAATTCACAACTTATTCTCATAGTATCTAAATCATAAGTTCGAAAGTATAAACCCACTATTTTTCAGTTGCTAATAGGATCCTATCATTTTCTAGACGTCAATTTATAATCATCATGTTCAAAACCCTTAAACTCACGCTTATGGGGTGCTCCTACCTTAAAGGAGAGCGTACTAATACTTATCTCAACACAAGTGTCTATCAAAGAGCTAATTAAGTTACTAACTTACTAAGTTTACTACTTAAGCTTAGAACACGCACAATGCCAACATTAGCACTTGAATATTTAATCTTCTTTTGTTTTTTGGTGTATACCAACCATGTCGGTGTGCTGACGATAGGGCCAGTTTATACTTGGGGCTGGGACGAATTGAGGGTTGGCCCGATTTAGGGCCCTTTTGGCTTTCAATCCAGCTCCAAGCCATGCAACCAACCCAACCATGTATAAAGCCACTGGGCCCAAGACTGCAAATTTTGGAAACTTTGGGAACTTTGGGAACATCATTGGGAATTTTGGGAACATCATTGGGAATTTTGGGAACATCAACAGGAATTTTGGGAACATCAACAAGAATTTTGGGAACATCATCGGGAATTTTGGGAACATCATTAGGAATTTTGGGAACATTATTGGGAACTTTGGAAACATCTTTGGGCACTTTAGGAACTTTTTGAACATCATTGGGAACTTTGAGAACTTTGAGAACATCATTGGGAACTTTGGAAACATCATTGGGAATTTTGGGAACATCATATTATAATATTGAATTAAAATTTTCACTTTAAAAAAAATTGTTTTCTGAATCCTTCTTTAAGAATCTTTTTTTTTTTCCTTCTTTTTTCAAGATATCTATTTAAGCATTAGTCACTAGACTTCTTGTTTATGAGATCTAGAATATAAGAGTTCATCACGTTATTCATTAAATTAGAAAAAACAGAGGTACTATTTTGTACTCCACTTTAAACCCAAAGAGTCACCTTAAACTAGATTTGAAGGTATCAAATTCAGTCTGAGCCACTAAGATTTTTTCCCTTGCAAATTCCTTCTCTCAGGTGAGGGCACGTGTATCCAAAAAAATGTCGTGAGCTCGGTTTCAAGTAGTCACTTGAAACCTTCAAAAGTCCCAAAATGTAATGTTTTTCCCTATTTAATGAATAACGCATTAGTTACTATAGTAGCATGTAGTTTATTTTGTGTAAGTAAGCTTCTTATAGCTATTCCACTATTCCACACACCTACAATTAAAAGACAACTTTTCTTATAGCTATTCCACACACCTACAATTAAAAGACAACTTGTATTCTCTAGACTCAAGAGTTCTTGTCATGCTTGGATAGACCTAAGTCTTCTTAAAGCATACAAAAAAACCCTATATTTCTCATAGAAAACATAGAATTTGCCACTATAAATTGATATATACATAGTTCTTACACCATAACCCATATAATAGAATTTACAAAAATAGTGCTTATATGACTCTCATGACATAATGCTATTGAGATTCTATACTAAAAATAAATTTTTTTACCTTACATAGGTATCTATAAGAAAAAGGGCCATTTTTACTAAGGATTTTGACTACAAAAAAGACTAACACGACAAAGACTAATTGACTAGTCAGATGATCACATGTAATTATAAATAACTTAATTAGTCATGAATAATTTAATTTATGACTACAGATAGTGATATATTAAATTATTTGATAGATACTAGACCAGTCAAATAGTCTTAGTCGTTATACTGTTTTGGTAGTCAAAATCCTTAATAAAAAATAGCCTTTTTTTATAATAATGCTCTAGCTTAGAATTTAGATTGTATTTCATATATAGACAGTTATAGGAATTGCAAATGCTAGTCGTTAAAGGTAAAATAAGACTTGCCACACAAGCATTAACTATTACAAACATGAACCGATTAACCATTGCATAGAGCATAGGAGCTACTAGAAGGTTCTAGAAAGTTTTAGAGGATTAGAAGGTTCTAGAAGGCTCTAAAAAGTTAGAAAATCCAAAAAGCTTCTAGAAGATTGGAAGCTTCTAGAAAGTTAAAAAATTTTAGAAGGTTGTAAGATTCTAGAAGCTTGGAAGCTTGGAAGCCTCTAAAATGTTTGAAGCTCCAATCCTTGAATATATATAGGAGTCAAAATTGAAAAGTTCCTTAGTTTCCACAACTCATTTTATCGCCTTAGTCTATGGCCTTCAAGCTTTAGCCTTTTGTCTTCCTCTTGTTTTGTATTGCTATCATCTGCAATACATCTCCAGCCTTGATTCTAGTACACATTTCTGTTCTCGTAATGTTTCCTTGATTTTTCTACTTTATCCTTATCCTTAAGTACGTCATTTACAATTTGTCAAGATTGCCTTCAACATCATCAAATTTTTTTAATTTCAAATAGAGCATGGATTATCCATTTATTTAAAAATTGCAAGATGTCTTAGAAGTTGTGGATTACCCACTTCTAATTTGATGATGTTGTCTGTTGTTACTAATTTTCTGATTTCAAATAGAGCGTAAATTATCCTTCTATTTGAAAACTGTAAGGTATCTTAGAAATTGTGAATTACCCACTTCTAAATTGTTGATGTGTTGCTAACACAACCTACTCCTTTTTATCTTTGCATGCGTTTCCAATCAGATTATTTCTTTCGTATGCATTGCTGAACCAATACACGTTCATTATGACGGAAGGAAGTGAAATTGTTATGAATAATTCAAAGCTTGACGCTATCATGTCTGCAATTTCCTCCATGAATATTGAGCGCCAAGAGATGTTTAAATATACCAAAGATCCCAACGCAAATTTTTTTGACCTTGAAACAAGGCTACAACAATCTATAGATAGAGAACCTCTTGCTGCATCCGCACCAGCTATTCAAGTCCACAATTTTCCAAATTTTATGTTTCATACTTTAAGTTTTAACAATAGCAAATAACCTAAAATTAGCCTTCTAGAGAAGTTCAACGGTACGCATGCTAAATTTCGTGGTTTCGTCAACTAGATTCAATTTATTACGCTTTTTTTATTCCAATGATATTTGACAGATGCAGTATGGATTGAATTAGTGAGAACCTTGTTATCTGGACAAGTATTTTTTTGGTTTGCATTGCTTTTTTAGAAGAACTCTTCAATATTTAACAATTTTGAAGCATTTTTAGACGCATTTGGAAAAGTATTTGGCGAACATGACAAAATATGTTCTACGACAACAAAAATGCAGAACTTATTACAAAAACAACGTTTAGCATCAATCTGCGCTTCAGGGTGATTGCAAAAATGACTTGTATTACATTTTGTCCCCCTCACCTTGTGCAGCTTGTTTTTTGCTTGTAACTTTTGCAAAAAAAGTTATATTGATTTATCCTTTTAAAATAATGTGAACATACAAGTTATTAACATTTAGTGACTTTTTGGTGTTTTTTTAAATTATTTTGCTATTTTTAAGCAGCCTCCAAATGGGTGTCTACTTTGGCCATTTTGAAGATTATTAGTACTATTTTGGGCCCAAAAAAAAATTTTTAGGGCTATAAATCAAGAATGTTGTTTATAGAGCATGCTTACACGCATTTGTAGAAGGATTTTGCAAAATTACAAATTTCATGGCATCTACATTGTCTCAAAGTGGGCATCCTATCTCCCTTCATTGGCAAAATACAAAGAAATTCCACAGCAAAGCAATTGTACCTTGTAAATGTATTTAATGGGTTTTCATATTGCCAATTTTTATTTTATTTTTTTGAGTTGTTTTACTATTTTCTAAAAAACAAGAATGAAATTAGCTTTTTAAGGTGATTTTATTTTGCACATAACTTTTAGAATAAAAAATTTCTAGATCTAAATTTTCAAGAATATGCTATTTTAAATGCTTCACAAATTTTCTATATTTTATTTTATTTTAAAAGAAATTATTCCAAAAGCTCAGTAATACTATTAGTATTACCAGTACTAAGGGTGTTTGAGACAAAACAAAGAGATCATTCTTGCAACTACCGTTCAGAGTTTTATCATATAGCATGCGACATAAACTAGAGAAAACAGGCTTTGATAAGCCAATTCTACTATGGTTTATAGGACGAGGTGAAAGATTTATTACTTTCATTACTAGATCCTACAACATTAAAAAATGTTATTAGTCAAGTTATCAAATGCAACAATTGGTTATTTAAACAATAACAAAATAAACAAGTGTGGACTACGCAGCAATTGTAAAATGACTACTTTGTTACTTTTTCAGCTCCAAGTGTTGGTAAACGATCTGAAGCGGAAGACTTGCAAATTGAAGCGGTTCGATTCAAATTTCCTACTAAGCAAGAAAAGAAGTGTCAACGTAATAAAAGACTATGTCTCTATTGCGGAAAAAAATGACACAACGTTAGCAATTGTCTTAAAAAACAACAACGCACTACGCAATTTCAAAGCACGAGACAAGAAAACGATAAGCTCTAGTCACAATATAGACCGTGCGCTTGAATTTGGCAACATTATCAGCATCTTCAGATTATGTATTATCTGCAAATCTTTTTTTTTGTTTAATCGTACCGATACACTTATGATCAAAAAATATTAAAATCCAAGCCTTCATAGATTTGGGAACTTTAACTTGTTTTATTAATGAATCTTTTGTGAAACATCATAAAATTTCTACAGTAAAAAAGCCAAAGGCCATTCACATTGAAATTATTGATAGACAACCGCTATCATCTGGCGATATTATCCATGAGACAACTTCCTTGCAGACAATAGCAAAAATTATAGTAACCATGTAACTTACAATGTTATACGTACTTCATCCAGTTCTGTGATTTTAGAACTTTTTTGGCTTGAAAAAATAACTTTCAAATTGATTAGGCAAGTCGTAGTGTAACAATTAATCTTAAAAAATCTTTTATAGATACACTAGCAATTATATCTAAAGAATCTTTCGGCTAAAAAACATTTCAACATTTATTTGTTGAAGCTCAAGCATTTATGCAAACTGCCAAAAATGCTGATATGTTTATGGCTTAAACAATTCCAATATTTGAGCAAATCACTAAAATGACCAGCTTCCAGCGGAGTACAAAGAATTTCAAGATATCTTTGTGAAAAAAATGCAAATACTTTGTCCAAACATTGATTATAAAATTGCGCAATCGATCTTCAAAAAGATGCTTAACCACATTTTGGGCTCATATATAACATGTCACAAAACAAGCTTTTTGCATTAAAAGAATATTTTGACAAAAATTTGGGAAATTTTTATATCTAACATTTGAAATCTTTAGCTAGTACGCCTAATTTTTTTGTGAAAAAAAAAGAAGGATATTTACGTATGTGCGTGAATTACCGCGGTCTCAATAGAGTAATAATCAAGAATTGCTATCTATTATCTCTAATTACATAAGTAAAAAAACGGATTCATAATGGCTAAGTGTCAATAACTAAATCATAACTGTATGGTCATTTTACAATAATTTTTTAGTCGTTATTTAGTCATTGCAGTCATTGTCACTTAGTCATTATAGACTTTTTTTTTTATCTATGTCAGCGAACTTTTTGACCAACTCAAAAAAAAAAAATTATATCAAAATTGACCTAAGAAAATTATATAATCTTATACAAATTAAAGAAAGTGACAAATAGAAAATAGTTTTTTGGCCAAGGTATGGTCATTTTGAATACAACATCATGCGTTTTAGACTAACACAAGTACCAGTAATCTTGCAATATTTCATAAATGATATATTCAAAGAATCTTTGAACGAGTTTGTTGTTTGCTATCTAAATGACATTATAATATACTTGAAAGATACAAATCAATATGAAAAACACGTAAAACTAATATTTAAAAAGCTTTGCAATGTCAAATTGTATACTAAACTTAAAAAGTGTGTTTTTCACATTACTCAAGTAGAGTTTCTTGGCTACATCGTTTCAAGCGACGGTATTTCTATGGATTCAAAAAATGTTCAAGCTATATTGAACTAGATTACACCAAAAACAATACGCAATGTTTAGTATTTTCTTGGGTTAACAAATTTTTATTGAATTTTCATCAAAAATTACTCGCAGATTGTCATTTCATTTACACGGTTTATATGAAAAGATAAATTTGAATAGAGTCCAAAAACAGATAAGGCTTTTCACACAATGAAGAATGCATATATGACAGCTCCAATATTGATTTTTCCAAATTTTCTCAACATTTTTTTATGGAGACAGATGCTTCGGATTTTATATGAAATATAGTATTATCGCAGTAAGAAAAAGACAGAAAATTGCATCTTATTGTTTTTCATTCAATGAAATTCAATATCGTAAAAATCAATTACAAAATCCACAATAAAGAATTATTTGCAATTGTGGACTATCTTCAAGAATTGCATCATTTACTTGAAATGGCCGCACATCAAGTGACAGTATACACAAATCATAAAAATCTTGAATATTTCATGTCTACTTGTGTTTTGATTCGTCATTAAACAAATTGAAATATGTCTTTATCTAGAATTGATTTTGATATCATATATCGACTCGGAAAGTTACAAGGATTATTTAATGTTTTATTCAGAAGATCCAACCTTATGCCTAAGAAAGGAAAAGTAGCATATGACCAATAACAAACGACACTCTTGAAGCCTAAACGCTTTTGTTTATAAATAGCTCAAATCTCGTTTCCAATTGTTTCTAATTTTTTAGATCAAATCCGAGCAGCTTCAGCTATAATTGTTTTGGTGCTTGATATTGAACATGTTTCATCAACTCCACATAAGATTCTTGCAAATGTAAGATTAAAGATGAATGTCGATACTTTGAAAAACGTTTATATATTCTTGATGAACTATTTTGCATTCAAATCATGCAAGCACGTCATGATTTTTCAACAGTTGGACACTTTGGATTCAAGAAAACATTGGAATTCATTTCTCAAGATTTTTGGTGGCTTTAGATGTGAAAGATCATCAAAAAATTTGTATTACTCTGGAATACTTATTCTCGTTCAAACAATCCTTGCACATTGACCGTACGGACTTCTACAACCTTTACTAGTGCCAAAGCAGCCATGGTCATCTGTTTCTATGGATTTTATTACAAATTTATCAATTTTAGATAATTTGATTCTATTTGCATGATAGTCAATCGGTTTTTTAAGATGACACATTTAATTCTATGCAAAAAGAGAATTAGGGAAAAAAAATAACTAAATTTTTTATCAATAATATTTATCGCTATTACAGATTACCATAAAACATTATATTGGACAAAAGACCTCAGTTCGACTCCAAGTTCTGGCAGTCATTATTCAAAATCTTGCAAGTAAAGATCAAGTTTTTTTCGGCATATCATCATCAAACTGATGGACAAACTAAACGCGTCAATCAAGTTTTAGAGTAATGTTTGGAATGTACTATAAATTATCAATAAGACAATTGAATATCTTTATTGCTGCTTGCGGAATTTACGTATAACAACAATAAACATGCATCTACCCAAAAGATTCCATTTTATGCAAACTATGACTATCATCCAAAAATTGACATGTTACCGGTTTGAAAAAGAGATGGTCATACAGCAGAGAATTTAACAATATATCTAAAAGAGCTGCATACAATAATGCAAACTTATTTAGGAGAAGCCTAAGGGTACAATACAAAGATTTTGTGGTTGTGAAAAAAAAAAGGAACTATATGTTTTAGTAGGTGATAAAGTAGGGTTATTACAACAAAACGTCAAGACAACTCGCTAAAGCAAAAAATTTAATTACTATCGGATCGGACCATTTAGTATTGAAGAACAAATTAATGATATGGCATATTGACTACAATTACCAGCATCAATGAAGTTACATCTAGTATTTCATGTTTTATTATTGGAATTCTACAAAAAATTCAATTTTCTTAGAAAAATTCAATTTTTGCCACCTTGCATTAAAGTGAATGTCATCATTGAGTATGAAATTGAAAAGGTGTTAAATTCAAGGATTCATGGAGGTCAATTTGAATCTTTTGTTTATTGGTATGGCTATTTAATTAGTGAGCGTACGTAGGTACCAGCTTTTATCTTAACCAATGCACCATTGAAGATTCAAGATTTTCATCAACATCCATTGAAACCAAAAGCTATGATAGCTTAAATTCTTCAAAGGATCTTGGAGCTAGAAGGGAAGGTGATGTCACAGACATAAACAGATTGACCAATGTATAAAGCATAAAAACTATTAGAAGGTTCTAAAAGGTTTTTGAAGGTTCTAGAAGATTAAAAGATTCTAAGAGGCTCTAAAAAATTAGAAAATCTTAGAAGCTTCTTGAAGTTTGGAAGTTTGGAAGCTTCTAGAAGGTTTGAAGCCCCAACCCCCGAGTATGTATAAGAGTCAAAACTGAAAGGTTCCTCAGTTTCAACAACTCATCTTGTCGTTTTAGTTTTTGGCCTTCAAGCTTTAGCCTTTTGTTTTGCTGTTGTTTTGCATTGCTATCATCTGTAATACATCTATAGCCTTGATTTTAGTATACCTCTCTGTTCTTATTTTATTTCCTTGATTTCTCTACTTTACCCTTATCTCTAAGTACATCCCGAACAGTCACTATAATTGGGTATAGAGAACACAAATTGTGTATATGGCGCAAAAGCTAAACATGTGATATAGTCTTTTTTATGGCGCCTTTTCATTTCAATTTGAGCATTTCAAAGGGGTCTAGGTTTGACAATAGGACAATCTAGAGAGTTATCTTTAATAGTTTGTAGTTTATTCATACAATCTCAGAAAATTCTGAATTTTTTTTGCTTGCATATGTGTCCATTTTCTATCAAGCACATGGTACTACATTCTCAAAAGACCTTCTAGAGCGCTGCATTTGAAACAAGTGTTGGTTTTAGGTTCTTCTACATTACTCCCTCTGCTTCTGAAAGAAACCCATATTTGAGAATTTGTGAAGAATTAAGGAATATTAACAACAAATTGTAATTGGAAGTTAATGGATATTAGGCTTAAATCATTTCAAACCTAATTTTAGTTTTTTCTAGAATTAAGGTTTTTTAAGAAAGAGAGAAAATTAGTACCAAAGTTTTGAAATTTCAAGTGTTTTGTTATTGTCACAAATGGTTTGAAAAATGATTAATATGAAGTGTGTCAATGCAGTTGTAAGTAAAAAACAAGTTAGCCTAGTTGCCCAAGTAGTCGCATCTATAAAAAAACCAAATCTTTTTGTTGATGTTATTGATGATTCTAGCTTAATGATAGGCAAAATTTGCAAACAACAATCACTAAATCAAGTTTGTAATGCTAACATTAGCAATCAATGAGCATAAAAAGCCCAAGATATATCACCAAACATATTAAGTAGTTAATTTCATTTTAGAGATAAACGTAGGATTTTTTTTAACCAACTCAAGAGACAAATACGGGTTTCTTTCTAAAACAAAAAAAAACATGAATCTGGGTTTCTTTTAGAAACAGAGGAAGTAAGGTAGGAGCACCCATAAGCAATGCTATCTCCATAACTGTCAGCTATGAAAACTAGGAAAAATTTTGGAAGTAAATAGATGTAATGACAAGGATGTATAACATGTGAACATGAAATCTTAAAAGTGGTTATGGGTGCAATGGTAGTTTGCTTTTTAAAAATTCACAACTTAATTTCAAAGTATCCCAAAAATACATTCAAAAGTACAAACTCATTATTTTTCTGTTTCTAATTGGATCCTATAATTTGCTAGTAGTTTATTAATACTCATCATGTTCAAAACCCTTGGTTTGACGCTTATGGGTGCTCCTTTATTAGTACTTATTGATGTAAAAAATTCATAAAAGGGCATTGTGCATTGTCCGTCAGGGTTTCTTTTTCTAGCGATTTGGGACAAAATTCCACCAATTTTTTTGACTAGTACCAAGCCTATAGAAAAAAAACACAATTACTTGGATGAGACTGCCAAAAAGCTTCAAAATTTTAAAAAAACTTGGATGAAATTGCCAATTTGTGGATGAAAAACAAATTATAGACATGTAATCTGTGCTAATGTGATATTTTGTATCCAATACGTGGATGAATGTTGAAATATAGAGCACCACTACAACATTTTAACCCTTTAACAACACATCCATTTTCATAGAATCCACTGAAAATAGAGGCTATAAGCTTAGTTTTGGAATTGACTCAAATATGGACCCATTTTCAATAATCCAACCGTACAAATGGGAAGTACGCCTTGTTTATTGTAAAGCGCCAAAATTTCAGCTAGATCTACTGTTGGAGGTGAAATATTATAGTGATTGAGCGAGCCGTATGCGAAAAATCTCTTGTGTTTCATTCTTGTTTAGTTTTGAATGTTAACCTTTCATGCAAGCTTTGATTGAGAAGAGCCTTACATTTCTAGAAAGCAAGGTTTCCCACCTTTCCAACAAAACTAGTTTCACATAATATAGACAAAAATAGCAATCACAAGGTGTAGCTAAGTGGACAAAAGGGTCAAAAACCCACTTTCTTTGCTACCCTAAAACGGTTCTACAAGAAATTTGATAATTATTTTAGAAAATCCAATTGGTGAAAACAATCAAGAATCGGCCTTAAATATATGAGGACAAATTTTAAAGCCAAAATGACAACACCATTTTAGTAGATCTTCAAATATTACAATTACACTACTATTGTATAGGAAAACAATACAAACGTATTTCTTAAGCAATTTGAAATTTTATAGAATTGTGCAATTGAATTAAATTTGACATTCTTCTTGCATACTTGATGTATTGCGTTGTTGCTTTGATTCGTCTTTGACAAAAAAAAATGAATACGTATTTTGAAGCCATGCCGTATAAACACCATTATTTATCAACGCACATATCCAATTGCATTGTTATTTTTTTAGATGAATGCAAAATTCTTGTGTTCATGTGCGTACTTCAAGACCAAATTCCAAATTATTGAGCGATTTCAACCTAAAGTCCAAAAACCACTCCCAACAACCAAAATATGGTCGCATGGTCCTTAACCCCTCAACTCTCAAGGGGCTAAAATTTTGCCCTTGTGAATTTTGTTCAAGGATTCCCAAAGTTTTTTCAATATTTTTTTGTGGTTATTATTATATCTAAATTGTTGTTGAAGTCTAGTTTCAGCATCAAGACTCTAATCTTGAAAATGAATTAACATGATTTGTCTATTCAAGATTTTGCGCAAGGGTGTCCATTGCAAATCTTCACTTTCTAGTGTTGAAGGCTCTTGGAAATGAGCCTCAAGTACACTAGAACTTGGAGAAAAAATTGCATTAAAAATTTCATTTAAAAAAATTGTAGAATAGATTTTGAGAAACTGTAAATTGATTGCGGTTATGCATGTTGTACTTTACATACTCATATTTTTTTGGTACCCTCAATTTTAGATTTGAGATGCAAAAAGAGGATCAAAAGACTTCAAATCACTTTCACAGTTTTAACACCCTCATGATCAAACATTATAATCTTTCAATCCATAAGTGAAATAGTTGTGATTTCTTTTTGTATGCAGTCTATAACATGTTTACTTTGAATTTGTACGGTTACATTTCAAAAAAATTGATAAGATAAATCAAAATGTCAACATTTTATGCATTTTCAAGCAAATTTTAAGATACTCCAAAATTCCAGGGGCGTTGAGAGGTTAAAGGGTTAAATCGCCACTTTGGCACTTCTTAAAAAATGAAAAAAAAAAAACCGTGCTGTCCGTCTGTTGCAGCGTCCTTTTAGGTCACGCTCTTAGGACCAAAAAGTATTCATGTCACGGTCACACCGAGTCTATAGACTCGGTCGCAGACCCCGAACGATGGACCACCACCAAGGCGCGGCACTCTCACTCAACTCTCTCTCCGTCACTCGTCCCAAAAGCCCCGCCACCTCGAGAGCAGGATCGCCACGTTCAAGACCAATTCAAGAGCTCTCGTTTTGCGCATTGACGACGACAATCCAGCTTGCGATTTGCCTTCAAGTGCATGCAGAACTGGTCACACTCCTATGAAGTTCTGTTGTTTCGGAGCTGTATTAATTAATGTCATGGCCACGCCCTGGAGCTGACATTGTCGTCGTCCTCCGCGACCATGGTAAGCTTAGGCGAAGCCTCTTCCGCCTCCACCACTTCATTGCTGGTGCTCGGAGCCGGAGCTTTGGTCGGTTCAGTTCTCACGCTCGCCGTCCTGTCGTGGCGCTCGGGCTTCAAGTGTACCGGCACTTCCACCACTCGGTAAACAACACCTCCTGCGCCACTCAATCGAGCTTTTGTCATTGATCAATTGAGGTTTTGTCATTGACTTTTGGCCATGAAAAAATGCTTACAAAACCTACTCTTACTCTAACATTTTTTTTTGCTTATTTCGGTTTTTAGGAAGCACCTGACAATTCCGTCGAGGTTTTGTCATTGATCAATCGAGGTTTAGTCATTGATCAATCGAGGTTTTGTCATTGATTCCTGGCCATGGAAAAATGCTTACAAAACCTACTCTTACTCTAACATTTTTTTTTTTTGCTTATTTCGGTTTTCAGGAAGCACCTGACAATTCCGTCGTTAGTGAAGAATCCTACGTATGAGCCGTTCCTAGAGCCTAGTAAAACCGCGAACGGTGACACTGGTACGTAACTCCTTTTCTTAGAATCGGTGATCTGTTGTTGTTAAGTTTCTCGTTTCCATGGAAATTTTACTCTGTCTTAAACCCTAAACCTGACTGATCGAAAATGCCTTAAGAGTACCTAATATCGCCATGATGCATGATCTGACTTCATCATCGTAATTGGATGAATTATTTTGCTTATAAGAGCATATGAAATTGACAAGGACTAAAACTGGATTCCTGATTTCCTTCATTAGGTATGTCAGTGTTTGTTTGTGTTTGAGTGTGAGTTGACGTGTCTTGTATGCATGTGCTTTGTGCAGAAACTACTTCCGATAAAGTGTCGCCGCTGCCAAGATTGACGAAACTGAGTAACAATCTTCCAGTTGAAGATTTCTTGCGTGATGAGATTGTCAATGAGCAATTCACCAGGTATGTATCATATCACTTCAGGTTACATTTTGATAGTAATCACTTTACTATGTATTCATTCATTTTTTTGGTTTTTTTTTGTGTGTTATTTTCTAGCTGGTTTGTGATATTGAAGACCTGGAGGAGAGGAAAGCTAGTATGCTGTGAGATTTCTTCTTGAAATCCCCACGCTTTGAAGACCTAGAACCGGGGCTTCAGCGTGCTCTTTGAAGATGCTGATCAGTTTCATGCCTTTGGGCCATAGCAAGTAGGGTTTGTGATGATGTTCACAACGGCCTCTCAGACCATGTGTTTGTTTGCAGGAATGTACAATTCTTTGGAGATGCGGGCCAGTTGAAGGTGCACCGCGCTTTTGTAGTGGTAGTTGGACTTGGTGGCGTAGGCAGCCATGCAGCCGCTATGCTATTGCGTTCTGGAGTAGGCAAGTTACGGTTAATTGATTTTGATCAGGTCGGGATGTCCTCCAAAATAGATTAAATTGCCATTATATTGCCATTATATTGATAATCCTTACTTCAGTTTGATTGTATTTCGCTCCAGACTCTTTAATCTTTGATGATTTAGGGTGGAGCATGGGAAGCTACATTATGCATGATTTGTACGAGGTTGTTATGCTGGTGCTCATTTCAGTAACTTTTCGGAATCTAAACCCTCATCTTTGCTTGGAATTTTTCATTGCTTAAGTACTTTGAAACGTAATGAGTATTGTGTTCTATTTTTTTTTCTGGTAGTTGATCTTGAGCACTTTCAACTAAGGTGGCTAACTCTTTGTTCATCTCTGGTTCCTTGATTGACTCAGCTTCGTGTTTTTCCAGGTCTCATTGTCGTCGTTGAATCGTCATGCGGTCGCCACGCGGGCAGATGTTGGCATGTCGAAAGCTGTATGCTTGCAGAATCATTTCCAACGAATCTTCCCGGAGTGTCAAGTGGAGGCACGAGGGCAAATGTTCGATGCATCCGTTCAAGACGAGCTTCTCTCTGGCTCTCCTGACTACGTCCTTGATTGTATTGACAACATTGACACCAAGGTTCTTGCTCTTCTCCACTGAGAAATAAATGTCACACATCCAGAGACTTTGAATGACTTAACTGTAGAGTGATTTCTCTCTTCGTCACATTCACTCTGCTCAATGTTGGGCTTGTACTGAGCTTTCCTTGTTCCCTTTTGTTTCGGTCTACGTGTGCACAGGTCGCGCTCTTGGCAGCCTGTGTAAAGAAGGGTCTGAAAGTGTTGTCAGCAACAGGAGCTGGTGCTCGGGTTGATCCCACGCGTATTCGCATTGCGGACTTAAAGGAGTCGTCGAATGATCCTCTTTCTCGATCTGTGAGTCTCCGCACAAGATTTTCCAGAATACCGCTTGATTGACGTCCCTTTCAAATAGATTAAATTGTGGAGGTTTAAGACCCGGCGTGGACTGTGACAGGTACGGCATCGTTTGAGAAGAGAGCATGGCATTCTTGGAGGGATCCCGGTGGTTTTCTCTCTGGAGAAACCGAAAGCGAAGTTGCTGCCCTTCAAAAGTCCCAATGGAGAGGATGCACAGCCAGCGGATTATCAGGTTTGTCAAACTCTGCACAAGATGGTACTGAAGTTTCTATAAAACGAGACATTTGTTGAGATTTCGCACTTGTTTGGACCATACTCTCCACGAAGCTTGTCCTGGATGCATCTCTTGTCATTTCTTTGTTTTCTATGGACTGAGGCAAGAATGATGTGAACGCAAATGTGATGCAGGTGGTGCCAGGGTTTAGGGTGCGTATAATTCCAGTGATGGGCACCATTCCAGCAATATTCGGTCAAGTAATGGCCACGTACGTGGTCACTCAAATCGCAGGCTTGCCTGTGCAGACTGAGCCCGTGGTAAACCTGGATGTGGAGCACTATGGAGTACTTCACCGGCGGCTGGTTGAGCGGGAAGAGCTTCAGTTTGGCTCTGCTGAAGCTGTCGAGGTACTGCCTTGCATAGATATCCCTCCTTGGAGCAAATATTAAAGCTTTTCAAAACCCATGGTTTTTAGTATAAATACTCTATTCCATGAATCTTTTGACAACAGCATAAGAGAACCCTCTCTATCAATCATTGAATGTCTCACTATAATCATTATGACCATAGAGAAAGACCTCCTTATGATGAATCACTGACAATCTTCACGGTTTGACGATAGTTGTTGATATTCCTGAAATACTGAAAACCCTGCTTACGCCATTTACTTCAGCAACAGTACTTTGTGTGATGATGTAGGTGGATAAAGAAGAAGTTGCTTATATTGTACGAGAGCTTTGGCGTGGCCGCAGTGCTAGAAATCAAGACTCCACCAGTGTAGGCAGAGGCATGTGGCGCTCTGTGAACAATCTCACTCTTACCAGGTACACAACATCTTGTTTTCACATCATACCGCTCAATATGGACCATGTGTAACTTGTCCTTTCTTATGTATTACTGCATTTCATATCGTCCTTTTTCACGTTCAAGTGTAACTTGTTCTGCCTCTGAATCCCTTTCTGTTTTCATTTCTCGTGTCTCAATTCTGTGTCTGTAGTCACAGTAAGCAAGCAAATATAAAATGATCCGTTTCATGGTTTTTTTATTGGTAGTCTTTCTGTGTGAGGATGCAGATGGGACCAGTCACGGCCTCCTACTATTGACAACCTGGTGTTGTTTACCTTTGACGAGGTTAGTGGTTCATGATTAACACCTTTATTATAGCTGCATGATGAATTGGCTTGTTGTTACCTCGCGGTAACGGGTGTTTTGGTTAAGTTTTTTGCTCAAGTTCTTAAATTATTATTTTTTCGTTTTTGTTTGACATTCTTAATCCGGTACTAATAGGACTGGTATGTGGCAGGCGGAAGCTCATGAATCAACGACCTTGGAGGACTTAGCGTTTGATGAGTGGGAATTTTTTTCAATGGTGGAGTCTGTGTTGTCTCGTGCAGCAAGAGATTTAAGCTAATAGTAGAGTTCACAGCTGGTTAGTGAACAGAGCTGCACGATGCTTTTGTCAAGTTTGCTTCTCTGAACAACCGGTAGCCGTTTCCACCCTCCACCAACAGCAGAACTTGACAGATTTGTGCCCCCAGGCATGGGCCACGTCAGTTAGCTAAAGCAGCCATGCTGGGGCGGTGTACCCTCAGAAAGGGCTCCTGTGGTTGATGATGCAGAGGATTTTTGACCTCCTTATATGCTCCAAAACTATTTGCAGAAGATCTCAGGTTCTTCACATTTTTTCTATTAGAGGTTACTGTAAGCTTATTGGGGATTTACTTTAATTCCTTGTTGCGGTTTGAAACAACATGTTGATTGGATTGAGAGGTAATCATGATGTAGCGTGATATATTATCACTTCGGATCTTCAAAGTTTCTTTGTTTGGGAATGTTGTGTGATTGGCTGGACGACGCTGTTTTGTGAGCAGTGAGCGGTGAGCCAAAATTTCTGTGAGCGGGGACGGGTTTACAAAAGTTTCACATGCACAATTATAAGTCTTTATGTACACGGTTATAGGTGAAGTTTAGTATTTTGACAGAAAATCTAGTCTCATGACTCACGGCTCATGGATCCCTGTTCAAGGTATAACATTCCTTGTGATGGGTTATTTGGAAGTTTGTCCTAGTTCTTTATTCACTTTCAACTTGCATTCTTTAACCCTTAAATGACCATAGGGCATAGTATATACGTTGTTGTATAATTGGCATTTGCTACTAATAAGAAGTTTTAATTTGGGATCTCAAGAAGCTTACTAGAATTGTTTTGATATATTCTCCAACTTCTTTGTTGATCTCAAATGTAGTGAATGTGTGAATCTATTCCAAATACAAGAAAAACACCTCATAATGTGTTGGTTGCTCAAATGTTTAGGGGTTAAGGTCTACTTATTTGGAAATGATTCTTGTTAATGAATCTTTTGTTCAATGATTTTTGTTAGGTTCTATAGGGGATTGAAGTACTTTAGATTTGTCTTAAAATATGTTTTCAATAAGCAGCTACGCTACAAGAGGTTTTATCCTTGTAGTATTTAGTCTTACATGTAGTGATGCTTGGATAAGGTCAATGCCTTATGCAAAAAAAAACACTCCATTCAACTAGGTCTTACAACACACAAAAAAATGGGATCTTGATACTATCAAAATGTGTCTCTTACAAAGGTTGACTTTAACTAAGTATCATTGTATTCAATTGAGAATTAAGTGTATCCTAAATTAATCCTAGTTTCATCTATTCAAGTGTACACATAGAAAGTATGTTTTGTTCTTGTTCAATATTGAGGTTTAGACTGTGTTTCTAGTTTGCTCAAGTACAAAGAGATTAAAATTGTGAGCCATTAAACCACTTATGATTATAATCTCTATGTCATTGAAAACTACATCTCTCTAGTATCATATAGAATTCAAAAACCAGTTATCTCCACCATGCCAAAATAATCTAGAAACCAATTTTGTGGAACCAACTAGGTATTGTTATTCTTATATTTTGTGACCTACCAAGTGGTGGTTCTTTACATCTCAACGTAGTCAAAAGAAAAGAAAATAAAACAGCTTTCCAAAAAAATGGAAGGTCTTGGAATTAAGAGGATGGAATTGTAATTATTGAGGGAAACTGGTTTGCTCCTACTAATCTTAGTGGAGAACCATTGGAAGAACTTGAGCAAATTTGTTTAAATGTTAATTCCAAAAACAATAGCTATAAGTCAATATTGAGGCTCACTCCTTGTTTAGAGTTTTGACATTGGGTTTGAAGTTGAGTTCTTAACAGTAAAGCCTATGGGCTCAATCAATGACCCCATTTCAAATTAACAAACTATACCTAAATTATACCTAAATTTTTCAAGTGGGTCTATGGATTGTGGTGATTTGATTGTTCTTTGTCAAGTTTTGAAACTATGCCATGCCACTATCATAGATTTCTTTCTTAAGCATGATTTCTACCTTGTTTATCTTTTAACTTGCTTTCAATAGGCTTTATTTTTATTATCCAATTTTCAAATCCAAATGTCATTAAGTTTATTGGAAAAGCTTCTTTATAAGCTTTCAATGATAGTAATCACAATATCTAATACTATTGCTAAGCAAAATATAATAATATTTTTAGTGAATGGTTTAGAGTGCTAGATTGATGATGTTCTCATATAATTTCCCATGATGCTTGCAATGGTATCACAAGATTTGACTCTAAAAGCTTTTTTATCAATCCCTTTGTCCTAGGTTGAGCTCGTTTGCTTGCACACTCAATGAGCAAGGCAGGGGTGGAAGCATCCATAGCCAACAACGCCCCATACCCAACATGTAGGGGGCGCTATCTCCAATCTCAACAAGGAAAAACCAAAAAAGGTGCTTTGTAATGTGTTCTTTTGTCCTTTTCAAGGTTGGGACCACTTAAGTCATGCTGCATGTCCCAAAATGAAGTAGAAAGTAAGAGGAAAGTAGTTTGGCTATTATTAGAACTACATAAGCTTAGAGGTAGGCAATGGGTTCAAAGCACTTTTGACTCCCAAAATGCACAATAATTTTAGTTTAGCAAATAAAATTATAAAAAACTAGCAATCCCAATGTTACCTATCTTCCTACATAGAAAAACTATTTGTTGCCTCCAACTCTTTTGTAGTTGGTTACAAAATGCTTCCACTTTAAGCTTAGTGCATTTGAAATTGGGTATCTTTGATAAATAAAACAACATGGGTCCAGATCTCAAAGGTGACAAGAGCACATAACTAAGATTGAACTAGCTAAGGTAGGACCACCTATTCCTGATCATTTAAGCTCTTGCAAGATAGCACATTAGAACAACAATGCAACAAAAAAAAATCTTTGGTGGCTTCATACAAAATATTGGGACACAATTTTTTTGGAATTTTTCACACAAAATTGAGTTATAGACAAATTTTGAAGTGCATAAAGCGTTTTGAACCCAAACACAATCACTAGAGTCTCCTAATCTTGATCATAGCCAAAAAACTTCTTGCTCACTACTTCCTACTTTCTTTTGAGACACATGTCATGACCTCATTTGTCTTAATCTTGAAAAGGAAAAAATACGCATTCCAAGGCTTGAAAATAGCACACCCTAGAGGTTGGGTTTGGATCCCTCGTTGGGAATGGGTGGTCCTACCTTATTGAGGATTGATTAATCCCTAAACGTCAGGGCAAATGCATGTAGTCCTTTGGTTATAAAAAAACATTTTGTAGAAAAGAAAATCGTTGTTTTTCATTTGCTGTTTTTTTAGAAGTGATTCTGAACACATGGTCCATCATGGAAGGTAAAGTACAACCTCATCAAGTGTATTCATATTTTTTGATAACTCAAATTATGAGAAGATTTAGAAACTCAATGTTATATCCCATACTACCATTCTTGTAATTTTCATAAATTTAGCATACATTGTTGACTTTTGCAGCTTTTGAAAACAACTCAATAAAATGGACACCTATCAACCGTAGCGCCACCTTACACTGTGACCAGCCTTGCGTTTAAGGGTCAAAGTACATATGATGCAATATTAAAATAGTTATAGTGTATTTCATCCAACTATTTTAGTGTTTCCTTCATCAGGGGATGATTGTGGGTTTTCATGCGTGAGAGGATGATTTTAGTGTTTCATTCGTTATAGGATTAGGGTTCGGCGCTCACTCTTCGATCGAAGGCAGTGGACGCTCCTCCGAACGGACCCCGAGGAATCTGTGCCCCGCGAGGTTCGGGACGCAGAATGTGAGCGCTAGCAGCAGCGTCACATGCGGTGCCCGCGTTCGAAGTACGCTCATCACGGGTGTGCACCTGTAAAACGAGCACAACTTCCCGCAATCCAGGAAAGCAGCGGAGCACAAAAGTGGAATGGATTTAAAGCAATGAATGCCCAAACTATTAGGGTTTGCCTGATCTCAAAGTAGCCTTTGGCGGAACACCGATCTTGAGTAGGTGACAAGGGAAGGCAGGCCTATTCAGCCAGCCAAGACTTACTTGTAGGTAATTTACTACGGCATACTCCGATTTACAATTCGTACTGTCACATTCCTCAGAGAAAAAATGCAAACAGAATTTGATCAAACCGTGTGTTCCATTGATTAAAGCAGTTGTTGAGGTTGAAATTTTTTGCATTGGAATACTCACGGCAACAACTTTTGATAGTTCTACTATTTGTTTCCCCGGTGAAGTGGCATTGACCGTCTCAAAGTCTCTCTCATCGTCACGTTGGAGAAAGTTCTGCGAGACGAAATATTAGGTAAGGTGGGTAGCTCGAAAAGCGAAAGTTTTAGGGCTGATCTGCCTGTTTTTTTCATGGCCCTTTCCAAGACATGGAGATTATTTTTGTGAAATTTTCAGATAAAGAGAAATGGGTGCCAAATGTAATACAGTTTTTTTTCGTATTTTTTGAAGCATTATTGAATTGTTGATGAATTTTCAAAGTTTTTTATAGTAAGGCACCCTATTTGTGATTCTGGGTCTTTTGTAAATTGTTCCCTTTTGCAACTTATAAAGAGAAGAGATGAGGTGAAATCAAGGAGTGTGATTGATTGGCTCTTGTAATAAAAAACACCTTTTCGTTTATGATTAAAGAGGATCCATTCAAGCACCACCTCATATCCATTCCTGTCCATTCCTGGGTTACCTTTGGATGTGATGCTTTTCATGAGAGGGGACGCAATTTGAGCTACCTACCTTATGGACAATTTTTGATTCAGAAGCCTTATTACCGTCACATCCTGGTGCCCTAAAAAATCATGTAGAGTTTCTGTTTTTTGTGTTTCGATTCATCCTTTTGAATTTCTGTAGTTCTTAGGTATTGAGCAAGACCTGCACTTTTTGCGTCAAAGTTTTACCTTTGCAGTGCTTGCAAGCAGTGATTTTCTTTAGAAACCCTAAGCATCTTGTTGCCTTCATGGAAGGCAGTGCAGTGGTCAAAGTGTCTTAGAGTTGGTTTTGGTTGCAGTGGAATTTTGTTCGGTAGAGGAGAGCTTTTGCAGCGATGGGATACAAGGCGGCTGTGAAGGTGTTTAAGCAATGGAAAATCCTTCGTGGCGACAAGGTAAGGGCATTATATATCGTCAGTTCTGTTTCTATCCACGCAAAGTGTGTCATTTCCAATACAGAGTTTTGAAAAGAAAGTTGCTCATGGAAATTTTGCTTTTTGGTGCAGGTTATGGTGATGGCAGGCAAGGATGCAGGGCTCACAGGAAATGTAATGAAAGTGATTCGCGCTCAGAATCGTGTCATTATCGAAGGAAGAAATCTGGTACACTTTTCTCTGTTGACCTAAACACTTGCATACTCTAAACCCTAAAATCCCTACACTTGCATGCCCCAAACCCTAAAAACCGTACAGTTGAATGCCCTAAACCCTAAATTTCAACTATATGAGGGAAACCGGTTTTTTTTGCTTTGCTCGGTTTGTCAAAATGAGGTCTCTCAAACTATGAAGTCTACAGTAGAATACTGTAGGAAATCCCTCAAGGAGAAGGGATGTATATAATTTTGTTTGATGCCATTTGGATTCATGAGTGGAAACTATTGGATTTTTGTCAAAAAGGCGAAAAAAGGAATTTTTGTTACAATTTTCTCTGCATAAGTAGCTACTGTAGGTGTGTTTATTAGCACAGTCCTTACGAGTTTGACCACGTTCTAACGAGAATGCCACTAGGTTCACGATCTTTGGATAATAGTAAAAAAGATTAAAAAAATTAGGGCAAGAAGGAATTTGATTGTTTTGGTCACTTTTTTGTTTACTAGGTCAAAAAGCATCTGAAGAGGACAGAAGGGAATCCTGGAGGCATTATAACCATGGAGGCTCCTATGCATGTCTCTAATGTGCAGCTTATCGATCCTGTCAGTGGGTGAGTAACTATTCTAAACATCCATCTTGCAACTTTTCTTTTAGACTTTTTGTTTTTTTTTTGCATTTTTTTTTGCGATTCTAGTTTGTGCTAGTCTCTTCTTAACAACCGGTATCATTTCACATGGTATATTGTGGTTGGAAAAGAGGAGGGTCTTTTATTTATTTACTTTCATTCTCACAATCTCAGAGAGCTGTATCTCCAAGGTTTGATGGTCTTGATTTGTTTTGAAGGATTAGAGTTACGTCCAATAGCAATTTTGGTGCATAACATTATAGAGCATTGGGAAGGGTTCACTCCCCTCATTGTTCACCATGTCGTTTTTTTCCCCTTCAAAAGCTAGCAATCACTGTAGAATGTATGGGTGACTTGAGTCCAAATCTTTGCCAAGCTTTATATTTTGAGCTCAGATGTTATATAAGTAGGTTTGAGATTTTTTTGCAAGGGTATGGAGGAAGCTCCTTAAGTATGTTATCGTGCATTCATGTAATAACCGAAACTCCATTTTCCTGGATCTTGTGATTGTAGAGCTCCTTGCCGAGTTACTTACAGATACTTGGAGGACGGCACCAAAGTTCGAGTGTCAGCGGGAGGCACAGCATCAGGGAGCATTATTCCTCGTCCAGCAATATTGCTTGAGAGACGCAAACCACGCCCTTCTCTAGGTCCCAACTTAACCCAATCCCTATTGGGGAAATTATGAATTTCGCATTCATTTGTTGGGCGGATTATGATACAAATTTAGGGTTTTGAGAAGCTTTACACAAGTTTTTTTTGCATAACCAGGCAGAAAGCATTTTCATCGATTAATGCCAACTTTGTTCATTTTTAACTGTAAAATTGCCCCGTGTGGTTTACGCTGGGTACTGCTTGACAAAGAGACCACTATGCAATTAAAAAGGCTTTCTTGTCAGGCTTTTTTCCCTCTTTGCCAGCCCTTTTTTTTGGGCATATTGTCCTCTTTGTCAAGCCTTGCTCTATACTCACAAGCCACTTTTGTCCGGAGTAATGTAATTGCTAGTAGAGTGTTATGTGCCTCGGACAACACCAGCATTTCCTCAAAATGGTTTGTTAGTTTCTATTACTCACACATGTTGAATGTGGCTGTTTCATTGCAGCTGGTTTGAAGGACACGTCTAAAGAAGTTGTTATGGAGAGAACTTTTGACGCAGTTGAAGGGACGCCTGGCCTTCCACAGCTTTTGAAATGAGGTGAAAATTTTATTTTGTTTACTTTTTTCTGTAACGAGGAAGGTACTTCTAATGTGGTACTGTTAGGTAGAAGAACATGAAGCTGGGCATTGATTTGAATTGACTAGTTAGGGCATCTTCACTTGAGTAGGCTATCTAAACAACAACCAAATTCTGGTGTTGTCATTTGAGAAAATTGGTCTTCTTTTTATACCTCACTATTGTTTAATTCAACATCAAACATTCTATCTTTAGTGGGTAAAGAATTTTCCTTTTGGCTCTTTGTTTTTTTTGTTTTTTTTGTTTTTGGATTTTGTTGTTTACATCAATAATATTGGCAGATGAAGATTGCGGCGAGATGAAAGCATAACTGTAACGTAATTCTCAAAGTGTTACAGACAGATGGTGATGCAGTCTCCTCGGTATAGAGATACCCTGTTGATGAGACAGCTGGAACAGCACAACGACCGTGTCTTTATTTCAATTCATTGGCTCTGGACCGCAAGGGAGGAGGCCTTGCATTTACAGAAGCTCTTCTGAGGAAGTTTGATTAGGTACATTACTTGAAAAGCGAGCCACTGATACATCGACAAAGCCTCTTGTAGTGTGGTTCCTTTTAGGGGAGGAGTGTTTGCATCAGCAAAAGGTACCTTGAGGGAGTTTGAGAATGTACCTTACTTGAAGAATGGAGTAAGCCAATGCTACAAGGACAAAGCCTCTTGTAGCATAGCTGCTTGTTTCTTTTATGGGAATATATGCACCACATGCCAACAAGTTTAGGTGTTGCTGAAATGTACCAAGATCCTGGATTTTCAGGTAATGATAAAGATATCCTGTTGCTTGCTCCGAATGAGCTGATTTAATCTGTGCTTTACATCCTCCAAATGTAGATATCTATATGCAGCGGTGTTCTACCCTGTTGTTGGATTTGTACCATGTCATCTAGTGTTCTACTGTAGATAATCTGAGCCAGGACGTAATCTCAAGCTGCTTTTCTAAATCTTAATTGTTCAAATCTTCTAAATCAAAGGCATTGTGTTACAAAAAATTAGTTCATTCTTATTCCATTTGAAAATTATTCGTAGTTGACAAAACCATGAGATGAACAGCATGGCCATACAAGTTCTTTTGATCATTGTGCCTCACACTAATAATGTTATAAATAAGTGAGTCTGCTAGGTGCATTAGTGAAGAAGTTCGCTGTATTTTAGGTGTATGCTATGGTATATAGTATTTGAATACTATCTCAAACAATGCAAATCAAGTAGCTTAAATCTTGAAAAGACTTTGTGGGCATGTATTTTATTCTACGTGTGAAGAACGATGTATTATAAAGAGGTTTTCAAACCAAGTAGTTATTGGAGAGGTGACAAAATATTGTGGCCAATTTGACTTGGAGAACAAGGATCTTAGACATGCCATGCCTTCACACTAAGTAGGTATTATTCACCCAAATTAGTGTGAAAGTATTTTGCATTATTCATAATCTTGTATTAGCTAGAATAACTTTTGTAGTTGTTGTCATGTTGTACAATTAGATCCTTGAAATTATCAAGAAAATATAATAGTTGAATAGCAAATTGAAATGTGGTTCATCAATATTTTGGTTTGAACAATAAAATTTTGTTAAAATCAATACTAAAAATTTAGGGGTATGGTATAGGTAGTAAAAACATAGCTTCTCATCTTATATAATAAGGAAAAATTGTGCTTACCTTTTTTGTTTCCATGTTTGTTCAGTTCAGTCCCTATATCATCACAATGCTTATCAAAAAGAGTTCTTTCAAATAAGAAGATACTCATTAGAACCTTGTTTAATGAATGTCAACTACTTTGACTATTTTCTACCCCTTGATGTATGGGCCAATATGATTCCCAATAGCTCACTCTTTAGTATATTATTCCTTGACTTGATACTTTTAACTTCATTAAATTGCAAAGACGTGCTACATAACAATACTAGATCTTCCATTTAACCCATTAACGACCAGGCAACCAAAATGTGGTTGATGTCTAGTGTGTTTTTGGAACCCTGGTCATTAACCCTTTAAAGATCACACCCATTTTCCCAAAATCCACTAGAAACAAGGGCAATAAAATTAGATGTGCAATTGAATCAAATATGGATTCAATTTGAATAATCCAACCTTACAAATGTGAAGGAGACCTTTTTTGTTGTAATATATCCAAATTTCAGCTAGATCTACCTTTGGAGGTGAAATATTATAATGATTGAGTGAGTCGTATATGGGAAATCTCTAGTTTTTCATGCTTGTGTGGTTTTGAATGTTAACACTTCATGCAAGCTTTGGTTGAGAAGAGCCTTACATTTCTAGAAAGCAAGGTTTCCCACCTTTCCAACAAGACTAGTTTCACACAAAATAAACAAAAATAACAATCACAAGGTGTAGCTAAGTGGACAAAAAGGGTCAAAATCCCATTTTATTTGCTATCCTAAATGGTTCTACAAGAATTTTGATAACTGTTACAAAAAATCTGATCAGTGAAAGCAATCAAAAATTGGCCTTAAATATAGGATATATTTTTTTATAAACAAAAAGATACATTTCAATGGATTCTTCAAATACTACAATTGTGCTACTACCGTATAGAGAAACAATACAAGCATATTCCTGAAGCAATTTGAAATTTTTTAAGATTGCACAATTGAAATGTGGCATTCTTCTTAGATGTTTGATGTATTGTGTTGTTGCTTTGATCCATTTTTGACCAAATATGGATACGTGTTTTGAGGCCATGATGTATAAACACCATTATTTATCAACTCAAATGTCCAATTCCATTGTCGTTTCTTGGGTTGGATGCAAAAGATTTGTGATCACAAACGTCCTTCAAGATCAATTTCCAATTTGTTGAGCAATTTTACTATATAAGCCAAAAACTACTCTCCCAAACCAAAATTTGGTTTGGTGGTCTCTAAAGGGTTAATGTGTTAACCTGAAAATAGCAAACTAATGACTCTACTTTTTTTATTCATCTCTCATAAAAGATGAGCTCTTACTTCACATTAATCTCACTTTATTACATTTATATGGCTTTTTATAGAGTGGTTCATGCACAAAACATGTATGTTAAAACCAAAATGCAATATTAGAAAATATTAGGTTGAACTTTGAAAATTCATAACCAATTCATATGATACCCAAAAAATGCACAAAATAGTGTCTTAAAATATTCTTAACCCTTAAAGGATGGATGGATCACCGTGGCTTGCCTTGCTTGTAGCAGTCTACAGTATTTTGCACATGGGCATTAGTAGTATTGCTTCAAAAAGTTGGAAAAGTCAATAGTGCATGGTGCCCTCATGAAAATTGCAAGAAGAGCAGCTTGGGAGCTAACACCATATTTCTAAATCTTATCACAATTTGGGTTACAAAAAAAATGAATGCATCTCAAGAGGTAGTTTTTTGTCTTCCATGATGGACCATGTGTTTATGGTCACTTCTGAAAAAAAATCAGATGAAAAACGATTTTCTCTGAATCACATAATCTTTTTTCAGAGCCAAAGGACGTTTTTTGTCCTCCTCAACATTTAGGGGTTAAATACGATCCAAAAGCAAAGAATTCACATCAATACAATAACAGTAAATACTCGCAATGCTTAACCCCTCAACGCCCCCAGCTTTCAAAAAAAAACACTGAAATGGGGCGCGATTCACGCCCCTGGGGCGTTATGGGGTTACCTGTTCAACAGTAAACTTGTGTATGGTAGCTTGGCATGCTGCACATACAAGTTTATGAAGACATGATAGAAAAGCAAGGGTTTGTAGTTGCTCAGTTTTATCTCTTCCCACAACTCTGTAATAAATCAGGGTCTTTGAATCTAAGTATGAATTCAAAATATGCAAACTCAATCTTCTGGTAGGATATTTCCAAACTCAAACATTTTCTGTCAGGTGAAAAATCTGAGCTTTTCCGCCCTGGCCCCACAAACACGTATGTGCAGCATACCAAACCGTGTATGGTAGTATACAAGATCATTGAGATAACAAATTACCTAGAAAGCTTAGGGTAAAATCAGAAATTTCATTCAAGCGATGTTAACATAATCTGCTTCTTTGATACAACTGTACATGGTTAAAATCACCACAAAGTAAGCAAGCTACTGTCCTCCAACAGAACCAACTTACATGACATAGTCAAGATTCATGACAAACTTGGAAACTGGGCTATCTGTACGACTGAGCTTCGAAACTCTCAGCTTTCTGAAACTTCTAAACTGGAAACTGTTCCTCTCACAAGAACTTAACCTCAAAACTAACGCACAAAAACTTTTCCTGTACAAATAACAGAGATGGAGTAGTATGACAACGTGCACCCCGAGAGTATAAAGAATGGGAACCTACAATTGTTTTACTCCCTCAGTCTCAAAAGAAGTGAATAACAATGCGTGGAGCTTTGTCTCAAAACTAGTGAACTATTTACTTTATTGCTATAATACAAGTTGACCAACACAATTACTGAGGGTGGAATCACAAGCTAACCTCAAAGGAAGTCGCCCTTCTTGCTCCAATTTGCCTTTGCCTAGATGTGGCACGTTATGGTTGTTTCCTCCATTCACTTTCATCGTCTTGTTGTCAATAGCAGCATTAGCCCAAAAGGACTTGAAAATGGCGCCATTTTACTCTGCTTGTTGTGCAGAATCTACTAATATAAAATGCATTGGTTTTTTCTGGCATTGATTTTTTGAGAAGTAAGCAATTCAGTCACTTATTTTGAGACGGAGGGAGTATGTTACAAGCAAGCAGCACATCTTCACGTTATAATACCGTTTGTACTTTGCTTCACATGGTTATCCAAGTCGTCAGAATCCTCTTCTGAAGAGCCGAAACACCGAATAGCCGGCTCGTTGATTCCAAAAAACCCTAGCAGAACTGCAGCAGCACCTACAATGCTCAGTGGAGGCGGGATCTTCCCTCGCAACGAATCCAGCACACCGGCAATGGGGACTTGAATGGTGAGGCCAGTAGTTGCTGCTGTTGGCGACGTCAGCAACACAGCTTTAGCCCAAAGGTAGTCGCTCAACACGTTGTCCAGCAGCCCTGCAAACATCCCCAGCTTTCCTTCAATCCTCATAACTCTATCCCCAGCTCAGAAATTGAATCAAAAAACTTTATAAAGTCGTACAAAAACAAGAATTAGAAGGCCATAATCCAGAATAAGTACTGCAGTGTTATTCGCATGCGCTAGTATTTACAGCACCGAACATATTGCATCCATCTAGTTAGATTCTAATGGCTTGATGATAATGCAATGTAGCATCCCACATACTTCAATGACAGGTAATGTGTTCAATATATTTCAGAACCCACGCTATGAGAGTAATGAGCATTAGACTGTGTCAGAATTAGGCACTCTGAAAGCCACTATTTTCACAAACATGACCATCAAACTTCTCTTTGTACCCTTTTACTATAAAATATCTTCACGAATTTTAAAAAAAAAAGAGTTCGGAAATGTCACTTTTCATTGTAAGAGAGTGTGTTGAAAGGAATGAATAGCGGGCTAAGAAATAGGATTAGTTAACCCTTAAACTTCTGAGTGTGCCACAGTACAATACAAGATATTTTTCTTGTATTTGGAATGGATTCACGGCTTTCATACATTTCAAACCAACAAAGAAGTTGGAGAATAGATCAATGCAATTCTAGTGAGCTATTTGAGATCTCAAATTAAAACTTCTTGTTGGTGGCAAATGCCAATTATATGGCAGCGTATATACTATGCCCTATGGTCGTTTAAGGGTTAAGAAGTGGCTCACCTTTTCCAACGATGAGACCAACTTGAGAGAGAGTCAGCCGATGGAATGGCTCCACTCCAGTGGAGTGGACAACCAGGGCTACAGGTCCGAGCAAAAGAGCATTGAAAAGGCCTAAGTATCCGAAAAACAAGGCTGTACTGGCTTTTCCTTCGCCAGCATCTTCGTCAGGTAGTCGCTTCCTTATCAAGGTACTGTAAAGAGCATAGGCCAAAGCAGAGAACAAGCAGAGAATATCACCCCATCCTGCTCTCCTAAACGAACCACCAGCCTCCGTTGAATCTGCCAGGGTCACAACAATGGTTCCAACCATGCACAACAGCACACTCACCAGTTTCAACCACTTGAACTGCTCATTTAGCAGGACCAGCGAAAACAAGAATGTGAACAGGCTGGATGAGCTGCTCAAAATTGTGTTCGACTGCACAGCAACAACAACTGGTATTCAGATTCAGTCTACATCTTAAAAGATGGGAAAATTTCATGGATACCCCTGAAGTTTGTAATATTTTCATAGATACCCCTACTTTTTCAGAAATTTCATAGATAATTTTGGAGCAAAAAAATTGGGCATTTATTTGTTGTGCTTGTAATTTCTTCATGACCATTGTTGAAGAAAGGAATGTAATGAAAAAAAAAAAAAAAAACTTACTCACAAAGGAAGAAGGGAAATAGCATGTACAACAAAACAACCGCCTGAAAACTATGGTCCAAGGGTATTTGTGAAATATCTGAAAAAGCAGGGGTATCAAATAAATATTGCAAACTTCAGGGGTATTCATGAAATTTTCCCTTAAAAAGCCATCAAGTAACCCCTCGTGTATAACCCCAGTTTATGCACCTAAAACCCTAAAATTCTGTTGGGAAAGAATCTTGCAAAGAAATTCTCATCTCCTAGCAATGTCACTTGAAATCCTAGACAGAGAACTTTAATCGTTTGCTGCGATCTGGATACCAAGAATCAGAACGCAAATAATGGATGGTAAGAAGCACATCCTTCATAGCTTTCCAACAAGCTATCACTTTCATAGTTTGGCTCAGAAATGGATAAGAAAACTCAAAATAACAAAACTTCTTTTTTTTCTCTTCATGGAATTTACTTTCCTCATTGTTAATACTTGTTGTCATCTCGATATTTTGGACAAGCGCCATATCATAGTTCATGAGAGCATATCTTAGTAGCTTTTCAATAAAGCGTCCCCTAAGAAAATCTAGTTATAAAATAAGAACAAAATCTCAGTGTATGGTTTTGAGTGCAAAATGAACAATGCCGTCTCTAGTTACAAGAGCCTTCTATGAAATTTTCAGTTTAAGTTTAGGAACTCAAAAATCTTGCATAATGAGTACATACTGATTTTGAGCATGTCCATCACCTCAACGAAGTGCTAGTTTTAGGTCATCACTTTGAACTCTTACAACCGTTGCATATGATAATATTCAAGTAATTCGTTCTTCAATGTTTAGAATCCTCTTTGCTATTCTAACAAAAGTATTCAAGAAAACTTGATCATTCTAACAAGGGAACGTTTCATGGATACCCCTGAAGTTTGCAATATTTTCATAGATACCCCTGCTTTTTCAGAAATTACACAAATACCCTTGGACCAAAAAAATTAGGCGTTTGTTTTGTTGTGCATACCACTTCCCTTCTTCCTTTGTGCGCATGTTGCTTCTATTTTGTTTCATTACATTCCCTTCTTCAACATTGGTCATGAGGAAAGTGCGAGCACAACAAAACAATCGCTTAGAAATTTTGGTCCAAGGGTATTTGTGCCATTTCTGAAAAGTAGGGGTATCTATGAGAATATTGCAAATTTCAGGGGTATCCATGAAATTTTCCCTTCTAATAATTGCAAGTATCGCAATTAGTAGGAAGAATTTGTGGAAACAGAGGTTACTAGAAAGATTGCAGGAAAAGAAACAAGCATACCGTGACAGTGGTGTATCGCAGCGACAGGTTGAAGGTGAATTGCGCCACGAACCAAAAGGGGCAAATCAGCAAGCTCACTTGCGCGATTTCTCGTCGGCTCCACTCTCGAGTAGAAACCGGCTGAGGCGCACTCATCAAACTCTCATCAATCGCCAGCTCAAATACTCCCTGCTCTTTAACCAAACCAGAATTAGGGTTTGCAGAATTAGGGTGTGCGGAATTGGGGTTTGCTTCTGATTCAATAGCACCAAGATCCTCCAACAGGTACGCGGTCTCCTTCTCCGCACCGGATTTCGACTCATGTTGTTGTTGTTGTTGGTGATGATGGTTCAATCGGCGACGTTCAAGCCATTGCCAGAACACCTTGCCGCCTTCCACAAGGGGCAAGTACACGATGAACATGGAATTGCAGAGATAGGTGATGAGAAAGGGGGAGACGCCTGCACCGACGACGAATTGCACCACGAAGCTGGCGATGACCCAGATGATGGCCACGGCGATGACGTACACCATGCCCAGCATCCATCGCCCTGTCTTCTCCATGCCTGCTCCTCCCCCTCGCTGGTTTGGATTTACACGAATGCTGTCATCGCTTGCAAGGGCGGAGTGCAATTCGTCATAGTTTTCACGGACCGATCGTTTGAGGAATCCATGCGAGAGAAGCTTGGAAACAGAGTTAGGGTTCGGGTGATCGGAAAGCAAAATTAGGGTTTGGATGATCGGAAGCATGAAGAATTGTGAGTAAATTTGAGACAAAGCTTGTTTAAGTGCAGGGTTTGTTGTTCAGGGGCCGGTATATATTAGGGCATCCGCACAGTTAGCTCAGGGTTGCACACACAATACTTGGATGAGAAGTGCTCAGTGTCACACACTCCACACGCAATACTTGGATGATAAGTGCTCAGGATTTCACACCCAATACTTGGATGATAACACTAGAAGCAAAACATGTCTTAAACAACTGGTTCACAACAACTGCAAATGTCTTAAACGATTATACAATGATTCAATTATAGTAAATTGAGTTATTTAGGATATTTGCAATAATCGTGAACCAGTCATTTAGGACAAGTTTTTTTCTAATGTAAGTGTTTAGGATTTCACATGCAATACTTGGATGATAAGTGTTTAGGATCTCACACGCAATACTTGGATGATAAGTGCTTAGGATTTCACACACAATACTTGGATGATATGTGCTCAAAGTCCCTCAAAATGTTCTTCTTTTAGGGCATCCTCAATCCAAACCCTACATTGAGGCTCAACAACAGCAATTCCAGAGCTTTGTCGCGTGGCTTCTAGCAAAGCAAGCGACACACCACCTCTTCTGACCTAATGCACACTGGTAGAGAGAAATGTGAACTTTGTCTTTGTCATGCTTTTTTGGTAGGGTCTCTATTTTCACCTTACAAACTAGTAGTCATCATTTCTCTGACAGCTGTATATAGAGCAATTTGAAGGACTCTTGAAGGTTTCTAAAACTAGCAAGTGTGGCTTAGGTTTTGTTGTCCCCTTTAAGATCACGTCCCACATGCAAGGTGCATTGGACTAGGTTTGCAATTCTCAAGTTAGAAGCGGCCACTATGAGAGTGCCATTACAAAGCCAATATACCTGTTGGATTGAAAATGCTTTTAATGTCAAACTAAGAGTGTCAAGCAATGATGCTTGAATCATTATTTGTTCTAAGTTTAGTGAGCTCTATCTTATTCTTCACTTGATGATTGGTCAATTGACTATTTGTGGAACCAATTAACTATTTGTAGGGCATGTGTGATGAGCAAAGGTGGGGGGTAAGAATTTTGAGGCCTTTTTAAAAATGGATGTAAACACTTGCCGAGTTACTAATTGTGTGTAAGGGTGAGATGCTCTTAGGACATTTGCACCTGCATTGTAACACATTAGGTTGTGGGACTTTTGGATGAAAAAGAAGCAATTAGTGTGTGGACCAACCAAAATATTCAAGTTGGCATGGCAAATTTCTTTTTGTTTATATAGCTACTCCTTCATATATTATCTTTGTTTTCACTATTAGTAAGTTGAATAATCAATGATGGAGAATTAATTTTTCTTTTGTAAACAAAAAGACTTGTCATTGGTTAAAAATTAATGTACCTAGTTCGACAATTGGAGGTAACATGTAATCAAATAGTGGAAACAAGAAACATCTCTACAAGGGAGCATATTCAATTTGGACATTTTTTGTCAATTAGGGCACCTTGGTTCAAACAATTTACTATCAATTTGGACATATTTTTGTCAAACTTTGTCAATTTGGACTTGTCACTATGGGCATAGTTTTTTTTAGTGCATTGTGTTTCCCAATGATGAAGCTTCCAACCAATGATGAAGCTTTTAAGGTTGGATGGAGATGCCCTTAGGGTGTAAGCCTAATTTTGGGTTGATATAATTGACAATCTGGTGCTCCACCAATTGGCTCAATGTTTTGATTTGGCTAAATCATAAAATTCTTTGGCCCATTTGATAATCCAGTTTCAAATCAATAAATTGAATTTGTATTTTTGAATTAGTGATTTTCTTTTTTATACTTACATTTAGTAGTTGATTCCAAAAATTTGCCACATAAATCCTTGAAGGATGCCACTTACCAAAAGTGTTGGCTATATTCATGCAAACATCATCTAATGCACTAAATTTAAAAAAAGGATAAACAACTGTAAAATACAACTACCTTGTAGAGGTTTAGGCCAAGACATTACTGACTTACAACTCACGAGCAACTAACACGCATGTTAGTCAATTTTTAGTTGTCCCTAGTTGTTTTACAATTGTTGTAACTTAGTTGTTTAGGCACAATTGTGAATTTCCATTCATTTTCAATTTATTCATGCCTATCCAAATTTTAAACTTCTTTAGCCCGCCCTCCCTTTTTCTTCTTTTTTAACAAAAGTTCTTTCTCACCTTTCCAAGGTTGCAATAAATGTTGCACTTACAGACAGATGTCAAAGGTATCCACCATTGCAAGGTGTCCACATTTCAATGCCAATTTTAATATTTGAATTATATGTAATTTAAATTTTTAATATGGCATGCGTCATATATAGTTGTAAGGCAGTTGTAATGCAGTTATAGTGCAATTGTTGTGTAGTTGTAATAAATTATTGTGTAGTTGTAATAAATTGTTATGTAGTTGTAACCTAGTTGATGTGTAGTTCTAACCTAGTTGATGTGTAGTTGTAGTATAGTTGTAATGCAATTGTAATATGGTTGTTATATACTTGTAATATAATTGTTGTGTAGTTGTAATGCAATTGTTTACATTGATTTTGTGAATATTAATTTTTGATTTAGAATTTAGTAGTTACCATGTAATCTTTTTTTAGTTTTTTTTATAGTACTTGTTTATTGTGTTATTGAGAAAATACATTAAGTAGTTACAATCAAACTTACAACCACCATACAATTGTAAACAAAAGTGAGTCAAAAAACAACTGGCAACAACATAATTTTAAGCTACAACAACTCTAATAATACACTACAAGTTTCAATTGCTATTCAATCATAATTCAGTTGTACCACATAAAAAACCAACAATGTAGTTGTAATATAGATGTAATGCAGTTGTAAAAAATGCAATAATATTGTATTGCAGTTAACAACTAGTTGTGATTCAATTGTCAAAAAAATCAATGAAATCATAAATTATTTGCAAAAACTGGTAGTTAGTACACTAAAATTCAATTGCAAAGTAATTGTAAAACAAAATTATTTAAATCCTACAATCTAGTTTAGTTGTTCTCTAATTGCATATCAAGCTTTACAAATTGCAAACTCATGCTAGTTGCAAGTCAATTGTATATATTTGTCTATCACTAAAACAATAGTAGATTTGCTTCAAGGCCATACATTCTAATTAACACCATATTTGTCATAATGAGAGAATGGGGACCTCTCAAAATAAACATGTTAGATTTTGACCAAAATCACCAACTTCCATCTAAATCACCAATTTTGAATATAATGAGAGTTTTCAACTGACCTAAATTGACATAAAACCTTTCAATTTTAAGTTAAATTTGAAAAGTTATGTGTCAATTTAGCTCAAATCAAGATGAATCAAATTGAGCTAAATTGACCTAAAACCTTTTGTCAAACTGACTTTTTTTTTTGAATTTTGGATAAATTACCTCTCATTTCACTAGAAAACTCTCATTATAACAAATATGGTGTTAATTGTGAAAAAAACTTAAAAATAGTATGTCTACTTCTACATGTTTCAACTAATGCAACAATCACTCAATGCTTTAACTACAACTTTCTAAAAGCAATTAACTTGAGTGATGTAAGCAAACAATCCTATATTGCTTAGGACCTTGTCAAAACCTCAAAAAAGCCAAAAAGTTGCAAAAATCCACTTCTAAAATCTAGATTGCCAAAGGCTTCTATCAACTAACATAAGCCAAATCACAAGATTTCAAATATATAGTGAGATATGATTTTCTGAAAATTAACTTCTTACACCCATAGAGTTGAAAACTGCTATGCATTCAAGAGTCAATCAAAATTTCATCAAAAACTCAGCATTAGGGTTTCAAATTTTGTCAAAAACTAGGCTTCATTATACATCTAGCATATAAAATTGCATAGAATTTGAGTTAAAACTCACCAAGATGTGAATTTTTGAAGTCATACTTCAAAATTGCCATTGTAGTAGGCATCCTTTTACTTAAAAATCTACCAAAAACTCCCCTAAGCTTAGAATCCAGCATGCTTGGTGTCATTGAAAGGCTACTAGCACAAAAAAAACCTTGCAAAACTCCAAAAAATAAGGATCAAAATTGAACATACAAGAAGCAAATGAAACAAGCTGAAACAAAATAGAAGGGACTTCCATTTCCAAAAAATCTTGATACAACTTTGTCCTACAAGTGAGAAGAATGAGTGAAAGAAATTAACTATCCATACCTCTTTGTACTTGAGTGCTAAAGTTCAAGGGCGACAGCCACAACTCCATCCTTCAAACTATTAATCCCAATCTTAATCAAAGGTTGACTTTGACCAAAAGAAATTGGGCAATAAACAACTACGCCAAAATTGCACAACAAGTGAATGACTATACTTTAACTATGAAACAATTACAAAATGATTCACTTACAGTTGTGTAGTTGTTGTGCAGTTGTTGTAGCCTAGTCACTTATTACATGTTTTTCTTTTAGTTTTTGACCCAAAAACTACAAACGGAATTTAGGGCTAATTACTTTCATAACTAAAAAAAATGTGTTTTTGGCAAATTTAATATCACAAATGCATTCAAAACCCATTTTCACCTAAAAATAGACCACTTACATGTTGAAATTCAAATATGAAGCATTAAAAACAAACTAATTTGCAAATCTTGAAGTTTTAACATCTAATAACTGAATGAATTTAATATTTAAAAATGAATAAATGAAATTTTGTTCTTCTAATCTTCTATCTTCAAAAAATAATTAAAATTATTGATGCAATTAATTTTTTTTGAAATATTTATGAATACTAGCAATGGAAAATAAAAGATATGATAAAATTGTATTACAGACTCAAAATTTGGAAGGCATGTGGCTATGGCTTAGTGGCTTTGACCTTGGCACACCAATGAGGTGACCATGAGCTTATACATAGGTACTGGCTAGGTGCTTACCACCATATTGCACTCAAGTAGTATGGTGAAGGGCCAAATGATCTTATTGTCACATTTAAACCTAAAAGTTTATTGGCAGAAGAAACATGTTTATAAGGTTTACCTTTTTATTGAAGCATTGAGGGTGGATTTTCTATCTATGCCCATGAGGCTTAGAAAGTTGAACCACTCTCAAGAATCACATCATTCATGCTGCTTTTTTGCAGATTAGAGTTAACTTTTGAAATTAGTAATTTTTTTTACATATCAACAAACCATAGCGTTTTCATATTGTAATTAGTAACTACCCTTACAAAAGTTGAATTCAAAAAATGATTATAAGCATTGAGAAATGAAATTGAATCCCATATTTTTCCAAATCCTAGACAATTTTGAGCGCTTTGATGTTTTGCTATCAAGAATACCAACTATGACTTTCATGAACTACTTGAAACCCTTTGCTTTCAGAAGAAATTATTGGATACAATTATTTTGAGTCATTTTGGAATGATATTTATAATGGTGGAGAAGATGGCCAAAGATGAAATGACTAAGAAGGGATGGAGAAGACCTTGTAGGAACCTAAAGGGTATCTCAGCTAACAAAATAAACACTCTTTATGGACAGGAACCAACCTTTCCAAAAAAATGAATCCTAAGAGAAGATCACTCATTAGTAAGTTTGTATTTAATGTGCTCTAATAAATCTAGATAGTAAGAGGTACTTATTGCATAATAATTTTGTTTTTTTTCACTGCACATGGAAAAGGATCCATTGCGCAAATAAACATACAAAAGCCTAGCCAAAGTATAGCTTGGACAAGCAACCACAAGGACAACAAACAATTCAGAACCAAATTACAAATTAGTCAAGAGACCAAGTATTTTCTGAACAAGATTTAACACTAGGACATTGAACATATTACTACAACTTAGTGTTAATGGGTGATTGCAAGAAACACTTGTACTATTTTTTGTCTCCTTCACATCCTACAAGTGGTTTTTGGCTCCTATCTTTTGTGTACCAAGTCATTTTGACTTGGAATTTCAGCGTAATGTTCACTTTAAAGTTACAAACATTTTGTGGTTTTTTTAGTTTTTTTTAAAATTCTTTTAATATTTTTAAATAGCCCTTAAATAGGTGTTTACCTTGGCCATTTTGGGGGGTTTTGGTACTATTTTGGATCCAAAAAAGCAAATCTTGTGCCACAAATCAAGGAATTTGTTTATTGTAAAGCATTACATGGATATATAGAAGGGTTTTAGGAAATTTTAAATTCCATGCCATGCACATTCTCTCAAAGCGGGCATCCATTCTCCCTACATTGGTGAAATAAAAAAAAATCCTCCAAAAACCACTTGCATTGTGTGAAGCTACTCAAAGAGATAAAAAATAGTCATTTTTTGCTTTATTTTTTGTTTTGTTTTTTTACTATTTTTGAAAATACAAAAAGGAAATTGTCATTTTGTTGGTAAATTTTGTCCCTCTATTTTTGTGCATAACTTTTAGAATAAAATTTTTCTAGGTCTAAATTTTCATGAGTATGCTATTTTAAGTGCTTTACAAATTTTCCATATTTTATTCTATTTAAAATATATATATTTCAAAAACTCATAATACTACCTAGTACTACCAGTTTTAAGGGTATTTGAGACAAAATCATGAAGTGTTTCTTGCAACTACCCTAATGCCATGAGGCTAGTGGGAATTTCTCAAATAGATTATGTGAATTGGAAAGATAAAGGAACTAAAAAATGCGAAGTTCCGTTTTTTGTTATACCACTCTAAGGTGACCATTCCCTGGTGAATATCCTCTTGAGCTCAAATTGTTTATCATTGTTCTTGACTTGTTGGATTTGTTTCTAAATAGCCATGCCGGAATGCAATGTCAAGGTCCAATTTATAACCTGAATTTTGACATTTTAAAACCAATACATAGAATATTCAAATGCCATATTCCAACTTCACATAATCTTAGTAACTATTTACTTTTGTGATAAAGAAAAAATGATCCTCACTAGCACACAGTTGGTTATCATGACAAAAATTTGATTGGTAAGAGGTGATCCAACCTAGCAATATTCAAGGAGATTTTTAATCTTCACATGTTAATATCCAGCATTTTCCTTTGTAAACAGATATTCAATGAGTGTGCAGAAGATATTGCGTATGTTTGGGTTGTTTTTATTCATTGTAAATAAAAACTGACCGATTTTTGTTTGTGTAGTTTGAAAGTTGAACAACGTCTTGGGGGCGGTTCACACTACTTCCCACAATTCCATATTTGCAAGTCCCATTGCGATGTCAGATTCCAACTTTGTTAAATGATTCATTATTGAAGGCAAAAAAAGAATACTGAAGGTAATCATGAATAATTTATACAAAAGTATTGGTGGGATTTGGGTCAAAAGTTAGGTTTAGAAAAATGATTGATCCAAACCTTAAGTGAAGTCACACTTTTTTTGGTGCCAAAATTTTCAAAAAAGAGTGCCATACAAGCAACCAAGATGTGGACTTGGTATGCAATGTGAATCACCAAGTCCCAACTTTTGCCTCTACTCTAAGGTGGAAGCACGGCCCCCCATACGGCCATACCCAATAACTTAAAGCGATTTTGCAACAAACTACAAAGAGTTTGAGGCAACGTATATATTTCCCATGTAGAAAGATAAGAAAGATTGAGATTACAAGTTTTTCATAATTCTATTTGCAAAACTGGAATTATTGTGAATTTTGGGAGTCAAAAAGTGCTTTGCACTCATTGCCAACCTCTAAACTCATGAAATTCCAATAATAGCCAAAATTCTTTTAGCTCATTACTTCCTACTTCATTTTCAAACACTTGACATGACTTAAGTGGTCCCAACCTTAACAAGGATAGAAGACTCACTCCCAAGCACATGTCCTTATTGAGATTGGAAATAACACCCTCTACAAGTTGAGTATGGGAGATTGTTGGCAATAAGCTTAGGTGCCTTCACCTTAACCTATTAACATATGTGTTTGATTTTGGGGGTGGACAATCCTTTGTATGGCCATTTGGGGCAAATTTTAAAACTATTGAATACAAATGTCTACCATAGATTTGACAGTACAGATGGAAGTATCTTGCAAGTATCTTGCAAGGTTTAGTATTATGCATCATGAATTATGCTCACCCTTTAGTTGTTATGGTCTTTTTTTAACATTTATTGGTGTATTTTCAATTGGTATTCTTGTAGTTTTTCAACCCCCTAGCCACATGCCACCTCCGATTGGCTTGGTTGTTGTCCTAAACTCTTAAATTTCCAATTCTCTAAACCCATTCCCTTTGCCACGTCATCAAATTTCTTGACATGCTCTCTCTATAAACTGAAAAGAGTCAAAATTGACCAGGAAATGGTTGACCAGACATTAATGGGTTAATCAGGCTCTCAGAATTTAGTGGGACTTGGTACATAGTGTGAACCGCCCCTAAATGCCAGATTCTCCCTGCACATTGATCTAAGTCATCCAACCTCGCTGAGTTCAAGGGCATTATGATATGCTGCGTCTCCGAATCATGCAGTGCCAGCACATGCTCTGTAAGTTTAACTATAACAGAAAAAATGGCATTTTCTTTTCGTTTTACTTACATTTCTCAGATGCAACATAAATGTACCTGGTCAGAGTTTATGACAACATTGTACGCAAAATCATTATCATGGTACACAAAATCATTATCATGGCACAACAATCCAATTTCTTGCCACTTGTGCAGTATATATGATACTTTAAATCATACAATTTATTGAAAATTATCATAAAATAATCACTAAGGTCGAACCACTCTTACCGGATACCTGAAGCGATTCTGCGAAAAGGTATAAAGAGTTCGAGGCAAAAAATATTATTCTCACTTAGGAAGATAAGAAATATTGGGGAAGCCGATTTCTTCATAATTTTATTTGTAAAATTGAAATTAATGTGAATTGTGGGAGTCAAAAAGTGTTCCAAACTCACAATCAATATTTAGACTCATGCAATTCAAATAAAAGCCAAACTATTTTTAGCTCATTACTTCTTATTTTAATTTGGAACATGTGGCATGATTAAATTGATTTCAACCTTGAAAATGACCTAAGAACGAGCATAAGAATGCATTCTAAAGCACTTATCCCTACTGCTATTGGAAATAGCACACCCTACTGGTTGGATTTGGGGCATTGGTGTCTATGTATGTTTCATTGCTTCCACCTTATTATTGTTGAGAGCAGTGAGAGCATCCCAACATTGCCAATGCCAAGTTTGACATGTTTCATGATCTTTCATGCATGGATGATAAATTCTCCGAGTCCCTCAAAATACTCTCATGGCATTCCATCCTAGAGTGTCAAAGATGGCACTTCAAAACACTTTTCATCTTTAGTTTTGTGAGCTTTATCCTATAAATGACCATTTAGGGGGCACACTTGGAAAATAAGGGCCACGTTTGAATTGCAAGGTTGTAGAACATTAGGAAAATCTTGAGCCCTCTAGGAGCCCCCTCCAAAGTCTCAAAAAGGATCCTAGATATGCACTTATTGCAACTAACAAATCAATAACTTCCTATTTTTGCTTTGTCGCCCACCTTTTGAGTTCAATGCAATCATGAAAGTTATATTGTTATGTCACCCCAATTGGACAAAGATGTGAGTACTATAGAACCATAAATTTGACTTTATTCTAATTGAATAGATTATTGAGTGAAGTACTTGGATAATGACTAGAGAGTATATTTACATGTTTTATAAGTGCAATGACTTTTGTATTATTTTGGATTGTGCATGTGGCTAAGTTCTTCATACAAAATAGCAATATATATGAGTGATTTTTCTTGTACTCACACTAATATGCCTAGCTCCCATATAATATTTTTCTTGGTCAAGTATTGGGGGCTTCCAAGCATGGTTGTCACACTGGACTACCCGTTTGTACCGTCGCATGTTCGCTCAAAGTGCCTAATTGAGCTCATGTCTATCCAACGTAGTCAACTCATAGTTGACTTCAAAAAATGATGAATAAACTTACTTTGTACATGTTGGTGACACTCATTGATGCCAATGTGAGGTCAAAATGCGGATTTAAAGCCATATCATGCTAGAAAAATGAAAAATAGTGATTTGATTCTTCACTTTTTAGGCCAAAAACTCTAAAAATCCCTTAAAAACAAGAGCAGTGTCCCTTCATCCAGTCCTATTTATTTGTCCACATGTGTTGTGCAGCAGCCTAAACTCACCCAAAGTAACAAACGCTGCTCCCAAAGGACTCAAAATCTTTCCTAGATCAAGAATTTTGAGGGCCCTAATGGATTCTCTTGAAGTGTTAAGTTTGAAGTGCATTGTTGGAGATGCTCTCACAAACTTTGCTCAATGCAAGCAATCATTCCCTTTTTCTAAAGCTCTGTCAAAGGCATTAAAGGAGATGCTAGAAGCATGCAAGGACGTCGTTGAAGATGCTTGCAAGACAGTAAGGTACGAGGCTTGAACTCTATTAGGGCACTAATACCGCTCACCTCCCCAAATGAACTCTGCCGGTACATGTCCTTTTTCATAACCTTTTAGAAATATACAGTGGGCGTACATTTGAGGAAGTGATCCATTTTAGAGCCAATGACCTTTCCACTTCAAAATTTCATGAATAATTCTACATTGCTCTAAAAAAAACAATATAACTTGAGTTAGATGCCAATTCCTCTTGTCTTTCAAGGGAAATTTACTAAAATATATTTCAAGAAATTTCACCTCCCAAAAATTCAGTTTCAGCTCTTAAGGTAAGAGCACCCATAAGCGTCAGTGTCCCCATAACTGTCACTTCTGAAATCTTGAAAAATCTGTGGAAGTGTCCCCATAACTGTCACTTCTGAAATCTTGAAAAATCTGTGGAAGTGAATAGATGTAATAACAAAAATGTACAACATGTGAACATGAATGTTTAAAAGTGGTTATGGGTGCAATGACAGTTTGCTCTTTAAAAATTCATAACTTATTCTTAGAGTATCCAAATAATAATACATTTGAAAGTGCAAACTCATTTTTTTTTGTTCCTAATAGGATCCTATATTTTATTAGTTGTTTATTAATAATCAACCCTTAGTTTGACGTTTATGGGTGCTCCTACCTTAGATGGTCGGTTTATGAGCCTCTTACCTTACAGGATCCATGATGAGAGTTCAGAAATGCCAGAGAATGCTGCACTGCTGCAGCAGAGGTAGTCAACTGTTTCCCTTAAACGCCTTCCGGAGAGGAGCTGGTCAGCTGGCCATGCATGCAGCAAGCAAGCAAAAGTCCAAGGGCAAATCCGGGATTGATCCCAGGTCCATCCCAGGTCCATCCCTGGTGCATCACTGATTCATGAGTACGAGACTTTACGAGGATCAACCACCACCCGGAGGTGGCCGCCTTTATGGTGCCTACTGCCTAGAAAGACGTGGAGCCTCAGTGCCTCACGGACTGTCCAACTCCACGTTTAATATTAAGCTTACCGATTATGCGCACCTGCAGAATCACGAGACCTCCTCTTTCACACATCCCAATCTCCAACCATAGCAGCAGTCTGTGAACTGCAATATAAGAAGTTAATAACTTATAAGAGCATCTCCAGCAGCACTTTAGAACAACCCTTTGAGTTCAATCAATAATGGCTTCTGCGATACAAGTCCCCTATAGCACTCAACATGTCCCTGTGCAAGTCGCAGGGCTTTCAGATTGAGCAGCATACTCGTCAAATTTCAACTTTCTCCACGCCCCCTTCACGGTCTCTTCACTCCCTTGCAAGCACTACTCAAACACTGTTCACTCACGACCCCACTCCATAGCCAGGTGGACCCTTGCAATTCTTGCGGGTCCAAAAAGTTTAAGGGCTGCAGGAGAACTTCAAGCCTTGCCGTGAAGGTTTGCGTCATTCTCCATGTGAAATCTCATTTATCTAGGTGTTACAAAGCATGCTGCAGGAGATGCCCTAAGGTAGGAGGCTCCATGAATGGAGCATCTATGGGCTGAAATTGAATTTTGGGGAGGTGAAACTTATTGAAATATTTTTCATTAAATTTTCCTTCAAAGGCAAGAGGAATTGGCATATGATCCAAGCTGTTTCATAATTTTTGGAGTTTTGTGGAATAAGTTATAAAATTTTGAAATGGAAAGGGCATAGGGCTCTAAAATGGATCACCTCCTCAAATGTACATTGTTTGTACATAGTTGAAACCTATGAAAAAAAACATGTACAACAATAGTACATTAGAGAAGGTGATCCATTATAGAGCCTGAGCCAAATTAGAGCCTCCTACCTTGTATGGTGATGTTCATTAACCATTCAATGCTCAAGGTCTAAAGTTTGGTGCATTTGGATTTCCTTGGGACGTTCAACATGACTTGTCAAGTCACCAAGTGGACTTTGTCCAATAATCAATAGGATAGTCACACCTCCTTCAAGAATGAAACTTCTATAAAGAAGAATGAGGAGTTGTGGAGTAGAAATAGAAATCAATGGGAGCATTTCTTCATGAAAAAGGTGTGACTCTCCTTTGTAAGCGAGAATAAAGAATGAGTTTAGGTCAAAAATGATGATGTGTTTTGATCTCTAACAGGGCCATTTTCTGAATATTGGGTCAAATTTTCTGACCATTTTTTTACAGAGCAACTATGAAGTCTTCTACAACATCAATGGTTCTGATATATATATTTTTTAAATGAAAAAAAATCTGTGGCTCATCAATTTTTGAGAAAGGGGCTTAACATCAAGAAAGTGCCTTGCAAGTCTTTTGGACGTTCAAGGGCAAGATCAAGAGAGAATTTGATGAATACCCTTGAATTTGCAGTACTTGTACAAATGCCTTTGATTTTTCAAGGAATTGCACAAATACCCTTTGGCATGACCATAAATTTTGGGCGGTTGCTTTGTGGTGCATGCCATTCCTTGTCCCTTCGTGCATACGGTGTTATGGGAAAAAATCATCATCCGCACAAAGGGAGAAGAAAAAGTGGCATACACCACAAAACAAACACCTAAAAATTATGGTTCAAAATTATTTGTGCAATTTCTAAAAAACCAGGGGCATTTATACAAATATTGCAAACTGCAGGGTATCCATCAGATTTTTCCTAAAAACAACAGTTTTTCCAATTGGCAAACCTGAGAGGTGTGCAGCAAGCAGGTCTTCTTTATAAAAAAAATGTTGCTTCATCGCATATGAGTAAGCTCTGACATGCTCAGACAGCAGGAGCTGCTTACAAGGTCGACGTTGCGGAGCAGGCAGACGTGATCAAAATCCGGATCCCAGCATGGGCGCGTCTTTAAGACGCAGACCATTGAGCTAAAATAAATTCCCTGTCCAAGTCTGCCTGGGACTCATGACTCATGACTCTCATCGCTACAGACAAACGCAAAAGGGTTGCTTGCGTAGCGATAATACCGAGATTTGGGACTCTGGAAGGAAAAAACGTTACTGGGATTTGGTGATGATAAATGATTACCTTCACCAATAATGCAAAAAAAAAAAAAACTCAACCAACTGTCTGGATGTTGCTTTATTTATTAAAATCACAATTCTGGCATTCCCACTGGCAATCGTGTAAGTGAGAACTGCAGTTTCTCTTGCCCAAAAGTTGCTACTGATTCTCCTCCTACGTTCATTCTCTCACAAAATTAGAGTGCTAATCTGCAAGTCTCTTCCTCTCTCTCTTTCTCTGCTTCTAACTTTTTATAGATATAATCTCACTTGTACGTTAGTTTTGTTCATGATGTTCTTAGACTCCTTTGCAACTTTGAAAGCAAAAGGGTCTTGGGGAGGCAAGTTAGAAGGGAGGTAGTAGTGACAAAAACTATGGATTTATGGAAGTTCGTGGGATTAACTATATGCATTGCTTGCTCCGCCTTGGGTTTGGTTGGAGTTGAAGCTGCCGACGTGTCTCACCTGGTGAAATCTCTACCTGGCCAGCCAGTGGTGAATTTTAAACAATATGCTGGTTACATTACGGTTAGCGAGAGCCATGGCAGGGCGTTCTTCTACTGGTTTGTCGAGGCTCAGAAGAAAGCTGCTTCAAAACCCGTGGCATTCTGGTTCAATGGAGGTCGGTCTAAACTCCAAACCTTTTTTTTTCCATGCAGTACTTGTAAAATTCTCGACCTTTTTATAGTAATTTTTCCTACTCAAAAGTGAAAGCTAGACTTGTAACTAATTGCCGCATAAAAAACTCCGCTTGCAAGTACTATCATTGTTAGCAAAAAGAAATGCGAATTTGAAAAAGGTTATAGCAGTTTTGAAATGTAGTTTTATTACTACCAGTTTTGCAAGAATTGATGGTGAGTAAATTCTGGGAATGCTATATAGTGAGCCTCCTGTGAACCATGATTCCCATGAGCCTTCAACCTGTTTTTTTTTTTTTGGGGTCAAAATACTAGATCCCACCTACTATAACCGTGTACATAGGATCCTATAGTTGTGCATTTTAAACTTTCATTTTTGGAAAGCTTGCTCTCTTTTAAAAAAATTCATTGATTTGAGCTTAGAATGGATTTTTAGGCATAGAATCTTGGCTCACTGCTTATTGCTCATTATTTTACGCTCACAAAATAACATTGTTTATAAAACTTTGTCCAATTTGGAAATTTGCTACTTGACCCTTAAATGCACAAGGCACCAAATTTTGATGGTTTTCACACTAGAATTTAATACCTTGAGCATTTACAGGTTAAATGAAACACAAGAGCAAGTTTATAAGTCTTCGGTACTCTGAACTCCTTGCCACGTGGGTCTTATTTGATTGGGATTTTGGACTTGTTGTGATTTGGAAAGCTTGTTTCTAAAATTTTGGAAGGGGGGAGGGGGGTGTAGGACCGGGATGTTCATCAGTTGGAATTGGAGCTATGGAGGAGCTGGGGCCATTCTTTGTGAATTCCAACGGCACGGGGCTGGTTCGCAACAACCACGCCTGGAATAAATGCAAGTACTCTTTCTCTCAGACCTCGTGAATTCCGTAGGCTAGTACAGTTAGTAGTAACATTCCAGGTTAAGAACTCATCCAACCAGAAGTTCAAATCCACTAGGAAACATCACTCTACTCGGAAAGATGGTGCTACTTAGATTTGGACTATTCATAAGTGCAATTGAATGTACTGGAGTGTGTGCTCGTTATTCAGTTCCTTGGTTTCTCCGTCGCCATATACGAAATAGTTTCATTTTTTCTTCTTCTTTAGTTTAAACCTTATTTAATCCTTTCATTTAAGAGTAAGAAATTGTCAGTTATATAGATATACATATAAAGAGTATGCAACATTGCTCATTACTGGAATTGGGTGATATGTAGGTCACTGTAAGAAAGTGTAGGATAAAGACCTCACGCAAGGGCATTTTCACGTTTAATCATCGAGGTTGGGTAATCTTAAAATATAGGGAAAATGGGTTGAATTTCAATCCCTTAGGTGTTGAGGAATTAAGCTATTGGGACCAAGGGTGGAGCCCAAGTAACTAGTGGCGCAAATGTGAGATTGTTCATACGTGAGGTCCTAAACTTGCATAAATATTGCTTGAACAAAATATTGCCACGTGTAGGAATGACATTATATAACCTAACACCACTACAAGTAGTTTACCCTATTATCACTTTGCTCCTTTCATCATTTCTCTATCTTCAAAAATTCATATCTCTTAGGTTTTAGTTTCAAATCCAAGTTTACAAGTATGCAAGAAACGCGTTAGAGTCCTTTACTAGTAGTGCAATTTTTGTTCCATTTGATCAAAATTTGCAAAAGATATAACATATTAGCTATGAAAACCTTAGTTAGATATACTGTTTATTGCCCCAAAGCCTTAGCTACAGCAATGTCAGTTGCAAAATACCAAAAACAAATGAAAATTGTCAACTAAGTTAACGTTTATAGATGATCACAGAGGCTAAGGAAAGGAAAAAGAAGTTCAAAGATGAAAATGACAAAATATTATCATGTATGACAATGAAAACCTTTAAGGAAGTGATAGGGAAGTGATAATAGGGCAATTTCAAATTTGAGCCAAACCTTAACCTTATCTCATTGAAACCTTGATAACTAACTCATATTTCACTGATGCAAGAATTTGGAACTTGATACACAACCTTGATTTGATTACCTTTTAGATGAGGCCAAAACCATGTCAATTGATATATTATAACTATTTTTTTATTGAATTTTTGCCTAAGGCCCAATAATAATAAGGGTAAACGACGTGTATGTTCCAATGCATGATTCACTTGCTTAGGGAGGTACTTAGGGTTCGCAAGTATAAGGCAACTAAGGCAAAGGATTTTGTTTAAGCAATGTTTACATATAATTTAAACACTAGGGAATGTTTGTTGGTTTGTGTCCCAAGAGTTTTTTTTAAACTTGTTATCAATCTTCTGTTTTGATTCAAAACATACTCAACTAACTATGAACTATTCCTGCAATTTTGGATCAAACAAAACATTGGGGAAGCTCCCAATGTTTTGCACGAGTTTTCAAAAATTTGCAATGTTGTTTTCAAACTTTGGATAGTTCAGATTCAATTAAATATGTCACATTCTTTTTTGTCGTGTGTTCTTATGGATGTTGAGTTGTCCTCTTATCCTTTCTTGTTGAATTTTTAGCTCTTGAAAGTTTAGCCCCTTCGACTTTTGATTGAAAATTTTCCATTTATGCTAAAGAATGGTTTGAGTGGGGTGTGGGTTTCCAGTGGCCAATATAGTCTTCGTGGAGTCACCGGCAGCAGTGGGCTTCTCTTACTCCAACACATCCTCCGACTATTCTTATTTCTCAGATGACCTCACCGGTAAGATATCAGAAGCTATGGTGGAATCAATCAGCAAGGAGATTAAAAAAAACAATAGAAAGCCAGTCTAATGAAATGGCAAAATATTAATAATTGATATTGGCTTTATTGGAGAAAAATCAGAGGGCATTTCAAAAGTGTGTAATCTTAGTATAAATATAGACAATATCTATTGCATCGATATGAAAAACCAATCAAAAATTCAGTAGTAAATTAAAAAAAGTTGGATTTTAACTACACTAAATAGTGCATTTAGGTTGCCCCACACCTTTTTGATGTTTTATATTATATAAATTATTATTGATACTACAATAATTTTCATCAATAATTACTATAAGAAACAATTTTTAACAACAATAAGGACTTAGCAATAACAACAAAGTTACATACAAACAAACTAGCATTGTTTAGGTCATAAACCATGTGAAATCTTATTATCTAAAAAGGGTTGCATGCACCTCCAAGTTGCCAAACCATGAGTCATGAGGTAACTTTCCAAGATAAAATATAGCAATTGTTGAGACAATCTAAATGCACTATTTAGAATAATGAAGCTCAAAATCTTTGCAGACACTTAACATGAGTATTGTAGAAGTCCTGCCACATAGACCTCATGTTTCATAGGGTCTAAAAGACAACAACAAGTTTGAAGCATAATCAGCTTTGCTTTGTAGAGGAGCCTTTTGGCACGCCTTCAATGGTATTGTACACTACTATTTCAAAATTGTTGTTATTTATGTTGCTTGTTATGGTAGATTGAGTATTGTATGTTATGTGCTATGGCTTGTGATGGACACAAGTCATTACCTTGTTGCTTTGCAACTTGCAACTTGATTTTTCCATACACTCACTAAGATATTCCATGCAATGCTCAATTAGATCATAAAAGATCCTATTCTATGCATACTAAAAACCAAAAGGTCAAGTATAAATTTAAAAGTTTTCTTAAGCTCTTAAAAATTCTAATAAATGAGGCTGATGATCCTTACAGCTCAAGACAATTTGGCATTCACCCTTGGATGGTACAAGAAGTTTCCTGAATACAAGAAGAACGAGCTCTACTTGACTGGGGAGAGTTTTGCAGGTACATATTTCCATAATTTTTATCATTAAAGAAGCTTTTATAATTGTAATCATTTGTTATCTCTCATTATAATATGCAAAGAGGATTTTGACCCCATCACTAAAGAATGTTTGACCCATCGCTAAAGAATGCGTTATAGTGATGCTGGGATAAGGTCAATGCCTTGGGCAAGAAAAAAATGTTGAACATATTCAAACACTGATCATAAACAAACACATAATTTAACTGAGCCCTAAGCACAAAAAAGTGTGATCTTGACAATATTCAAACTTTTCTCTTGCAAATGTTGACCTTATCCAAGCATCATTGTACATACAAAAGAAACTTGAACACATGTTTTTGAAAGCCTGCGTCTTTTAAATCAATATGTATCATTTGTGTAAGTGACAATTAGGGATGTTACTACCATTTTCTTGATTTTTCAAAAAAACATCTTTGCTTTGGTGTTAACAAATTACCTTGTATTGAGGACAGGACACTACGTGCCAGAGCTAGCACAACAGATACTAAAGTACAATGAGCAATCCAAGGGTTTTAAAATCAACTTCAAGGGTTTTGCGGTACGATCGCCAACTTTCAGTGTGTTACGAGTGTTATACACTTAGACATTCTCAAAATGAGCTCGTTGTGATTTAATCCCATCTTATTTAAAGAACATAAATTACTAACACCAGCTACTAGAGTGAAACAAGTTAACATGCAAAAGCACGTTGTTTCACACTATTTTTAGATCATTCTTGGATCAATTTGACACGTGTTTATTGAAATTAACTTACATAAGGAGAATCCCTCTCAAAAGGTATTGGTAGGAACCCCACATGTAGAACCTTAAAACTTTGCTCAAATTTTTTCCAGATAGAAACTCCTTTAGAACCTTGCAACTTTGTTCATAGAAGAGTAGCTTTGCACACAAACCTATTGGGTAGAAAGGTCCACCTATAGAATGCCAAAACTTTGGTAATAATAGAGAATAGAGATGCAAGGTGTGTCTGTGGCTAGGACTCTATTGAGATCATGTAATTTCCGTTATAGTGATCCAATTTCCATGACCTACAAGGACAAAGAAAAATTGGGTGGAGAAAATACTTAGTTTTTTTCTATTTGCACAAATTATACGACAGACTCATAGAATGACTTTAGAATGTTTATATTGAAGAATGGAATTTTCTAATAAGTTGCGCCAATGAAAAATGTACATGTAGGTGGGCAACCCAGCAACGGATGCGTACTCGGACAACTTGGGAGCCACCGATTATTACCACTCCCACAGTCTCATCTCCGACGAGACTTACAAGAAATTAAAGGACAATTGTGACTTTGCATTGGACCTTCCCGTGGACTACTCCCTGCACAATGCCACTTGTCTCAATACCTCCAGTTATGCTCTCAACGAGGTTATGCGAGAAATCAACATCTACAACATCTACGGCCCTCACTGCAACCCACCTGCCACAGCAGGTCGTCCTGCCTTCGTCAAGGTGGTGCCCTTTGCCTTCAACTCAAAGCCCTGACCTGATTATGTTGCTTTAGTTCCAATCAGCAAGAAAAGGTTTACATTATGTTCCAAGTCTCACTAAAAACTCAGAACCTCATTGGTCAAAATCTGAACAAAATGGACTAGAGGGGTCATTCACACTACGTCCCAAGTCTTGGTTTACTTATGAATACCTACATGGCAACACACTTTGGAAGTTTTGGACTTTGCTCAAGAGTTGGGTCAAGGCAAATAAAGAAACCCAGGTTTGAGGTCACGGTCTACCAATTTTTAGCTTAAAATTGTTCTTAAAAATTTCTTTTTACTCTCTAATATGTAAATATTAGCAGCTATGCTACAACGGGTTTTGTCCTTGTAACGGTAGCTTCTCTTGATAGGAAGTCTCCTCCCTTGTGGTCCAGAGTCAACAAAGTTTGAATCTTGTGTTGAGCTAGTTCTTGTAGAGTTGGGGTGTGGAACATAGTGTGAATAACCCCTGAGATCTACTGCCATCTCCAGGACTAGAAAACCTCCCACAAAAAAACGTTAGAAACCTTAGCTGCACATCAAATAACAGGATTTAAATTAGAAACGCTCCTAATAGCTGTAACAACTGGCAAGTTTTAACTTGATTTCCTGAATTACACCAGAAGTTTTCTACTAATGAACTACACTGCAGCCCTTACTAGATCTGACCCACTTAGTTTCAACGGGACAGAGGTTCAATTTGGGAAGGACGCTAGTTTTCACTTTCCAAATGCACAAAAGAATTCAATGTAAACAATGGCCTATCTTGATTGAGCCATTAGATCTAATTTATTAGGGTTTTGGGTTTGCATGATCTCAGGAATGAACTAAAGCAACATGCACGAAAGAGTTTGCTATTAAGTAGGGTTTTGGATGTAGCAGGGGCTTACATGTAGCTAACATTGTTTGGGTGGGTTCTACAGAGGATGGGCATGGCTCGATTTGCAGGGGTTAATCCATGTGCACCAGACACCGTAAGACCATATCTAAATCTCCCACAAGTGAAGGCAGCCCTACACGCTAGATCTGATATCAACTGGACGGGTTGCAGGTGCGTTTGCAACAATTTTATTACTTGTCATAGCAACCAAAATTAGGGTTTTAATTTCTGTTCATGCTCTTCATTTTCATGTACAGACAGAGCCGTGCCTCGGTTTCCATAAATTTTTATACATTAATTAAATCCCTCCCTCTTCTGCTGCAGTCGCGTGGTTGGTGCAAACTACACCATTCCAGACTACACCAGATCAATGTTACCCCTCTACAGGGAGCTACTTACAAAAGGCATTCGGATCTGGGTATACAGGTACACAGAACCTGAACAACTTGCTTGCTTTTTGTTAGATTCTGAGAGTTGCTATACATGCTCTAAAGTTTTTCAACAATATTAAGGTGTTTCAAAGCTCGGAAAACACCAAATTTAGCTGTGAAATCTACCAAGCTTCATAGACCTTTTATTGCACATTTAGACAAATGTAGTTAACCCCTTAAGGATGTTGGTTACCAAAAGAGTTAGTTATATTCATACAAGGACCATTTAGCACTGAAGGAAATGACTTTATGGTAAATGTCAAATTTCCCCCAAAAAATCCTAGTTGAATAGTAGTATGTTTGTGACTTGGCTTGAAAGTTACAACTCCACTGGGATTCATGTGCTACCCAAGTACTCCATTTGTATACAATACGAGAGGGCATATACAAAACAATAACATCCTTAAAGGGTTAAAACCATGGGTGAATTCAAGGTTTATACTTAAAAGGTGATCTTTTTGGGTTAAACCGTTTTGGATGCAGTGGCGATACAGATGGGGTGGTAACAACAACAGGGACTCAATACTGGCTTGCGAAACTGAATCTAACTACCGAGACAATTTGGTACCCTTGGAACCATTCCCACCAGGTGGAAATCAAAACCTTCTTATCTCAACTTCATGCAAACTTTTATGATCCTTATAGCATGTACTACACTGAATATTGCGTTTAGGTTGCCCCATACTAATTTCTCGACATTGCACGCTATATAAATATTTACTGCTGCTACAGTGTTTTTCATAAAAAATTACTGCAATAAACCATTTTTAGACAACAATGAATGTGCAAAAAGACAAACTCATGGCTTCCAAATCATAAACCATGTGAAATCTAAATATTTAGTGTGTTGCATGAACCTCTAAGTGGTCAAGTGATGAGTCATGAGGTAACTCACGAGAGTAAGACAACCTAATTGTTGGGGCAACCTAAATGCAATATTTAGTGTAGTATATAGGCATGCACTTTGAGCGAGTTGACTGTGCGTGGATATTGCAATATTCCAACATTTGATTTATGGTCATGATCAATCTAGCAACGTTTTGTTAATACCCACTTCAACATCTCAATATTTTGTTGATTTTCATGCACATGGGGGCGCTTGATGTTCTATATTTGAGACATCCTTTGTTGCTTCAACTTACACTAAAAAGTTCTAAAAGATTCTAAAAGATTCTAGAAAAAGGCATTGAGTCAAGCAAAATATTCCTTCTGCTTAGTAATATTGATTGGAGATTACGTTGTGCACTTGTTCCATACCTTCTAAATTAGAATTTTAAAGGTTCTACAATGGGTTGCAAGAGTAAATTAGAAGGGTTAGCATTGTGTGTTTTTCAATTCATATCTGCTTAAAAACTCTGCAATTGACATGATTGGTTTTACCTTATGCTGGGATTGGAATCAGGTTGGAGGCTGGTCGCAAAGCTACACAAACTTGACATTTGCTACTGTGAGGGACGCAGGCCATGAAGTTCCTACATTCCAACCAGGGCGAGCATTAAAACTGTTCAAGCACTTCCTCAAGGGCCAATTACTACCAACATTCAACTACACGCAATAAATCAAATTGCGTGTCTAAGATCATTTTCTTATTTTTATTACAAAAACCATTGTCGGTGAAAAATAGATATTTCATTGAATAGAGCAAATTGTTAACATATTGTGTTACATCAATAAATAAATAAAGGAATGTGTTTTACTTGGGTCCTTTCAAAAGAAAAATGTTTGATTCTCTTGATGATCGTTAGAAAAACAAGTATCACATACATATCCTCAATAGTGGACGTCAAGATTAGGCCTTCTTCTAATGGAAGATAGAACTTTTGAGTTGTCACATCTTGAAAGAAAACTAAAAACAAGTTTGAACCCTAATTATAGCAACATACAAGTTTGTATTTGTCTTTGGTGACAAGCAAAGAAAGGGGTTCCAAACATCAAGAATATTCTCAAAATCCAAGCCCCTCTTTGATTTTTCAAAATAACTTAAAAAAGAATCTTTAATGACATGGTTGGTTGCCCTAAATTTCAAGCCTACTTTTTAAAACCTAAATTTTTAATAACTCAACAGAAGTTCCAGTCTAGTTTTGACGTGCACTAAGAGCAAACTCTTCCATGCAGTGTCTTTTGAATGGCAAAATTTCACCAATTCTAAAAGATTTTGACCATTGCAATGCCTTCCCATGAGGGCAACAAAGTGCTTATTGTTCAATACACTGCTTGAATTTTGTCCTTGTAAGAAAACATGACCCTAACCAACAATATTGTGTTGATTTAAACATTTTGTTTAGGACATTTTGAACGTAACATTATTAATTAAGACATGTTTGTGTTGATTAGGACCCATTTTCTAGTAGTGTTGGAATTGGAAAACTCAAAAACCACAAACCTACAAAGCAATTGCTGGGTTTTCTGATGTTGGACCCACCATAGAAGTTTGCTCTAACAAGGAATTTCACAAGCATATGTAATTGCAACTACACACGCACCATACTCAAAATAAACCTGAGCAGAAATTTAGGTTTTCTTCATTTAGTCTAGACTTAAGAAAGCTTAATTCGATGCTCTTGCACTCAGAAACTCACTCAAGCTATTTTGTCAAGCAAGTCACAGACATTGAATCCTGCCTGGGAAATGTGAGGAGCGGCCATGTCCGCCATGGCTAGTGCGGTGAAAGACCAAAACTAGAAACACAGATCAACAAAAATCAAGCAAAAATCCAGCAGAATGAGCAAACTTCAATAGTAGGCACCCCGGAAACCCTAATCACGGAGAAAGTTTGTGCGAAGATGCCTCTCTCATTCATGCTTTCACCACATCTCTCAACAAAGACAGTAGCTCTCTCCAACTCCGCTTTCAAGATGCAAAATCAGAAGAAATTCTTAAATCGAAACATGTCGCAGTTCACAACAAGCACTCACTTGTAGCATTCACAAAAGACTCGGCACTCGGCGACGGCACATCCACGGCCTTCTCGACACCGCCAATTGCGAAACCAGACGATCTCAATGGTTTGAGCGATTCTAAGTGAGGTCTTCAACCGGTCTGAAACCCTAGTCCTGAGTTAGGGCAAAATCAGGCACGGAGTGAAGAACTTTGTTTCGACAATCCAAGTGCTTCAGCGAGTTGAATGAGCTTTGCAGAGCAGAGTGAATGGACAGTAGTTGATATCACCCTTTATTCTTCAGAGCATAATTGTTGAAGTGTTTTTACAGCTCTCTCTACAACGTGGATTTGCAAGCTTTGAGAGACTGCGCAGTTTCGATCGATCTCAGTAATATATCTGATTCTACGTGAGGTCTTAAACCGGTCTCAAACCCTCATTCCGAGTTAGGGCAAAATCATTGTATTGTGTCACGGAGTCAAGAGCTTTGTTTCGAGTGCTTGAGCGAGTTGAATGAGCTTTGGAGAGCAGAGAATGGACAGTACCTGATCTTGGCATTAATACTTCACAGCATAATTGTTGATTGTTGAGATATTTTACAGCTCTCTGTACAACGTGGATTTTGTAAGCTTTGAGAGACTGCGCAGTTTCGATCGATCTCAAGTTGTATGTGCGATTCTACGTGAGGTCTTAAACCGGTCTCAAACCCGAATTCCAAGTTAGGGCAAAATCATTGTATTGTGTCCCGGACTCAAAAACTTTGTTTCGAGTGCCTGTGCGAGTTGGATGACCTTTGAGTGAACGGACAGTACCTGATCTCGGCATTTACATTTCAGAGTATAGTTGTTGGAGTGTTTTTACAGCTCTCTCTACAACGTGGATTTCTTAAACCCTAGTTCCGAGTTAGGGCAAAACCATTATATATCAAGGAGTGAAGAAGTTTGCTTCGACGATCCAAGCTCTTGTGCGAGTTGAATGACCCTTGAATCGTAGAGTGAATGGACCAGTACCTGATCTGATATTGCCATTTATACTGCACAGCATAATTGTTGAAATGTTTTTACAGCTCGCTCTACAACGTGGATTTCTTAAACCCTAATTCCGAGTTAGGGCAAGATCATTATATATTACGGAGTGAAGGACTTTGCGTTGACGATCCAAGCTCTTGAGCGAGTTGAATGACCTTTACAGAGCAGAGTGAATGGATAGTACCTGATATCGGCATTTACACTGCACAGCAAAATTGTTGGAGTATTTTTACAGCTCTCTTTACAAATGTGGATTTGCAAGCTGTGAGCCTGGCGATGCGTATCCCCGAATTATGAGAGCTTAGGGTTTTGTTTGAGTGTATGGACATTGAACTGTTGTATCGATGGAAGAGCGCAAGCCTCTGTTGGATAATCCTTGTTGCATAGTTCACACATTCCAAGCAGTAGCTGCGCTTCATCCTCAAAGAATTGCCATCATCCATGCCTCCAGCAGAGACTCTCAGGATGAAGTGGTTTACACATATGAGGAGCTTCGAGCAGCTGTGGATTGTTTAGGGCAACGATTGAGTAGCATTGTGGCTGGACGAGTAGGCATTTGGATGGCACAGTCAGTGGAGTATTTGGTGTCAGTGTTGGCAGTTCTCAAGCTCGGGCGTGTGTTCATCCCCATGGATCCGTCCTGGCCTGTCGGTCGCTTGCAGTTTGTGCTACGAACCGCACAGCCTGCTGTTCTTCTTGCATGTAGGCACACCTTTTGGTCGCCGAAAAGCTCCATTCAAGCGAAGGTTGCTGTTATGGAGGCAGCTGATTGTCAGCTATGGTGGTTACCGGAAGGGTTTGTGAAGAATGGACCGCCAGAAAACTCATGTGAAGACGACCGTGGTTGTGCTCGGCAAGCTTTTTCTTACATCCTCTACACTTCAGGGTCATCAGGAACTCCGAAGGGAGTTTGTGGTACCGAACGAGGTAAGAACTTTGTTCTTTCATAGCATGCCTTGGATTATGTACATCTCAATGATGTTACAGACATCTAGAATCGCTGAGCATGTTATGGTATTTGTCAAGTTTTTACATATCCTTGGTAACGAACAATGATTTCCACGTACCCAAGCATGTGTTGTTAAGATACGGAAACTTACGAGGTTTCAAAATTCGTACTGATTGTTATGGATATAGAGCTTGAATTGATTTATACTCGTTCTGTACCTCTAAAAACTTCCAAAAAGCTTGCTTGTGAAGGATTGACTGTGTTTTTAGTCTTTGTGCTAGTGACACATGCATTCTAGAATCAATATAGCATCTACCAAATGTATGCAAAATCTCCTGTCTTGATGTCGCTGTTTAGGCACCTAAAATTTGTGCAAAAAGCACCATATTTGTGTATAGTTTGTGAATGCTGCCAGCTCCTCATTATTGATGATTTAAAGATTAGTAGCAACATTTGTACCTCATATGGGCAAGGCCAAGCTTGCTAGGAGAGGAATGCTCTCTATTAATTGCTCTGATTGCTTAACTTTCCCGTATGAGATCATTGAACATGGCAAGCAGCATTTGAAATCAGCAAAAGGGAGATCATTAGTGGTACAAGAAATGTGTCTGATTTGGACTTTTTTAGAGGGACAGAGGGAGTAACATTCTAGAACTACTTGTAAATTGTTCTATGGAAAGTTTTGTTTTTCTGCGCACTAGATACTTCACTAGCTCCTATAGTTTGTTTTCCATTTTCTCCTAGTCATTTGATTGTTCTACCATCTTCTCTACCATTCTCTCCGTCGTTCCTTTGGCTCCTCATAAACCTTCACATGATTCTTACCATGAGGATGATCTTTCAGTTGGCTCAAGCATGTTATGTGGGGGTGTGCACATGATGTTGCAGGATTGTTGAATAGGCTTTCGTGGATGGAAGCTGTGTATCCACATGTGAGTGCAGACGTGGCATGTTTCAAAACATCAGTAGGATTTGTTGACCATCTAACAGAGGCGTTGGCTCCTCTCCTTGCCGGCGTTCCTCTTGTTATACTGTCTCCGGAGATCCTCAAAGGGAACCTGCTTGCTCTGTTGAATTATATCGAGGTAGGTTCGAACACTAAACCCTAGCCCTAAACCCTAAAACCTAAACCCTGACTTAAGTTGCAATTGTCGAAGTCTCAAGATGCTGAAGCGAATCCTCCAATCCACCTTTGCTTTTCTTCTTTTTGAGTTCGTTAGAAATTACTCTTTGCAACACATAAAGCATGCATATGTAGGAATTAGATTTGTGGGAGATATACAGACTTGTTGAGAGATCTTTGTGTTAAGGAGCCTAATCTGTTGAGGTTAGAATTGTATGCTTTCCTATATAAGCCATGTCTCTCTGTGCTTTTATGTACTTCCTTTTGAGTTGTTATAATGAGGAACTTTGTCCTATTGACTTACAGACTTATAAAATTACACGACTAACAGCTGTTCCTTCAGTTTTTCAAGCAATACTTCCAGCATTGCAGTCTGATCGTCGGCAAGCAGCAAATTCATTACGAATCCTCAGCCTTAGTGGAGAATCGCTTTCATTGAAACTACTGGAAGAGCTCCACAGCATATTTCAGCATACCACAATATTGAATCTGTATGGGAGTACTGAGGTAAAGCAAATCTACGATACCTTTTCTGTTTTAGAAAAGAAACCAATTTAAGTCTCAGATGACAACTTCTAGATCTTAGACAAGGGCATATGCATTGTTGTGCTCTTGTCACTGACCTATAATCGTGGATGTTCCAGGTGTCTGGCGACTCATCATGTTTTGATTGTACCAGTTTAAGGAATCCTTCATCAACTCTTATGCAGGCTCTGAAGCAAAACGGTTTCAGTTCTACACCCATTGGAGATCCTATTAACGGTTGTTTCCACTTTGTTGTCGTGGATGGAAGCAAGCTTGCTGCTGTTAATGAAGAAGGCGAGCTCTGGGTTGGAGGTGTGGGAGTAGCCCAATCTTATCTGAATGACCGTGAGATCACCATGAAAAAATTCATAGATTTCGCTATTATGGATGAAGAAGCAGAGTCTTTCCTGTTTCTTAAACAGCTCAAAGAGCTTGTAGTTCAGAAGGCGAAGTTTAGGTATTCAAAAATACGTGTCTTTAGAACTGGTGACAGAGCAAAGCAATTACCTGATGGCACGATTGTGTTACTAGGAAGAACAGACCGGCAAGTGAAGATCCGTGGGAACAGGATAGCATTGGAAGAAATCGAAGCTCATGTAGAGATGCACCCCAAAGTGAGTCGCTGTGTGGTGATTGTGCACAATGAGTCCAACTTGGTGGCTTACGTGGTACGTAAAAGTGCCAAGAATGTTAAGACTGAGGAGGATTTGAGTTATGAGTTGAAGCTTTGGCTCGAGAGAAGCTTGCCTTCTGTTATGATACCTCAGATTTATGTCCCTTTAGAAGTTCTTCCTTTGAACGATTCAGGAAAAGTAGACACTGGAGCTCTTCTTGATGTACTTAGAAGCTCGGATGGCGCTGCTAACTTGATTAGGATTCCACTCTCAGAACAGGAGTCACCAGGAATTGACCACATTCAACAGGTGAGAGCCCCCACTACTCATCACTGTGGAAATTTATCTTGTTCTACTCCTGCTCAGTTTTTTAACAAGACTTTGTCTCTATGAGACTTTTTTGCTTATTTTTAAGTTTCATTAGAGCCAAAGTTTAGATTAGCAGCAGGTTTTTGTATGGTCTCTTCTGAAGCAACGTGGATGTATTATTTGTGACGAGTGTTGCTTGGGGGACATTACCCTCTAAAATGTACACCTTTGGTACACTCTTGACTTTGTTGCCTTTGTTACAATGCAGGTGTTTGCACGTATTCTGAAGGTGGAGAATTTCTCCAACACTGACGATTTCTTCGCCATGGGTGGAACATCTATATCAGCAGCTCATGCTGCACACATTCTCGACATAGACATGCGGCTTCTGTATTTGCACCCGTCAGCCTCTCTTCTCTATAACGCCATTCACGGCAGACACAAGATCATCCTGGATGACCCTCTTTCAACTCAGAGACAAAGCTACCAACCTTCGGTATTTAGCCACGTCACAGATATTGGAGCTGAAGTGGATACAAAGCCAGAATCTGTCAGTAGTGGAAAGAGGAAATTTGACGAGCCTGGTGTTGTGTCAAGGAAGGTTATTAAGGAAGCCTGTTGGACATGGAATTCCTCAAAATGGACTGGTGTATCACTCGGGTTATCACGTTGTAACAGGACTGTTGTTTTGCGTCCGTTGGGAACGGATTGGCCAGAACGCAATGTGCTAATACAGAGGGGAGTTGTGAAGGAAGCGAGGAGTGTAGAATTGTGTTGGAAAGTCTCGTTACAAGCTTGTGTAGATGCTTCACCGTTAGTGGTCTTGCACGGTGGGAAATCACGTCTTTTCATCGGCTCTCATTCACACAGTTTCTTTAGTCTTGATATTACCAGGTTTGTTTGTTACCTACCATGTATTGTGCATTTTGAGAAGATAGATATCTTTCCATAGCTGAAAGTCATATATTAAACTCTCTCATATTTTTAAATTTGGAGGATTCTGGTAGTTGGTGATACTGAATGTGTTCTTGATATGCATCTTTCCATTTGTTCTAATTTGCTTCCAGGAGTTTTGCAACAGCGGTGAACTCCAGTGGGAAGCCACTTTGGGAGGACGCGTGGAATCCAGCGCTGCTGTAACTCAGGATGTATCTCAAGTACTCCCTCCACTTTCACTTATATTGTAGTATTTGCTTTATTATAAAGAGCTCAAAGAACTTGTACCTTGTTTTAGCAATTTTGAGTAGGTCATATGGGCACTAGCTCTAGTTTAATTCTAGTTATTTCTTTACCAACTCACGTTATGTACTTCACTGATTTTAGTGATAAAATATATGGTTCCTTTTTATTTTTAATTTACAACACAATTGGTCACTTTAAAAGCATGATTCCTTGGTCCATTAAGGATAATGAGAACTGCCTTGCGCTGTCTTGCAGGTGGTGGTTGGTTGCTACGATGGATTCATTTACTTCCTTGATTTCTGTAATGGTCAGAAACTTTGGAGCTTCAAAACTGCTGGAGAGGTATCTGACAGATATGTATTGCTTATAACATTTTTTCTATAATTTCTAAATTTTTGTTGAAACTTGTGCTGTTTGTGGAAATTAAACTAGAATTTTTCTAACAATATCCACTAATGTAACCTAATGGCAGGTGAAATGTCAACCAGCTGTGGATCCCTGGACTGGATTGGTATGGTATGTTCTAATTACATTTATTTCTTCACAAAATAGTATGTTTTTTTAATGTGTTTGCTGATAATGTAAATGCCGAATTTTAATGACAGTTTTTTGTTTGAGATTTTTTATGGAATTTGTCAAGAGAAAGAACCCGGTTGACAAAATATAAAGCATGAGATCGTTAATGTGTTTGACGTGGCAGGTGTGGATCACATGACCACCACGTGTATGCTCTTGATTCAATTTTCCACTCATTTGTGTGGAAGCACGACTGTGGAGGAAGCATTTTTGGCTCACCTGCTTTTAACGAGGTATTTGTTTAGAGAATCTTTAGCAGTTTTATCCAGTTTTGCTTGTTTTGAACAATATAAAGTTCTTCGAATGTTTTGCACTGGTTTTTTCTTTATATGCTCATAAGGTAATGCATGAATATCTTACGTCACTTGCTCCTCACAGTTCTTTATAGTTCTGAATGTCCTGGGAATTGCAAACTTGGTATTTATAGTAGAGTTATCCTAAAAGTGATGGTGTATTTACTCTTTTGTAGTCTCGATTTTGAAGTAATGCCAATTTCTTTTTCTAGATTTTGTTAAGTTTCTTGGTCAATCTTGTGTTTTTTTTAACGTGAAAAGAAACGCATAGTTGCATGCAGTCAGTTGGCATTTTATTGGCTTCTTTTTCAAGTTGGGGTTTTGGTACCACCCTTGCAATTTCAACGTGCCAAATTATTTTTTTGCCACCTCAATTGTTGCTAATGGAAACCATTCGATCCCCTCGTTATTTTCCGTTGGTTTTCATCACTTGAAGGACAACTACATTTTCATTGCTTACATGAATTTAAAGCGGATATCTCTAATATATTAGAATATTTCTGAGTATTTGCCAAGTTGGCACTTGAAGTTGTGATTTTTTTCTGCAGAGGAACAAAACGGTATATGTCGGCACAACCAGGGGCACTGTCATAGCCATCCAAGTTCAGGTAAAATTGGCTTACTTGCCAGTGTTTTCCTTGAATGATTTGAAGAGTGTGTGGTTGATATCGTCTTGATTTTTTTTTTTTCCTATTTCTAATTATTTTTTCTAATTGTTGTTTGAGTAATGGGATTACGTAGATGATTTTATCGGTTACTTAGAAATCGAAATGTAAGGTAGGAACACCCATAAGCGTCAGTGTCCCCATAACCGTCACCTCTAAAATCTTGGAAAATCTGTGGAAGTGAATAGATGTAAGGACAAGGATGTACAACATGTGAACATGAAACCTTAGTGTTGGTTATGGGTGCAATGGCAGTTTGCTCTTTAAAAATTCACAACTTATTCTCACAGTATCCAAATAATACATTCAAAAGTGCAAACTCATTATTTTTCTGTTCCTAATAGGATCATATAATTTGCTAGTTGTTTATTAATAGTCATCATGTTCAAAACCCTTAGTTTGACGTTTATGGGTGCTCCTACCTTATGATCAATGGATATTTACATTTATGTTAATATTTTTGGCAGCCAACAATTCATGCTGTATGGTCCTATGAATGCGGTGCACCGATTTTTGGATCTCTAGCAGTGGACTCCTCTACAGAACATGGTGCGTGAGTGTTGGATATCTACCAGCAACTTTTGAGAGCTTTTTTCAAGTTCTTATTAAGTCATGGAATTTGAGGCTTTGCATTGAATTCACTGTGGTGTTCATGTTTCAAGCAGTTATTTGTACAAGTGTGAGTGGTATTGTGACTGCGCTGAAACCCAATGGTATCCCTGCTTGGCAGGTATGCTGCAAAATCCATTCACCTCATAATTTCTATGCTTCCATTTGTTTAAAGATTTGTTAAAAATTTAGTTGAAGGCCTCAAATTTCCATCTTGTGCATTCTTGAGTACATGCCACATAAGGGGCAATGTCAACTTGGTCTCTCCTGCAAGCTTAGTACCCTTGCCCTTAACTTTTACCCTATTTTCTTTGACGATGGTAATACTCAAGCAATTTACCCTTTTTGAATGCCATTTCACTTCTGTTTTGCGGCACAACCAAAACTCAAATTCTGTCAATGCCATTTCACTTACATTTTAAAGATTAAAACGAAGGAACGACTCGTCAAACCCATTCACCTCCCATTTCCTTCCATATGGTAGCGACTTGCACGCCTTTGCCAATGAGAATCTTCGATTCATTGCCATTGCCACGTGTATAGCATGGGTCTTTAAGAACCACAAAATTTTCCTTTCTTCACTGCCCTGGGAAAGGCTTCTATAGAGAACATGAAAAGCTCAAGTTTCATTTGTTACAGGTCAAGACAAACGGCCCAATTTTTGCCGGAGCTACCATCTCGTCTGCCCTTGCTTCACAGGTAAGGTTGCCTCAGTTCTCTCATCCCCTGTGTGTTTTTTTTTTTTTTTTTTTTTGTAGACTATCTGCAGTATAATGACATTGTAGCGCTTTTTTTTCTCTAGGTGCTTGTGAGTTCTGGAGACTCTCATCTTTACTGCCTAAATCTAGTAAGTAATTCCAACCTCCCTGCACATGCTGTTGGTTCATACTGAAAAATAGTTGTCCAGGCTAAGAAACAATGAAATGGTCAAGTAATAGCCATGAGAATTAATAAACGTACCTCTCAATCCTGTAATGGTCAATCAAGTATGCATCTATATACCAGGACTACATTGTTTTCAACATCGCACAAGTGAATACTCCCCTAACAAAAGTCAAAATCCTACCAAGTTGTCATGCCTTTCAAGGCTCTTTCTAAAGGAAAAGCCTACCAATTGTAATGTAGCTAGGTTTTATATTATAGAATACCTCTACTAAATGGATTTGAATCCTACATAACAAGTTACCTTATTCCCTTTAAAGTTGGTGAATGATGTAATAACGCATCTGGTTTTCTACGTTACCATGTAACATGAAACATGACACATCTCCGTCCAAAGTTTTTTTGAATTTTTTTTTGTCATTGCCATCCTTCAGCAAGATGGAAATATTCTCTGGAAGCATGACGTAGGCGGTCCTATCACATCTTCCTCTTACGTGGAAGAAATCTCGTTGCAAGACTCTGCCCACGACCATGACGTGGCAGAAAGGTTCTTCACTCCGTGCCTCTACCTTTGTTTTCCTCATTTGCTTGCTGCTAAGTACCAGTTTATCCTTTTATTGCAAGCTTTTTGTTTCCTTCATTACGTTACACACTTTGTGTCGTCCCTTTGAGTGCTCTTTTTTTTCTGGTTGCCGTGCTTTTTGTCTTCGTTGCAGCAACAAAATCTTTGAGTACTTGTTTGTCAAGGTTGCCATATTTTGCGTCATCACTGAAACAATACAACCTTCTGAGTGCTTGTTGTCTGGTTGCATGTTTTGTGTATTTATTGCAGCAATTAGACCTTTGAGTGCTTGTATGCTAAGGTTGCCATATTTTGCATCATCACCGCAACAATAAGCCCTTTTGAGTCCTTGTTGTCTTGTTGCATGTTTTATGTGTTCATTGTAGCAATTAGACCTTTGAGTGCTTGTTTGTTAAGGTTGTCATATTTTGCGTTATCACCACAACAATAAGACCTTTGAATGCCTGTTTTTTCTGGTTGCATGTTTCGTGTATTCATTGCAGCAACAAAACCTGTGAGTGCTTGTTGTTTTGGGTTGCAGGCTCGTATGCGTTGCAAGTACTTCTGGCAACGTGCAGGTCTTGTGTGTACCAACTGCAGTAACTCCCAAGGGCGTCCTACAAAATCAAAGACACTTCAAAGATCCAGCACCACCACCGCCATTGGAGGACAAAAGAACAAGTTTGCAGGAGGAGAATGTTCCTGAGACTCAAGTAGTCAATCAGATGAAGCTGCCTGGTGAGGTTTTCTCATCGCCAGTCATGATCAATGGTAGAATTTTCATTGGCTGCCGTGATAATTTCCTTTACTGTCTTGAGGTGGTTTGAAAAATTGAACTTCAATGCTTGAGAATGTTTGGTGCATTCTGAATCTCCATAGTTGCTACAAAAATTATTTCAACAAGTATGCCTTGCCCGCAAATTGGCTGATTGTCTTGTACAACTTGTTCCTTTCTCCATCTTCCTTTTTCACCCTCCCGTAGATCTTTGAATTTCCGGTGACAAGACAGACACTTGATGCATGCTTTATAATAGAGATACAGTGGTGCTTGGACAAGGTGAACACTGCGGGCTAGAAAAAAATGTTAACCGTATCCAAACATTGATTATAAACAAGCACTCCATTTGCATTACTTCCCCTAGTTTTAGTGGTTGCAATTCTAGAGGTGCTTTCCCACCTGTATTTGTGGTTCACTAACTAGATGTCTTTCTAGTTGATGAGTCAAAATGGGCGTTGACAAAAAGCAAACGTTGATTGTACGCAAGTACTCAACTTTGACTAGGCTTGTAACACACATTTTGGGCAAAAGGGGAGTGGGATTGTGATCACATCCAATTGTTTATGTTACAAAGGTTGACATTAACCAAGCACCAGTGTATAACAAAGATTAGTGCAAGACTTCTTCACCCTCGTAGTTTGGGTGGATTAGATGAGTATGAACATGTGGCATGTCTTTTGCCCTTGTTCTCCAAGTAAAATTTTGGACACAACCTTTTGCCATCCCTCAATTAGCAACTTGGTGGCTAAAAGCATCACCCTTCAAACACACTTTGGTTGATCTACATGCTCACAAAATTTCTTTGGAATTTTAACCACTTGGGTCACACTATTTGAAATAATATTTTAATTATTGTAGCTCACATGTATTTTGATTTAATGAAGATTAGAATACCTCGTAAATTCATTTTTTCATGATTTACTGCAAGTTAGCATTATTAATATGAAGCGCAGGAATTGAAATAGCTTGTGTAGTTAATATTGTACACACCTTTTTAAGTTTTGATTTCTTCTTGTACTTAACCCCTAAATTGCTGAGGCCTTTATTTTGTCAAAAGACACTCAAAATTGTCACTTTTATTGCAAAGAGTAAAAGAGTTTGAAAATTGGTCTTTTGCATATCTAACTATAGGATTTTGTATTAGAATAGTATAAGAATGTGTAAACAAAAATTCAAAAACTTTGACCGCATAAATTGTAAGATATTTGCGTTTAAAGTGTCTAAAACAAACTTTTTTGCACCTTGAATGATTAAATTTTTGACTTTGATCTTTTTTGACTTCAAATTTTTGCACCACATAGTTTTGGGGTTTATTTTTCAATGGTGAAAAATTGAGTTGAAAATCTTTGGAAAAAAATTAAAACAAAAAATACTTAATTTTCATTCTTTAAACAAACATTAGGTAGAAGAAGGTATGAGATTGAACAAAAACTTAAATTGTTAATAACCCAATAATGGAATTGAAATGCAATAATCCCAATGGTGAGATTGTTCTAGAAAGCAAACTTTACCTTTTACAACAATTTTTTTGAGAAAATGTTAAAATTTCATTCAAAAATGAAGTTTATAAGTTATTTTTTCAAGAAGATGCTTGAGGTGCCCAAAAAACAAGATTGTCCATAACTTTCTCATAACTAGTCCAAATGGAATGAATCAAAGCTTCAAATGTAGATAAAGATATAATCTATGAGAAGAAAAAAAAAAAAAAAAAAAAAAAAAAAAAAAAAATTGTAAAAAATTTTTGCCCAATCTCCATAAATTTTTGCTTATCTAGGCATAACTTTTGGTTTTGGTCATAGATTGGAATAAAAATTATATTCCCCAAAAGCTAATGTGTTTTTCTATCTACAAAAAAGTTTCGAAAAATCAAAACAAAAATTGAGGCTGTAGGTACCTGCCCGAAATCCCATTTGTCCCTTGAGGGCACACTCAGGGATTTAGGGGTTAATGTTTTAGGAATACATGGACATGCTATTCATCTATACTAATAATAGGCTTGGTTTCATTAGTTGGGTAGTTGGGTGTTTGTAATAGAATGAAATCTCTATTAGCTGGGTAGTTGGGTGTTGCTCCAAGAAGATTAAACGGCGTTATGTGGCGGTTATTCTTATTTCTATGGTTATGTGGCGGTTATGGTTGTCCTTGGGGATGGGGTATACATGGGAATAGGAGGTGGACGCCTAGACCCCTCCTGTGATGGCCCTCCACCGGAATGGCGGGTACAAGGGTCCACTAGTATCATGAATGATAGAAAATTGGAATTTCTCGTTTTGTCTTGATCTCAGGTAATTGTTGGTCAAAGTAGTTTGACTGATTACTTGAAGGATTATTGTTGAGACATGACAAATATACACTTGGCAAGTGCTGAGTATTACCACATTTGGAAACAAATGACTTTAGTGCTGAATTCACTCTGCTTTTTTTTCTTCTGGTGTGCAATTAACTTGGTTTTTCTCAAAGTAGAGTTAACGGGATTGATGAACTGCACAAGCTTGTTTTGTTATGTACTTAAAATTTTTAATTTTCTACCCAAATGCGAAGTTCTAAGTCAGTTTAAGGTTTTATGAAGTATGGTCGCAAATCATACATTTGTGTTTGGGAAAATTACAAATAGGGGCACCAAAATGAAAAATATTATAAGCACATTCTCAAAACTACAAATAGAGATATAGTTTCAAGACCCTTTTACTAAGATTTTCATATTTAGGCTTGGTATGGAGTGGCCTCCAAGTTTTTTGGAAGTTATTTAACATTTAATATGATGTATTTAAATGAATCGATGTTCAAACCCAAATTATTTTGAGAATTTACAAAAAAAAATTGAAACTATATCCCTATTTGTGTTTTTTCATTTTGGTGCCCCTATTTGTAATTTCCCCTTTTTGTTTTGAGACATTTCTAAGTTTTCAAATTTGTGCACAATTGTGAGCGTAGCCTAGTGTACATAAATAGAAACCTAAGTATGTAGTTCATTGAATTTCATGAGGTGTGACCACTACTTGGGTCATCAAAGTTCTAGTTTTCCAACAATAATGATCACCGAAGTCCAAATCTAAGTTGAAAGGACATGTTGCAGAGGGAATGCAGAAGGAGCATGTTTTGGGGATTGCTGAGTAATTTTTCTATTTTTTGTTGTACAAATGTGCAGCACTTTTAGCACAAACTATGATAAAGTACCCATCATTATTGCCTCTCTTCTCTCCTGTTCACCCTTTTTTTTCACCCTTGGTGGATTCAAGGATTAACACTACTAGAAAATAAAACCCAGATCAACACTTTTTTGTTAATTGGAATGTATTAGTTTGACCATTTTAAACATAATCGTGTTGATTAGGACATGTTTGTGATTAGAATTGTTTGATTTAGGTAATGTTTTCTACTACTGTATGAACATGGTTTAACCCTTAAATCCTTGAGTGTCCCTTCAAGCAACAAATGAGATTTCGGGCACGTACCTGCAACCTCAATTTTTGTCTTGATTTTTTGAAACTTTTTCTAAAGATAAGAAAACACATTAGCTTTTGAGGAAAATAAATTTTATTCCAATCCATGCCCGAACGCAAAAGTTATGCCTAGATAAGCAAAAATTTATGGAGATCGGGCAGCAAAAAAAACTTACAAAAAATTGAAGTTTTTTTCAATTTATTCTTCTTCTCATAGGTTATAGATTTTTAAACATCTCAAGGTTTGATTCATTCCATTTGGACTAGTTATGAGAAAGTTATGGACAATCTTGTTTTTTAGGCAATTCAAGCATATTCTTAAAAAAATAACTTATAAACTTCATTTCTGAATGCAAGTTTAACATTTTTTCAAAAAATTTGTTGAGGAGGGTGAGGTTTGCTTTTTACAACAATCTCACCATTGGGATTATTGCATTTCAATTCCATTGTACGGTTATTAACAATTTAAGTTTTTGTTCAATCTTAGACCTTCATCCACCTCATGATTTTTTAAAGAATGAAAATTAGGTATTTTTGGTTTCAGTTTTTTTTTTAAAGATTCTTAACTCAATTTCTCACTGTAAAAAAATAAATTTCAAAACTTTGCACTGCAAAAAAATTAAGTTAAAAAAGCTCAAAATCAAATAATCTAGTCATGCAAGGTGCAAAAAAGCTTGATTTTTACAATTCAATTGCAAATATCTTGCAATTTGTGCGGTCAAAGTTTGAGGATTTTTGTGTGCACATTCCAATACAAGTCTAGTACAAGATCCTACAGTTAGATATACAAAATGATTAATTTTCAAACTTTTTTATACTTTGCATAAAAAATGGTAGTTTTGGATGTCTTTTGACAAAATAAAGGCCCCAGGGATTTAGGGGTTAAGAGTTTACGATTTGGGATGACCCCAATGGACACAAAAGGCCATTGAGTCACTTGCGTTAGCAAAGTGAACGGGATGCCAAGAAAATTTTGTAGAGTGAATCAAATACACAGTTGGTTCAAATTGTCATTGTTTCTTGACTCCATGAGAAGTACACAAGAGGTAAGGTTCGACTTCCATTTGTCTAAAAAAACAAATCTAATTTATGTCTATTTCTAAAACCCATAGAAATTTTGTGCATAGAGCACCACATGGCCACACCGGTTTGTGGCAAGCGGATGTGCATATATTAATTTCCTAACACATCTGTACAAAAAAATTGAATCCCTCAATGTCTAAAGTATTTCTAAATACATTAAGGTAGGAGGTTCTAAAAGCATTTGGGTTCTAAAAGTGTTTGCACTTTAGGAACAATTAAAATTTTCTTTCAAAAATCTATCATTGCCATTGATGAGTTAGGTTGGCTTAGCAAATTAGATTAACTTGCTAAACTCACTTAACTCATTAATGAAATTAATAGATTTTTGAAGAAAAATGTTAATCATTCCTAGCTTTTAGAACCCAAATACTTTTAGATCCTCCTACCTTAACCCTTTAAGGACCACACCCATTTTCACAAAATTCACTAAAAACAGGGGTTGTAAGGTTAAATGTGCAATTAACTCAAACGTGGACCTATTTTCAATATTCCAACCATACAAATGGGAAGCAAACCTTGTTCACTTTAAAGCACCAAAATTTTAGCTAGATTTACCGTTGGAGGTGAAACATTATAATGATTGAGTGAGTTGTATGCAGAAAATCTCTAGTGTTTCATGCTTGTGTGGTTTTGAATGTTAACGCTTCATGCAAGCTTTGATTGAGCCCTACATTTCTAGAAAGCAGGGTTTTCCACCTTTCCAACAAGACTAGTTTCACACAAAATAGACAAAAATAGCAATCACAAGGTGTAGCTAAGTGGACAAAAAGGGTCAAAAATTCCATTTTCTTTGCTTTCCTAAAATGGTTCTACAAGAAATTTGATAACTATTCTAGAAAATCCAATCGGTGAAAACAATCTAGAATTGGCCTTAAATGTTGGAAGACATATTTTAAAGCCAAAATGACAACACCATTTTAGTAGATCTTCAAATACTACAATTATACTACTACCGTATAGGAAATCAATACAAGCATATTTCTTGAGCAATTTTTGAATCTTTTTAGAATTGTGCAATTGAAATTTGACATTCTTCTTGGATATTTGATGTATTGTGTTGTTGCTTTGATCTATCTTTGACAAAAAATGGATACGTATTTTGAAGCCATGCCGTATAAACGTCATTATTTTTCAACTCACATACCTGATTGCATTTTTATTTTTTTTAGATGGATGCAAAATTCTTGTGATCACATGCATACTTCAAGACCAAATTCCAAATTATTGAGCAATTTCAACCTATGGGCCAAAAACCACTCCCACCACCAAAATATGGTCACGTGGTCCTTAACCCCTCATTGTCCAAGGGCCCAAATCGGGTCCCTCTGAATTTTATTCAAAGATGTGTGATCTTTTTTTAAGATTTTTCTAGTGATTATTATTATTTTTCAATTTTTTTGAAGTCTAGTTTTAGCATTAGGAGTTTGATTTTGAAAATGAATTAAAGTGATTTTTCTATTCAAGATTTTGTGCAAGGGTGTCCATTGCAAATCTTCACTTTCTAGTTTTGAAGGCTCTTGGAAATGAGCCTCAAGTACACTAGAACTTGGAGAAAAAATCACATTAAAAATTCAATTTAAAAAATTGTAGAATAGGTTTTGAGAAGCCGTAAATTGATTGGAATTATGTATGTTATACTTTACATACTTGTATTTTTTTGGTACCCTCAATTTTAGGTTTGAGATGCAAAAAGAGGATTGAAAGACTTGAAATCACTTTTGCAGTTTTAACACCCTCATGATCAAACGTTATAATCTTTCAATCCATAAGTGATATTGTTGTGATTTCTTTTCCTATGTGATCTATAACATGTCTACTTTAAAATTTGTATGGTTGCGTTTCAGAGAAAATTGATAAGATTGATCAAAATGCCAACATTTTGTTCATTTTCAAGCAAATTCTGAGATACTGAAAAATAGCATGGGCGGTGAGGGGTTAAAGGGGGCCAAATTTCAGCTCTCTTGGAGTACAAGAGATGAGTAAACGCGTGTAGGAGTCACCCTACTTTAAAGCAATTAGCATACTTTTTCAGCCTTTCTATCTGACAAGCTGACAAACTGACAAACTGACGAACTGACGATGCTGGTGATCTGTAAGGATGGGTACAAATAGGCTGGCAAAAGTCAAAGTTTTTACCACACAAGTTTTACAGCAAAAGGGCAGGCAGGTGATGTTTGCAGAGAGAGAAAGAGCAAATCCACATGTGGGAAGCCATGATTTCGCTTGTGCAAGCAGTCTACAGTCCACACAAGTTGCCCATAAATCAATCACAAGTCCTTTGCAACACCATTTGTGCTTTCACTCACCACCTCGCCCACAAATTTTGCACCCCACCAATCGCCCTCAATTGTGTACAACATATCAAAAACAAATAAGGTCCAAATCAACCGGTCTTAATCAACACAAATATGTACTAGGCAGCCCAACTGTGTTCAAAATGTCTAAATTGAGCCATCCAAATCAAAAAAATAGTGTTGCATTTTTTAATAGTGTCCATTTGGGGATTCTATATTTCATGACACCAAAAGTCAATTTTGTAAAGTCAATTTTGTAAAGTCAATTTTGAAGTAAGCTCAAGGAAACTAAAAACAATCAGAGCTAAATGTGCTAAAATTTTCAAATTTAACACTTTGTTTTGAACACTTATTGGGTAGAAGTTCTGCTAATTTTAACTACACTTGTAACTCTTGCAGGCAAAGTTACAAGTAAGGTAACCGCACCCATCAGCATGACCATCCCCATGGGCGTCACTGACATCATAAGTAAAAAAGTAAATGCTTATGAGTGAACTAAGTGATGGTTATGGGTGACAAAGTGATGGTTGTGAGTGATTGGTATGACGGTCTTGAGTACCCATCTCACTATTTAAGAACCAACAAGCCTTGTTTTTAGCATATCTCACATAGGTCTTACAATTTCAGCAATTTAGCACTTTGAAAAATACCCACGCACACATGACTATGTGTGAATAACTTCCCAAACTAAACTAATAATTTGTGTGCTTTGTTTCCAATCTAATGATATGATTTTTGCGCTTGTCCAACTACCCTAACCATGCTAAAGTGCTTAAACTCGCGCTTATGGGGGCGGCTACCTTAGCTGGCAACCTGCCATGGTGGTGAAAGCCACCTTCAACAGATAGGTATGGTATAATAATATATTTCACCTGTTCCATCTCAACAGCGTACTCTAGTAGTCTGTACGTAACTACGTATACAGGAGATCAGTTTCGTGATTAGAATTGTTGAAATACAGTGCAATAAAGATACTTTGCTATCCAGTTGTTGTCAATGGTACAATAGATATGTACAAGTTTCCATGATTCCCAGTTCAAAAGTAAGCAGGTCTCCATTGAAACATCCGTACAAAAGGATCAAGCATTTCTACTAAAATCCTCAAGCAACAGAACCAAAACCAACTTATGTACATGTACCAGCACTGGGGGCCCAAATATATAAAAATCAAAATTAGTTCAAGCCGTAGAAAACATTGCTAAATGTGCAAAAATTCAAATTTTAACACTCGTGTTCACACACTTTGTAGCAAAGATAAAATTCCAACAATAGTATTCATACAAAATAAAACTACGTACAGATCATTCAAGTAATCATGGACTTCCTACATTCTTGAACTTTTGGAGGTCTCCCATATTTAATATGTATCTCTGAACATTTTGTATGCATTGACTAATTTGGATAGATCTCCCAATGTTTTGCAAGTATATTTTATAATTTATCAAATGTTTTCCAACATGTTTTGCAAACCAAAAGAGTTTATAAATGGTCAGTTACAGAAATTGGATAGTCTGTGCGTAGTGGAAATGATAACTTGCTAAATTTGGCCCAGATTTGTTTACCAATTATAGACAATCCTATAGAAGAAGAACACACTGCACACGTAGAATATCTCCGCAGATTCTATGCAAAGGAAAATACTACAAGCTTTTACTACAACAAAAGTACCTGAAGCAAACATCAGAGTGACATAATCAGTTTCTAGAAGAACAAACACAGGTGCAATCTACAGTACTGTATTTGAAACACGTCTATTGTAGTACTGTACATAAACATCTTTGTCCTGTCAAGTGCTTGTAACACACACCCACCCCTTGAGTACTGACATTCTGTACATAATGGCACATTCTTTCTACATCCTCATAATGTGTTTTGATGTTTGCACATGCGCTTGGACACCTTCTCTATGTCACTTTGGCCCCAAATGAAGTGTTATTAGAGAGGGTGGAGTGGAATGTACTGACGAGTTTGAGATTCAAATCAGATTACGCACTTTGGTCATTAGAGGGTTATGATCGGGTACAACGTACGTATAAAGATGTTTAAGAAAAATCGGTATTACAGATGATAACCTTCTCAACATTCATGGTCCATAAAATTTCTTCTTAAGTAAAAATCTGCTTTGAATAGTTGGTACAAACTTGTCAAAGTTTTTAAGTAAGCATAACCCATAACACTCCATTCTATGCAAGAACTTTAAATAAAACCCAAAATATACTCTTGGAGGTTCTTCATACAAGTATAGAGCGCAATAAGGTAGGAGCACCCAATATCAATAGTGTATCTAATGGCGTCTCTATACAGGGATGATCATTCTAGAACTTAAATCTCCAGAAGGTAGATCATAGGTAGATTATAGAAGACTTATTATTGTTAACCAAAACAATGAGCTGTTTATGGTGTCTAAATTCAGCTTTTAAAGTAACCTTCCAATATTAGTAGAGAGTGACACCATAAGGTACTCTATTGGTATTGGATGCTCAAACCTTATAGGAATATGTTTTGCAACCTTCTCGCATTGATTTCCAAGGATCTGGAGTCCAGAACTTTCATCAACAATCCTGAGATTTGCAGCCTCAACAAAATGGTGGAAAAAGACTGCAAAGTACGATTAAGTCAAAGATCATGTGTCATGTTTCTAGAGACCGGTTTTCTCTGGGTGTATTTCAGGGATCCAAGAATACTGCAATATGCAGAAGAACTAAACTAGAGATACACCGAAATCTCGTAAGATTCAAAGAATGAAGCACTACATGCCAATAGGAAAGATGTTGAGCAAACAGACAAACAGACAAACAAACAAAATTCTATGTCAGAGCCTGGGAAGACTATGAAGCCACCACCCCTCTGCGCCCTGCAGAATTCACACATTCGCAGATTTTCACGGTCAATGGTAAGTTAAGTCATGTTGGTACTACTCTGGTACCATTTGTCTGGTCAAGTGATATTCTGCCACTCTCTGCACGCCTGCCTATCTGGCAGCCTAGTCTTGTGTGAGCCTGCGTCGCCGCTCTAGTTGCGTTCTGGCACCTCCATAGCCAGCCAGCTTCAGCACGTTTCTCTGCAGACACTCATTATCTCTTTAGCTCCCGCAATTGTCCCTCGATCTTACAGGCTTCTCTCGCTACCGCAGTGTCGATGATGTCTTTGCCAACTTGGGATCGGTACTCGCTCCGTTCTAAAATTAGTCATTCAAATCCTTGCTCCAAATCCTTGCTCAAGGTGCTGTTCATAGTCTCTCATTCTGGGATGTGATAGCTCTGAAAAAGCAGGTGCGTCATTAAGATCAGACTGAAAAAAACTTGTGATCGGAAGTCTGGCTCTACATAGCGCATTTTAATGTTGACATAGATGGCATAGAGTGAGAGTGAGTGTTGCGTTTGTTAAGAGCTTATAATCGAGTGCAACTGCAACGGAGAAAACAAGGACGGTAGTACTACTGCTGGGAAGGTGGAGTGGTCATGGAGATTATGAGCTGAGGATCTGACCTGTAGAGCAAAGTGCATTTGCCAATGCGAAGTTCGAAGCCTAGTTTTAATTGATTCTTGTCGTGAAGTTCTTAAGACATAATCCTGCACTTCGATAAGTTAAGCAGATTTCGTACCTGTCCTTTGCACCGATGGCGTTCCCAGCTTCAGGGCAGTTGGCGGTTGAGAAATCAAGGCGGTGCGCGCGATGATCTAAGCTCCAGAAAGTGCGTATACGTCTGATCGGTGTACACCAGAAGCTCGGACAATAAAGGAGCGACAGAGAAATCGGTACAGTTTTTTTTTTTTTGGTCTATGGCGAACGAAGGCTATGTCTTAGACGCCTAGTATAGACTTCGTAGCGTTTGTTGAAGTGCTACTCATGCACTTGCAGCTTGTAGCTTCTGTTTTTCCTTGTGACTGTCGTACTTTAACGAAAATTCGCACATATGGCGACTTGTGACAGTGATTTTGTCGTGGTGGGTGAAGGTCGGTTTGAGTTGAGGGAAGCTCAAATGCGGGGTAACTGGACTCCACAACAAGCAGTGGCGGCCTTCAATAGCAGTGAATGATGTCCTTGATCATTCGAAGGGAGGGACATGACGACATTGGTTCGAGAGGAGCTCCCCGACGATGTGAAGCGTGGTGGCCATTCAGATGTTACCTATGCTGTGGTTGCCCACAACTAGAACTCTTCAATATTCCTGGTGATCGCCAAAATCGGAGCTCGGTCTGCACATTCTTCTCCAAGAACGCAAGAATCAGAAAATGAAGATGTGGGGGTTTCTGCTATCAAAAGGCGGCATACAGGATGACCCGAATTGCAAACTTTTAGAACTTGCGCCTCATGTTTGAATATTAGAGGATGGCATCATTGACAACGACTTAACTAGTTAATGGTGTTGATTTCTGAGCTCGGAGTAGTCAACGAATCGTTTCGCTCATACTTCATTCAAATATCAGGTGACCTCTCTTCTCAAAAAAATTTCTTTGACTTGACTCTACATTTTTTGTTCATCAAAGTGTATGAACATACACTTTGAAGTTATAAAGAAAAGCTTTGTAAAATGAGCATGAGTGCTTATTTCAAGGTGGAGCGTGAGTCAAGCACCTGAAAGCCCGTTTCTGCGATGCACAGGGAGCAGGAGAAGCGGGGAATTTTAAAGGATGAGGACGATTATAATACCAACTGTCGAAAACCATGACGGAAAGCAAATGTCGCCACTCTCGCTCTCCCAAAGCCTGGACTCGCTCTTGGGCTCGAAGTCGTCGTTGACAACGGAGTGGGCCGATTCGGTGCGATCCATCATGAACTCTTCAGCCTGTGAATCATCAGTGATGGGCAGTAGCTGCACATTGTCATTGACAAGCTCAAGCTCACGCTCAGACCGTGGGGAGAATGTCAATCATGACAGGCAACACTGCCTTGACCTAGAAATTTCGAAACTAGAAAGTAAGAACCTCACTCTAAAACCTATCACTGATAAAGTTGATTAATCTACCAGAAAAATACAACACTATTTCGGCAAAGATTGATAGTAGCTGATTTGGGGCCTTACAGGTGAGCTGAATGCGCTGCGAACGGCCTTGGGAGTGTCAAATTCGCACCGCCGTGGTAGTCTGAACCGAATGCTGGACTTAAAAGGTACATCTTTTCTCTGCACAAAAATTCCAATCAGTATCATTTCTTCTTAGTTAATTTTCAAGTTGAAACTGTTGCTGCCTTCTACTCAACTGCCATGGTTCAACATGCTGAAACTATGATTGTTAAACTAAGAATGAGACGTACCTGTAAAGACTTCCACAGAACTAGTAGCACAAAACTTAAAAATTATACTGATGTGGCATGATCCCAGGGAACATCCGAGTATTCTGTCGAGTAAGGCCATTTTTACCTTCAGAGAAGCACGCGAGATTAGGACCTCTAACGGCACCAGATGTAAATTGGGTCAAGGTTCCAAGAGCCAGGAAGGAATTCGAGTTCGATAAAGTCTTCCAACCAACCTCTGTACAAGGTAGGGTTGTCAAAAACTCGACTGCTTAAGGCGTTTCGTATCAAACTCACTGTCGTGGTTCAACAAACAATTTTTTCTTACATTGAGGCTCACTTATAAATTACAAAATTCGTGTAAAACTCTGCAGACGACGTATTCACTCAAATCGAGCCAATTATCAGATCTGCTTTGGATGGCCACAACGTGTGCATCTTCGCATACGGACAAACTGGCTCCGGGAAAACCTTCACAATGGTCAGTGGTACAACATAAAATCGTCCCTTGCATTACTGAGCCGATGTCTTGGAAGTTGCTCTGATTGAGTCGTTCATACCTTGAAAAATCTGATTTCGTTAACTGGCTGATGCAGGAAGGCTCCAAGGATGAGCCAGGAGTAGTACCACGTTCACTTCGGCGTCTTTTTGAGGAGGCGTCATACGACACAAGTGTGCACTACTCTTATTCCTTGAGTATGCTTGAGGTCTACAAAGGCTCGCTTCGAGACTTGCTGGTTGCTCGACCTACTCGCCAATCCAACCATGCCACCAAGTGGTAAGACTTCCTTCCTGGTGCGTCGTAATTAACACATTTACAATCTAGTCCTGCGAATGCATGAATGTCTCATGAGAATTATGGTTCTAAAAAATATTGTGCAATAACAAGGCTCCCTTATGTAATTTGGTGCAGCTTGTCCATTCAAATGGGCTCCAAGGGGTGTATTGAAGTAGAGAACCTGACCGAAGTTTCTATAGCTGATGTCCAAGAGGCAAGCCGATTGTATGTACGAGGCTCACGACGGCGTTCAACGGCGTGGACGAATGCCAACGATGCGTCCAGCCGATCGCATTGGTACATTTCAGACATCCTTTGCTGAATTCTTAAGGGCAATTTACATGCTTGCTTGCTAAGTAGCAAAATCAAACTGCTAGCCCTTTGTGTGAGTGTATTATCTAACTTTTGTGCCATCTGCAGTTTACTTCGAATCACTATAGTGAGCATATCTGCACAAAGCAACAAGAGACGAGTTAGCAAGCTCTGGCTGATTGACCTTGGAGGCAGTGAGCGGCTATTGAAAACTAACGCGCAAGGGCTGACAATGGAAGAGGGACGGGCAATCAACGTTTCTCTCTCAGCCTTGGGGGACGTCATCAGTGCACTTCAAAAACGACGACCGCATGTGCCTTACAGGTTTGCAGCGCTTGTTTCCACAGATTGAAATCTACTCACTAAAGCTAAATTTTATTTGGCTCTTATTTTCAAGCACTGTTAATTCGTATCCATCGGAAAGAAGCTGTTAAGAAGTTTTATGCTTTTAACGAGAGGTTTAATCAATGTGATCTTCAATGCAGGAATAGCAAGTTTACGCAGATTCTACGAGACTGTTTAGGTACGATTATCGACCTAAGATATCTCCCGATCTACAGTTTTTTAAGAAGGTTAATTGAATGTTTTTTGATGTTAAAGAGGCATGAACTAACCTTTGCGATCCTGTCTTGAATTTCGACAGGTGAAGATTCGAAGACCTTGATGCTTGTGCATGTGAGTCCCAACGACAACGACTTGGGAGAGACAATCTGCTCACTCGGTTTCGCCACACGAGTTCGTGGAACACATCTCGGGCATGAACTCTCTGCGGTACGCAGTTCGTTTGAAATCACCACCGGATATAATTCTTGTGTTCCTGAAAGAATTAGTCGTTGACAACTGAATCTCCTTGCAAATTTTCTTTGACTTCAGGGCGCAGAGAAGGAGAAAGCAGCGGCTATGTCGGAGCTCTACAGAAAAATGAGCATTTACGAGAAGGAGTGTCAACTTCTTTGCAACAAAATCAAGTTGCTGAATATCTTATTAAGCCAAAAGCGTTGCTGCCTCGAACAAAAATTGAAAGACGAAAAGACGTCGTCAGATCAGCAGCAGCGATCTGTCTCCGCCGTATCATCAATCACGCTCTGCAACAACAACTCATCAGAGAAGCCGCAAGAAACGGATTCCAGTGCGATATCGCCTGTCCGAAAGGTACCGAGGTTCATGAGCCCTACAGCAAGCAGCCGAGGGAAAAAATGTCCTGGACTCTTAGGCGATCACACAATTATGCTGCCGCAACAACCGCCAATGACATTCACGTCTGGATACTCCAAGCGCGTATCTGCAGCAGCTCCCCGAAGCGTATTGATGGACTCTCAACGGACAAGAAACAGCATCACGACTACTGCGAAACGGAAATTAATGGAACGATCTCCATGGCCAGCTACTGTGAAGAAAGCAGATTCTGCACACACCACGATTTGCACAACAAGATCCGAAGGCATTCCAATTGACAAAACGTCGACAACTCGTACACCTGCGAAGTTCACCGAATTATTACCTGCCAATTTTGTGACACCGGTGTCGCATTCCAAAGCTTCCGAGCAGCATTACTCCCGCATTCTTGCTGCTGAAAGGTCCATTTCGAAGCTCGCTGTGTCTGTGTCATCGGCAGCCCGTGGTTCATCACCGCGCAGTCGAAGAAGGCTCAGCATGGATTGTGGCAGCATGAACGGCAACATGAAGCGGTTCATATATTAAGCAGCGGTGTTAGTTTACATTTTACATAGCTACAAGAAAGCTCTAATCTCAAACAAACCGATTCTCAAGATAATTCACAATCAGCAGTTGTGTTCAAGAGGTCATACGCGTTAAAAATTCTGGTGCTTGATGCTTCCATCTTTAAACCTACGCCTCCACTAGAGATCCATCAGGTGCAAAAAAAGTACAGCAACTGAGAAATACTTATGTAGCTATCTATCAAACTCTATTAAGCTCTCGTTCTTACGAAAAAGAGCCTCTCCTGAGACGCTTCCAAGACTCATTGACACTGGTAACACAATGTAATCGCTGTTAATATGTTCAGAAATGTGCTTCGATCTGTGGCAACAACTAACTTAAACGATCGTTCTACGGAATGATTGAGTAGGTTTTTTTCTGCTCTGTACAGTTGTTTTGTGGTGCTCGTGTTTTCTGCATTCTGTTGTATGCTAGAAATTGAATTTCTTCGAGGTCAGAAATTCATCGGGAAGCATTAAATGCTAAATGATTCATCGTAGGTCGCTTTCTATGACAACTTCAGTGTTTTGCACCACGAATTTGTGACTCGGTACTCAAACAAACATACAATGAAGCAAAAATGAAACACTCTCACTTTGTATCGATTTTAATAAGAAAAAAACAGGCAGAGATGTTGTATGCGCATCGCGATTGAGAAGCAAGCCCTGGATCAGAATTGCATTGAGAGACTTATCAAAAACTGTTGCTTAACTTTCTCTCTTCATAAGAATGGTGACAATGGTCACATTGGCAAAAGAATAGATGAATGTACATATATGTAGATGAATAGATGCAATGTCATCCAGAATCTACATATAGTTGTGAAAAAAATAGATACTAGTACTCAAGACTGTTCAGATTTCTGAAGCTTTTTGTTTCACCAGCTCTTTTCTCGTCGCCTGGAAGCCACTTGCTCTTCGATTAGGGTTTACTCCGAGGTACTGCACGGAAATTGAAAGAATGCACGGTTGTTTTCTCTGTTCTTCTTCTTCTGTCCAAGCTCCTGCGTCTGCGGATAAGGTAACCGGCTCTAATGCCGACCATGCTTCTAATCCCGCACAAGTCTACACCTTCACTAGATATCAGATCTAGAATTTAGGAGAGCCCTAGATAGCTTATCTTGTGTGACACAGAAGATAAGCTATCTAGGGCTCTCCTAAATTCTAGATCTGATATCTAGTGAAGGTGTAGACTTGTGCGGGATTAGAAGCATGGTCGGCATTAGAGCTGGTTACCTTACTCTTCTTTTTCTAGAACTTTTGCATTGCTATGTCCCAAGGTGAGAATGACAATATTAGATATTTGAAGGAACATGTCAACCATTCCTAAAAGTGCACACTTTTAACCCTTAAACGACTTAGCAGGCCCTTTGCGATCAATACAATTCATGGTATTTTTCTTGTATCTGGAGTGCATCCACACCTTTATTACATTTGAGATCAACAAAGAAGTTAGAATATAGATCAATGCTGTCCTAGTGAGGTAGTCAAAATCCCAAATTAAAACTTTTTGTCAATAGCAAGTGCCAGTTGTACAACAATATACATAGTATGTAGGGGAAATTACAAATAGGGGCATGAAAATGTAAAATATTACAAATAGGGGCTCAGTTTCAAAATAATTACAAATAGGGGCACAATTTTTAAAAAAACTTTATTTTCTTGTAACTCTTTTTGGTTTGGACATAGGTTGATTTAGAGGCATCACATTAAATGTTAGCTAATTTCTAAAAAGCTCAAAGGTCTCTCCAAATCAAGCCTAGATAAAGAAATTTTAGTAAAGGGGATGGCAATTTTTGGAAACTTTTAATTTTTTTTGGAAGTTAGCTAACATTTAATGTGATGTATCTAAATCAACCAAAGTTCAAACTAAAAAAAATTACAAAAACTCACAATTTTTTTTGAAATTGTGCCCCTATTTGTAATTATTTTGAAACTACGCCCCTATCTGTAATATTTTACATTTTCATGCCCCTATTTGTAATTTCCCCTAGTATGTACTATAGTAGCTCAGTCCTTTAACCCCTAAGCGCCCAATGAATCAATTTCTGGTCGCTCCCCATTTTTTTTGAGTTGCCCGTGACAAAAAAAAACTTTTTTCAAAGTTTTTTTTTTTTTTTTTTTTTTTTTTTTTGTAATAGAAAATCACGTCTACTTTTGAACTTAACTTGAATCATCTCAATTCAAGTTAAACTCCTCCAAGAAGAATTTTTCAAAGACAAAAATTTCAATATTTGCTAGTGTTGTAGAATTTACTATTTGGGAAACTAATGATGTTCCCTCCTTTCAAAAGATAGCATTTTTGGAGTTTAGGATAGAATATCTATTTTTAACCAATCCTACTTAATTTTGAAATCTATGAGTAAAATTTGTAATTTTGGTGAATATTAAATGATAAATGCTTCTACATTCATTAAATAAGAGTACAAAACTTTTTTTGAATATTTGACCATATGGATAATTGCTAATCATCATGATTCTTATTTTTTCTTTTGAAACAAACTTCATTACATTAAAGTTACAAGAGTATTTTTTTTAATGCATTTATGTTTTCCCTTACCCCTCGGACATTTAGGGGTTAAGGGTTAACCCCCACACTGTTTTAGAGTCTCCTACCTTACTTGCTAAAAATCTTTAAACATATGCACGCCCTTGTTACACCGAAATTGTCAACAACAATATTTTTGACATGTATTACTGATTCTTAAATTTTGCAATTATTTGTGAAATAGAATTCTTCAATAGAACACTGTACAGTATTGATTAGTTCTAAAGTACATACAAACTTCTCAGTTGCACAAGCTTAAGGGCATGTGAACTTGCTTGTCTTAATTATTTGTAACAATAGACAAAAATATAAAGAAACAGAATAATTATTTGCACCTAATGTTTAGTGAATTTTGGTATCGTAATGTAAGTTCTTAATTATCATAATAGTTGTGAGAAAAGATCTAAAATGTTTTATTACGAATGTTGAATATATTTAACCCCTAAAAGCCCAAGGGGTAAGGGTGAAACATAGATGCATTATAAAATGATACTTGTATAATATTGATGAAGTTTGCGTCAAAAGAGAAAACAAGGATCATGATGTTTAGTAATTATTTGTTCAATCAAATATTCAAAAAAAAATTTGGATTTTTATTTATTGAATTCAAAAGCATTTATTATTTAATATTCACCAAAAATACAAATGTTATTCATAAATTTTAAAATTTGGTATGATTGGTTAAAAACAAACATTCTATTGTAAACTTCAAAAATGCAATCCTTTCAAAGGAGAGAACATCATTAGTTTCCCAAAATAGTAAATTCTATAACATTAGCAAATATTGAAGTACTTGTCTTTGAAGAATTCTTCTTGATGGAGTTTAACATGGATTGACATGATTCAAGTTGGGTTGGAAAGTAGACTTGAATTTTTTTTTTTATTAAATTTGGAATTTTTTTTTCATCTCATGCAACTTGCAAAAAATGGACAGCGACCAAAAAATGGTCAATTGCAAGGTTAGGGGTGCAGGCTGTTAGTGCCCTTTAAAGAATCAGCACAAGGAAAAACTTGTAGAAGTTTCTTTAAATTGGGAGGTGATGTGTTAAGGTGATGATTGTCTTTTTTTTCTCATTCATAAGAAGTACTATGGCTAAAATATAGTTTGATCTATGTGAATTAGGAAAAAAATGTGTTTCTCCTTGTTTTTTTTTGTTGATGATTGTATAAATTTCTTATTGAACTTCAATTTTTTTTCTTAATGGTCTTCTGGTATTTTGTTGGTCTTCCATAGGTGCTTAGATAAAGGGTCTTGATATTGCAACCCCCGTTTTATACAACCACCCCCAGCCCGTTTATACTACCACCCCATTTGTAGGGGTTCCACCAGGTATTGTTGCACTATAATACATAAGGGGAATTGCTAAAGTCACACCCTAAATTACTAACGTCACATCCCAAGGTGTGCTTTGAGCGTGAAATGTGAGAATTCAGTAAAAAAAATCTTGATTTGAATCAAAATATTTGTCTTGCCTCTATAGTTCTAAAACTATATTCAAAAAATTGGAGGTACTTGAATTTGAAACTAAAAATATAAGAATCTTGAATTACTCAAAGCAAAAAGACATAAAAAAAATAACAATGGTGCAATAAAAATTCTACAAAAATTGTATTTCAAGTGGGGTGGCAGTATTAGGGGGTGACAGTATCAAGATCCTAGATAAAATCTATTGTAACGCGTGGCAAAAAGAAATAAATAAATAAATGAAATCAACCATCACATGGAGAGTCCATGTTGAAAGATTAAAAAAACCCTTCACACTGATTCGTTTCCCTACCTTCCAGATAAAAATCAATCTCAAAGCCTTTATAGTTGGAAATCACCATAGCAAGAATTTCAAAACATTTTCCTTTTAATAATTGAAGATTTCAAATACTCTACTACTTATATAATAAGATTGGTTGTAAAATTATGGAATTTGATATGTTTACCTTCACCTACTTCAGAAAAATCAGAACAATCAGAACATTGAAAAAAACTTAAACTGGTTATAGAGGTTGCAAACTACATTATAAAAAAGTAAAATCATAGAGATATTGTGAAAACTTGGAAACAACCGAACGCCACTTATGAAAACAACCTTTCAATCCAAACACAATTACTTGGACTTCACAGCTGCAAAAAACTGGTATACACCTGGTTTTCTTTTCATTGTACTACTAAAATTACAAGGCCCTCTGTAATATCACATATTATACATATAATTGTATTGACCTCTGTAATATCACATTCCGGCGTTGGCCTCTTTAATATCACATATCCACTCTCTTTGATATTATCACATAGATACAATTTGAAGATTTATTGAAATTTTTCCTTTTCACTATATCATTTGGAATTTCTAATATAACTTTAACAGTGAATGCATAGTGTACAAAGCGTCAATTGCTAGTATCACCTAATTTCACTAACCACCTACAAGAGCATTACATCTGTACTATATATATATTCAATAACTTTCAAAGAATATCCTTTCTGGAGGAAGAGGATTTTATCTGACAATGGAGAGAGGGAAGTAACACTTCTCCAAAATCAAAATACCTCATATTGCACCCCTTATTCTCTTACCAAATTCTAAGAAATGAAAGATTTTCACTTGGTACTTTCATTTTCAAAGTTTGACTACTAGAAAATGGAACTCAAATCAATTCTATCTTGTTGATTAGGATGTATTGATTTGGACATTTTGAACAAAATTGTGCTAATTTGGATATGTTTGTATTGATTAGGACTGCTTGATTTGAGCCTTATTTTCTATTAGTGTATGTTGACCTTGTTGCATACAAATGTGACAACAATAAGTTTGACACATGTGGAGAGGAGATTAGTGTATATTGCTTTTATAATATGTACAATTTCAAACATTTTGTAACCCTTAAAACAAGACTTTAGGTCCTCATGAGTTTAAACTCAAGAATGATAGAAAGAATATCAAGCAAACGTAGATACAAGACATGCATGTATTACCAATCACAATAAAGACAAAATCACATAAGGCATCACGTGTGGAGACTTGGGACAAAATCAAATGATCCTTGGAACCTCTTTTGTGCACATTGCAAACAAATATGTTTTTGTTTTTATTTTGCAAATAAGTACAATGAATGACAAGCATTGAGATGATTTGAAGGACCCTTCCATTAACTACTACAATTAAGTAAAACTCTTGCACACAAAAATATTCTGCAAACACCAAGAAAAGTTGTATGTTCAAGTGCTAATACCACTTTGGCATACATCATTCTGTTTTTACAATTATATGAAACTACATATTGTCATTTATGTTTTAGGCACCTACAAGTTATGATATTAAAGAGGTATGGTGTACAACAAAGAAGCATAGAGAAGGACTCCAATGTCTATGATATCTTCATGCTAATCATTGTGCATAGTTACCTTTTTATAATTGTATGTGCACAATTAAGGTTGACTATAATTAGGTCAACCTTGCATGATTGTAAATGCATAGTGAGGGTTGAGAATAACTAGGTCAACCCTCCATGATTGTATGTGTATAATCAAATCAACCTTGCATGATTGTATGTACATAATTGGGTCAACCTTGCCATATTGTGTGCACATAATTATGCCAACCTTGTATGATTTGTATGTGCATTTCCTATTTTAGTATGAATTGCATTTCCTTTATGTTTCCAACTTAAATGAAAAATGATGATATGAAATTCAAGTCCCAAAAAATGCAATTGCCACACTAGTCATAATATTTAGTATTATGATACTTATAGTATTATTCATCTTATCATTTTATTCACTCTAATTTTCATTTAGTTAACAATTAATGTTCATGTTGATAGTTAGTGTCAATGTTGGATTCTATTGAAGCTTAAACTAAACTAATAAGGTACTAATTTAGAAATTTTGGTGGAAATATAGTTGATAATTAATGTTTATGTTGACATTTATTTTTGATGTCAATGGTAATGTTTTTAACATTTAGCGTTACCAATTCATAATCAATGTCCCCAACACTAGATGAAATTATTAGTGCATTGAAATACTAAAATTGTTTCCATTAGTAAGACCAAAACGCCCTTTGGATTCAGATCATTATAATCAATAAATGAAACATTTCATGTCCTCAAGTTAAAATTTAGTTTCAATATTCAAGTTATCTCAATTAACCCCTAAAGGACCAACTGTCCCCTCGAGGACAAATGGGATTTTGGGCATGTGCTTACAACTAAACTACTTTATATGATTTTTTGAAATTTTTATGGAAAATGGGGAATTCAAATATCTACATGAGCATCTAATTTATTCTTCATTTAGATATTTATTGAAGAAGTAAAAAATGAATCTATGGAAAAAGGTTGAGATTGGATAGCCCAAAAAACTCTTAAAAATTTGCATTAGAAAAATATAAAAAATATATAACATAAAAAATAATCATAATAATAATCATAATAAAATAATAAAAAATACAAAATACAAAAATACAAAAATACAGAAATACAAAAATACAAAAAGTAAAAAAAGTAAAAAAATAAAAATAATAAAAAATAAAAAAGTAAAATAATAAAAAAAGTAAGAAAATAAAAAAAGTAAGAAAATAAAAAAATAAAAAAATAAAAAAAGTAAGAAAATAAAAAAAATAAAAAAAATAAAAAAAATAAAAAAAATAAAAATAATAAAAATAATAAAAAAAATAAAAATAATAAAAATAATAAAAATAATAAAAATAATAAAAATAATAAAAATAATAAAAATAATAAAAATAATAAAAATAATAAAAATAATAAAAATAATAAAAATAATAAAAATAATAAAAATAATAAAAATAATAAAAATAATAAAAATAATAAAAACAATAAAAATAATAAAAATAATAAAAATAATAAAAATAATAAAAATAATAAAAATAATAAAAATAATAAAAATAATAAAAATAATAAAAATAATAAAAATAATAAAAAAATGAAAAGAGCTTTCTGAAACATCCTGAAAACAGGTACTAATCTACTCAAGTCTTTTGCTAATATTTTGTCTTTTCAAGATCATTTTAGATCTAGAAGTCTCAACTACCCACGTCAAGTCTAACCCTTTTCAAGGCTTGTTTTAAGTCCCATAGTATGAAGCATGTACGATGTATGTAAAATAACATGCTATTTGAACCATCAAATCTCATTATAAACCAATCCAACGTACGTTTAAGCAAAGAGTAGTATTCTCCAAAGTACTCATAATAGTATCTTATCAATAGTATTCAAGGTGAAGCCACCTATAGGTCCATAAAACAAATACTAAAGACCCAAGAATCATGAAAGTTTGATGTAGAAGTCTTTTGAAATTTGTCGGAAAAAACTCCAAGAGGTAGTGAACCTCACTTGTGCCCATCCCAAAAACCACACAAGCCAATGTATGATTAGTGAGGTGCATCAGGTGTCTTAAGTTCACTACGCTTGTTATTGCTTTCACTAGGAGTTTCCAAAGACAAACAACAAGATATACTATAACAGTATCATAAGCACTTAAGAAACCTGACTGCCAGGACGTTGTGATGAGGATGAAGCCATTATCGCTATTCCCGTGTACCCTCAGTGAGTGTCGATACAGCTTCAGTGTATTCTCAAGCTAATATCAGAGTGCAGTGTGACTACTTTCTACTTAGAAAGCACGTCTCACTCCAGAAATTTTGAGCAGGGATCTGCACGTTGGAGACCAGAGCCTCCTGCTATGAAAAATAACTTGTGTCGTGACTAAGGCTTGTACCTTGATTACAGCTCACAGCTTGTCTATGAAAGTACGTGACTACAACTCACAGCAAGTCCATAAAAATAATTCGATCAAGTGGACCAATTGAGCACTCTCATGTCTCTAATCAGACTTGCAGCTCTTCGTGCTTTACGAAAAACACAAAGCATACTGTCTCGAGCAAATTGCCTCCAAAATTCAAATTGCCAATATCAGCTCCTGTACAACCTATCTTGTGAGTAGTGCGTTTAATCACAAAGACTGCTCGTATCCCTTGCGTATCAATAGCTGACAACAATGAGAGCTCCATGTATATTTTAGTTGAGCAGTGTTAGCCTCCAGATATCTGGTATAACGGACTAGAGTTTAAGAGAAGTTAATCAAGCTCTTAAATTTGCATAAGAGCAAATTTTACTTTTAGCTTCACGGGTTTTTTTGCAGCCTCTTTTAACCAAAAGGGTGGGAGGGTGGGAATCAGTCTACATTTTATTCGATGACTTCTTCATCCATGTCTATGCCATAAGTTAATACTCTTTAATGTCTTTCTATGCATGTAAAGAGAAGAAGATAGAGTGTTGATCTAAAACTTCTTAGAAACAGATTGGCGTCCTAAACTAGGAAGCAAAATCTAGAAAAAAGAAAAAAAGAAAAAAGTTTCTATAGACTTATATGTAAGTGGGGAGCTTTGAATCATTCAATTTTTATTAATGAGATGAAAGTTATGATAAGTTTTTTTTGCGGGTAGGTGTGATTTTGAGAGAAACCATACCTACCCATAAACAAAAACTTCTCATAACTTTCATCTCATTAATGAAAATTGAATGATTCAAAGCTCCCCACTTACATATAAGTCTATAGAAATTTTTTTAATTTTTTAATTTTTTAATGCAATTTTTTAAGAGTTTTTTGGGCTACCCAATCTCAACCTTCCCGTAACTTCATTTTTAACTTCTTCAATAAATATCAAAATGAAGAAAAATTAGATGCTCACATAGATTTTTGAATTCCCCATCTTCCATAAAAATTTCAGAAAATCATATAAAGTAGTTTAGTTGTAAGTACATGCCCAAAATCTCATTTGTCCCTTGAGGGGACAATTGGTCTTTTAGGGGTTAACCCCTAAAGAACCAAGAGTGTATTTTGAGAAAAAATCTTAGAAACTACCAACTTTTAGTGCATTACCCAAAATTGAAAATAAAAACATTTTTTCTCAATTCCAACCATACAAAAGTGTGTCAAATAGATAGGTTAATACGTGCAAAATAATTCAACCCATTTGACCGCACGGATTGTAAGATTATAATGTTTAAAGTGGAAAAAATAGCTTTTTTTCATTCCTGCAAAACCAGGTCAACAAACTTTGAGCCTTCTTGGAGTAAAATTTTTGCTCTACATAAATTTGAGCTTTTTGACCATTCACAAGTATATGATGTTAGGTTCACTAATGAAAATTTTCAGATGCAAAGATAGAATCTAGCTTATTCTAAATCACCCTGCAATGCAAGGAGGTTTAGTGAATTGGCAATACCATTAGTCATTCTTTCATGATTTCTTGTGCAATGAGGAAGTCTTTTATTTGAAATCTGAACAAGGGAAAGTTAGACACAAACATTTGGAATATGTGAAAATTTGTTTCAAGGGTTTTGGATTTATAGATTTAAAGATAATAGCGTTTGAAGTTAGAGGAATTTTTTTTTCTCAAAACTACCCAAACATAGATAACAAAGTTTGACTCCCTTTAGAATGTGATTTGAGACCTCAATTTTTGTACTTTTTTTGACAATTGAACACCATGTATTTTTTGTTACATACTTGCCAAGTTTCAAAAGTTGATGAGAGTTTTAGCATAAGATTCTCCAAAGATGCCCAAACTATCCAAGCTGCCCAAATTCTTTTGGATTCCATAACTTTTGAACTGAGCATCCGATTGGGGAAAAAATTACATTTCCACTTATGGGATACATACTTACACCCTATATAACAATTTTGAGAACTTCCAATAAAAATTGACCTCATATGACCCTACCCAAGTTCTCAAGTGGTTGTTGAATAGCCACTTGGTCCTTTAGGGGTTAATGCAATAATTTGATCAATGTCACACTCTTTCACACTTATTTGGGTAAATTGTATTTGATTAGTATGACAGTGTGGCATGCACCCCATTCGTATCACTACAAGGGAACATTGTAAATTAGGTCATTTTTTGTCAATTAGGATAGTTTTTTTTGTCAATTTGGACACATTTAGTCAATTTGGACACATTTAGTCAATTCTAACATGTCAATTTGGACACCATTCCTTGTAGTGTATGCTCTAAATAGGGTTTTGGACACAACTTTTTGTCAATCTTCAAGTGGCAACTTGGTGGAGAAGCTTCCTTAGTGCAACATCCTTCACACACTTTCTACTTGAGACACTTGATTACAAAATCCCCTTGATGTTATGGCCATTTGAGTCACATTGTATTAGATATGTTTAAAATATTGCTAGATAGATTATATTTAATAAACTTAACTTACTTTGAACTACTTTCTATTGCAACTGGCAAATTTGATAAAAAATAAATAAATAATATAGTACCAGTTAGTATTGTTGATGCACAATGCAATGGAATCACTTGTGTAGTACTTGATGTCAACTTTTGCTAGCACTTTTGTTTGCATTTATACAATTTTATATACTGAGAACTTAGCTTATAAATGTTGGCAATCATAAGAAACCATGCGTTGTGCCAAACCCAGAATTTATATTACACTAAATTGCATTCAATTTGGAATTTGTTGCAGATGATCTCCAAGTGTGGGAATTGTACCAATTTATTGATTATACTTTTATAAGGGCAATTCACACTTTGTCTCATATTCTCATGTTCCAAGTTGCACCAAATTCTCAAAAGACTAAATCATTAAGATCTCACTAGTTAAGAGATTGAAAAATTGGAACTTGTAAGTTTACATTTTGTTCCAAGTTCCAAGTCTCGGTTCAATTGGAAATGTGGCAAATGCCTACATGTGAACACTTTTTGAAAATTGACATAAGGTAACAACAATAACACCCATAATCATCACTTCTAATATCTTGGAAAATATGTGGAAGTGAATAGATGTAATTACAAAGATGTGCAACATGTGAACATGAAACCTTGGTATTAGGTGCAATTGCGGTCGGCCCTTAAAAATTCACAACTTATTCTCACAGTATCCAAATAATACATTCAAAAGTGCAAACTATCATTTTTCTCTTGCTACTAGGATCCTATAATTTACTAGATGTTTATTAATAGTCATCATGTTCAAAACCCTTAATTTGACAGTTATGGGTGCTACTACCTTAATTGTAAGAAGGAAATTTGCCTCCCAAAGTTGGGTCTATCCAAAACAAAAGAAATTCCCTTCTTGAAAGCCAAATCACGACAATTATTTACATAGAACATACAAACGTTTTTTTATGTTTATTTTTTGATTTTACTATCCAACAAATTTGGTTTCTAATGTCGAAGTGGGGTTTTTATTGTTGGCAGATAGGACATACTCTAAAGAGCCCTTGACCTACACGTCAATTGGTATGGAATGTCTCAAATTCTCCATCTGTGTTTAGGAGATATTTGACTTCCATTAGCCAATCTGAACAAAATTTTAAATGGGCATGCACATAATAAGGTCCGTATGAAAATGAAAGGTCGTTATTAGGTAGGTTCACACTCTAAAAAAAATCATTTTGACCGGCTAACTTTGCAATAATACCCGGTTCTCCCTGAACCATGAGCTTTCCTTGGTCAAATTGTTCTAGCTTACCTACCAAAGACTGCATTGCAATTGATATTGTGTTCTACCTAACTTATGATTAGAACTCATTAATCATTTGCTTTCTATTAAGCATGAACGCATTAGCCATGGTTTTGATATGGTCAACTTGGTATGAAGTAGTTATACAAAATGGAAACAATATGGTCAAAGTAGCTACACAAAATGGAAATAAATCATTCCACCAAGAACGGCACTCAAGGTACCTCAACTTGTCCCCAATATAAGTTTCGAATGAACATGAATTAAATCATTAGAAGCCCCACCATTTAGAAGAAAACTCTTCCTAAGCTTTCCATTCAGCTTCCGAGTGTTAGTTAGCCTTTTTTTTAGTGCTTCTGTAGTAGTAGTTATGCAAAGGCAACTGAAAGTCCTTCCTGGCTGGTGCAATACTGAGTTTTTCTAAAGAGATGTGGGTGCCAAATGACTGAAATTTTCTAGGAGGACCAAACTCAAGCCTGACGTCATTTATCCTGGATATTAGTGAAAGTAGAGAGCTTTCAGGACAGTTATGGTGGGCATGATGGAGTTGAGATTGCAGTATTGTGGAATGGGCTTTTCTGGTAGAAAATGGTGCCAATTGTTTTGGCTACTTTATCTGGTCATATGCACCTCCGGAGTAGATAATTTGCAGGGGGTTGTGAAAGATAAATCTTCAGGAACCACCACTCGCCACTATACCTTTACGGTAAGTAGCATTGACTTTGAATCTTGGGAAGGGATCCACAAGTTTAAGTTTGAGATTTTTGAAAATGGTAGAGTATTTATAGGATAGTAGGATACTATTGGCTTTTTAACCCTAAATGCCTAAGGTACCAAATTTTGGTGTTAACAATATTTTGAAGTTTAATAAAGCTTAACCAAGTTGTTATTTTTAGTAGTATATACTTTTGGATTATTCTTTTTGAAGTTTAGGTTTAGCATCAAAAATCTAATTTTGAAAATGATTGACTTTAATTTTTCTGTTCAAGATTATGTGCAACTTTGGTCTTAAATTTCTATAGTGTTGAGAGCTCTTGGAAATGAGCCTCAAATACACTAGATCTTAGAGAAAAAATTACACTAGAGATTCATTTAAAAAAATTGTGGGAAAGATTTTGAAAAGCCGTAAAGTGATTGAAGTTATGTATGCTATGTCCTTAACCTTGTATTTTTTTGGTGACCAATTATTTTTAAATTCAATTTGTAAAAAGAGGATTGAAGGACTTCAAGTCACTTTTGCAATTTTAACACCCTCATGATCAAACATTACAATCTTTCTATCCATAAGTGATATTGTTGTGTTTTTTTTTCCTATATGACCTTTGACATATCTAGTTTAAATTTTTATGGTCATAATTTTAAAAAATTGATACAACCTATTAAAAGATTGACTTTTTGTTTAATTTAGAGCAAGTTCCTAAAAGTAAAAAAAAAGAAGCCTCAGACATTTAGGGGTTGAGCAATGATCTAGGGGAGCTTCTCACTATGTCTCACGTCCTAACACTAAATATCCCTTTTCAAATCCCAACTTTCTTTAATTATAAAGGGAGCAAAATAAATGTTGTGATACTTACCGTAAAATTATAGTGACGAGTAGTGGTTCCTGAAGATTGAGCTTTCGTAACCCCCTGCAAATTTTCTATTTCGGAAGTGCATATTATCAGACAAAGTAACAAAAATAATTGACTGCACTATGTCTCCAGTCCTAACACTATATATCTTTTTTCAAATCCCAAATTTCTTGAACTGTAAAGGGAGCAAAATCAATTTTATATAGCTGCTTGAATTTTCAGGTAAATGGACTTGGTTCCCTAATTGGATTTTCCTTTTTTAATTGGAATCAACTCTTTGAAGAATGTTTCCATTTCTTGATGCCAAGGTGTTGCAATGTATCATTTTTAAGTGAACAAAGACTTGGGGTTTGGGACATGGGATGTGGGGGGCAATATGTGAATGTTTGAGTCCCAGATTTTGATCAAATTTTGAGAAGCAAATAGGACTTGAAGAGTAGTGTGAATCACATATTCATTGAAAGATCAGAAGTGGTTTTTTTGGTTTAATGAAATCTGTAAAACGGCAATCAATATCTTAGTTTTAAAATCCACTATTGAAAAGTTACTTTTTTAGTTCTTTTAAGTTTCTTATTGCTTCCAGTGTGAACTTTTTAATTTTAACATATCACCTAATATTTCATGTTTTTTGATGTGGGCTTTGCTTGTGCAGGTGGATTATGCAAAATTCACAAGGCTGAATCACACGAAATCCATGCTCGTAGTAAATGGCCAATTTCCAGGGCCAGCTATTCGTGCCCATGAGGGTGACATCATTATTGTGAATGTCACAAACTTGGTTGCATCACCCATCACAATCCATTGGTAAAAACCCCAAGGTTCATTGAGACACTATAGAGTTACATTATGTGAAAAACTTTCACAATTTCATGATTTGGAACTTCCTCAAATAAGAATTCTTAATGACTTAATGATAAACGCAAATTGTTGAGAGAATGTAATTTCACTAGTACAAATAGCGTGTCCATAGTGAGTATTATTTTTTTTCATATAAGCTAAAAATTGCCCTTAATGACCTGTTTATAGTCATTGAGGACAAAGTTCACAAGAATTGTGAATATATTTTTTTATTAATGCAACTTACAAATGTTTTTGTGGTTTAGCAAACGTTTTTGGAAACAATTTTGTTTAAAGCAATCATTTTATTTAAAAGTCACTTCAAAAAAGAGCATTGAAATTTTTTAACCTCCTAGTTGGTCAAATCAAAATTTCCCTATGTATTTTTTCTTCTATAAAATTTTGTTTGAAGATCGGGTTTGCACTAGACTAAGTGGATATAGTCATATACCCTAATCAGGCAACTACTAGAATATGTTACGTTGCAGTGTATTGTGTGGATTTAATAAGGATTGGATGACTTGAAGGACTACAAACTTACACACAGAGAAAATTTTCACGTTGGCTTAGGAATAAGAAATCTGAGAAACAACAAACAATTTAATAGTGCAAACTTGTTTGTGGTTTCTCAATTTTATGATTCCTGACCAACATAGAAGTTTACCATAACTCACCTTAAATTACTGTCGCTAAACATGCTAACATGGATGTGAGTTTTGCAGGCATGGTGTAAAGCAATTGGGAACGTGTTGGTCTGATGGCGTTCCCTACATTACAATGTGCCCTATGCAACAAAACCAATCGTTTTCTCACAGGTACTTGTTTTCCATGCACGTACAGCTAAAGAAATTTGGTTTGATGTTTTGGTTTATTGTGTGTAAGGCATCAAAGGTGACATTTGCAACAATTGTTCCTTTGGTTCACAAGGTATAGAGAGTAGAACAGCCTTCATCAAACATCTTACTCATAACATTAAAAAAATGTGTCTCAAATGATTATTCCACAATGACTATAAATGTTCATAATAATTATAATTGAGTTATCTAATAGTTATTGTCAATATTTGTAATTGTTATGGATTAGTCATTTACGCGCACTTTTTTTGTAGTGTCATGTAGGTGAAAAAACTAAGTTATAATTAAATTGTATGCTATTGATCATTGAGTGAATAAAGTTCACTTACATTCTACAATCCAATAAAGTGAAACTAGTTTCATCAAAAAAATCATGTTATAAGAAGAACTACATTCACTACATGTAGTTTTTGTGTTGCTTTTACTTTCTTGTGGTTTTTGACAAAAGACCTTGAACAAACACTTGTAATCAGCTATGAAAGATTGTTTTATTATGTTGATACTATTCTTTTTTTTAATACAAGGAGCAAGGCTCTATACACCCTCAACAAATATTGCAAAAATGGAAACACAAAATCCATGCATTTCCATAGCCAAAAATAAATTTGGATGCCTGTCCATGTCTATTAATTGAATTGCTAGTACACAACATACGCAATTTTCAAAAAACTATCTAAAAGTACCATGGTACTCTTGTTGTACTCTCTCATGGTTCTTCAAATCCATTTGGTTTCTTTGCTAGAAGTGTGAAAAAAAAATGAACCACGAGTGTTGTGAAAAGGAAATTGACCAAGTGGCTTGCAACACAGGTTCCAACTGCTTAATCAAACAGGCACAATGTGGTACCATGCACATATATCTTGGTTGCGAGCAACTATTCATGGGCCAATAGTGCTTCAACCAAGGGATTCTCAAAAGTATCCTTTTCTTGCTCCCAACCAAGAGATCACTATCATGCTTGGTGAGGATCCATCAATTTTATTAGTTGCAAAAATTATGTTGCACTTGTTTTTATAAATTTAGCATGTAGGATAGTCACCAAATTTCAAATTCATATATATTTGTTATGTTTCTTTCCAAAATCCAAACTCTAAAAAAGTCAAATTATTAGCCAGTTGTGAGAATAAAATAACAAACCGTGACAAGCATTGAATAACATAAGCTTCTTTTGCCTCCAAAAACTAATTTCGTGTACTTTTATAAGATAATGGTTAAGCACACAATGTTATGAAAAATAACTTTTGGTAAGAGCCTACATATTGAGCAACAAGGTAGAGACTACTTTGCAATTGTTCTCCATGACTTGGTTTGCTCTGCCATTACCTAATGTAATCTCAATGAAAGCAAGCTTTCAATTCTTGAATTTCCTTAAGGCCTCAAAAAAGCTCACACAAAACACAACAAATTACAACTAAAATGTTACAACTCTCTACCACTATTTATATAAGCTTACTAGTATACTCGATGCTATTGACTTATTGCCCATGTAGTTGATCCCTCATCATGGAAAATTCAATTGCCATGATTCCTCAATTGCTAATCACAACTTGTCACATAAACATCAAAATTATTTTCATTAGAGAGGACATGTTCAAAATCAGCATGCTCAATACACTATTACAAATCAAAACCTGGATTAACATTAATTTGTTAATTTGAATGTCTTGACTTGGACATTTTGAACATATTTGTGTTGATTATGAGAACTGATTTAGGCCCAGCTTGCCCTGCCTTTTAGTAGTGACAAGATATTTGAGAACACTACACTAATATTGATTCTTAATCAGGTGAATGGTGGAACAACAATGTGGAGGATATTATTGCTGAAGCTTTGGCTACAGGTGGAGGGTATAACATCTCTGACGCTCTTACCATAAATGGTCAACCTGGTTTCTTATACAACTTCTCTTCTGAAGGTAAGATGCAGCTTTGATTTCATGCCATTTTAATCATAACCATAATACAAGAGGACATATATAAATCAATTTTTATTTCTCAAGTATGTAGAGCTTGTGTAATATAATCTTGTCTAAAATGATATCCTTTCTAAGCTAATATTAGACGCAAGTCCCAATGCAAATCCCACACTTCATCTACTTGTATCACGTCTCTATATCCCATGGTACACCTTTATTGTGTAAATCAATAATCTCCTTAACCCTAAAGGCCCAAGGGGTAAGGGCAAAACATAGATGTGTTATAAAATGATACTTTTGTAATTTTAATGAAGTTTGCTTCAAAAGTGAAAATAAAAATTGCAATGTTTACTAATTATCCATACAATCAAACACTCAATTTTTTTTGGATTTTCATGTAATGAATTTAGAAGAATTTACCATTTAATATTCACCAAAATTACAAATTTTACTCATAGATTTCAAAATTTGGTATGATTAGTTTAAAATACACATTCTATCCTAAATTTCAAAAATGAAATTTTTTGAAAGGAGAGAACATCATTAGATTCCTGAAATAGTGCAATTTACAACATTAGCAAATATTGAAGTATTTGTCTTTGAAAAATTCTCCGTGGTGGAGTTTAACTTGGATTGACATGATTCAAGTTGGGTTGGAAAGTAGAATTGAATTCCTCTTTAAATATGTTTTTATTTTTTTGATGTTTTTTTCATCTCAGGCAACTTGCAAAAAACAAGCAGCAACCAAAAAATGGTCAATTGAGCGCTTAGGAGTTAAACCAACATGGATCACCCAATCCTACCTATATTAGTTTACAAAAACTCTACTATAATAGCATACAAACAAACAAAAATGAGGATCTTTGATTTTACTATATTTAGAGTGGTTTGTTCAATTCAACAATGCCAATTGGGAATAAGTAATCCATACATAAGGTAGGAGGCTCATGAATTGTACAAGGCTCTAAAACCGCCCATCTTCTAAAATATACTTCTTCTATACACGTTATTTTTCATAGGTTTCCAAAATGTACAAGTAGTGTACATTTGAGAAGGTGGGTAGTTTTAGAGCCCTATGCCACTGCAACTTCAAAATTTCATAACTAATTTCACAAACCTCCAAAAAATATGAAACAACTTAGGTTAGATGCCAATTCTTCTTGTCTTTCAAAAAAATTTACTGAAAAATGTTTCAAGAGGTTCCACATCCCAAAATTCAGTTTGAGCCCTTAGATGGTCGGTTTATATATGAGCCTCCTACCTCATGTGTAATGTATGTCAAAAACTCCATTTGTGATTCAAATTCATTATTTTAATTATATTAAAGATTTAGCTAGTATTTAATTCTAATTGGATACGTTGTCATTAAAAGTCAATTGTGTAGACCTCAATTTGTGATGTTCACTTGCTCAATGTCCTAAAATTGTAACAGCAGCAGAGTTTATGTTTTAAAGTATTTATTTTTAAAAGTGCCGTTGCAGGGGATTAATATTCTGAAGAGCAAAATAGAGTGCATAAGAGTAGGAGAGTTCTTTAGTTATTAGAATTTTCAGTTTTCAAATTTGTATAAATTTTGGGCCTCTCATTAAAAAAAATTGACGTATTTAAGTAGACTTCACCGGCTAATTATGGGTTTTCCGTGTTCTTTAAAATTTAGAGATCTCCCCATGTTTTGCTTCTATCTCTTGATGTATTTCATGTGCCTATTGACTTGGATATATCTCCTAGTGCTTGCAAATATCTTTCAAAATTTTGCAAACCAAAGTCAATTTTAGATTATTTTTGATGATCCTTGGATGATGCATGATTTCATATGTAATTAAATATGACACAGAATGGGATGATGGGGTTTGACTCTCAAGGCTCAAAGCGTAGTGTACATGCTTACAAAATCGCACTAAAGAGTACATACTTACAAAGGCCAAAACATTGATTTTCTTAACTTAAAATGGCACTTTTCAACTACCTTGGCCATTTGGAGCAATTTAGACCGCACCCCTTAAACTCAAAATCTACACTAGTTCCAATTTTAAATTGGAATTTAAAGCTTTGTGAAAATATATGTCACAACTTTTGGCACATGAATGAGCAATTTAGCAAAGTTTGACATCTTGAGTGAAGAATGTTGTGAATTGGTCTTCTAGAGTTTTGATTACTAAAAACCTAATTTTTGGTGCGCAGGTGCTGACAAGGTGAGTGTGGTACCGGGCGAGACGTATCTCCTGCGACTGGTGAATTGCTGCTTGAATTTTGAGCTCTTCTTTGCAGTGGCCAACCATTCCCTAAATGTGGTGCAAGTGGACTCTGCATATGTGGAGCCTTTTACAGTGGACACTATTGTCATTGCCCCCGGGCAAAGCTTGGATGCATTGTTGACAACCAACCACTCCACCGGGAAATATTACATGGCTGCCTCTGCATATTCAGTGCCCGCTTTCGAAACGGTAACTTTGTGAACACTCACATATATCTTTCCTCTCACTCACAAAGTCACAACCTAGGCACCCAAAATGCACATAAGGTAGGAAACACCCATAAGCATTAGTGTCCCCATAACCGTCACCTCTAAAATCTTGGAAAATCTATAAAAGTAAATAAATGTTATTACAAGGATGTACAACATTTGAACATAAAACCTTAATGTTGGTTATGGGTACAATGGCATTTTGATCTTTAAAAATTCACAACTTATTCTCACTGTATCCAAATAATACATTCAAATGTGCAAACTCATTATTTTTCTATTGCTAACATGATCCTATCATTTGCTAGATGTTTATTAATAGTCTTCATGTTCAAAACCCTTAAACTAACGCTTATGGGTGTTCCTACCTTAATAATGCAAAATTCATTGATATATTGCTACATGTATGTAAAAGTGACCTTACATAAAATATTTGGAGGTGCACAATGAAAGGAACTAGAAAGAGCACATATAAATCCTTTCACGCTTGTTGGATTTAACTTTTAAGGTCAATTTTGGATTTTTTTTGTATTGATTTGCATCACACTAATTGGTAATGAGTCACAAATGACAAAACATTGAGAGATACTTACAGATCATGTTGACTAATATTCAAATTTAAAAAATTGCAAAACTTTGGGAAAAGTACATGCAAAATATTAGAAAGTCTTTTAATGTTTAGGAACACATATAGTTTGTATTTAGTGGAATGTAGCATTTTAATTGAAATCCACATACTAGGATTGATATAAATTTTGAGTTTATGTTGTATTGCCTAAATCGTGACAAAATAATGACATATTGTCAATTTATCAAATTTGATATTACAGACTGTGACTGTTTATCACATTTCTCTGCGTCTTCTTAAGTTGTTTCTTTTGTTTTTTCATTCGTCAAACCACACACCCGAGAATGCACATAGGCAACTAAGAAAAGAATAGATAGTGTAAGGAAAAAATACATAAGGTCATCTATCAGCACATTCATCCATAGACCATAAAATCAGCTGATTTTACTAGCTTTCATCCAAATTTTGGCTCACCTAATGAGTCCTTGAGAGGAATTTGAGTAAGGGAGTCGGCTCATATACTACAAGAAAAACCGTCAAAAATGACAAAAATATGTCCGAATAAGCATAGCCTAATTTACAGAAATTATCTAATTTGACAATTTTTTGTCATTTTGGATACATTTAGTCAATTTGGACATGTCAGTTAAGACACAATTTCTTGTAGCAGAATATTCCGCTCAAACTCTAAAATCGCTCATCTCATCAAATGTGTCTTGTTGGTACATATTGTTTTTCATAACCTTTTAACAATGTACAGGTGATATACATTTGAGGAGCTGGGCAATTTGAGAGACCTATGGTCTGTCCACTTCAAATTTTCATATCCAATTTCAAAAAGCTCCAAAAAAAAATGAAACAACTTGGGTTAGATGTCAGTTCTTCTTGTCTTTCAAAGACAGTTTACTAAAAAGTAGTTCAAGAAGTTTCACCTCCCCAAAATTCAGTTTTAGCCCTAAGAATTTAGATGGACGGATTATGAGCACACTACCTTACTGCATTCATTTTCTTACCCAATTTTCTTAGATTTAAGGTAGCCCGTACCAAAATGAGGTAAGAATCTAGCAAAAAGTTCCTTAGGCTTTTTACCAAGAAAAAACACAAAGTGTGAAAGCGTGAGCAGAGAGTGACGTTTGAACCAGGTACATCCGTTCCCCTAGTATTTCACAAGACCAAGATAATAGGGCTAGACGGCTAGTCACACCTTCTTCACCTCATTTTCAATCTTCAGAGATTGGGGACGTAGCAATCTCTCTTTCATTTGTGAAGGCCCCATTCTCAGAAGATAGAGAAATTTGTCTCTTCTCCTCCTAAGGAGAAGAGTGGGGTGAAGAAGTCTTTGCAAGCAAAGTTTTTATCAAAACTTATCTCACTTGTTCACCATTATTTTGCTTGCTTTCATCACCATTTTTCTAAATAAATCATTCTTCATTCTACAATCTCCACCACCCTTTAGAAGGGGAGTCCACCTTCTTAGTAGAGAAATGCTCCCATTGGCTCCTATTTCCACTCCACAACTTCTCATTCTTAGTACAAGAAGTTTTAGTTTAGGAGAAGATATGACTTTTGAGTGTATGACTAGCCCTAATAAGAAGGATGAAAATATTCATAGAGATTGAGGTAGTGTGTTTTCTACAATTGCCAAAGGGCTTTTTGCATGGTTGTTACATTGGATAAATTGTACACCTTCTTGTCCATCCGCCCCAAAATGCCAAATTGAACTCTTCTCCATTCAATGTAGTCAAACTCAATTTTGACTTCAAAATTTAAAAAAAAAAGAAGCGTACTTGATACATGATGGTGACACTCATTGTTGCCAACGTTAAGTCAAAATACAAGTTTAAAACCGTATCACAAAGCAAAGATAAAAATCTGGTAATTTGCTTCTTGTTCCCTTTGTAGGTCAAAAACCCTAAAATGTGACATTGGACAAATAGTTTTGCTTGTGTTGTCCAAACTGCCCGTCCATTCACATGTCTTGTTTATTGACCCAAATCAAGTTTAAGGTAGCAACACCCATAACCATCACTGTACACATAACCATCACCTCTAAAATCTTGGAAAATTTGTAGAAGTAAATAAATGTAGTTACAAGGATGTACAACATGTGAACATGAAACCTTGGTGTTGGTATGAGGTGCTATTGTAGTTGGCTATTTAAAAATTCACAACTTATTCTCACAGCATCCAAATAATACATTCAAAAGTTAGTGCAAATTCATAATTCTTCTCTTGCTAACAAGATCCTAGAGTTTGCTAGACGTTTATTAATAATCATCATTTTCAAAACCCTTAAATTGATAGCTATGGGTGGTGCTACCTTAGAATCCTCTAAGAGCATCTCTTGCAACCCTCTAAATGTCCAGGTCCCTCCAATTCCTCTCTATCTGTTTTAGAGGGAATGGCCACTTGTATCCCTACTAGTGCAACTCGCTCAATATAGTGCCAACCAATCACAAGTAAAAGAACTTCCAAAAGCAATAAAGTAGGCTATGACCACTATAAAATATAGCTTGTAGAGGGTTTATTGGCCCCCTTCAAATATGGCTTATATGAAGGGGGAAGAACACCATATTCATTAAAATGGGAAATTGGGCACCTCCCGAAATAACCAAAGGAGACATAAAACTTTGCAATTTTAGGTTAGTTTTGAAAAGATTTATTGCAATTTAGGTCAAGTTGACCTAAATTGCAATAAAACCTTCTAAGTCAAATCTAAAAAGTTTTATGTCAATTCAGCTCAAATCGAGTTGAATTGACATAAAACCTTTTGTTGACTTTCCTTTACATTACCTCTCATTTCAATGAAAAACTCCCATTTTAATAAATATGAGGTTGAAAGTAAATGTAGAGACCAACACCTGTAGAATTAGTTGCTTTTCATCCGAAAAGAACCGGGGCCTGAAAATTAGGCGTGCTGCAAGAGATGCTCTAACTCAAGCTACCTTGGTTCCTCCGCAGGTTCCGTTTCCTGACATTCCAGCAACGGCACGCATGGATTACGAAGGAAGCGCACTCAACGAAACTATTCACATGCCTCCATTCCCCGATCGCAACGACACCAGCTTCCATCGCCACTTTGAGTCCCTTCAGAAGTGTCTTAACACAACCTATCAAACTCTGCATGTACCACAGAATGTGGACAAATCCCTGATTTTTACCGTGGGATATGGACTGGACAGCACCAGTAGCTGCCCTCCGTTCAACGCATGCATCCATGGGTACCAGGATGAGTACCGCATTCTTGGGGCTGTGAACAACATCTCGTTTGTTACCCCCAGCAACACGAGCAAGTCCTTGCTTGAATATGCGTACCTGCAGGGCCTTGGAGACGACGAGGACGCCGCTTTGGATCTGACTTTCCCCAGTCAGCCCCAGACGACGTATAATTATACTGGACCCCAGTTGCCAATGTCGCAATGGTTTAGTAAACGTGCTACTCAGTTGTCTGTCATCGACTTCAACTCCAGCGTGCAGGTCAGTTGAAAGTGTAAACCCTAATCTGATATTTTGTAATTAACACCATATTAGGTAATCTGGGAAAAAGGGAGGTACCACTTTGTATTCCACCTTAAATTCAAAAAGTTATCTCAAACCAAATTCAAAGGTATTAGATTTAGTGTGAGCCACTAAGATTTTTTCCCTCACAAATTCCTCCTCTCAAGTGAGGGCACGTATACCCCAAAAAAAAAACCTTGAGCTTGGTTTAAGGTGATCACCTAGAACCTAAAAGTCTCAAAAAGTATCCTTTTGCCCAAATTACCTAATATGGCGTTAATTAACTTCTCAAAAGTAGTATGGTTAGTCACATTGGACAAATTGCATGTTTCGCTTGCCCCTTTGCCCAATTGAGCTCTTGTTTGTCTAATGGTCAACTCAAAATTAACTTCAAAAAATGCAAATAAAAAAACTTATTTAGTACATGCTAGTTACACACACTATCCCCAACAAAGAGTTAACCCCTGAGCATCTAGCCCATATTCATCAAAATCTAAACCCACTCCCACTCAATCCAACCAAATTGTTATCACAAACAAGATCCACAAAATCTAACCGTATTGAATAGTAGGTGAGACAAGCTCCAAAGAATAGGGAAAAGGACAAGTGGTTTGATCGTACCAATAGAAAGATTATAACAAGTCAAACAAGAACTTTTTCATTTCTAAGCGCTCCATTTTGAGATCCTTGGGTGCTTAGGGGTTAAGATGCAGATTTAAAACCCATGTCACGTAGTAAAGATAAAAAAACAGTATATTGGATTCTTCATTTTTTAGGTCAAAAACCCTAAAACGCAAAATTGGACAAACATGGCAGCTTGTGTAATCGTGCCTGCCCGCCTAACTGTCTTATCCTTTGACAGAATCCTGCCCATATTAACAACCACGCTAAGAAGAGTCTTCCATGGTTGATAAATATCTTGGACGGGTTCCTTTACTCATCAAATGTCCTTTAGACTATTCAAGCAATTTTGGATGCAATTCTAGGCTATGTCCGTTCATGTGATATTAAAAGTTTTGCATGTCAAATATCATCAAATATTATAGAGGTTAGTAGAAGACCAGAGTTTTTTGTTATAATTTTTAGACTTATGAGTGTGTTGGAGCTTGGAAGCATTGCGCTTGTTTGAATGCGGTGGCATTTTTTGGGTTTCAGATCGTATTGCAGAACACGCATGTGCTGGTGTTTGAGACACACCCTTTCCATCTCCACGGGTACAGCTTCTACGTGGTCGGTAAAGGCACCGGCAACTACGATCCAGACACCAGCCCAGCCAGTTTCAATCTGGTGAACCCTCCGTTTCGCAACACCATTGTGGTTCCGCACCAGGGCTGGATCGCTCTTCGCTTTCAAGCTGACAATCCAGGTACTACTTACTAGTAAGGGTATCTTTTACCGGAACCAAAATACATTATAGGTTTCTAAAAACATGTAAATCTTTAGCAAGTGAAGGCGTTGCTGTGACATACTCCCTCCATCCCAAAATGATCTTCCTGTTACACAAAATGTTGTAGATTAGACTTGAAAAGAATCATTTAAAAAAAAAAGTTGGACCTACAAATAGAGTTCGATGTTCTCCTATTGTTCTGAAATTTTGAGTTTCAAATTAGTTTTCAAAGTGTGGTTTCAAAATGCTTGAAAATTGAATTTTTGAGGCATTTTTGAAGAGCACCGGTGGCCACTCACTTGATGGCATGGGATTGGTTAAGGTTTACCCATGCTTTTGGACTATGTGCAAGTGTCACTACCTCCTTTCTTCCTCCAACAAGAAGATCATTTTGGGACACTAAATAAAGGTCAACAGGAATATCATTTTGGGACGGAGGGAGTATACAGTAACCTGTTTTTTTCTTACATGTAAGTCAGTGGAGAGAGCTACTGGCAATGCACTTGGATTCCGCTCTCATCTAAGACTATTTAGAGTCTAAAGACTAGTATCTTAAAATTGTTTGAAAACGTGTGCACAGGAGTTTGGTTGTTTCATTGTCACTTTGAGATCCATGCGTCGTGGGGCATGGAGACCGTGTTATACGTGAAAGAAGGGACTGGAGAGGGGGCCACACTGGAAGCTCCACCCTCAGACTACCCTGCATGCGTCGGCTCAGTATAGCAGCCTGTGCTCAGGTACACAACAAACGTGCAGGGGAAAAAAGTAAATTAAATGTGCCAGATCTAATTGGAAACTAAATCTATAGCACATTGTGGAATTCATGTGACCATTGGCGGTTTTTCAGTATTTTGCATATGTTTTTCCTAAAGTTCTGTATTTCAATTGATTAACCCCTAAAATTCTTTTGTGTGTAGAGGCCCAAAACTGCTTCAAAATACTAGTCCCTACATCAACGTCAAAATCTTCATTGAAATTTATTTTTTAACAAATCCAATCGTAGGATTTTTTGGTTGACTTGCACAAGTATATTGTCCCAAATTTTCAAAATGAATATCCCCACCAATTGCAAAATCAATGTGCCTAAATTTCAAAATGTAGGTTTTTCTAATCCTTCCAAAAGGTGAAGTTTTGATTTTCAAATTTTTTAGAAAAAAACACACATGTTGTATTTCTTATGCAATTTTTGCAATATGTTGGAAAATGGGTTGAAAGCATATATAAAAAAATTTAACCAAAAAAATTTTGGATTCATTTTTCCAAAAATTGTAAATTGAAAGGTATTGATGAATGAAAAGATATAACTAATATGCAAGTTTTGGAAGAATTTGAAAATTGTTAATCCCAATGGTGAGAATGCTCCAATAGACAATTTGTAACTTTCTTTTTCATTTTCATTTGTAATTTTTCAAAATTGAGGGTAAGAGATAACTTTATATGTTTTTTCTACCCTCTTCCTACCTTCCTTGCCCGCAAAAGAAAACTCCTTGTAACTCTTTACTCATAATTTGGAATTGAGTGATTCTATTTTTTTTGAGTAGGTATCAGTCTATACAACTCTATAAAAAATTTAAAAAAACTATAGAATTTATTTTTTGCTACCTGATTTGATATTGAAATTGAAAATACCTTTTGACTTTTGCAATACTTATCCAAATGACATGAAATAAAGCTTCACACATAGATTATGATGAGTAGCATCCATCATAAAAATTTCATGAAAAAATTCCAAATTATGAAGTCAATAGAGCCTGCCCAAGTTCTCATAAAGCCCAAAGTGGGTTCCTTGGGCCTTTAAGGGTTAAAACCCATCTCTTAGTTGGTGTTTTACATACATTTTCAGATGTTTTGCAATAACTTCTCAATATTTTGTAAAACAAAGCAGTTTCTAGAATATCACTTGACGAGTTGACGTGGACTTTGGATAGTCCATACTTATTAAATGTTGCATATTTTTGTGCCCTGCTATCTTTGAATAAGAGCCTTCAGAGGAAAGCAGCTTCAGATTGGTCAGTAACTGTGACACCACTTCATTTGCAGGTTAGCCAGATGAAGAAAACAGTCTTGATTCTTGAAGTTGTGATTATCAAAACTTGGTCCGTAGGTGAAGTAGAAATTTAAAGCTTTCGGTTGAAACATGCACGCCTCGCCAAGGAAAAGCTTTTATCCAGCGGTTTGAAACTGGCCAGAGTAGCAATAATTCCCAAGAGCCCTCGACATTACATAAAGTCAAAATTGCAATGGACACCTATGCACAAAATTTTGAATAAAAAAAATCAGAATCAATCATTTGCAAAATCAGATTGCTGAAGCTAAAACTAAACTTCAAAAAGAAATTTTCAAAAATACAAACTACCAAAAATTGTAAATTGATAAGGTTTTATGTGACATCAAAAATTGGTCAAAGACACATTCTGTCCTGAGGGTCGTTTTAGGGTTAAACCTGAAACCCTGAAACCCTGAAACCCTTACGTCCTTAAACCCATAAGCCCTTAAATCCTTAAACCCTCATTGCCTAAGCTGATAAAATTGTACCCATTTCCAATATATTCTGAGATCCGTCGGCTATGAAGGATTAAACCCAAAAACGCTAGTATGGCACATGACGAAGCTACATTGCAGTTTGCACCCAACCCTGGTCATCACTAATCTCAAATGTGATATTTACAATTAGCTCAAGGACCTCAGAACATTGCCAAATACAGAACAGAAACTCAAATTCCAGACAGTAACACGTTATTTTTTGTTGGTCTAACTAGATTTTGGTCGAAGCATTGCCGAATTTAGCCACATTTCTGAGCCGGTCATGGCAAAGGGATGATGAGCATTACAAATTTTAGAGCAGACAGCAGCACGGCCATCGGCATGAATTTGGAAATGTTTTGGGGCTCCAAGGTTATCAAAATGCTCCTCAATCCTAAACCTCTCACCTCTGATAAGGTAGGAGATTCTAAAAGAGTGCAGGCTCTACAATGGTGCACCTCCTCAAATGTACTTTGTTTGTACACATTGTTTTTTTATAGTCCTTCAACAATGTACATGCAATGTACATTTGAGAAGGTGCACCATCAATTAAAGCCTGATAATCTTTCCACTTCAAAATTTCATAACTAATTCCACAAAGCTCCAATAAATATGAAACAACTTGGGTTAGATGCCAATTTCTTTTGTCTGTCCAGAAAATTTTACTGAAAAATATTTCAAAATATTTCAAGAAGTTTCACCTCCCCAAAATTCAGTTTCGGCCCTTAGATGCTCCATTCATGAGCCTCCTACCTTACCAACTGAGCTTTTACTTAATCTCACCAAGTGCACATCTCTCCGAACCTTTCTCTGCAGGTTTTCCTCCAGCCTTTCCTACATCTTTCCTACAGCTTTTTCGTCACCTTTTTCAGCAGCTTTTTCAACATCTTTTTCGGAAGGTTTTGGTGGAGGCGCAAGAAAGCACACTTCAAACTCAGCAACAGGTTGAGGGTGGAGCTAGGCATTCTGGGCATCCACTTTAGCTTGGATGATCCGTTTCGCCACTCGAGAGGCAGCCGTGGGGAAGTAGCGAGACCAGTACCAAGGCCAATCCATGAGGCGCACAGCTGCAGGGACCTAATATCCCCATCTCCATATTAGGTACATATGGAGTACCTATGCGCTTATTTATGGAGTATTCTTTAAAAACAAACTTTTTCATGGGAGGGAAAAAAAATTAGAAGTTATTGTAGTAAAATGACTAGAAGCTTAATCCCTAAACATTAACACGGACAAAAAAACGTCCGTTGTTCAACAAAAAAATGCTTTATACTATAGGTTGTTTTTCACCTGAATTTTTTTGTAGATTGAAGTGATTATACATACGTGGAGCATCATGGATGGCAAAAACCATTCTCAGCTCATGCACTCATATTTTTTCATAACCCAAATTGTGAGAAGATCTAAACACACGATGTTAGGTCCCATGCTACCCTTTTTGCAATTTTCATGAGGGTACCTGTGCACTATTGACTTTTGCAATTTTAAAAAACAATACTTTAATGGGTGAGCACTTGCCACACCATTGTAGAAACCACTGCAAAAACCACTGCAAAAACCATTGTAGAAACCAGTATAGAAAGCAAGCATGGCCACCCATCTGATGTTTAAGGGTTAATATGACAAAAGTGTATTATAATATTATGGGAAAAAAAATATCAATAACACATTACACCAGCTTGAAAACATGGTAGTCAACAATCCTCAAATAGTTGCAGAACTCCATATCTACCTAAATATCCCATTACCTGCTTCTTCTTCGCACTCGCCATAGATGGTTTATTATAAACTCTCTTCCCAACACAATTCTCGGTACAACAATTGTCAGGCGGCGGTGGAGGAATGGGAGGGATTAGCCTCTCCCCCTCAGACCTCACATGTCCCTTGGGCTTCATGTAATGCGCTTCCACCACATCTTTCGAGTGACACTCACACTCCGCACACAGCTTGGCGTTATTCTTCGTGTCTGCAATCAGCTTCTCAATCGGTTTCGCTTTATCCGCTTCGTATTTCTTACAATCATTGCATGTTTTGGCATACTTTGTGGTGACCAATCCTTCCTGTGGCTTTGCCAACGTTTTCATGGGAATCACTTTGTGTTTGTGCGCCTTGAAACCTCCGCCTCCTGGTACCTTGACAGGTTTTGCATGGGATGCATGTTGGCAACATGGTTCCTTGGTTTTGTCGTTGTTTGAATTCTTTGTTGTGGGGTTGTTGCTGCTGCAGGTGTATGAGGGGGGCTTGTCCAGAGGAAATGGAATTTTGGAACTGGATTGGGTTCTGTCGAGGTTTCGATCGGGGCCTGTGTTGTTGCACTGGTGTGGTTGCACTGGTTTCCGTGGACTTATATTAGGACTCCAGAAACTGAAAGGTGAAGAGTCGCAATTTGCTGCCATTGGGAAAAAGAGCTAGTTTTGGTGCTTGTATGCATAAACCCTGGCTATGTACCAACTCCAACTCTCTCTCGTGCAGTGTAGGGTCTAAGTTTTGAATGCTTTCTTTGTCACCTTTGAGATCTTACAAGTATTGCAATTTTTCATATTTCATGTTGTTTGTCGAAGGCGAGTTGCAATTTGCCATTGGAAAGAGCTAATTTTTGAATGCTTTCTATGTCACACAAGAATCTCAGTTTTTCATATTCCGTGTTGTTTTTTGAAAGGCGAGTGGCAATTTTCTGCCATTGGAAAGAGCTATTTGTGGTGCTTGCATGCATAAACCCTGGCTACATAACGAATCCAACTCTTTCTCTCGTGTAGGGTTTAAGTTTTGAATGCTTTCTTTGTCACCTTTTATATCACAAGAATTTCAGCTTAATTTCAGCTTTTCATATTCCATGTTGATTATAGGAAAAAGTGTCAATTTTGACATTTTTCTGTTAATCTGGACGTGTTAATATCATTTTTTTTTGGTCAATTTGGACACATTTAGTCAATTTGGACACGTAATTGCAAACAATTCTTCTTAGAGTATTATGAAAGTCGAGTCGCATTTTGGCATTCGAAGCAGCTATTTCTGGTGTTTGCATGTACAAAGTATAAACCCTGGCTATGTACCAACTCCAACTCTCTCTCTTGTAGGGTTTAAGTTTTGAATGCTTTCTTTGTCACCTTTGAAATGGCACAAGAATTGCAGCTTTTCATATTCCATGTTGTTTTTACCATTTAAATCCCACTTGCATCTATGATTTCAGAATGTTTTACAAAACCATAACACTCATGAGAGGAGCTCGTCGCCCATCTCCTACTCCAATGAAGAATCAAGGTAATGCTTAAATTTTTTTCCTTTGAATCACATGCCTTTAAATCTTGGCTTGGGTTTATGAGCTTTATGCTATCACTTCAGTAGTCATTGTATTGTAGCTTCCTTATGTGTAGCTCCCAACATGAATCACTTCATTAGCTCCTTGTTTCTAGATTGGCAAGAAAAAGTAGCAATTGCACACCATTCGATTAACCCAAATCCCTACTCTTTTCTAAGATAATTTTTTTATGACCTAAGAGTTTCAGGATGCGAAGGTCATTCTCACGTGTTGTTTTTCCATCTTTGAGAAATCATGCAGTTCTGGAGTACTCTTTTATTTCAATCAATTTGTTGAAGCCGTAGCCAAACGACGTCTCCTTTTTTTGTTAAAGGCTTTGTTTGTCTTCACCAGGAGCTCTGTCATGATGAACATCGCTACTGCCGTTTGCAATTGTGGCCATGCGGAAGGAGACGCGGTGGCGACATCGCTAGCGTCCCCCATCACCAACACTCTGGCAGATTCTGCAAGCATTTGCTTTGACTGAGAAAGAGGCCCAGTTTTCAATCATAAAACTTTTGGTGAGCCTGACTGGAAATGGCAAATGCTATGAGTCACACCTGTTGAGGTGACTCTTGGACGTCAAAGTCTTCTCAAAATTTCTCTTCAAAAATTAGAGTCTTCTCCACCGACAATCCAGTGTAACTTTCCTTTTTTTTTAATATTTAGCATGACACTTGTGAGTTATGATCAACAACTATTGTAGCAACAAGAAATACTAAAACACAATACATAATTATGCACATTAGCTTAAAAGATATTTCACTTGCAAGAAGAACAAAAACCAAACTTTGCCTTGGTGGTCTTGGATTTTATATAGCTTTTTTTTGATAAAGCAATGGACGCTAAGTTTAAGAATTGTTGGTTATGAGAGTCATGCATTGTAGTAAGTCTTTGCTTGAGATTTAATGGCCAAATATGGAAGTTGAGATTGTGATGTTGAAAAGAATCTAATACGTGAATTAGAAGTTTAAGCTTAGCTACTCTACAATTGAGGTTCATTCAAATTGGAGTATTCCTTGGGAAATGGAGTAAATTGCAAAACAATGGTTACACACATCCAATAGGGTGGTCTAACAGCTTTGATGGAGCACAAACTAAACCTCCAAAACTGGTACAATTTCCTGAGAATGACTTGGTGTTTTTTTTTGGCAAAGGAAGATTGAGAAATTCTATATTGCTAGTAACACCAAATAACATTCCCATTTCGCAATTGATCAAAATTCACAACTCATTCTACACTATCCTTGTTGCAAAACATTGAACACCAAATTCAGTATATTTGAAAATTCCCAAGTTCCAAATGCAAACTTCAGCTCCACTACAAGTTGATGACAAGTTCCAATATTATCATTAATTGTTGTTTTTCAAACTAACATGATGAAAATTTAACCTACATATTCACTTATTTACAAGAGATCAATCATGCACAGCTCTACTTTTAGAGATTGAGGATAATTTACACTCTCCTTGTAATTGATTGCTGTTAATTCCAAAATGTGGATATTTTCCCAACTTGTTGAATATGGTGTTATTTGCACAAACAACCTCAATCCTTTTCAAGGGTGCTTGTTAGAAACCATGATTATGTAACATGAGAATATAGATTTTAAGTATTAGAAGAGCAGTGAAAGAACATTTCAAAATTAATTTAACGAAAATGGTTTATTCCATGTAAAATTAGAAAAAAAAAGTGAGTCCATGTTTTGTAAATGTTGTAGTATGGCTTTATCATTGGTAGTGCAGAAAAGTGAAAAAATAGAATATGTGCATAAAAGGGACTCTACTTTTTTTTAACAAAATTTGTTAACTCTATTTTTCATGGACTCTCATTTTTAACAAATTTCACGTTGAATTTAGTTTCAAATCTTAAACTCCAAACTGGCATGAGTTGGATGATCCATCCGGCGTTCTAACTAGCACAAAACCAATAGTATTGAAGGGCCCAGCCCTAAATCCTTAAACCACAAATTGACTCTGTATAAGTACTTCTATATTCCGTCAATTACCTACTCATGTATTATACCCTCTTTACATCCCAGATGATAATTATGATAAAGTTGGGGATAAAAATGTCTATTTCCCACTTAGATTCTTCTCTACATAGTCAGTATCTCATCAAATATAAAACTAATTATATATTCCAAAAGTCAAGAGAGGCGAAAGGTATTAAAATTTGAGGTGAACCAAACAAGTAAAAGGTGCAACAAATACATCAATAAAAACAAAAAATACAATCATGATTAGCAGGTTCTTAAAACTATTACAAATTTCTCACCAATTTATCACCAATTTATCACTAATTCATTTTCAAACTACAAGAAGTTTATTTGTGTTGAGTCAATCTAAAGTTGTATAGAGTGACCTAGAGCCAAAATTATGCTAGTAAACATTTGTGAGCGCGGCATACTCACAAGAGCAAAATTGCAGCATGGATTAAAAACACAAGGGAAAAAATTGTACTTCCCAAATTTTTACAATTTTTGTACTCTTTTTTTCTTAGCTTTAGAACATGTGATTACATTGAACTTTGGTGAAGAATAGATCATGTGTGGAAAGGTTTGAATGAGGAATAGATATTTTTTCCCTCAACTCTAGTACCATATGATGTAAGGTTTCTATTCATCTTTTGTTTATTGTCAAGCTAACTCTGAGAATATGGTAGAGAATCACAATCCTAACAAAAAAATAAAATATAAAAAGGCATGTTTTTTTTGTTTACTTTGGCAGTTACAATACATTTTCTATTTTTTATCAACAAATGTGCAACAACATTGGGCTAAGTAATTGTATTTTCCTCTTTACACTACCTCTACGTTTGAACATAAAATATACAGTTGGGTACAATAATCTTATAACTAGCTATTTGAGCCACTCAACTTTTTTTTGTAAAATGTAAAATATAATTAGTATATTTTGGTAAGAAAATTTATCATTGCATCCTTACGCAATTCCAATCAAGTACACCAAAATTAGTTTCAAGAAAGAAAAACTTCATTTGTGGTGAAATTTAAAAGCTCATGGTTTTACATGATATTTTATTAAAAAAATTGATGATGGATTTTTTTTTAATTGATTAAGGAGATATGTAGAGAACATCCGTACACACGTCTTCCCTTCATCAAGCATCTCCAAAAATGTTTCACAATACTTCCTATTGAGGTTTTAGTGTTGAAAGGACAATGCCTAAATTTTGTAGAAATTGATGCCTCTATATAAATTAATTAGATTTTGGCAAAGTAATTGTATCATCATGCTCAAATGTATTAAAGCAGATACCATGAGAGGGGCAAATAGAAAAATATAATTATGACATAAACTTTCTTTTCTGCAACTTGTCATTTTTTTCAACATGCAAAGGATGCTCTTCATACATTTTACAAATCAAAATTTTACCCACACAAATTATGCAATTTTCACAACATGATTAATCAAAGGGAATTGATGTGTACCACACTCTTTGAACTACTGTACCACATCCCAAGGTAAATTTTAGATTTCTACCATCAAAGAGCTGAATTTGAGAATTTGGAATTCAAATTTGGACTTACAAACCATGATTTAGTCTAGAACCACAAAACAATTGCAATTCAACAACACCCAATGAAAAAGCTTATCTTTTTTTACAAACAAAAGTAAAAGTAACACTTTCCCCCCTAGCTAAACTTTTTCATAGGGTGTGATGCTTGCAAATGTATTTTACAATGACCATTGTTTTCACCATAGTTGTTGATATCCAATCTTGTTTTCCCCAATCTTCAAGTAAAAGGTCAAGCACATGCGCTGGACAACCTTGAAAGTAAATGTGTGTTGTTGAATTTCAACTTTTTTTGTGGTCCTAGACTAAATCATGGTCTCTAAGTTCAAATCTGAATTCCAAATTTTCAAATATAAGTTTTTGATGGTAAAATCTGTAATTTACCCCAGGGGGGTATGCATATATCAACCCCCGGTGTGTACATATCAATTCCTTTTTTGAAAGCTATGAATTCTCAGTCTCTCGAGAGGGGTTAAACAAAACAAAATGCACACCTCTCTAAGGTACAATTACCTTCACTCCCGTACCAAAGGATTAGCACAAATGCTGCACGACTCACAAATATCACCAATTTGCCCACAAAATTTGGCATGCTCGTGATCCAGCAGAAATGAAGAAATCTCGTTGAGAACATTACTAGACTAACCCCAGCCTTCCAGGGTCGCACAGATCTACGGTGCAATCAAGGCAAATAGTCGAAGCAAGCTGAACTCAAGCTTTTTGCTACCTATCCCGATTCCTAATCTCTTACACGAGTTTTACATCCACCGAAAGCCAGCTTTGTTGAACCATGGGGGACAGAAAACGCACCGACGTGACCATCATCAACCTCACCTGCTCTAGAAAATAACTAAAAAGCACTGGATCGAATCTGATCAGTCGGTGACACAAGTGATAAGACCTAGGTCGGAAGTTGTCGAGATGGGGTCGGAGCATGATTGTCACTTCAGACAAATTTGTCTTTAGCAAATGATAAAAAATAAAAATAAGAAGCTTATTTTGTACATGTTAGTTACACATATTGTTGCCAACGTCAAAACACAATTTTGAAATCATATCACGTAGCAAAAATTTAAAAAAATTATAATTTGATTTTTTGTTTTTCAGGTCAAAAATTCTAACCCTAAAACGTGACATTGGACGGCCACCTCTCCCTGTGCTGCCCAAATCGCCCATTTGCTCGTGCTGTCCAACTGTCTGTCCACTTATCCAAATTGTCCGTTTGCTTGTGCTATCCAAACTGCCCATCCACTTGTCCAAATCACTCATTTGTTTGTGCTATCCAAACTACCCGTCCACTTGTCCAAATCACTTCTTTGCTTGTGCTGTCCAACTGCCCCGTCCACTTGTTCTCTATGTTGGCCAAATTTTTGCCCAAAGTGACAACCATGGGTGTAAGCAGGGCTGAAGTACCACCGACAAGGTAGAAGTCGTAGAGGAGGAAGAAATGTAAAAGGAAGACTGTAAGTTACAAAGGAAAGAAGTCACGGCCACGCATGAGCGTAGAATCCTTTGGCACGGAGGGCGGCGAGGAGATGCACGGCCTGGTCTCTTGTGTGGTCTTGGAACTGGAGCCAGCCGAAGCCGGCCATGGAGAAGTCGCTATAATGGATCTCCACGAACAACTCGTCGACGATGGCGGCCATGTCGGGGTCCTGCGCCCAGCGGCGCAGGATGTCCCACTCGCTGCCCTCGATGTCCATCTTCACCACCACCGCGTCCTCCGCTGTCAGCTGCAGCTCGTCCTTGATGAATCGCGTGATGTTCAGCATGTTCTGGTCCAGGTTGTCGACGTCCGACACGAACACGTTGTACAGCTTCATTCGATCGATCATCCAGGTGGGCACTCGCGGCGTCTCCTTCACCACTGTGGCTTGCATGTTCGGTGGCTCTGCTATGTTGGTCGACTCCTCGTACGGTTCCTCCGGGAACTGGAACAGTTTCGTGTCGATCTCGAACACGTGCACCTCCGTGAAATCGCACGGGTACATGCGCATGAACCACTGCATGCTCGTGTTGAACATGTTGCCTCCGAGGTCTAGTAGTACGCGGCGCTTGCGTAAGTTGAGATCCACTCTGTCCCAGTCAGTGATCCCCCAAATTGTCTTGACTTTCATCAGTACTAGCTCCAGTGGCAAACAGACAAACATACAAACATACAGACAAACAAAAACACTACTAAATGTCCTAAATAACTTAAAATCAACACTGGTAATTTACGTGTGTGGTTTAGGTAAGTAGCTCAAGTGGCAAACAAAAAACGGCACTGCTAAATAACTCAAAATTATCACTGCAATATTCACGTTGTATTTGTAAGTAATAGAAACGCAATATTTAGTAATTTGGGAAAATAAAACGCAGTTCATAAGTAGTTAAATATGGCATATGATTAGACACATCTCAAAACAACAAAACCAGGTGCAACCTAAGGATAAAACCAAAAACAACATGAGATAGAACCAAAGGAGACATAACCAGACACAGCTAAAAACAACGGAACCAGAGCAACCAGAAAGCAAGATGGCTTGATTTCTTCAAGGCCAAGGATTTAACATAGCAATGAAGGGATGGGAATAGGAACGTGCACGCCACCTGTTACCGAGCAGCCAGGGAAGAATGTGAGTCTTGTCTTCCACGTCCGAGGTATACTTCAACGCGTACCCGCGTCGGAAGTTGTGCACGTCGTCGAGCGCTTCGATCTGATGCCCCTTGACGCGACACACCGCCGGCTTCCCGACCCACTTCATGTGCCGCCATGCGTCGTTCGCGGCTTGAATACCATTCGGGAGCGACCAGCTGTTCTTAGCAGGAAGGTGACCAACGATGGAGCTACAGTGCTTGTCCTCTTGGAACGTCCACTTGTTCACGAGCGCCTGCGCGTCTTCGCCCGTGAGCTTGGCTTCTCGCAGCGTCACGGCTTCGGCTGACAGCGTGGCGCACACCGTGGTGTCGTAGTCGGTGGCGGTGCGGATGTAGACGTCGATGGAGATGTAGCTCACCAGCAAGACGATGCAGAAGAAGTAGATCACAGGGTCCACACGTCGAATTGCAAGCAGGGATTTTCGAAAGATAGACGCCATTGCGAAAGGTGATTTCGCGTTCGGAATTCCTCCCTCAAGCTCCAAAGCAACGGTGTGATGCGTGGCTCAGCATCTGTCTTTACCTAGTGCACACACAAGAGCGTTTCAAACATCAGGTAAAACATGATTTCCTTGAGGTGATAAAACCACAGTCTCTCGCACGTGGAAATCGTGTCTTCTCATGTGAAAACCAAAAAGCTTTGCGCATTCAGCAAGTTGCACAGAATTGCAAACAGAGGAAATAAGAAGCATGAACTCTCTTGCGTGAGTAAATTAGGAATACAATAATAAAAAAAAGCCTTGAAATCATCATGATCAATCAATATTTTCTCTCTTACGAAAAAGCATGGAGGGAAAACTAGATTTAGATGCAAATGATCAAGCTAGAAGGTTTCAAACCTCGGGGTAAACAAAAAAAAACTGTATTCTCGTGAGAAAACCAAAAGATTTTGTGCACCTATGTAAGTGGAAAAAAATGCAGGCATGGACTCTCACGTCAAAGAGATTTTTTTTTTTAAAAAGACAAAAAAACTAGACTTCACACCACTATGCACAAAATGGTTGTTTTTTGCTGCAAAAATGGGCAAAAGGAGCGGAGAGAAAAACAAATTTCGATGAGAAATATACCGATCTTTGAAACCCCCTTCTGGCAACACGAACTTACTCAAACTTTTTCAATTACTGCAAAACAAAAATATCCAGCTAACCATGCCAAGTCAAAAGCCATTTACAGTCACTCAGTGAAGGATTCCAGAAATCAGAAGAAATAAATCACCCACTTTCAGCACATTCATTTCTATTTCTCAACCGCCTTCATTCTCTAAGTGAATTTGTTGTCCTTGATGAAAAGCTACTGAACTAGGAGAGTCAAGACACTATCTTCGCTTCACCTAAAGGAGAATGTCCCGATTTCAGTAGTGGATTTCAAAGTAGTAGAGAGGCTTAGGAGGCAAAATAATGTTCAACGTCGAGTGCTTCCAACGTTGGACGGGGAAGACCAATAGTATGGGGCTGAAGTGTTGGATACATTAGAACCCCATCTTCTTGTCAATTTTTTTTAATAGAAAGCAGGTGAGTCTTCAACCATCATTAGTATAACAAAGGGGAAATTACAAATAGGGGCACGAAAATGAAAATATTACAGATAAGGGCACAGTTACAAAATAATTACAAATAGGGGCACAATTTCAAAATTCCTTTACTAAAACTTCCTTATTGAAGCTTGATTTGGAGAGGCCTTTAAGTCTTTCGGAGGTTAGCTAATAATTAATGTGATGTATCGAAAATCAACCAATGTCCAAACCAAAAGTTTACAAGACTTTACAAAAAACAAATTGAAACTATGCCCCTATTTGTAACTATTTTGAAACAGTGCCCCTATCTGTAATATTATTCATTTTTGTGCCCCTATTTGTAATTTCCCCTATGAAAAAAAGGTAAGTCTCAAATCCCAAACCTTGAGAATCAGTTTTCAAATCAATAGGTCAAACTTCCCTGCTGCATCTCCAAGTCCAAATCGGCTATGATGATTAGCGTTTTTCCAACTTTAGAAAACTCAAATCTCTAAAACGTCTATCCTTCTTGCAAAAAACTTGCCAAAGTATCGTTGGCTCCGTAACTCCTTTCAAAGTTTTCGAATTCAGGTGTTGGCCCTTACTCACCCTCAACAGGTAAGTAACTACTTCCAATGTTGGAAGAGTAGTTAAAGCTACGCTGGAACTCACTCCTAGAAAGTCAAGGTCATTAAATTCGCTTCATTAAGAGAGGAATGTTGTAAATTCCACTGTAGAAAACATTCACTACATTAGGGTTTTAAAACAAAAGTGTCCAAACTCGACGACTTGTCCTCAGGAAACGAAACAGAAAACGTTGAGTCGAAGACGACGACGACGATGAGGAAGACGAAGACGAAGAAAAAGTAGAAGAGGGATGCAGATCGAAAGAATTAATGCAAAAAACACAGGTTTCCACACCAAAACCTCCGGACGAGGATTTCACCAAAAACATCAGAAGCAATGCAAAGCTCACAAAAAAACGACGGCGCACCTTCGATAGCTCCTCCTCATCGTCGTCTGCATCTCGAAATTGTCACTCACCACAGCAAATCTTGTCCTAGAAACATAACAGCACCGACTTTCTAAACAAAAGCCACAGCGTCCCGTCCAACTCGCTCGACTTCCTCTGCCCCTCGCAAAGACCTGCCATAACTCCCTGAATGAGAAATTTGTGCTCGTATCGTAAAGAACTTGCTTCATGAAAAAGGCAAAGAGAGCAAATCGAACCAGGAGTACCACTAGACACAAGCGCCTCGCCAATTTTTCTTACTCCACAAACGAGAGTAAAAGCACAATATCGACCTCAAGTCTCAACTAAATCGAGCAAAACAATCGCGTTATCCTGTAGAAACGCGCATTTTACTTTATTTTCTAACGAGGCGCATCTGAACCCTAGCTCCTCCGCTTTGCTGAAATTCAAGAAACGGCTTCACATCAAGCAAATCAAATAAACAATCACCGTATCTTATAGAAAATCGTTGATACTCGCCCGTTTTCACGAGCTATTTCCTCAGTTGTTGCGTGATTGAAGGAAGGCTATGTTGCGCAGTACTCACCAGATCTGCGAGAACTTCGATGTCCAAAAAGGTGGAAAGGAGAGATCTAAATGAGCCTCGAGCGGTGATGAGTGCAATTGATAATAGAGAGTTGGTAGAGCCTCTGATTGTGGACAGGATTGGTGTTGCTGTGGAGCTGGAACGAATCTGCGTTTTTTTCTTTTCTGTTGCGACAGAATAGGAATATTAAGACTTAAGCTTAAGCCTCGCCTTCAATTGCGCACTTTAAAACAGTTCAAGGCTCCAGGTAAGCTTAATCAACTGCAGCGACAGACATCAGTTTTGTTTGCTACTGATCCTCAAATGTGATCTTCTTCAGTGGCAAACAAGCAAAACAGTGCAATTTTTTGTATAAAAACTTGAATTTGGCAGCATGCATTTGTAACGATTACACGTTTTGGAGGTCTAACTTAAGAAATATTTAGGAGAGGTTTTGCTAAATTTAGCCGCGCTTTGTGTTGACTGTGTTAATTGGCAGGTTTGCCCCGGCGTGAGGCGAATCGGATGAGGACTGTGAGCCGTCCAGATTGTATCGTCATCGGAGTGTGCTCGTGTGCCAGTCGCGTTCTTCGCATCGGGAGCGATGGAACGACGGTATGTGCGCATAAGGGACGGTCATACCAGGAAATCATTGGTACGTAAGACCGTGGCTGCGGGTTCATGTTTGGTAGCTTTTGTAGTGGGTTTTCACGAGTTTGAACCACATGTAAGCTTAGAAAACTTATTAGGGGTTTCAAATATGCCGTTTACCACCAATTTCGTTCACGTGGTGAACAAGTTAGTCAAGCCACCGTTCATGTTCTCATTATCACCCATTCAAATATTCAAATTGTTATGAACTATTTACCACCTTTTCATTTTTGCTCACAATCACTAATTTCGTAAGTTAATCTCAATCCCTTGAATTCTACCATCGTCATTTCTAATTTGGAACTCTTCGGTTCCACAATTGTCCGCTTCTAATTAGGATCTCTTTAGCTCCACCATCTTCGCTTCTCGCGCATTGCGATTCCTTGAATGACCTTAACTTAGCAATCAACTCTGCATCGAAATTGTCTACAAGGCTCGGAGCAAGAGCCGAGAGGCTGGCAACAACACAAGCGCAAGCGCAGGCATTGGAGCAACAGGAACACAAGTTGAGCTTGCAGGAGAGGCAAGGAGGGAGAGGCTTCATGTTGTTCACGCGTGAACGAGCCATGAGGACCTCCTAGAGGTTCTCAAGGGTGGTTCGCTTTTTCATGAATGCATGTTCATCAGTGAATGAAAACTCGTTCATGACCATTTGTTCACCATTTTTTTGAGATATCTGAAACTCCCTATTAGGAGGTTTCATATATCTCAAAAAAACAGTGAACAAATGGTCGTGAACAAGTTTTTGTTCAAGGGAGAATATGCTATGATGACCTCCGAGAGGTCATCATGGCTTGTTCACGGAGTGACTTATCCACGTTTTTCATAAACCTTATTCACATGAATGATTTTGGTGCAGAATGCCATAATTGAAACCCCCTATTAAACATATATATGCCAATGATTGGTCTCATATCAAATACATGTCAATGATTATACTCACATCCCACCTATTCCAATCATTACACCAAATAGTGCATTTAAGTTGCCTTAACCACTGAGCGCCCAGAGTTGAAACGAAAAAAGCTTGACTTGTGTGCAATCAAAGTGCCCTTGTGGATTGAAAAATACAATCCACAAGATTGGACCATATGAATTGTTAGAAGAAAGTCTCTCCATCATACTAAACTCAATTGGAAGTGGTTTCACCGAATGTGCAATGAGATTATGTTGGTCAAAATTGAGTTGACCCAGCTTTTTAGGAGACATTATAATGTTTATGCAACGCTCAGGGGTTAACAATTAAGTTGCCGTACCTTGGCAAAGTTATTTGATCATGACTCACCTTTGGCCACCTAGAGGGGCATGCAGCTCTTTTTATGTTTTAGTAATTCCAAATTTTGTGTAAAATTTTGACTTCCTTGTTCCCTAGCTTAAACTATTGTTGTTGTGCCCAACTTCCGTTTGCTTCCTTCATTGTTTATGATAGCAGTTATTGACAAAAGTTACTATAATCTTGGTAAATATTCAAATAGTGTAAAATGTCAAGAAATTAGTATGGGACAACCCAAATGCACAATTTGGTGTAGTTACATATCAAACAAATTGGAGAGACATATCGAACACATGTCAATGACCTGACACATACTAGACTCATGCCAATGAATAGTTGTTTATCAAACACAAGCAAACGATCAATTGTACACTAACTTTGGTTTCTTCGTATGTGGTCTAAATTGAAACATTTAAGCGTATGAATAGTGGTTGCTTGGTGATTAGAGATGTCTAGTCACTGGCATGTATACAATATGAAATACAAAATTTGGAAAAAAAAAAAAAAAAAAAAAAAACCGATTATTCCATGAAATAGTAATGATTTAGTCTAGTTTTGTTGTTTTAGAACAAAAATATGATATTATATACGAGACAATGGTATGGAGATTTGGAAAACCAAACAAGATGTTTGCTACAAAGATTCTTCAGTCTCAAAAGCATAGTCACTATGGACATTTTTTTTTGAAATAGTCTGTTTTCTTGGTTGATATGTAGCCTAGAACTAAAAGTTTAAAGGTATTATGTGAAGTCCAAAGGACAAGTGTGGGTGACACCAAGACTATGTACTTGTGTAAGGAACAAATTGACAAATACTTAGAACAAACTAAAGACAAAAAAATATACATAAAAATCATTTGAACAAACTTCTTTGTATTTATGATTGCCTTTATATTTGTGAATGTAACAACAAAAATTAAAAAGTGATATCATGCTACCTAACATCACTCTTGTCAATAAAAGGACATACAACAATATTTTCTTCAAACAACATTTATGCAAGCTAAGGATCTCACACATAAGTAATCTAGTGTTTGTACCACCGATTACTGGGACTCTATTTTTGTTGACAAAACTCAAACGTGAGAATGCCTTTGCATGAAGCCCTTCCCCTACACAAAAAGCTGCAACCACTGCCCTCACCAAACAGATAACGAGGAAACAAACACAACAATCAGAGCTTACCACTCTGGTAAGACCACTGCTTTCGAATCTGGCACAAAAACTGACACTCAGCATCTCCAAAAACTTCAAAATGTTTGATCAAAAAGCATAAGCTTAATCTTGAGAATAAAATCGAAGTCCATACCCTCGAGATTTTGTACAATCTCAAGCTTCCAGATTCCGAGGGACCCACCAAGGGAAACTTGCACACACTAAACCATCTTCCAAACCAAACACATGTACTGTACACTCTACAGCACTGCTCACACGCTGTAAGGAAGTATTCTTTAAAACAGTCAGGCTTTACGAGCTTATCTGCTTTCTCCTGAGCTTTTTGGGAGATGATTTTCAGACAAAGAGAAATACATGCAAAATGGAACACAAGTTTTTTCACAATTTTTGAAGCATTATTAAATTATTGGTGAATTTCCAAAATCTTACATAGTAGGCACCTATTTGTGACTCTAGGGGTACGTTCACACTTGGTGTTAAGAGTGGTAATAGCAAAGGAAATTAGATGCATTTGGACACATCTTTAGACTTCATTCATATTGCTAATACACCTCCTAACATCAAGTGTGAACATACTCTAGGTCTCTCATAAATTGTTCCCTTGCAACTTATAAAAAGATGAGATAAAATCAAGAATTGTGGTTGACTCTTGCAATAGAATACATTTTTCCTTCTATGACTTAAAAAAGTCCATTCAAGGACCACTTCATATCTTTTCTTGAATTACCTATGAGACTCTTTATATGAAAGTGTCAGCACACTACCCTACCTAGCACAAATCTCCTTGTCAAGCTCTTCTTTTCCCATGAGGCGGAGTTTCCGAGGTTGCACAAAATATGGATGGCTGTTAGGTGCGAAAGCAGGGCATCTACGTGGTGAGGATTGAAGGCAAGGACTTTGACTTGGTTTTGAGAATAGGGACCTACATGTCAAGGAAGTGCTCCATGCTAGGGATGCTAGCAATTGTAGTATTATGAGAAAAAAGAAGATTGATGGCACAATACACCAACTTGAAAACATGGTAATTAACAATCCACAAATAGTTGCATAATTTCATATCTGCCTAATATCCCATTACTACCTTACTTGGTGAGGATTGAAGGCAAGGACTTGGACTTGGTTATGAGAATAGGGGCATGCATGTCAAGGAAATGCTCCATGCCAAGGATATTGAACAAAAATGCATTGTGGGAAAACAAAATTAATAGCAAAATTACACCAGCTTGAAAACATGATAATTAACACTCCACAAATAATTGCATAATTCCATATTTATGTAATATCCTGTTACTACCTTACTGGTGCAAAAGCGGGGTTGTCTACGTGGTGAGGATGGAAGGCAAGGACTCGGACTTGGTTCCTAGAATGGGGGCCTGCGTGTCGGGGAAGTGCTCCATGCCGGGGATGCTAGAGACGGTGCCATCCTCACTGACGACGACGGGATAAGTGCAGAGATGGCCCGGCATGTCGACAACCTCCTCGCCGGACCACATGGCCCAGTGCTGGTCCCCGATGTCGTTCACCTTGCGAATGCAGTCCACGGTCCAGGGCTGCAGGAAGTCGTTGTCCAGCTTGCCCGTGTGCTCGTACCACAAGCTCATTCGGAAGCCGTGGATGTGCGACCGCGGCGGCTTCTGGCTCGCCAGGTGGAATGGCTGGTACGCTCCCATGGCGATCTCCGAGTCTCGCGCCCCGTCCAGTGACCGCTGGTTGATGTTTGCTGATCCGATGATAGTGTACTCATCATCAACTTCAGCCAAACCAAAAACACACACACCCACAGCAAAATCACTCACTCAGCTTTCTTACGAAAAAAAAGCAGCTACAGTACGAGAGGCTCTGGGCTCGCTTTTCAAACTAAGATGGTACTTAAACTTCCTCAGGGTAGCCTCTCTCGATGTAAAGCCTTTAAGGTAGCAGCATCCATAAGAGTTTGTGTCCCCATGCCCGTCACTTGACAGTGGTAGGCCTAATCAATAAAAAAACAAATGGTTGTGCATGGCTGAGTGATGGTTATGGGTGATGAAGTGATGGTTGTGGGTGACTAGCATGAGGTTTTGAGTACCCATCTCACTATTTAAGAGCCAACAAGCCTTATGATTAGCATCTCTTACACATGGTTCTTACAATTTCAGTGATTTTGGACTTTGAAAAATCTTTGTGAGCAAATGCTTGCAGTTGGAACCTTGAAATTGATGCCAATATTTTTGGTTTCCATTTACTAACTTACAGTATTTTTTTCAAAGTTAGTCAATTGTATTACCTACTCCAAAACCCTTATTTCCACGCTTATGGGTGCACCTACCTTAATATGATATTTGTTAATTTGGGGAAAACTCTTTCTCAAGACGGGTTTTGGGAATGCTGAATTTTGTATTTGTGGAAGTAATTTGATGATATAAAGTGAGGTGTTTGATAGCTCCTTCAAGATATTTCACCATTGATGTAAGGCCTCGAAGAAATCATTTCAAGACTCACTCTAAATCATCAAAAAATTCTTACGACCATAAAATCCAAAAGTCCCAGTATGTATCTTTTTTTCCACATTAACAAATATGACGTAGTCTTTCCCTGTTGTCCAAAACCAACAGAAGTCTTCTACTCTACAAGAGATTACCTTCCTTTCTTAGTGCAACTACAAAGCCTCCAGTAGAACAGCCATTATAGCTGATTTTATGATCTTGTTTCACTTTATATATAACTCGTTTGTATGTTGTAAAATTAACTAAGCTTTCAAAGTACACTAGGAGTTAACGCTGGCTACGCTACGCATTCACCATTAGAATTTTGTTGGGATTTTCATATGTTGAACAAAATGCAAAATGAAAATTTCAGTAGATCTTCATATGTGATCATATCACAGAGACTAGAGATGTGATATTACAAAAGTGGTCAGGATGTGACATTACAGAGGTCCTTGTGATTTCGTAGTATGATTGTTTATTAAGTCTAGACCGGAGGAGAGCAGGGCTTGCGTTCACAAAAACTATATTTGCATTATAGAAATTGATGTTGAGAAAGCGAGATAGTGCTACAACGTGCTAAAGCCTTTCGAATTGTGACGCTTTGTTCAATTCGAGGTTGATACAAAAAAAAAGCAGAGCAAGTTACGTCCGGCTATGGCTTTCTGTTGATAATTTAACTTTCAGTTTTTCACATCGCTCCAATACTCGTAATGGTGTGAGAATTCTAGGTGATAAAGCACTCATCTGCAATAAAATGTAACATGGCTTGAAAACCTTGGTTTAGGTAGTAACACTCGCAGGTTTAGACAAGCTTAGAAGGGGAATTTTCATGGATACCCCTGAAGTTTGCAATATTTGCATAGATACCCCTGCTTTTTCAGAAATAGCACAAATACCCTTGGATCATAAATTTTAGGCATTTATTTGTTGTGCTTGTACTTCATGACCAATGTCATAGAAGGAAATGTAATGAAACAACCAAAAAGCAATGTGCGCACAAAAGAAGAAGGGAAGTGACATGCACAACAAAACAAACACCTGAAATTTTTGGTTCAAGGGTGTTTGTCCAATTTCTGAAAAAGCAGGGGATCTAAGCAAACATTGCAAACTTCAGAGGTATCAATGAAATTTTCCACTAAATACAATTGAGGTGGGGTTTTTAGGGTTTGGACCATACCGATCATGAACTTGGAATGCACGTAAAACAAAATTGGTACAAGGGTATTTGTGCAGTTTCTGAAAAAACAGGGGTATCTGAGCAAAGATTGCAAACTTAAGGGGTATCCGTGAAATTTTCCCTAGATACAATTGAGGTGAGGGTTTTTAGGGTTAAGAGCATACCGATCATGAACTTGGAATGCACGTAAATCATGAAACGCCGGTGATCTTGAGCGGACTTGTAGTTGCTGCCATCCTCGGGGTGTTCCGTGGGTTCAAATTCGCCCTCGTGCTGGGTCTCTCGGTTGGCAAGACAGAAAAACGTGAGGTAGTCCTTGGGGTGAGCGTCCACTCCAGCGGCACGAATGGCACTAGCGATCTCCGTGTACATCATCTCCATGGTCTTCTTCTGCCAGTCCAGGATGGCTTGCACGGATCCACTCTCGGGAATGCCCTCGGGCCACATGGGCACCACCACGTACACCGTGAACCTCTCGCCGTCCTCGATCTTGCTCACGATCTTCCGAGTGAGCTCCATGGGGATCAGATGCTGGGCTCCCGCGTCTTGGTCCTCCGCCCAGTGGAACGAGCTCCCCAGGAAGTACTGGTTCTCGATGTAGATGAAGTCCTTGGCTCGCCTGATGGCGTTGATGTACGCGTCTTGGATGCTGCGGTCGATAGTGTTGTCCTTGCCGCTGGTTAGCCCTGCTTTTGCAATCAGTTCTGGGTCATCGGGGAACCCAAACGCCGCACCTGCCAGACACCAAAAACCAAGCTAAAAAACTCACGTCAGAAGAAGTTGCAGGTGTATCATAGAGCCCTCAAGAGCCCCTCCAAAGTTTGTAAAAAGGTCTTCAGATATGTACTTACTACAACAAACAAAATCACCAATCCCCTATTTCCGCTCACCTTTTGAATTCAAAATCATGAAAGTCATATTATTATGTTATCCCAACTGGACCAAAACCATGGGTACTAACAAGGCCATAAATTATATCATACTCTATTTGAATAGACAAGTGAAGTACTTGGATAATGATTGGTAAAGACATTTACATATTTTATAAGTACAATGACCTTTTGTTCTGTTTTGGATTGTGCATGTGACTAAGATCCTTTGTACCAGATAGCAATAGATATGAATGATGTTTTCCTGTACTCACGCTAGCCAAATAATAGTGTAGCTTGTTTTGTCAAACATTAGGGTTCTCTTGGAGGGCTCAAATTTTTCCCACAAAACACGATTTGAAGGATCACTGACCTGCGTCGATGGAGCGAAAGAGCTGCACGTTCCAGGAGTCAGGGTCATCCTCCTGAGCAACAGCAGAAGGGGGGTCAATATCCTCAACGTCCTTGACGCCAAGCAACTTAGTAGCATCAGCCTGCTTCTGCCACCGCTGTTCGAAGTTCCACAACACATCCCACGCAACAGGACCTTCAACTCTAGAGTGAATATCATGCCACGGCTCTCTCGGGCCGCCCTTCGCCGGTGCAGCATCAGGGTAATTCGGCTGGTGAAAATCATTCATATTCAGATCATTCAAAGTACGGAACAGAGAATGATTCTGGTTGTCAAATCGACCATCACAGAGATCGAGACCTCCAACAAAGCTCATGATCCTCCTACGACCATTGTCAGCTCCCGGATGCGCCGCGTCAACAATAATCGTCTTCTGGTGGTGCGTGAACATGGTACCAATTGTGAACCCCTGGATAGCGCTCAAGCTATCATCAGGATTACGCGGGCACAAGTGACAATTCACATCCGAGCCACTAAAAAAATTCTCCGTGTCCTCGTCGTGAGTCGCCATCAACCCATCCCGCTTCAACACTTCGATGGATGTTTTATCATCCCACACGAGCATGTTCACCCTCACGCCTTCTGAAGCTTTCTTCTTCAAAAGCTCCCCGAGAGTTAACCCCTCGCTCCCTGGAACCGGACGACGCGGGTCACGGACTAGCAGAATCTCACAGTACACCGACCACCCGGTGATGTACACCAAGTGCTGCGCGTTGCTGATCGCGTCGAACACGTCCTCCCAACACCGTGTCGGTTGTCGCTTTTGTCCGCCGGCTTGGTAGATTGGCGGGAGGAAATCTTCTGCCATGTGTGCGTCCTGGTAGAGCGTCACCTTGCAGCCTTTTCGTTGTGGGAAGTAACAGTAAGGCACGCCCTTGTAACGCGCGTCGGCGATACCGAGCCCCCAGTGCGGGTCATGGGATGCCTCGAAGAATTGCAGCCGGAATCTCACCTGGCTCTCGTTGATTTGATCCTCCCCCTTGTAGAGCTGGTACCAATCCTCCACTGGCTCCCCGGAGAGTAACGTGTCGCTTTGGACTTTTGCTCGGCCGATTACTACGGTTCCGATGATCGCTCCGTCTTTGATTGATATGGTGAGCTCGGAGACGTTGTGGCAGCAGTATATGCGGAAGGATTCGTTCCACGCTGGCTCTCCCGTGCTCTCCTTCAGCACGCGCGTGCGACCGACTCGGGTTGCGTCCAAATCCACTGTTGCGTAGTACGCGCTCTCTCCCCTAATTGCGTCCTGTGCACTATCCCAAGCCTGCACCCACAGCCATTGTCACGCATTTATAATAGGGGTAGTCACGGCTTCTCGGAGAATGAAAAGAGAACGGAGATTATCAAGCTTGCACTCATAACAATTGTCAAGCATTTACAATAAGAGTAGTTATGGCTTCTCGGAGAATGAAATGAGAATGAAGATTGAGAAGTTGTGGAGAGATAAGAGGAGCCAATAGGAGCTCATTCTTCGTGAAGATGGTGTGACACCCCATTTGTTTGTTTTGAAGAATGAGAATGGGGAATGATTATCTGCTTCAGTAATTTTGAACAATATCACACAATCGGTGATAAAAACAAGCACAAAAAGGTGAAATATGGGTTGCAAGAAGTGAAGTTTCTCCTATTAAACACGCCCAGTCTTCACCTCTGAAGGAGAAGAATGGGACAATAAGAAGTTTTGCACGCTAACCAAAATGAAAGCTTTGGTGTTCAACAGCAAAGCAACACGTTTGCGTTCGCCAAGAAAGTGCTGTGACTATCCCTAATAATTCGCACAACGCAGCGGCCATAGCCAAGCATCCATGTCAGACACAGGGCTAACTGAGATCAACGTCATCAAGGGGGGCGATTGTTGAAAGATCTGCTTACGTTACGGAGGAATCCAGAGGCGCCACCTTCTGAATTCTCGGGCGCAGCGATGCCTCGGCACCCGAAGATCGTCACGTGCAAGGTCCCGTGCAACAGAGTCTTCGCCATGACTGTAAGTAAGCCTCTCTGCAGCATAGTTCCACCCCCACTGAGTTAGTGTTTGTGCAACCATCACTACAAAAACAATGCCGACTTTGAAAGAAACCAACCCACTTCGAGAGCTTTCGGCCCACATTCTATAATCCAACCTATGGCTTTCTCTAAAATGGCATCCTAGACTACACTGCACATAGTGAAAGAAGATTAAAACCCCAAGTAAAAACATACGAGAGGATAACCCACATCCAGCTTTACTGAACGCAATAGAGCCCAATCACCAAGTCACGTGTACAATGTACTTGCCAACACCGAATCCAAAAGTGAAATTTTCGCTCACGCAAAACGCCTGAGGAAACCGTCCTAGTGGTGACTCTCAGCATTCACCACGTTTTGGCAAATACAAAGCGTAACTCACGAATAACCTTCCCCGCCATGAGCTAGAATACTCACAGAGCGTGCTTCCCAAGACGGAAGATAGTGCAAGATCAGAAGTCATTTTCAAAAGACACCATAGCTACATCACAACAGCGATTCCAGTCACTACAGCGTTTTGCTTCTTCTTGCTCAAGTTCTGCCAACTGCTTATCACAAGAGCAATTTCATAGCTTTTGCTTTCTTCTTCTTGCTCAAGGCAACCACCAACCAACAAGAAGCACAAATTTTTTTGCTACAAAAAGACCTTGTTACAACAGACTGAGGGCACTCATGAGGTTGGCATCTTTTGGGATCATATGGAGAGAAGGCAAGTGCATGTTGGAAACTGACGTACCTGATCTGCTCGAAATCCTTGGTAGTGCCGGAGTTTAGTGATCCTCCACGGACGAGAGAAGAGCTGTGAGCTCCGGGACAGAAGTAGTGATAATGTTGTTGCTGTGAGCTGGAGCTGGCCACGGATCTGCAAAGGTGGGCAGTGGAGGGACTCGAATGGAGTCGGAGGTGACGAGGGCAGAGCTGGGAACAGTGGGAAGTGGAGGGATAAAGGTGGAGTACAAGGACCGTGCAAGTCCGTGCTGCGAGAAGGCCATAGTACCACAGCAGGGACAGCCAGCGCTGAAAATACGGGCGGGTATCACTGGAATGACTGGACCTGGTCTAGCACCCGAGCCGTCGAGAGGTCGAGCCGCTTGCCTGCGTCTCTTGGCGGCTCACGCGTCATCCGGTCGTACCACGTCGGTGCCGCAGCATTTACCGCTGACGTGTCAGTTTTACACACTATCCATGCAGCACATTTCGGGAGAGGGACGTAACGTGGGAACCTGACAAATCGCTGTTGACTTTCATTGGGCCACCCAACCCCACGGTCCTTTTTTTGGGTTTTCAGACCAATGGTTTGTGGCATTCTTTGAAAATGGTTTATAGTTTGCAAGCTCTAAGGTAAGGTAGAAGCACCCAAATGCGACACTTACTTCAGATGTGGTAATCGGGAGGGTTTTTTGAGAATTTGATGGCATGGGCTTGTTAGGAAATGAATACAGATGCAAGGAAAATTGTTTTTGGAATTTTCTGAGATCATATGAACAAATTATGAATTGTTGAAGACAATTCTCTAGACTTATCTATTGTAAACACTAGACCCTTGAAAAAACGATAACAATAAGACCATGTCATGCGCATGTCACATCCAATCAAAAACTATCACCTACACAATTTCTATTCCCTCATGTCAACTTGCATGTCTGATTTGGGTACATTTGTGTCTTGTTTGGGTACATTCGTGTCTTGTTTGGGTTCATATTTGTCTACTTTAGGTTTAATTTTAGATGTTGAGAACAGCTGGTGTTACGATTGGGTGCTCCTACCTTAGCAATAGTCAGCGTTTTTTTTTTTGGTTTTCTAACCAATGGCTATGTGGCATTATTTGAAAATGGTTTGTAGCTTGTAGGCTCCATCCCTATTTTAGTTAGAGTTGAAGCTGACCCCTATGCATGGATTTTTGTAGTATCATGGAATTGTATTCGTAGGCAAAAAGTATTCATTGGCCTTTTTTTGAAAATGTTCAAATAATCATTGGCATTACTTAATTATTGCATGGAATGGAATTAGACAATACCTCAAATAATTTTGAAATGATGGCATCAATTTTCAATTTGATGAGAATTTTATGAAAGCCTAGGTTACAATGTAATTTTCATTATTGCAATTTGGCATTTTTTGAGTTTGTTTCCCTTATTTTTTTTCTATAGGCTTGAAGCTCACCTTTTTTTTTGAGGCAATTGGGCCTTAAATTGCCCAAAAAAAAAAACATTGAGCAACACCCATAAGCGTGAGTTTAAGGAAGCGTGAGTTTAAGGATTATAGGATACATACCTCAATTGAACAAGCTTGAAAATAATATTGCTAGATTAGCAAGAAGGAATGAAAAATATTGGCATCAATTTCAAAGTTTCAATTGCAAGCATTTGTTCACAAGATTTTTCAAAGTCCTAAGTCATTGAAATTGTATAGTTGTGTGTAAGAGATGCTCAAAACAATGCTTATTGGTTTCTAGATAGTGAGATGGGGCACTCAAAATCATCATGTTAGTCACCCACAACAACCACTTAGTTACCCATAACCATCACTTCATCACCCATGACCATCACTCAGTCACCCATAACTATTTGATTTTTTATTTATTAGGACCTAATTGTGCCACCCATGGGGACAATTGCGGTTAGCGGTGCTGCTACCTTTTCCCTATTTTTTGTTGGAGGTGCCAAGGTGGCCATTATGCATGGATTTCTATAGCATCATGGCTAATAATAATGAAAATAAGGAGAAGTTAGCACAATCAACTTTTTTAACAGTGCCTTTAAATCCATCTCATTGTAAAATAATAGCATCAATTCTCAATTTTCATTTTTTAATAAAGGAATAGGCTACAATGTAATTTTCACAATTGCAATTTGGCATTTTTTGAAATAAATTTGTCCTTTTTCTTCTATAGGCTTGAAGCACACCTTTTTTTTGAGGCAATTGGGTCTTTAATTGCCCAAAAAAAAAACATTGTCCAACCCCTAAACAATGTACCCTAAGACCTTTTAACCCCTAATAATGTACCCTAAAGCCGTTTAACCCCTAAAGGACATTGTTAAATTGTATATGCTCTCTTGTGTTGTATACACATGAGGTATTTTGGTAGTACGTGAATTCCATTGGGGTTGTAAATGAGTTTAAACCAAGTCACAAATATACTACCAATTAACTATGATTTTTTGGAGAATTTATTGGCATTTGTCATAAAGTGATTTTTTCAAGTATTAAATTGTCTTTATACAAATACAAGGGAATGCTAAATCTTGAGCAGAGATCCATGAGCTGTGAGTCATGAGATGTGAGCCTAGATTTTTGTCAAAATATTAAATTTCATTTGTAAATGTGTATATAGGGCCTTATAATTGTGCAGTATAAATGTTCATCTCTTGAAAAACCTGCTATTTTTTTAAAAGATTTTCTGTTGGTTCTAGCTCACAAAATCTTGGCTCACCACTTGTGGGCTCATTGTTTTATGCTCACAAAATAGCGTTATCCAAATGCAATTTAGAGCATGTAGATAGATAGCTTTTGCATGCACAATGTGAGGTACAAGTTCACAAAAGGGTCCCACTTGCCAATTGAGTACTAAAGATGCACCACCGCGTAGTGTACTTTGAATTTTGAGGATCTTCTTACCAAAACTCAATTTGAGTTATTAAAATGATGTGTTTTTTGTTTGAGCATAACTAGCAATAGAAAGTTTACCAAATCTAATTTCTCCTTGTACTTTAAGTTATGGAAAAAATTTAAGTTTTGAGATTTTATTACTATCACAAGTTGATTACCTATTACCATGGAATGGTTACTTTTTCTGATTTTACCAACATGGGAAAAAAAGTTCCATCATGATGATCTTCATGGTGATTCCCATCCATGGTAAAAAAATTGACATGTTTGAATACGTTTTGTAATTAATGTGAATTTCTTTAGCATTTTCTTCAAAAACTTACAATAATAAAATTCACCAAAATTTATAAATATTTTTTGTACGTGTAGTATGCAAATACCTTCTTCTACTAAAATTATAATGTTGAATTTTGGTGTTGATTACATAACCAAAAAAACTCGTCAAACATGATTGCAATTCCGTGGAAAATCCAAGGTTGCAGGCCCGTCCTTTAAGGGTTAAATAGAAGTGCAGAAAAGGCAAGTTGAACTTTGAAATTATAATTCAAAAATCAAACATATTTAGAAAAAATATGTTTTAATTATGGTATAATTGCAATCTATATTTTATATGGACTTGTAAAAAAAGCTGGTCAATAACAGGAAAAATGAAGAACATTGCTTATCCAGGAGAAACCACTTGAAACATTGCTTGATCCTTTGTTGTTTGGAAAAAAAAATCAATCTTCCATAAATGCAAAAGCATAAAACTCAGTACTTTCCAAAAAAAATCTCTATACTAAGAGAAAATTTCCATGCTTGTACAAAACTTCCATACTTGTCCAAAATTGGAAAAACTTAAAATCAACAAAACAAGTTTGCAATGTAAAGTCATTTGTCCTTTTTGGGTTTCTCAATTTTGGGGCAGCATGCAAGTTCGCTCCAATACGATGTAGGTTTGCTCTAGTCTCAATCAATCTTCAGAAATAGACCTAGAAAATCCACAACTTTTGTTCAAATTGAACAGAATCGTAGATCCAAGGAAATCTCTTTGTATGACGCCAACAAGTACATTGGACTTGAGCAAGTACGGGTGGCTGCAATAAGACTTACATTGTTAAATTTTAATTGTTAGCACATATAGCAGCATTTTTAGCCACCAAAGTTAATTAAGCATAAGGTAGGAGGTTCTAAAATGGTGCATGCTCTGAAACGGTGCACTTCCTCAAATGTATTCAGATTGTACATGTTATTTTTCATAACCCTTCAATAATGTACAAGTGCTTTATATTTGAGGAGGTGCACCACTTTAGAGACCTATGACCTTTTCACTTCAAAATTTCATAATTAATTTTACAATACTCCAAAAAATATGAAACATTTTAGGTTGGATGCCAAGCCCTCTTGCCTTTCAAGGAAATTTTGCTGAAAAATATTTGAAGAAGTTTCACCTTCCTAAAATTCAGTTTCAGCCCTTAAATGCTCCGTTTTAGAACCTCCTACCTTACGAACATCTAATAATTTGAGGATCAGTGGAACAGAGTTCAGTGCACGACTGCACGTTGAATTGTCCTGTGAGTCGACGATTATTTGGAAAATGGATGGATGATAAATCGCTGATTGTGTCGACAGCGACGGATGGAAAAGAGTGCAATAGATGTACATCCGGACAACAAAATCTACACAGAAGTAGATTGGGGTGAGGCCTTGCACGATGAGCGATGTACTTTAGGGTTTTGTTGATCATCTTTCCGAGCATGGCGTTTCGTTTTCGTTGTTGTTGTTGCGTTGATGGTGATCAGCTTGTGAGGCGAGCGGCATCGTTCATCATGCAGCCGACTTCGGGCATGCGCTCGTACTCGTTGTGTGACAGCATTTAGTAGCAGGTGGACCATGAGGAGCGGGAGACGACCCCGATAGGGTTGGAGCAGCAATGGGGCGAGATCGAGGGCTCAACACAGCCGATTCCTACATTGGCAGCCTCATCAGTCTCAATTCTAAGAGTGAGATTCGGTACGAGGAGATTCTGTACACCGTAGACACCGAGAATTCCAACATTACCCTTTGAAACGGTGCAATTTGAGCCTCAATTTTTCACGCTGTGAGTTGCGCCGATGTTTGATGCGTTTTATAATTGTTCAGTCGGGGCGGAATGGCTGCAACAATTGTCCTTCTTTATCGGGGCTTTTTTAGGGTTTGCGGTTTGTATACCGTAGGACACCGAGAATTCCAAGATCGCGCTTCAAAACGGTTCGATTTGAGCCACAATTTCTCACGCTTTGTGTTTCTGTTGTGCCGATGTTTGACGCATTTAATAATTGTTCCAGTCGGGGCGGAAATGGCTGCAATAATTGTCTTTTCTTATCTGGGCTTTTTTTGGGTTTGCGGTTTGTATACTGTAGACACCGAGAATTCCAAGATCGCGCTTCAAAACGGTTCGATTTGAGCCTCAATTTCTCACGCTTTGTGTTGCGCCGATGTTTGACGCGTGTTTAATTGTTCAGTAGGTGCAGAGATTCTGTCGAGGGCTGCCACAATTGTCTTTTCTTATCTGGGCTTTTTTAGGGTTTGCGGTTTGTATACTGTAGACACCGAGAATTCCAAGATCACGCTTCAAAACGGTGCAATTTGAGCCACAATTTCTCACGCTTTCTGTTTCTGTTGTGCCGATGTTTGACGCGTTTTATAATTGTTCAGTCGGGGCGGAAATGGCTGCGACAATTGTCTTTTCTTCTTATCTGGGCTTTTTTAGGGTTTGCGGTTAGTATACTGTAGACACCGAGAATTCCAACATCGCGCTTCAAAACGTTGCGATTTGATTTGAGCCTCAATTTCTCAGGTTTTGTGTTGTGCCGATGTTTGACGCATTCTTTAATTGTTCAGTCGGGACGGAAATTCTGTCGAGGGCTGCGACAATTGTCTTTTCTTCTTATCTGGGCTTTTCTAGGGTTTGCGGTGTTACGGTTTGGTGTTAGAATTGAGAATGTGTTCTGAACAAATATGCTGTACACATTTTTTTGTTTACTTTTGGTTTTCGTATTTTTGTATAATTTCAGCCGTTTAGACTCAATGACAACATGGAATATTCTCATACTCTTTTCTCATCGTTTGGTATTATTGTACCTCGATGTTGCGTCAGCACGGAGAGTTCTCGCAATTTGGTTTGGAGCTAAATAGAAATACCGAATGTTTCGAGTCACTGAGACCGCTAACCTTAATTCTCGTTTGAGCATTATTTTTTCCGCTTGTAAGTCATGTGCCGTTGGATTATTTATGGTGTCGTTTAGTGAGGAGCACATGTCCTTTCAACATCTTACGATTTTTTTTTCTTCACGTAACTCGCTGGGAGACGATCCGTTATGCTATCATAGAAACGTTTTATTTGTGCAATGTCATCTGGATGACCAGGTCATTAAATTATAGCACATCTATATGGGAGAAGGTGCTGCCCGGTAACACCTAGTGTATGTTCTATGGACGGGATGCATCAAAGATGTAGATTTTAGGGATGGTGTCACCTGAGCAGCACTCTCCTAACATCTGGAAGTAGAAAAGAGTTGTGTGTTAGATCTACTGTTTTGGTTAGGGTTTTGGTTACGGTGATATGGTCATGGCTAATGTAGCGTTGATGTTTTTCCGTGCAGTGCGGTCGTATGGGACAGAAGGGCGCAAAATGGATTGGCCCTAGATTCCTGCTTGTGACAAAGTATATGACTACATCATATTTGGAGGATTCGATATCAATGTGAGAATTATGACACTTCAAATGTTTCGTTTCTACGGGCGCATCACCTCATGCATACTCTGTTTGGTTCTATTTTCACGTGCAAAACTTTCTAACACTCCCATTGATGGTGTTTTAATGCTATGAAGGTATCATTTCAGCTGATTTGATGTACAGTTAAGATAGTGGATACCGTTTCCGTCACTTTAAGCATTTTAACTATTATGTAGGAGTAAAGCTTTCCTCAGAAGCGGGTGAAAGAGTCTATTAAGACGAGGGTTGGCTCTAGCGAAGGTATGTTTATTCATGGCCGAAAGTTAACTTTCTCACGTTACAAACCTTAAAATTTTTGTGATACTTTTATGGTTGTCTATACTCGGAGTTGTTGTAAACTTAAGCCTTTGTTATGGTTGTTACAGATCCTCGTAAGCCGATCGTCAATGTCGATGATCATGGGGCTGGGCAGTGCTTCTGTGTGTCGAATGAAAATAGAGAACTACAAGCAAAGTCAGATTCCACAAGAGGTGGCTCCGGAGGCGCATTTTAAGTTAGAGCAGGGAGTCGATGGATCACAGAATGGCGATAAAGAAGTGCAGGATAATGGATGTGGAGAAACCCGATCTACAGAGATCGATAGTGTGGGTAGTCCATTGGATTGCGGTGAGAGTGAGCCAAGTGAAGATGAGATGAGGAATGTTGTATCAAAGATACCGCCGCCATTACCGCCCGTGCTCTCGTCAGTTGATGCAAGAAGTATCACACTGTCTTGGATGGGATGCGCGATGGCGGTTTCGTACGAACTCGAATTTGCTTGCAATGAAGCTTCGACGGCATCCAAGAGAGGTCCCAGTTTTGTCTCAGATCTTCAGTGGACTTCAGTTTCGTGTGGCGAAGGGTTAAGTTATAAGGTGTGTGATCTCTGTAATTCTTTCTTTCTTGTTTGTCAAGGTATGAGCCACCTTTGTGTAATGAGTTGCCATTATTGCTCTTAACTGTATTGATTGCATGATGTGTTGGAAATGAGTGAGTAGGATGTCAAAAGAATCCCATTTGTGTTAATGTGCAATAGCCTGAAATTGCAAGGATTGAGTGTGAGGCTTGGAAACCGGATTTGCGATCTTTTCAATTAGTACTCATTGATACACAAAGTTGGTGCTGAATACCTAATCTTATAGGGCTCTATTTTAATACAGCACATAGCTTGTATACAAGCCATTGGCACAATTTGGCTCTCTTGATTATTTGTGTTTACTTTGGGTCTTTTAAGCTAGTTAATAGTGACTCAAAGGTTTTTGGCTGAACGTTTATGATTTTTCTGGTGCAGGTAGACAACTTGAAACCTGGAACACCTTATTCATTTCGATTGCGTGTAGTCCCTATTGTAGTGCCACCTCTTGCAGCGCCGCTTTCGCCATCTGCATCAGATATTGCTGAATTTTCTACCCTTCCGGCTGCACCTTCACAACCTTCTTCGCCCATTTTGGTCAATAGAGCACGCAGTTCTTTGAAGGTACTTTTTTGCTGCAAGGTTTAGATTTTCCATCTATACTATATTATCTTTGGTACATCTACCTATTAGAAATTCAGCACGGTTAATGGGAATTTTTGCGATTTCAATCTCTTTATAAGCGTAGTAGTTGGCTAATATAACAAAATTTTCCACAACTATTTGGCAGTTCTATTTTCCTGTGGATAGGTGAAGATCTACCACTTTTGCAAGCAAGAAGATCTAGTTAGTAGTTTGAAGTAGTTAGCGAGTAAAGTCTTCATTGTAAGAGCTTGTTTTATAGACGAAGCTTAAGAGAATAGTGGATTGATTAAGAAAAAAGATTGACAATGATAAATTGGTGCAAGTGTACGAAAGTTCTGAGGTGTTAAACAAAGCTTTAATACGTTGGATATTTTGAGAATTGGATGTGTGAGGTGTCTTGTTAGCTAGCTTTGGTGACGCTCGTCTTAGTCATGCTAACCTATGGAAGGTATTCAGGTGAAGTGGACTGCAGCTTTGGAATCTGGTGGGTTGCCTGTGGAGTATGTGGTGCAGATTTGCCCACCACCTAGAAAGGGTGATGCAAATTTTGTTTCTCCTATCACCACTTTGGATGTAAGCTTCTACTATATTGAGATGCGTAGTCCGGGATGATCTGTGCTATTGTTTAAAATATCCTTCCATTCACCAACTTATTCATGGAACTTATGTTTATTGTGACGTCCATCGTTAATTTTATTGCGCAAATAAGTCAGTAGCAGTCATCAAGTTTTCAACCATTGAGCTGTTGCTATCTGTTTCTATCTAGGGCTTTGTGGATATTTATAATGGAAGGGAGACTTCAGTGAAGGTGATTCGGTTGATCCCAGGGACGGCTTATCGATTCCGTGTGTTGGTGAGTCGTTGCTTTCCCGCCATGCACTACCTCTCCTTGCCCTTTCATTTTCTGCAAATCGTAGTTACTTTTGAGCTCGCTCAGCTGCTAGATACATTGAGTTTGATCTCTTGGGAGTTTTTATATGAAGTGACATCGTCTAATGTGTCATGGAGGCCTAAATGTCGTACCTCTGCGGTGTGGTGACCCTGTTGCAGGCTACTAATTCTGTTGGACAAAGTCAATTTTGTAAAGAGGCATGTTATACGACTGAAGCTTCAGTACCAGCGGCACCAGAAGCTCCCACGCTTGTGTTCGCGTCCGCTACGTCGATGACAGTTGAGTGGCAGGTTGGCTTCTGTGTTCTTTTCAAAGCTATGCATATTTATGATAGGGGACTCCGTTCAATTTTAGCTCCCTGGGTTTGCGAAGAGAAAATCAGCGATCTACTTTTGCTTTTCCACTAATACTCCGTCTCCTCCGAATGCGTTGCAGGAACCCAATAATTGTGGCTCTCCTATTACTGACTACACTTTGGAATATGACGATGGTTAGCTCCAACTTATAGCCCTGGATCTTTACACCTTTGCGCATTGTTGATTATCCCGTTGTGTATTGTATTCAGTATTGGCGTGCTTGTATGATGCGCATCTTCTCTTGGGTAGTGTGAAAGTTCTCTTTTTGAGTCCTTCAACACTACAATTATTGCTATTCTCTTAGGCTAATCTAAGTATGTGTCTATGCACTGATCCGCTTTTCTGTAAACATTTTCAGGTGAAGGTGGCTCATTCACCAGTGTTAATACAATGGGAACACCGCAGTAAGTTCTGTTCTCTAGCTATCTCCTTCCCCTATTCAACTGGTTATGCGTAGCCTTTAGTAGGTTGAAGTCCAGTATCCCGGCTGTTTTTTTCTGTCTGTCTGTGGAATCTGAATACTAGTTAATGGTTTCTTGTACTCAATATTGCAATAGCACGAATCCCTAAACAACGATTGGGATAATCTTGCTCAATTTACTAATTTTGTTTGTAACGTTTGGTCTCCAGATACACGATGGACGGTTTGAAAAGTGGACATGTGTATCAAGTGCGAGTTTTGGCTCACAACCAGGAAGGAAAAGGATTGTTTAGCAGGCGTGCGGAGCTTCTCACCAATTTTGCTGCTCCTAGTCATCTATTACCTCCTTCCATCTCAGGACGCACCACTACTAGTATAGCGGTAACCTGGGGCCCTCCAGAATGCGATGGTGGAAGTCCCATAACAGCGTAAGAAATGCGTCTTCTTTCTTTGTGCAGTGGAGTCGGGTTCATTTGTGTAGCATTTGCAGTGTCATAGCTGTCAACTCCTTTATGCTGACTTTCTAATGCTGGTGCGAGCGGCTAAGATGCTTTTTTGCATGCACTACTTCCCACAAAGCACTACCACGGAGGTCAGATTTTGTATCTATCGATGCTGCCTATTCGTCATAGGCGGCAATCAATATTTGAGAAGGATGAGACCTTCAAACCTCTGGAGTTTTCATGTATTGGTATCTTTGGAAATAGAGTAAGCGAGGTGGAATGGCATTTGCTTCCTCTTGTGGTTGTTGTTCATAGTTTGTAGTATTGAAGTAGAGGTCGTGTGTTAATGTCAGATTTCTTGTTTTTGTATTGATAGGTTTGAGTTGGAGATGAAGACATTCACAACCAGTTGGACCTTGATTTACTATGGAATCGCGAATACCTTCACCGTGACTGGACTGTCGCCAGGTACCTATCTTAGCTAAATGTACTAATAATATATTGTACCTTAATAGAAGCCGTACTGTGCATGAAATTTGAGCTTACTACAAGCTGTCATTGACCTACTCTATTTATACCCTAGGAATCTTATGGAAACCCACATCTCTTTCACCATCATTTGCCTATATGGAATAAAATTGTAATTGAAGGTGATCACATGTAGGTCAATGTGATGCCAGCGCTTGTCAAACATTTTTGCTCTTGTAATATCAGGTGGCAAAATGTGTATGCAGGCATAAATATTGATGTACGTATGCGGGCCGTGAATCTGATGGGAAAGAGTGGCTGGTCTAGTGAAGGTAATATGCAACTCTGTAACGTGGAAAGGATATTTCATAAATCAGGTTTCTTTATGTTTTACATGTATGGATTACTCCTTGCTTCTGAGCTGACTCTAGGCAGAAAAGTCCATGATTTTATGTATGTGGCCATGTTCTTTGACCAAGCAATAGCTGTTGCTATTATGATGCATCTTTTGTATCCATTCTGGAAGTCCTTTAATTCATCTGTATTGGCATCATCATTTGCAGGTCGTTTTAGTACTCTACCTGGTCCACCAGAGGCTCCATCAGCACCAGTAGCTCTTGAAATAGGGAGCTCCAGAATCGTATTGGGATGGCGTCCACCTGCTCACGATGGCGGGTCTCTTGTTACTTTATTTCGCCTGGAGGTAAATATGCCTATGCGTCCGTTATTAATGCGTATCAAGTGTTATTTTATTTTTGTGCAGGATTCTTTGGCAAACATAGAAGAAATTTACCACTGGCTCTGGGAGCTTAGCAACTTTGTTGCATACAAGAACACTAGAGAATTTCTCTCTCAATTCTGTACTTACTGGAGTAATTGTGTTTCGTTAGACAATTTAAATTTTCTTGTGACATTATCATTAAAAAGATGTTGGTACTTGGGAATTCTGGCTCTTTTAGAAAACTGTCTACTACGTACAGACTTCATTTATTTTGAAACCTAGAATTCTTACACTAGCATGAACAGACGTTTCAGTTTCCACATCCCATGTTTGAGGTAATCATTTAATTTCTGATACTTGTGAGGTTGTTTTATACGACCTGAGTGGGGGTGAGTGTCTTTGGTCAAACTACCTAGTTTTGTATTTTGCCGATAATTTTCTGAGTAAGTCGTCAAAAATTTCTAAGGTATTGATTATAAGCCCTGATCGCAGATGAATGATGTACGTCAAAATGCATTATATGACGATCCTTCTAAGACGGAAAACGTAGAAGGTGAACGAAGATTCGTGACTGTGTATACTGGTGATACATGTAAATCTGAAGTGGAAGGACTTGAACCGGGTGCCACGTACTACTTTAAAGTCCAAGCCATTAACAAGCAAGGAGCTGGTCTCTACAGCGGTATGTTGCATCAATTGGATGTGTGCCTAACAACTCTCACGTTGTTTTTTACTCTTAAATATTCAATAGAGTGAGTGATTTTTAAGTCGATCCTTTGTTGACTGAAAAGATGTCTATATGTATCAGTGATAAGTGCGGTGAAGACATTATATGCTCCTCCAGCAACACCAGAGCCCCCATTCATTGTAGGCAAAGCTTCAGCGAGTTCGATATCTTTGAGGTAATTTTTGTATCTATGTTGCCGAAACTCTGAAAGCGGCTATGAACTGTTATGTGATTGTGATATTTCATCACACTTCTTTCGAGAAATTTTAATGCAGTTCTGACAGCTCGTTTCTTTGCAGATGGTCCTCACCACAGAGTAATGGTGGATCAATCCAATCCTACCTGCTTCAGATGCTGGTTCTTGGGTATGGAGAAAAATGCCTTACTGGTCGTAATGAGAATATTTCCACTATTGGCGATGATCCGCGAAGTGAGAATTTTGAAAGTTTAGCGGGTCAAAGGGATTCTTTTAGTCCATTTTCAGATGGGCTGCCGCACTCCCCATCTCATAGTACGTCTTCAGACTCAAGTCGAGGTACCAGCACCTGGGATAGTGAGAAATCTTCGCAGAAGAACAGAACATCACCCAGTTATGCTGGTGATCTACCTTCACTGTTAAATTCTATTGGTTGAATTATTTGTCGTTTAGTATGGTGTCGATTTCTATATTTTGGCCCTTTTTTTCTTGGTAGTGGTAACTGAATAATGTTCTTGTTTCGTTTCAAATCCACATTCCTCAGTTGTAGGCTGTGTTTCAGGTACCAGCGAGGACGAACATGACGTGCACGGCGTTTTGTCTAAGAGGGGTGTTGACGAATCAGTTGCTTTGGCTCACTCTCTTGATTCAGGATTGTTTGTTAATGAGGGCGATATAAGTATGGCTTTGTGCGAAGTCTACAGTGGTTCAAGCACAGCTTTCACCGTCAGCAAACTCCAAGCATTTACAAGCTATGCTTTTCGCCTACAGGTATTGTTATGATTAAGTTAATATTGTATAATATATGGGCGTGCTTCATATTTGTAGTTTGGAAGTGTTCCTGCGTTTATTATTCCTGAGCAAATCCATCTGTGTTTTACCTGTCGGTGCTCTTCAGCTGTTATATGATTTGAGCCCAAATGACTTAAGTTTCATCAGCAAATTAGGAATGAATACTTGATGTATCAATGAATCTGATAACCGTCATTTATAATACTACACAGTGAAGTTCATCGTTTTGAAAGAATGACGCTATCAATGCAGGCACAAAACGGTGCTGGTTGTAGTGAGTTTAGTGCCTTCTCAATCATCATGACGTCCTCAGCGGCTCCTTGTGCACCTTGTCCTCCAATAATCTTGGAGACGACTTCATCATCGTCGACTTTGAGATGGGAGGTTAGTCTCCTTCCCACTTTCGAAGTAGATTTTAGATCAAAAGCAGTTTCTGATGCTTAGTTAATACAATGAACTAACTCATTTTATTTTGGTGTGTTGTGCGTGCAGGTCCCTGAGCAAGATAATGGTTCACCTGTGTTTCGATTTATCCTTGAAATGCTGAATGTGAGATCCAGCACAGAAAGTCCGAGTGGCCAGAGAACGTCGTCTAAGAAATCTACGAAAAAGAGATTGATAACCCTAGATGCTTCAATTCTCACGGAAACAACAGTTTGGGAACCCATTTTTGACGGAGATGGTCTGCGGTATGGATCTCGTTATCTTGTTATTTGGGTATTCTTGGTTTTTTTATACGGAATGGATGTGCATGACTAGTGCGATTTAATGTGGTAAAAGAAGAGAGTCATTTTGGTTTGTAACATATCAGAGGTCGTCGACGGTTGTAAGGACCATGCTTTTTCTCTTTGTGTGGATCATTGTGCGGTTTAGCAGTAATGGAAGTTCAATTTTGGCATTGTGGTTACTCATTCAAAACTAATGCACCAATACCAGTTGCCGATGAAGAAGCTGACATGTATTTGGTTAATAGGTATGAAGCTTGTGACCTATTGCCAGGGCAAAAGTACACATATCGGGTGATAGCCCACAATGCATTGGGTGCGTCTCCTCCAAGTTCAGTTGTTGAGGTTACGACGCTGTCTGCTGCTCCAGGAGCACCGTTGTCGCCAATTTTTAGCAAAATCATGCCCACTAGTGTTCTCATAAAGTGGTCTTCTCCAGCACGCGACAATGGCATGCCTGTGACAAGGTAAGCTTACTCTTTCGATTAAGGTGTTACATCCGTGTTGTACTAATCGTTCTACTTCAGTGGTCGTGAGTATCATGCAACCAACAAAAACATTCTCTCTGGTGTAGAATTTTTTTGAGGGTTTCCTTGTGGTTCTTTGCGGTTCTTTGCATCCCTTCAAATTTGAATACTGATGCAAGTTTACTAGTCCACAATTTTCTTTCAATGTAACGTACTTATTTTTGTTGTATTTTGCTTACCGTTAAAGCAGTTGTAACTTGTGCGTGTTGAGCAATTTTTTTGATATTGTTTATTTTCATCCTCCAAGTTATCCGTAGTTGGCAAGAGGTTGAGTGGGGTACAAGTTGTATATTAATCTCGGTAATGGAAGAACTTTAGTGTATTTCCAAACTTTTATGGCATATTATTAGTTGGGTTGCAAAAATGGAAAAAAGCCAAACATTCTCAATGCCAGAGTTGAAATGAATTTATCATTAAATTTCAATAGGGTAGCTTAATTTAGCAATAGAATGAGTTCCCAAGAGTTACGGTTCGCATACTGTCCAAATTCTATGCCTAGTTGGTGTTCTCTTCCCATCCAAGGTCTCGAGAAGACATTGGGGTTATCTAGAATTTCAGGAGACTTCCATTGGGACTTCTCATGTAGTATTTTGGTTGGAAAGGATTGGTTTTTGCTTCATGAGTTATGTTTCTTATAACAGCTTTTAACTTTTCATTTATCAGAAAACTATGTGTGTATACATTACACACCCACATTAATAGAAAAGAAGATATCATGACCTGTATTTTGAACAATAAAAACACGTTGTGAAGTCATCAGAAAGGGATATAGTATTCCAACTTTAACATCTTTTTTTTTTGACATGCAAATAGTTGAAGTGCAACTTCGCCAACCACAGTGAAATCAGGTTGGACTTTTATATAGTTGACTCAACTTTTTGTCCTAGTTAGTTAACTACGATATAAAAAGGCAAGTTAACTGCTGCAGTAAAAACAAGCTAACTTACTTTCTTGTGTCCAACTCGCCTTTGATAGCGTTCTAGCTTGCACTCGTTGAAAGAAACGGTCCATATTGTTTGTTGTTATCTTCCAAGGTTTCTTCTACATTGGGTTTTGGAATCGAGAGGAAATAAAGACCAGGTGGTTTAACGATTTAAAACTGCAGAGAACTATTTTCCCTTATTGATTAGGGTGGGTGTTTGTAGGAGCTTCAAGATGGGTGTTCTCATGTATGAATAGCGGTTAGATGTTTGACTTGGTTTGTAAAGTCCACAGTGGATACATCAACGAACTTCATTTTGCAATATGGAGTGTTTCTTAGGAAAGGTTGTTGAAATGTATGATGTTAGTGGATCAATTTGGAGTGTTTCTTAGGGAAGGTTGTTGAAATGCATGATGTTAGTGGATCGCTTGCCTTGATTTACCAATTCTCCTGCCTGCAAATCTCTTTCTTTTTGTTCATGGATAGCAACTGCTGCTTCTTTTGGGGGGGTTATGTGTAGCTATAAGCTTATGATGGATGATGGAGAAGGAGGCCCGTTGCGGAAGGTGTTTGAGGGCAGTGCTAAATCACATAAAGCCCTTCGGCTTCGACCTGCGTCAAGTTACCGTGTAGCAGTGCAGGTTCATCTCTTATCTAATTTTTAATCTTTGGGGTGGTGCAGCACTCTGTGTTTCTTTGATCGAAGATATGTTGCTAGAACGAATTTTAGAAGAGGTTGCATTGTAAATGTTTGTGAAATTCTGTGCTTGCATGCAGGCGGTCAATTCTCTTGGAGCAAGTGCTTTTAGTGAAGAGGCTGTTGTCGAGTTGCCTGTGGCCCCTCCTCCAGCACCTCCAAGCACTAAGATTGACCTGTCTATTGAGGAGGAGAGGCAATCACCAATAATGCCGGTCAACAACAAAGCAAAACCGTCGCTTTGGGAGGAGCTCACAGAGATAGTCAACTTGGTGAAAGAGATCAATAGCAAAGTTCAGGAACCGTGGTCTTTGAAGACACGCCGTTGGATAGCCGCTGGAGGATCTTCTGTTACTCTATTTGCCATATCTGTTAACCTTATATATAATTAGGGCAGAACCTTTCTCAAATGAAGGGAACATTTATCCCTTATATAGATAGAGGAGAAGCCCAAACCCCCCACCAGAAACCTTTCTCGCGTACTCCCTCAGTCTGCGAAGCAGGAAGCCTGCTCTTGAGAGGTGTGAGAATCTTGACCCATGAAATGTATGCAAGTCGTCTGTAAATTCTATGAAGATGCAGCAGATGTGTTCATCGAATATTCTAGCCCGAGTAGTCTCGGAAGAAAGAAGGGTACTGCTTATATTCGGGTATCCAAAGGTTATCATGTAGTTCCCCATGCGTATGGATAGATTCATAAATTTAGAAATTTCTATCAATTTTTGACCCGTCCTGAGCGGGCTCCAATTGTTGTACCAACCCAATCCTCGTGTGATTGATTTTGAAATAAAAGACCCAGCACTCACTCTGTTGGGCTGAATAATACTGCATGCAGCAATTCTGCAAGCGTTTCAACAAGAGTACTTCTAATTAAACGTCCTGTCTATCATGTAGTCTCAGTCTGTTTGGATATGTTTGAAATTGTGGAGATCTATTATATCAGTAACGTACAACTCATCGTGGTGATTGTCTACTATATGTGAAGATGACTCTACATAATTATGCTGTTGGCGGGCGCCCAAGCAACGCTGGAGAGCAAGCTTTTTGAAGGTTAATTTGTTATCAACCACAATCGTTCGTTCTTACGGTATGGTCACTCAGTTTGCCCTCTAGTCTGCTGCATCTGGGATTCCTTTCGGATACAACGGAAGCAATCCACTGTTTTGTTTTGACTTTCTCTGGCTGGAATTTTATTGTGTCCAAACTGGCAGCTAGCATATAAGGTACGTACACCCATAAGCGTCAAATTAAGGGTTTTGAACATGATGAGTATCAATAAGGCAAATTATAGGATCCTATTAGGAACAGAAAAATAAAGAGTTTGCACTTTCCAATGTATTATTTGGATATTGTGAGAATAAGTTGTGAATTTTTAAAGAGCAAACTACCATTGCATACATAACCATTTTCAAGATTTCATGTTCACATGTTGTACACCCTTGTCATTACATCTATTCACTTCTAGAGATTTTTCAAGATTTCAGAGGTGACGGTTATGGGGACATTGATGTTTATGGGTGTACATACCTTATGTATGTGTTTGGATCTGCTGGGAGGGATGGAGGCAAAGGAGGACACGGAGGAGGTGGGAGGGAGGGAATGTGGAAATAAATGGAGGTGTCATAAAAATGCACTGCTGTGAGGACGTTATGCAACGCTTGTGCATCTCGGAGACAGGGTTTTTTTTTTCATTTTTTAAGAAGTGCCAAAGTGGCAATTTAAAATGTTATAGTGGTGCTCCAAATTTCAACAGTCATCCACATATTGGATAGAAAATATCACATTAGCACATAATACATGTCAATAATTTGGTTTTCATCCACAATTTGACAATTTCATCCAAGTTTTTTTACAATTTGAAGCTTTTTGGCAATTTCATCTGAATAATCGTGTTTTTTATTCTCTAGTCTTGGTGCCAGTAAAAAAAAATTGGTGCTTTTCTGCTCCAAATCGCCAAAATAAAAAACACTGTCTCGGAGGGAGGGTGGTGTCGTTAGTATGTTCTCTTGTCTCGCTTAATTAGCTTGCTGGTCAGAAAGGACTCATTCAAGCTCATCCCGCTTGGTATCCAACGTGGCATTCATTCTTGGTCTCCTCCTCCAGTTCCTCCTGCACTGATTGCACTGCGGTTCTCACCAGGCTCTCCTTTCCTCTTACACCAAATAGCGCATTTAGGTTGCCCCACACTAATTCTCATATCCTTACTCTTCTACTGCTGCAAAAATGGTCGCTTTTGCAGAAGAGCCTGGGATTGAAAGTGCACGGTATCAAGGGAACATGGGCCAGCCCTTTTTTTTGGCACCATGGGGCCAGAAAGCACCACTTGAAAAAATCAAGTGAAAAACCATAAGGGAAAAATAAAATAAATAAATAAAAAGTAGCCAGACAACATCCTAGGGTTTTAAGGGTGCAATCAAAAAGCTTCAACCTTGGCCATAGTCATCGTCACCTCTAGAGATCATGCAGCATCTTTTGTTTTACTTCAAGCGCCAAATTGCTACAAGTTACAGGACAACCTCGCCTTCATGAATGAAATTTTATATTTTTAAATATTCTAACAAGTGCAAATATGGAACTGCATTGTCCATTTTCTTACAAAAAATCTACCAAGTGCTAGATGACACCATTCTTTTTAGTAATTTTGCCCTTTTTGCTTGAATATAGTTATCTCTAATGTTTGGAGAACTCAACAATTTTGAGCAAAATAGACACTTTAGCACAAAAAGAATTCCCTTGGTGCCAAAAACTGTCACCAATTTTTAGCACATTATGCCAAATTTGCCATATCTACAATCCACTATTGTCATAACAATTCATTGACGGATATGAAGTACTCGCCATGTAAGCAATGGTTCAAAATATAACGTAGCCAATTTGGCTTTGTACCAAAACCCCAAAAAAAAGGGGTGACATGGGCCTTTTCTCAATCTGCGGGTACTAGATCTTGCACTTCAACCTAGTTGGTGGGCTTGTCGCCGTGGCAACTATCTGGAGTGTGGATGACACTTGGTATTTACTTTTAAAGAATTTGACTTTCTTTTACTTTTTCTTAGTAGTAAAGTAAACGTAGGAACACAATTATATAATAACAGAAAGACAAAGATATAAACAAGTGTTTTGTAGAACCTAGAAAGAAATCTAATCATTACTACTTCATTATTTGAGTGATTGTTTAGTACATAGAAAGTAATGTAAAAAATAACATTCTTTTTAAGGAAGCCCAAGGAAGGTACAGCAGACACCATTATGCTTGACCCAAACACTAATGATGAATGTTGGCATGCGTACAACCTCATTGCGCAAGGTGATTGCGAATGTGCAAAAACAACTTGCAAAGTGATACTTGGATGTCACATGACCCAAGCGCACGTCACTTTGGAAGTGAAGGTGGAAACTACAGCGTTTGACTCAATAAGCTCCACCATTCGCATCCACGGAAAGACTGTATATAAAAGTGAGCATGTTGGTGTGGGGTATACCACACATTAGAGGTAGGCAAATGCGTGTCATTCAAGCTAACCAAGAAAAGTTGGGATAACCAAGCGTTGCATCACCTTCAAAAAATTTACGACGAAAAGCATCCAACAACGACAAGCCATAAAAACTCCAAAAGAAGACTAGAAGATCTACAAGAGTTTCAAAATTGGTTGGGTATGGTGAGAAATCACCGCAGTGACGTAGTGTATGGACCAAAGGAAGTGCGCGACGCTTGCAATTACCAAGCAATTGACACATTGTTCATCACAGAGGCACAGTTTAGAAATGCGAATGTGGAGATAAGGAAAGAGTTTGTTGATTTGGTTGATAAGGTGAAAGCAAATGGAGGCAAAGTACACATATTTTCAACCACGCACGTTTCATACAAGCAATTAGAGCAACACACAGGAGTGGCAGCCATTTTACGATTTCCAATGCCAAATATGAGTGAAGTAAGCGAGGACTAGTGCAAGAAATCAGTGTGACAAGAAACCAAAACCAAACAAATAAAATGTAGAACTAAATTGTGCTAGTCTCTATTGGTGTTTGTTATTAGTTTTTATAGTAGTTATTGTACTTTTAATTATTTCCTCTAGTTAAATACAGTTTCTTTTTTTTTCACCATATCAAAAGTTCTGAATCCAAATGCAAATTCAAAATTCCCAAACTCAATGGTAAATATCTTGTTACATTTTTGACGGGTGAAAAATTAGAACTTCCACCCGGGCCCCACATTGTTGTCATATGCGTAGCAAACAGAGCCTCCTTTGTACAAGTCTATTGCAAACTTCAGGGGTAAGTTATCCATGAAATTTTCCCTGATTTATAATAGCCAAGACAAAGTATGGCACTCGAGCTCTCCAAGGCAAACAAAACTCTCCAATGCCAACGTCCATAATTCTGACCTTATTCATAGCTTCATTAGACCTAACATTGTTGGAACCTAATGGAGAAGCAAGCTTTGAGATGCTGCAGAGTAAACAAGCTAGAGCAAATGGACATTGAATAAGTTATTGTTGGATGCCAGGCATTTTGCTCTCAAAGAAGCCATGGTAAGTTAAGCTTACTCTCGCTTGCAACGTATGCTGCTGTGCCAGTTTTCACAGAAATATTGAATGCTACGGAGTCCTTACTCTCAGACGGGAAGCTGCTTCAGCGCTCAATCTGCTCAAAATCTTGACAAGTATTGCATGTTCAGATTTTAGTAGTTAACTTAAACACAATGTTTGCGCGTTCATGCCTGTACTAAGGTCAATCTTGCATAAACAAAAATAGTTCTAATCTGGAGAACTGAAATGTTGAATGCTCTGCAAATCAATATTTCTCTGTAATCTGACTTTAATACCTGAAACACCAACTCCCTCTTGTGCTGTTCATCTACATTGAGACCTTGAAATTACAGAAAGAAAACACCGTGCGATCGTCCACGATCCAGCTGCAACAAACATTGCAACTGAAGATGAATATACTGTGCACTCGTCCATCATCCAGCCATGGATCCAGCCGGCGACATGGAACCAGCAATATTGTCAGAAACATGTTACAACTTCAATTCCGATCTTCTCATTCATTTTTGCTTAACTTAAAACCTAAACTAAGCTTAACAGAGAAATTTGAACGACCTCTTGCGCATAAAAATCTTTCGCGCACAAGAATGCTTAACTTAAGTTAATTGCTGGCTATTCGATGGACAATTGAAGAAATAGATACCATGCATGCGATCGTCCATGATCCAGCCATGATCCAACCGGCGACATGGAACCAGCAATATTGTCAAAAACACCATGTTACTTTAATTCCGATACTCTCATTACTTTTTGCTTAAAACCTAAACTAAAAGAAAAATTTGAACGAACTCCTGGGCGTAAAAATCTTTCGCGCACAAGAATGCTTACCGTAAGTTAATTGCTGGCTATTCGATGGACACCTTTTCTTGAGGAGATTGCGGCATCCTCGAGTACCGGACCGTGATGGACCAGGTGGACGAAAAAGCGATTAAGGTAGGTCAACGGAAAACCGAGTCTGCAAAGAAAGGTAGAAAACAGGACGGCGAACTGATAATGGAGTTGCGAGAATGAACGAGTTTGCGTGGCCCAGGTGTATGGACCGTGCGCGTTTGACAAGCTTACTGAAAGGAGCACCAGCGTTTCTACAGATAAAGTTAGCTCACATGCTGGAGGCGGTGATTCAATCCTTGCCTTTGAACTACTGGATTGATATTGATATTGATGCGCCGGCCAGGCCAGGCCCCTTCGAATCAGCAACAACTCTCGTCTCCTTGATTGCCGCCATTCCTCTGTAGAAAAGTAAGGGCCGGTTCAGACTGCGTCCCACATCCCAAGTCCTACTGAAATCTGAGAATGTGATTGGCAGAGAGGCAAAAGATGGGACTTCAGGTTTCAGACTATGTTTCAAGTCCCACATTCCACTTGCTTACATGGAGTCTACATGCCAGCACTATTCCAAGTTTTGGCGCCAAAAAAGTGGGATTTCACACCAAGATTGAGTTTAGCATTTTGGCGACCCATCTTTTTGCCCAAGTTCCATCTTTTCTAGTCCAAAAAGATGGGACTTTGCATTCCGATGGGACTTTGCATTCCGATGGGACTTTGTGAACTAGGACTTGGGACCCAGTCTGAACCGGTCCTAAGTCCTAGGAGTGTGCCGGAGATTTTGAGCTTTTTCAGCTAAAAGCCTAAATTTCTCATTTTCATCCGGTTTTTTCAATGGATGCACCAGCTGTTCTCCATATACCTACATTATAATTGGAATTTTTTCAAAAACTTAGTCTGTTTTTAGCCGATTTATTTAGATTTCAATCGGGTTTTTGCACATTTCATTTGGCTTACTTTCTATTCAGCTCTCCCCATTCATTGAGTCCTAGTGACGCACCCATTCTTGCTAAGGTAGGAGGCTTGAATTCCATTCAAGCTTGAATTACACACCCATTCCCGTTAAGGTAGGTCCCCAATTCCACACCCTACTTTTGATGCTTTCATCACACACTTTTGAACCCATACTAGAGTAGTGAACACTCCTTGTACAAGCAAATCTTGCCACATGTCAGTTGCTGAGGTGCTTTGAGATGGTTGGGATTAAGACCATCAAGTGCCATTATAGGAACACATCCAAGTAGTTTCAAGGTTAGTCTAGAGTTGCTAATAGGTACCCTATGAGCTGCAACGTTGCCCTTTAATATAAAATAATCTACAATACTTTTTTCCACAAAATTATGTTCCATGATAGCTTGATGAAAAGCTGACCCTATAGATTTTTTTTTTGAATTTTCTGAGACCTCAAGGTGCCCCAAACCCTTAAATGGTCAGGTATGGGTGCACCTACCTTACACTTGTTACAATCCTTGGGGTCTATCACTGCACCCCATAATTTATTACTAAGGTAACATCACCTACACCCAAGCGTAAGGGTGTAGGGTACTTCAAGGTCTCGGGAAATTTAGGAAAAAATATGTAGAGTTATCTTTTTAACAAGCTATCATGGAACGTTATTTTTGTGAAAAAAGTGTTGTAGAACATTTTATATTAAAGGGCAAAGTTACAGCTCATAAGGTCCCTAAAAGCAACTCTAGACTAACCTTGAAACTATTTGGATGTGTTCCTACAATGGCACTTGACGGTCCCAATCCCAACCCTCCCAAACCAACTTAGCACCTAACATGTGGCAGGTTTGCTTGTGCAAGTGGCATTTGATGTTCCACTTTGGGTTCAAGAGTGTGTGGAGAACACCTCAAATGTAGAGTGCAGCATTGGGAGGTGGTCAAGATTGGGTAGGTTTACAGTAGGGCTGGGACTATCCCCCAACCCTCCCTTTTCAAGAATGGCGTCCCACACTCCCACCAGCTTCTCCCTCTTCTCAATTCTTCCATGTCACAAGTTTGCGTGTTCTATTCTTTTATAAGGTAGTATGCTCTAAAATTGTCACTTTAAAAGCTGGTCTACTTTTCATGGGCTTTTTGAGACATGAAGATTTTAGTCTAATTTTCAAACAAAGAGAAATAGAAGTCTAATGTGACACAATTGTTTTCATAATTTTTAAAGCATTTTTGATTTGTTGATATTTTTAAAGTTTTATGTAGTAGATACCTATTTGTGACTCTAGGCTGTGCTTAAACCGTTCCCCTACAACTTATAAAGAGATGAGGTGAAACCAATGAGTATGATTGGCTCTTGTAATAAAATACACATTTTTTTGTTCACTCAATGACTAAAGAGGGTCCAATCAAGGACCACTTCATGTCCATTCTTGAGCTAATTATAGGGATACTTTAGGCAAGAGGGTTGCAATTCAAATGCAATACCTTACACTTCCATTTTGGAGCACTAAGCATTACACACTACACTAATAATGATATTTAGTAGAATAATATTTATAGTGTTGTTTACCTATCATTTATCTCACTCTAGTTTTCATTTAGTTGGAAATTAATATTCATATTGCCGGTTATTGTTAATGTTGAATATGCCTTTAGTGTAGGCCAAAATATGATGGTATTAATTTAGAACTCTGGTGGGAATTTAGTTGATAAATTTTGCGTTTATAATGCCACATTCAGTTATGATCACACGAGTGGTGTTATTCACATTTAAAGTTACATGTTGTGATTAGTGTTGGTAACACTGTAAATCATAATTAGTGTAGTGACCAAGAGCATGTCCATGCTTATTGTTTGGTCACAACTAGTGATCAAGGGGAAATTTCCTCATTCATTGGGCACCTTCAATATTGCAAAGTGAATTTAGACCAGTTCCTCGGGGAGTTTGATCATTAATTTTACTCTTTTCCTCATTTTATCTTTTCTCCTCTCCTCTTTTTTCTTCTCACCTCTTAGAAAAGAACTTCAACATTTTAGATACCAAGAAATAGAGGATGAAATTTTTAACCAAGAAAATTATTGAAATTAATTATTGAAACTATAATCAATATCACAAAGTGGAAACACAATGCAAGTGACCATTCCTTTGTTTTATTTTAGTATTTTTTTACAATGGGATTAGCTGTAAGAAAATTTGATACTAAAAAACATCAATTCACTACAATAGACATTTCAACAAAATTCTATTTATTGCAATAAATTGCAATTACTACAACCAAATGGAGTAAAACAACATTTGTAGCTATAAATAACAATAAGAACTAATAAAAAGAGATCAATCAGGCATTTTGGAAGGGCTTGGTCATCCTAAAGATTTGGATAGAGAACCTCTTGAGGTTGTATTGTTGAAAAATCTAGGTGGTTATGAAACCTTATCCATTTTATGACATGTACAATTCCATGTCATTTTATCATCCATTTCTAACCTTGATCTCTCTCTAACTATGAGGGTGCTAGTGTAAAAATGAACTTGGACCATCTCCTTCTTCTCCTCCAATCACAATGCTCCAAATTCTTCAATTTTTTACCTTAGCTACTAGTGTAAAGAGGGCCTTGATTCTAATACAATCTTTAGTGAATACAAATGCCATCAAAACTTAATTTTTACAACCTTTTTCAAAAAGAAAAAGTTTAAAACTCCCAAATTGTAAGAATCCTTGAAATAAAGGATGAATGTTTTCAAATGCTTATTACACTTTTTAAAAGGCCATCTTGTAGGACCAAGTTATGATGTGAGATTTTGGTTCCATAAGGTGTTTGGATTCTTTGATTGATAAGATGAGGTCCTATCTTGGACTTTGTGGAATCTCTTTTCCATGTCAATAGCTTTCATTCAAATATTTACCAACTCCTCTTGACACACATTAATGTACTTCAAAGCTCACTGTGATTTTCGAAAAATGTATATTAGGCAAATAGAAAGTTTAGATCTTTTCCACCTATTTTTCTTTGTTTATCTTTTAAAAAAATGTCAATGATTTTAAGTGGTTGGTTGATTTGATCCCAATCACCAACACACTCTCCACCAGAAAAAAATTTATTAGTCAAATTTTGTTTTTAACAATTCACTGGATAATAAATGGAGGGACCAGCACCAGCACATAAATGTTCCAACTCTATCTGCCAAAAAAATGCCCTGCTCTCCACACCTCTCTTCTTTACTATGAGCAAAGTTCAAGATTTTGCGTGCCAGCTTTTCACTAGTAAAATTTGTGATTTTTTTGCTTTTATAAGTATACTTACACATTCAATAGACGCTAAATCGCTGAGCTTAAAAGATTCAGTTAATGTAAAATGAGCTTGAATATATCAATTTATATTCCTGTCTTTTTACATTGCTTTTTGTGCATGTTTTGTTCTCTCACCATACCAATTCACCATTTAAGTAAAAGAAAAGTAGCAATGTGTTCAAAATCACTCATAAGAATTGAAGTCGAGTCATTAGAAACATGTTTCTTAACCCCTAAAGGGGCGCACACTTTATTTTGTCAAAAGACATTCAAAATTGCCATATATATGACAAAGAGTAAAAAGTTTGATAATTGGTCTTTTTGCATATCTAACCATAGGATCTTGTACTAGATTAGTATGAGAATGTGTGAAAAAAAATTCAAAAACTTTGACCATACAAATTGTAAGATATTTGCGTTTAAAGTGTAAAAAACAAACTTTTTTGCACCTTGCATCAATTGCATGATTAGATTATTTGATTTTGAACTATTTTAACTTAAATTTTTTACATCACAAATTTTGGAGGATTATATATCTATGGTGGAAAATTTAGTTGAGAAAAACTTTGTAAAAACATTTAAGCAAAAAATACTTAATTCTCATTCTTTGAAAAAAAAAGAAGGTGGAAGAAGATATGAGATTGAACAAAAACTTGAATTGTTAATTATCCTACAATAGAATTGAAATACAATAATCCCAATGGAGTGAGATTGTTTTAGCAAGTGAACTTTACCCTTTCCAATAATTATTTTTGAAAAAATGTTAAACATGTATTCAAAAATGAACTTTATAAGTTATTTTATCAAGAAGATGCTTAAATTGCCCAAAAAACAAGATTGTCCATAACTTTCTCACAACTAGTCCAAATGGAAAGAATCAAAGCTTTATATCTAGGCAAATATATAATCTATGAGAAAAAAATTTATAAAAGATTCAAGTTTTTGTAAAAGAAAATTTGCTACCTGGTCTCCCCAAATTTGTGCTTATTTGGACATAACTTTTACTTTCAGACATAGATTGGAATAAAAATGATATTCCCCAAAAACTAATATGTTTTTCTATCTTCAAAAAAAATTCAAAAAATCAGTACAAAAATTGAAGTCATAGGTACCTGCTCGAAATCTCATTTGTCCCAAAAAAACAACTGTCGTTTAGGGTTAAACATCTAAGGAATCTTGGGATGCAAGTTTTTGCATTTCCCCAGTGTCAACAAAGCTTTTCAATTTTCTCAGTACAAAACACCATTTCAATTTAGAAAATTTCAGTATTCCTTCAATTTTCTCCCGAAAAACTACCAAATTCTTATAGGAAGACTCCTAAAAATATTGAATTTCCGTGAACTTCAAAACCCATAGGGTTGACTTTCATGGCAGTTTGAAAATATAAAAGCAAGGAAACAATAAACATATATTGGAGCCATGCGTAGAAGTGTGCTAGGAAATCATACAATTAGAAATTAGAAATGATTTTTTGACGCAAAAATTGCAAGAGGCATAAGAATGTTGGAGATTTAAGAGCATCTCCACCCGTTGGCTTTGGTCTGTAATTTATCGTGGCCTTTGAGTCGTTTCCGATTTTAGAGTGTCCAGCGTTGACACGGTGATGGCAAATTTTTGCCCATCCGCTCCAAAAAAGGCTGAGGACACTCTCAACTACCGTGGTAGTTTTCATTTGTAGCGTACTTGAATCATGGCTCTGACACTTTTATTTATTGTCTTCATGGTTGGTGAGGCCCCCAATTTATCTGCCATCAGTTCTCTAAAGTCTAAACTGCTCACCTACCCATGCTGCCGTGGCAAAGATGCCTAGAGCATCCCATGCTGCCATGGCAAAAATGCTTGGAGCATCCAAAAATTGCAGTTATTTTTGGCATAGTTTTTAATTCCAAATCTTGTAATGTGTCTTCTTAAACTCAATTTGGTGGACACGGGAATTATACAACAAACCAATTCTCCATGAAGGGGCCAAGTTGAGCCATATGGCTTGTCATTCCACCGGCCAACCGGTGGAGATGCTTTAAGCTTTTTGCAAATAAAAAAATCGAACAAAAAACACTCATCACTATGGCCAATCCCAATGCAATGTGGAAGTTTGCCATTAGGGTGGCTTTATACAATGAATGAAAACTAGTTTTTAGCATTTGACACTCCCAATGCTAGTTTCTCATTAATTGGTTTTTTGAAAACAACCTCAAGCCCTTTAGACTAGGAGTCAAGGCCAAAGTTGTAAAAATATTCTTGTATTCAAAAAACATAATCCTACACAGCCAAAATTTCAAAAAATTAAAAATTTCAAAAATAAGAAGCCCATTCTTGACCTTGGGGTCAGTGTCAAATTTTTGTAAAAAATTAATTATTTGAATTAGATTTTTTTTGAAATAGGCAACAATGTAGGATGAAATAAAAATATCAACAACTCTAACTTGATTTTTTTAACCCTTTCTCCTTATATTTTCAAGGTTTGCACTTGTGTCCTCAACTTTTTGGCTTCTAGGCCTTTACATAAAAGTGAGTTGGTTGCCATTATACTCATATTATAATAGATACTTGGGGATGTTATTGAGGCTATTTGAGCTAAAATTTTGGTTAAAATGACCCTCATTTTTCATAATTCCTAGTGTAAAGCGACCCTCAATCCTTGAGAGCCCCAACTCCCCAAATTTAACCTTTCTATATTCAATAGTTTGTTGTTTTTGACCGTTATAATCTTTTGCTCCTTGTAATGAAAACTTACCAAATTTTTCATACAATTGCGGACCCTAAGCCCCGTGCAATATCAAAAACTAACTCTTCTAAATGTTGTTTATGAACTTGCAGTGCCAAATTATTTGCAATGAGGTCCAACACAACATTAATTTGAGCTGCGCGCTCAGCATAATGTTACCAAACACCATGCTACTCCAAAATCCAAATATTTCTCCAATAGTACTTTTGAGTACAACAATAAAATGCCGTAATACTACAGACCTCCTTGTTTATCACGTGGTATATCTGCTCGTAGGATAGGCGGTGACATTAACGAGGTTTCCATGCATCTTTACACTCAGGAGTGTGTATTTTCAGAGAATGTTTGCAAATATATGTAATAGAATTCCATAGATTCCTACCACGAGATCTACAATGCAAGCACGTCGTGTCTATGAATTTGATAAGTTTTCAGTTTTACTTTGTCTGGTGTTGATGGGGTCTTTGTTGTCCTTTCTGGTCTGAAAAGGTGATCCCACAAATGGACCAATCCCCCTAATGGAAGTCCAAGTGCACAGTCCGTGGGCATAGTTCCTGGAATGCTGAAATGCTGAATACTTTGAAAAGGATTGGAGGACCGTAATAAAAATAAAAATAAAAGGGAATGACTAGGGAGACGCGAGACGCAACCAGTTGCTACATGGACACCCCTGTAGCCCAACTTATTAAATTTGAGATTATTATTACGTTGAAATATGAAATAAAATCAAAACAGCATTGTATAGTACATTTGTGTTTACAAGCATTCTAAACATATAACAAATACTCTCTCTGTCTCAATATAAAACTCCAAATTAGGCATAGTTCTTGTCTTACTAAAAAGCTTCTTTTGGCTAATTTCAATTGCTGAGAAAGTGTTTGTCATGTCCAATGATCCCATGGGGGTAAGTTAAGCAATTAAAGAGCATTCCTCTCCTAACAAGCTTGGCCTTGCCCATATGAGGTACCATTGTTGCTACTAATCTTTAAATCATCAATAATGAGGAGCTAGCAACATGTACAAATATGGTACTTTTTGCATGGAACTTGGGTGCCCAAACAGCAACATCAAAGTTGGAGATTTTGCACACATTTGGTAGATGGTATATTGATTCCACAACTCATGTGTCATTAGTACAAAGACTAAAACAATGAGGAGGTGGCAACCTTCACAAACTATGCACAAAAATGATACATTTTGCATGGAATTTGGGTGTCTAAATGGCAACATAAAAATTTGAGATTTTGCAAAAATTTGGTAGGTGGTATATTGATTCTAGAATGCATTTGTCATTAGCACAATGACTAAAAATACAGTTAATCCCTCATGGAGAAGTTTTTCGGAGCTTTAAAATGGGATAGAGGGAGTATGTCTTATTTGTGACATGATCAAGAGTTGAATTAGTTGCTCCCTTCTTTAATAAGTTTAATTCTTGACCATGTCACAAATAAGACATATTTGTTGTATGTTTGCAACACTTGTAGACGCAAATGTGGACTATAACATTGTTTTGATTTTAATACATACTGCAACATAATAATAATCTCAAATTTAATAGGTTGGGCTATAAGGGGTGTCCACATAACAACGTGGGGGTGTCTCTCTAGTCATTCCCTAAAAAAAACTGTGTAAACTCTCTCATTGGATGATCATGGAACTTGTGGATGGAGCTCCATTTGATATTTTCATCTCAAGATTTTATCCAATTTTTACTTACACTCTTTCACTAATAACCCCTTAGATACTAAGGAGTATTTTTATATATTTTAAAGCAAACAAGAATATATGTTCTATTTAGGCACAAACCTAGAACAAAGACCTTAGGTTGTGACCCATAGATTATACCTCTATATTTTGATTTATCATTGCATTCACTTGTATTTATTAATAAATTTGAAATTACTTGTTTGAATTGATTGTTGATCAAGAAGTTATCAAGGGGAATTTACAAAATGAGTAATAAAAACAAAAGAAATTATAGTTTGGGTAACAATTTGAAAGTAATTACAATTTGGGTAACAAAATCCAATAATCTCAATGGATTCTGCAACTATTGAGGGCGCAAGCCATTGAAGCAGGCATTGATGCCAACTTGTCATTGGTCATGATCCTTGTTCTCCCAACTGTGATCAGTTGCAAACCTTGCTGCCAATGTTTGCCTAACAATTGTAAATCACACACTATCAAGGAACGATCACTTTCCTTTTGCTCACAAGTACCACTTTAGAACTTCAACCTCACATGCTCACCGAGTCACCAGTTGCGTCTCACTCATGGACGTGCATCGCGCATTGTCTTCCAACAAAAGTTGATTCATAAGTAGCGATGTTAGAGTTTGTCCTTATTTAGCTAATTTTCAATGAGATTTATTTTGATTGTCCAATTTCCAATTCCGTATATTATTTTATTTGTTTAAAGAGTTTTTTGTATACGCTTCCAATGATAGTACCTTTCACATTCTTTCTAATTATACACCAATCAAAAAATAGAAATATTTTTGGTGAGTCATTCCCATTGCTGGATTGATGATGCTCCAAGGCAATCTAGTTGTTAAGGCAACCTAAATGCACTATTTTTGGTGTAAATAACTAGATGGAGGGATATTGAAGAAACTTTAATCCATATACACTGGTGCTTGGTTAGCATCAACACTTTGGGATGGTAAAAAGTGTTGACCTTATCCAAGCACTGATTATAAACAAACACTCCATTTATATTACTTTCCATAGTTTTAGGGGTTGCAACTTTGGAGGTGCTTTCCCACCCATGTTTTTGGTACACTAACCAAACGCCTTTCTAACTAATGAGTCAAAATGGGCATTGACGAAAAGAAATTGTTGACCATATGCAACCACTTGACCTTAACTCCTCATTGCCTAAGGGGACGATTTCCGTCCCATAGCAGTCCATCAAGCAATTTTGAATTGCTATAATTTTTGTGAAAATTATCCAAATTCAATAAAACTTGTTGGCAAAGTTGCGCATACTAGTCTAGTTTCTATGGTATGACTTTCAAATCAATCTAAGACATATTCAATTTGTGAAAGTCATTCAAAGTTCACAAGGTCAAATTGAGTTCACCACAATGCATTGTGATGGCTGCAACTTTGGGGGCTTGTACCTTTTTCATCAAATGTTTGTTTTCAACAAAATCTGTTGGGTTTTGTTCCCCTTAAAGTCTCGTAATTGTGATAGAATTTTCATGTCAATCCAAGTTTTCTTGAATGTTTGGGAGCAACTCAAAGTTTGAAATCTACACATATTTGCATTACAGTGAACATTTGTGGCTTATAACTTTTTCATGAAAACTTTGTTTTTCAACATTTGTTATTAGAAAAGTTGCGCATACTAGTCTAGTTATAGTGGCTAAAACTTCATATCAATCCAAGAAGTTATGAGTGAATGAGAAGCATTTTAGCAAATGGAGGTTTAGACATGGATGTGATTTTTTGCTACTTTTTTCACTGTTTTTTGACATTTCAAACAATTTTGCAAACCAAATGAGTATATTGATTGATATTTTCTTTCACCAATGTGTTTGTGTATTGGTTTGAATCACTTTACATTTTGATTTTAGTTCATTTGACGATACGTTTAGAAATCAAAATTCACCTCTAAGTGTGTTTTTAGGAAAATTTTAGCATCTTTTTTCAACACCAAAACATGATAATCTTCCAATCTATGTGGTCACATGACCCCAAATTTGATCCACATCATCTACAACATACACTCTACAAGATTGTACGGTTGAGATTTTCATACTCCACTTGAATTTAGGCTTACAACACTTGAAAAGCAAAGACGCATTTAGGCCTCTTTGGACCTTAGGCAATGAGGGGTTAACCCTTGAAGGGCCCTTGGGCTCTAGAGCTACAGTACCAAATACGGTCGCAACCAATATTCAGAAGTTTGAATTAGCTAAAAATTAAGTGTTACAACCATACATATTGAAAAGTTGTATGATGGTGGGTGCATAATTTTTTTTGGAAAGCCCTTAAAGTAACTCAAATATGTCTGTATATACAACTGTACATATGACCGCAAAGGGCTTTTGGGCCATTCAGGGGTTAACCAAGCTCATAATACATGCTTTTGAGCAAAAGGAGAAAGAAGTTGTGATCTTATCCAATTGTTGTTCTTACAGAGGTTGACCCTAACCAAGCACCACTGTAATCCATACCCTAGCTCCCCCTCAATGCAACGAAATGAAACAAATGACCAAACAACGGAGATTCAGCAAGGTTACCTTCCAGGAATGAGTCAAGCAAGCAAAATCCGGACTCTAGGGAACCGACACACCTGCCCTTCCTTCAAGTGAACCCCACACCCCAGCTACCTGCCACCGTGGCGTAACTTAGTCCTTGACAAAACCCCAGAATTACTCTTCTCCAATCACGAATCGCCACGTAACATCGGCACCTCCATCTCTCCTGTTCGGCACCTCGACCTCCGTCTCCGACGGCCACGAAACGAGGGATGGCCGGATCTGCATCCCTGAACGTGAACATCAAACAATCAAGAACAAAACAAAACGAAACCGAAAATTCCACTGAAAAATTCTCAATCCACACTCCGTCTCTCCACGCTTCCCGCAAAATCAATCGCCGCACTCACCACTTCCATTACCAGTTTCTCTTCAAACCACTGTGTCTTTTTAGGCTCTTTTTTTAACTCTTTTTTTACAATTGTTGATGTACGGGCTAGAAATTTGCTTAACCATGGCGTAACTTAGTAGACCTCAGCACTTATTCAACGCTCACTATTCCTGAAATTCGGGATTGAGAGAGGAGAGGCTAATAAGTTACGACAACAACTTCAATTGTCCGAGTGCCGGGGCCCGTGTTAAGTTAGGGCTGCACACAACACTAGTCGACTTGACGGTGGTGTGAATTCGAAGACAGAGTGTGTAAGTTATTGTAGGTTACGGCGTGTTGCGATGAAAGCGAGGAGCAGAGTTCATATAATAGGCTTGAATGAATTGTTTGTCGACGGTACACGATTGCTCGTGGAGGAATAATTGATGCAGCGAGGGTTACAACTTCCAAGTATCGTCGTCGTTGAAATATATCTGGAGTTCAGCACGGGCGCATTGACCTGATCGGACGCCGTTGGTGAGGTGCGAGGTTTTCGCGGTGGAAGCAATTTTTTCAGTCGACCTCAGCAGCGTAAGTGAGTTTTATTAAAATAATTCAAAATTCAAATTTGAATTTTTTTGTTTGTCGAGCATTAAGTTGAGGCTTTCTCGTCTTTACGTTACGGAGGCAGATCAAGGTCCTTTGTTTCATTTGTTGGAAACACCGTAGTTTGAAATCTTTATTATGGTGCTTGGAAACACTACGTTGCTTTCAGTGTTGTGAAAGCTCAGTGAAAACCAAATATGCGAAATATGTTTATAGAGTTTCAGTTTTTGTAAGTAAGCGTTTTTTTTGTTTATCAGTATGTCTTAGAGATAGGTTAATTTTTGAGTAATTCGGGGTTAGCAAGGCGCATTGGGGTTTAGTTGCAGACGACCTTTGTTGTGCCAAGGGTTTCATGGTTTTTTTGCAATTCCGAGGAAATATTTCAGTGTATTTTTATTGTCCCTACTACTGCAACACGGAGCTTGAAATCTACGGTGTTGTGCAAGCTCTCAGGACATTTTCCAGCGCTTCAAATTTGAAGCAAGTTATCCTTTTTCAGTATGTCTCAGAAATGAGTGAATTGTCATTGTGGAAAATTCATTATATAAAATGGGAAGCAACCTAATCAAAAAAGTTTGACGAAATCCGTTTTTGCTTGTGCAGCACTTTACAGAAGCAGACATGGAGTTTGCTACCAGGAAGGAGTTTTGCAGAAGTATTGGTTTGTGAAACAGAGTGTTTTACAATTTTAGAATTTCATTAGGGTAGAATAGTGAAGGACCAGGACTTTGGCTAACAAAGGCACCGCCGGCAGCTGGAAAAAGGGTAATGAGGGAGCTTGGTTCGTGATCATGGCGACTCTGGCTTCTCTGCAGCTTGTCCGCGTTGCAAGAGTGCGTGATCATCATGCTACTTCGTATTCGATTTCTGTAAGTACTTAAACTTTTCGACATTCCAAAATACAAAGTTCACGTGTGGGGGTTCATATGAATGTACTTCAATTCCATTCTTTCCATTTGCTGAAGGTTACTTCTCTTCAAACTAATAATCCGTAAAGCCCTCGTCAATTTTTTTCTTATCTATCCTTTGTTCTATTATTTGTGATGATGTTTTTTTCTTTTACTATTTTGCGACAGGGACGACGCCCTGGGGTGGTGGTAAGTAGTCGACATTTCCATGGATCTGGTTTAAAGATTGCATCACACCCAAAGGTATGGGAATGATTACTCACAGTGGAATTCCATAGTATGTTAAAAACCTTGAAAAGCTTGTGATGCGCTGTTTTACTTTGTTTTATTTTATTTTAGTTTTTTTGGCAATTGATTCCAGTAGATGTTTCAATGCAGGTGGGCAGCTTTCAGGGAGGAGGGACGTTGTGTCCTCCGCTATGGAGTCACCTCTTAACGTCCAAGAGCAACGCTCATGTGAGAGCTTCTCGCTTGCCAATTATGGCCTCGTCCATGGGACAGGTTCCCATGGAGCAGGAAATCAAGCAGATCGCTGTGATGTTTGTCAACTACGGTGGTCATCTTTTGAGAAGGTGCCATTCTTCCCATGCAATACTTGTGTTTAATATGTGGTTGTGCAATGATTTGTTACTCATGCTTTAACCTGTAAATGCCCATATGGTCACCATATCCATACCCTCAATAAATCAATGAGGAAGCCTCAAGGAAGGATGAAGAATGTAATAATAGAAAGAAGACATCGTTTCCTACGTTTTTGAACGGTAGAAACAATTTTTTTGAAAGTTAATGTAATCGAGTGTTAACTTCGTTTAGAGTGTACTTTCTGTGTTTAGCTGAGTGAATAGGGGTTTAACTTGACTGAGTGTAGTCAAAGAACGGTTATTTCATGGTTTGAGTGTTTGATAGGTGTGCTTGTCAATGATAGTGTGCCATGTTTGCAAGATTTCCCAAATACTGGTTAAGAGAATTCCATAAGTAGAGGTTTGAAGTGCAATCTACAACTCTTCCTATTTCTCAGCGCTACAAATGCCATTAATATACACAAAAGTGTGTTGATTACCTAGTGCCTGTCTTTTAGAGTCAGTTTGTATTACCGAATAAACAAGATTGAGTATGAATCAACAAAACCAGTATCATTTGCAACTCTGGGTAAGGTAACATACATGTAACAAGCAACTACGCTGTGGGAGGCTCTGTCCTTGGAAATTACTCAAACTTCAAGCGTGAGCTTGCTTTTTGAGTAGCAATCGACCGAAACTTCCTTACAAACTTCTTTACTTTCTTGCGTAGTTTTTGTCAATGCAATGCAAGGCCTCCTCCTATTTGGTTCAAAGCCACTAATTTATTGCATGGACTTCTTACCTTGTTTGGTTTGATTGTGCAACGTAAAATGCACTTTTGTAATCTCAAGCCTTTCTGGTCACCGTGCTGTTTCATGTTTCATTTCAGGACTGCCGCTCTGTTTCAGATATGCCCTCCTTTGATAGCCGAGGTTGCCCCCGCTGTGGGACTTGTAGCATATTCCATTTGGGGTTTGGGACCCATGACACGAATGTTACGTAAAGTTTTGTTTAAGGTAGTCTAATTCTAGCTCCTTTTCTTTTGCAATTTTTCACTTGGCTTGTCGAATTTGTGTTCATATCCTTGGAAATCCTTAGTTGCTAGTGCATCAATGCTGAACTTGCAGCTAAGATAATGGGCTATGTCTTGTGCAGAGGAACGATAAGAAATGGGATGATAGCCAGACGTACAACATTATGGCTTCTTACATGCGACCTATATTATTGTGGATTGGAATCATTCTTATTTGCAGGTACTGTTTAAGCATTTATTTAAGCACAAATAGAGACTTTCATGGTAGTTTAGAGCGCTCTCACTATTTCAAGAGTGCCTGCGGTCAAGAACTGATTCTAAATCTCTTGAGCTATTCTCAAAAAGCTGCTTGCCCAATTGGTTTTAGCAAATCATCAAGTTTTGAAGACGTAGCACTCTCTTCCTAGTTAAAGCTAGTAATTGAATAAACCTAGTTCTTGTTTTTCAGCTTTGATTTGCGACATTCACTATGAATTGACTTGTAATGTTTAATTAACAGTGAACCCAAATTTTCTTATATTGATTCCCTGCATGCTAAATCTGCATCGTCTTAAATTTTACGAAAATCATTACCAAGTGGGACTAACCCATCTCTTGCTTTTTGGATGTTTTACAGAGCATTTGACCCAGTTATGTTAAGAACAGAGGCGAGTCAAGCAATCAAACAGCGGTTTGTGAACTTTGTGCGTTCACTGTCAACCGTTCTGGCTTTTGCCTTCTGCACTGCAAGGTAAAGGCATCTCAACTAGTTGTTATATAGTGCATAGCACCCTGAATGCCACTTTTAAGTAAATATGATGTCCCTAAACATTGAAGATTTCTAGATATTCTTCATTTATTTTTCTCAAATTTTTTATGTCTCTCAATTGTCTAGTAAGTATCTCCTGATGCGGAACAAGTACCTCCCAATGTTTTTAGTTAAATGTGCCATCTGACCTGTTCAATCTGACTTCTTACGGTTTAAAAAGTACAACTATGATATAGTTTGAGACGTGACAAGTGTGCAGGATATCCTGAATGTTGTTTTAGAGAAGTCCTTAATTGAGAGTGTAGCCATTTTGGTTGGGTTACCTGTTAAGCTTGTCTGATTCATAGGAGCTTGTCTGTGTGTTGCACAGTCTGACACAGCAGGTTCAGAGATTTATGATAGAGAATCAAGATGTAGAAGAATCTCGCAATGTAAGTCTTGTGTTTCCTGCTATTTTCTACATTTTCATATCGTTGCTTGAAGATGAGATGAGCTGCTGTCCTTGAAGTTTTTGTGACGAAGATAATTATTAATTGCTTCAATGTGCAGGTCGGCGTGCAATTCATTGGCAACACTGTATACACTTCCGTTTGGGTAGCTGCAGTATGCCTTTTCATGGAGCTATTGGGATTCTCAACGCAAAAATGGATTACTGCTGGAGGATTTGGAACTGTGCTCATCACACTTGCAGGTCGAGAGGTGATTTTTCAAACTCTCTTGCTGCGAGTGGTTGTGATCTAGCATGTTCTGTACCTTCTTCAGTTGAAGAATTATAGAACAATCTCAATTTATGGTAGAGCTAGGCCTAGTCCATATGGTATGAATTACAAGCAGCTACAATATGAGAGGGTTTAACTCATTGGAGCGTTGGCTTTGCTTGTGTAGTAGGCACTTACTTGCATTGCCTCACACTCATTGTACATGTAGCTTTAGTCAATGCAATGCAAAAAACCTGCTTCTCTTTGGTATAGAGCCAATAATAATTCTTCCATTTCCGCAGTATATGTCTTTTCAAGCATCAGTGCCTAACAGAAAATTTGTTGCTTCATTACCATGTCATTTTTTTGTGCCACATATTATACTCAAATCATGCCGGGATAATATAAAAAGGACTTCTCTATCCGTTTAGCCTGACCAACGACAAGTGTCTGCTTCATTACCTTTCTCTACTGCAATAAGTTTGTTAGAAGGAATTATTCTAGCCTTAGCGGGATATGGAAATATTTAGCAGTAGTTGGATTCGAACTTACACAACATTCATATTATGAGGTCAAACCAGGGGTGCCAGGTGATTAAACGAAATTAGGAAGGTCCACTTTGCGGCAGACATATTCTTCTAGAATACCAATTTCCGAGTCCTCTTGTCTCAGTCAGTTTCAATATTATTTGAGGCTTATTTAATTTTCGCATCTTTGCAGATTTTCACAAACTTTTTATCTAGCATCATGATACATGCCACTAGGCCATTTGTCGATAATGAATGGATCCAGACGAAGATCGAGGGTCAGGAGGTGTCTGGAACTGTTGAGGTGAGCTCATGACTTCTTCCTTCTACATTAAGTATGGTTCCATGTTTTAGTTTTCTCTTGCAACACTTGACAATCATTGTTCACTATAGAGAACATGCATGGTGCTCAGTTTGTGGCCATTGCTTTTAGGTCTCTCCTACTCCAAATTATATGCATTTTGCAGCTCTAGCTTCAAAACCTTTGGTTTAAAATATATAAAAATTGTTCACCGCTGAAGACTAATATGTGTGCTGGGGTTGGTGGTGTCAGCACGTTGGATGGTGGTCACCGACTGTCATTCGAGGGGATGATCGTGAAGCTGTTCACATTCCCAATCACAAGTTCAGTGTGAGCGTAGTTCGTAACTTGAGCCAAAAGACTCATTGGCGTATCAAAACGCATCTGGGAATCAGCCATCTTGATGTTAGCAAAATGACAGTAAGTTGAAGATTCGTACACATGTCATTTATGTATTTGCCAAACTAGTGGATTTCATGTCTCTTTTTCTGTTATTATTTGAATGGGGGCATGTGGTATTAATTGGCGGGGCTATGTTTCTTCTGCAGCCCATTGTCGCAGACATGCGAAAAGTCTTGGCGAAGCATTCTCAGGTAGAACAACAACGATTACATCGCCGTGTCTTTTTTGACCAAATTGATCCTGAGAACCAAGCTTTGATGGTTAGTGCTCCACCTTTTTAATTCAAAAAACCAAGTTTTGTTTTACGCATGATTTGAATCCTATCGCCAACACTAAGTGTTTTTACAATGTGTGCAGATCTTGATTTCCTGCTTCGTGAAAACTTCACATTTCGAGGAATACCTCCGAGTTAAGGTTAGTCACGAATCCCCCAACCTGTTCGCATGGATTGATATCGTAAAGAAATCCTAACTGATCAGTGTCGTGTTGGCAATAAAGGTTTAGGGTTTAGGGTTTGGCATTCATCTCTCTCAATAGAAGGTCTTAAAGTGGAAGGTCCAGACCCACTTCAACCCTTATTAAAATCACATGACTTTTGCAGGAGATCATCCTCTTGGATTTGATGAAGGTGATCAGCCATCACGGAGCTCGTCTTGCAACGCCAATTCGTTCAGTACAACGAGTTCTGGACGAAACCGAGTCACGAAGTGCTCCATTTCGCGACATGAGGAATGCGAATCAGTCCCAGCGGCGGCCGTTCCTGCTGCTGAATTCCCAAGGGGCTTCGTCTTATGACGAGGAGGAAGACGACGACGATGACATTCAAGACACCATATCACGGCTCAGCGAGCAGCTTACGAAGGCCGACAAAGCTGCAGCATCAAGCAAAGTCGATGAAAGTGAAGAAACTGCCAAGGAGACAAGTGATCTCAAACCCCCGATGCCGAAGAAAACCGTAGCTGACAGGACGTTACAGACACCTGTGTCAACACAACAAACCACAGGCTCCACGAGCTCTGATGACAGCCTTCTTCAAAAGACCAACGCAAATGAGAATTTGATGGACAGAATTTACGCAGGGACGGAGGAGACGCTGGTCAAGTCACATACCGACACGAGCAATGCGCAGCTAACCCATGTTCCTGCTACTGAACTGGTTGTGGAGGTGCCGGAAGAGAAGATACCACATCTGTACTCCAACAATGTTGGTCTGGATGACGTGGACGCGTCATCGTCAGTCTCCTCTGTAAAAATTAACGTTCACAGTGTCGTAACCGATGAAGCTGCGACCAGTGAAGAGCACCAATTGCAGATCAGGCATGACAAGCACGTCGGGGTTCATGTTGCTGTTGACAAAAACACTTCTACCAGCATCGATGACGCGTGGAAACAGTCAGAAAACAATGGCAGTGGAAAAGATGAAGAAGAAGCTCTGGTGGACTCTGCATCAGTAACGACCACTGAAGAGCACCAAGTGCATGTTTCGCAGACACTGAATGACAAGCACATTGGGGTTCATGTCGCTGTGGGGAAGACTACGAGTATCGATGACCCGTGGAAACAGTCAGACAACGACGCTCCGAAAGACAGTCACGACCATACTGCTGCGTCAGTGACGACAACCACTGAAGAACACCAAGTGCAGGTTACACAGAACGACAAGCACGTCGGGGTTCATGTCGCTCTTGACAACACGACGACGACGACTACGAGCAGCAGTGACGATCCATGGAAACAGCCATCGACTTCAGAAAGAGACAACAAACAAAACAGTGTGAAAGAAGAAGAAGCTCTCAGTTTCCTGACGGATGAAGCGCCGGCCACTGAAGAACACCGTGTGCGTGTTAAACAGAAAGCGAATGATAACCACGCAGGTGTTCGTGTAGCTGTTGGGAGTAGTAGTAGCAGCACTGACGATCCATGGAAACAGCCATCGACGTCAGAAAGAGGTGCAAAGAATGTCCGTGGTGACGCAGATGTTGCGGCTCATGAATCACCACGAAGGACGACTGAAAAGCACAAACTAGAGTTTACGAACAACAAGCACGTAGGTGTCGTGGATGACCCGTGGAAAACCTCGGAGAGAAATGGAAAGAGCGCCAGTGGAGAAGAAGAAGCTATGGACGCACGATCCAGTGACCCGTGGAGGGAAACGCCAGCAGGTACAAGCTCAAGCCGCAGCAGCAGTGACCATAACGACGACGATGACCCGTGGGCCTCTCAAAAAGCACCGAAATCTGCAGCTCCCTGCCGGCCGAGCGTTGATCCGAAACTCATCCCGGGAGTTGCAATCGCAGGCCCGAAGCATACTCTTCCTCTGGACGAAGACATCACACACTTGAACGACTCTCCGACCCTTGTGGCTCTCGGAAAACCTAAAAGCAGCAAAGAGAGACGAGAGAGTGCTGCTGGACCCAAGGGCGGCGTGTCAAGGGATCCAGAGAGAGACTAGCAAAAGGCTCCCTTTTGAGAGTTCTCTACTTTGGTGGGACTTTTTATATACTCACTTTGCTTGCAGTTCGGTGGATTTGCTGATAATTCTACCAGGTTGCTTGGGAGGTGGTGTTTTGGGAGGTGGCTTGACCACCGACAGTTCCCCCTTTTAATGGTTCTGGTTGGAACTCAAATTCATCCAGCATTGGAGACGAGGAATGGAGAGGCATTGAAGAAGTTTTGCTTTGGAGAGCAAGCTGCGTATCCCTCCATTTTTATTGTGCCAAGAGAAATGAGATGAAGCTCTAGAGTTCAATGATTTTTATAGAAATCGACTGCAACTCTCCCCTACTGTTACTCCATGACGACTGTAACATGAAATCTAGATGTGTGAGAGGAAGTTGATTGTTTGGGAGGGAGTCAGAGGTCGTGTGAACAAAACATTGATTACAAATTTAAATCTCCTGTATTCTAATGCTTTTTTTTATATTGTGTGTGTGTGTTCTGTACTTGTAGTGGCAATTCAATGTGTGATTCTTGATACTTTAGTCTTTAATGGTTTAGAGAATTTGTTCTTGCACTAGACTATTCATACTTAGCTGTCGCTGTTCTTGTGTCTTCTTTTCTCTTATTTGTCTATTTTGCTTTTTAAGAGGCATCAAGGATATCACTTGCTTTTTAGGACCATACTACCAGTTGGCGCCGGTCATTGTGATATCACAAACTGGAGATGTGATGTTACAAAGGTCAATGGGTATGTGTATATAATATCACAGAGATTGAAGATGTGATATTACAAAAGTCAGGTGGTGATATTATAGAGGTCCTTGTGATTTTAGTAATAAGATGGCTTAGGGCGATCCCAAGTCCTCTCTTCTGCAAGTCCCACCTCAAAGCTATGTGTCCTCTTTTCAATATGTTTTTATTTGGTGATATCTTGGGTGTTGAGGGGTTAGGGGCAAAAAGGATTACTAGAGAAAGACATGAATACTTTATGCACAAAAATATTTTTGGGAAAAGAAAGTTATGAATACCTTATGTACAAAAATATTGGTGAGATATGGGTTGAAAGTTGGGTCAAGCAAAATGATTGACTTAAACCTTTGAGTAAAATCTCCCCTGCTTGGCATCAATACTTCACGAAGTGCTAAGGTAGTCGACTCGCAAACTGACCATCTAAGGGTTCATTCCCCTTTTTCATGGTTTTTTGTGGATGGGAAGACTTTTAGTTCACTTTTCAAACAAAGAGAAATAGATGTGGAATGTAACACAAGTTATTTCATATTTTTTGAAGCCTTTATGAATTACTTATGAATTTTTAAAGCACATGTGTCATAGGTCTCTATTTATGACCCTAGATCTTCCAAGACCGTTCACTTGTAAGATGTGAAGAGATTTGGGAAAGCGAGGAGAATGATTGGTTCTTGCAATTAGCCCCTAAAGCCCTAGGGCCTTTATTTTGTCAAAAGACACTCAAAATTACCATTTCAATGGCAAAGAGTGAAAAAGTTTGAAAACTAGTTTTTTGCATATCTAACCATAGGATCTTGTACTAGACTAGTATAAGAATGTGGAAAAAAAAATCAAAAACTTTGATGGCATAGATTGCAAGATATTTGCGTTTAAAGTGTAAAAAATATATTTTTTGCACCTTGCATTACTTGATTATTTGACTTTGAACTTTTTTAACTTAAAATATTTGCACCGAAGAGTTTTGAGGTTTATTTTTTAATGTTGGGAAATTGAGTTGAGAATCTTTGGAAAAAAACCCAAACAAAAAATACTTAATTTCATTCTTAAAAAAAACATTAGGTAGAAGAAGGTATGAGATTGAACAAAAACTTAAATTGTTAGTAACCCTGCAATGGAATTGAAACACAATAATCCCAATGGTAAGATTGTTCTAGAAATCAAACTTCACCCTTCCTAGCAAATTTTTTTGAAAAAATGTTAATTCTGCATTCAAAAATGAAGTTTATAAGTTATTTTTTCAAGAAGATGCTTGAATTGCTTGAAAAACAAGATTGTTCATAACTTTCTCATAACTAGTCCAAATGGAATGAATCAAAGCTTTAGGTGTAAAAACAACTATAGCCTATGAGAAAAACAAAATAGTACATATATACATATATATACACATATTTGTAAAAAAAAATCCACCCAATCTCCATAAATTTTTGCTTATTTGGGCATAACTTTTGCTGCTAGGCATAGATTGGAATACAAATTATATTCCCCAAAAGCTAATGTGTTTTCCTATCTTCAAATAAAGTTGCAAAAAATCATGACAAAAATTGAGGCTGTAAGTACCTGCTCAAAATCTCATTTGTCCCCCAAGGGGACAACATGGCTTTAGGGGTTAAAAACAACTTTTCTTTCATGCATTCAATGACTATAAGAGGACAATTTAAGAACCACCTCATGTCCATTTCTCCACTAGCTACATGGGCGGTTCAAAATAACCAAATGCTTTTAGAACCAACTACTTTACCATGTAGGCAAAATGCAATGAACCATGATGTGGGATTTGGGATGTAGTGTGATATGTCAAATCCAAACTTTTAGCTCTCAACCAATGGGATTTTGAGATTTTTAGTGAGATGTGGGATGTGGGATGTAGTGGGATAGTGTAAATAGGCCCTTAGCTACTAGAACTATCCTTGATCCTTTTGCTCTGCTGTTTTAACCCCTATATGCCCAAGCCCTATCTAGGCTTCTTGGACTTTCCATGAAACTAAACAATCAATCAACCTCTTCATAAATTTCATCAAGTTTTTTTCAATTGTAACTGTACAAATTTAAGCTAAACATGTTAAAGATTACATGGAAAAGAAAATACATCAATATCACTTATAATTTGAAAAACTATAACGTTTGAAGATGAGGGTGTTAAAACTGCAAAAGCTTTCTAATCCTTGTTTCACATGTCAAATCTGAAAAGTTGGTCACTACAAAAATATGAGGTTTAAGGTCACTACATGTCTAACTCAAATCAATTTACGGTTTTGAAAATCTACTCCTACATTTTTTTTAAATGGATTTTTAATGTGGATTTTCTCCAAGCCCTAGTGTATTTAAGGCTCATTTTCAAGATCTTCCTACACTAGAAAACTCAAGATTGTAGTGGACATCCTTGTACAAAATTTGAGTAGAAAAATCATCATCTTCATTTTCAAAATCAAAATTTCAATGTTGAAAATATACTTCAAAACAAACTTATATTGAAAAATTAATACTAAAAACAATGATTTGATAAGGTTTTATTCATCTTCAAATTAAAGTTTTGTAAAGACCAAATCTGGTTGCTTGGGCATTTAGAAGTTAAGGTTAGGATTATTCTTGTTTCTTTCTAAAAAATCTAGGCACTACATGTTTCCACTAGTTGTGCTTATATCCAAATATGCTCATTATGTATAACATATATATTAGATTTTTTTTGTACTTTTGATTGTTGTTTGCATTTTCTTTTTCTTTTTATCTTTTTGTTATGCTTTTACTATATTCTTTTACCTTACACATGAACTTTGCATGAACAAAATTCTTTGCATTTTTGGTTGCCCTTATATTTGTAAACATAACCACAAAAATTGAAAAGTGGTGTTATGGTGAATCACATCACTCCTAGCAAAAAAGACATTTAGCAATATTATATCATGCAATGTTTACGCATGCTGAGGGCCTCATGCATGGACAATCTCACATTGGCACTACTAGTTACTTGGGCTTTGCCCTCATTCTTGGTGGCATAAAAGTGAAAATGCCCTTGCATGAGGCCCTTACCTTACACACAATCTCTTTCAAATTTTATAATCTAGAGAAAGTTCCATGGATACTCTTGAAGTTTGTCATATTTGTACAGATACCCATGGTTTTTCAAAAGTAGCACAAATACTTGCGGCCCATAAATTTCAATCATTTCTTTTGTTATGCATGCTACTTACTTCATAACCAATGTTAAAGCAAGAAGTGCAATAGATCATGCGTAGAAGGGAGAAATAAGTGGCATGCACAATGGAACAAACACTTGAAAACTATGGTCAAAGGTTTATTTGTGCAATTTCTAAAAAACCGGGAGTATTTATACAGATCTATCAAACTTCAGGGGTATCATAAAAATTTCCCTATAATCTAAAAGTAATAAGGTAGAAGCACCTTATGTAAACACTAGCCATTTTTGGACCCCTAGAATTCCCCCAAAGCAAATCCTCACTGCATCCAAATCAAACCTTTGTTGCATGCAAATGTGACAAGTGTTGTTCTATATTCAAGCTGCAATGAATATTTTAAATAATAAAGTGATTTTTTCTTGGACTCTCATGTTCACTCATTTGGTCTTCTCCCTATCTATTTTCCCAAGTTCATGACCGGTTTACAACAAGTATAGGGGCCACAATAGATTTATCTACAACCTCATCTTCAAAATTTCATATTTTATTCATAAAACTGCAAAATGATATGAGGGCAATTTTCTTCCCATCTGTGCCCATTTGCTAACAAAAATTTGATTTCAAAATCTCAATGTACCTTCCTCTTGAATTGATTACACAAAAGTGTCCATATAAAGTGCTTCTACTTTAGGGAGCCACAAAGGAAGGAGGAGCTCTATGATCAGTCGTAACAACTCCCCGCCTTTTTTTGGTTTTTATTCTCGCTTTTTTTTTTTTTTCAAATTTGGTTGCGTCATCGTCATAGATTCACCTGCAATTAAGGTAGCAGCATCCATAAGCATTGCGTCCCCATGTCCGTCACCTGACAATGGTAGGGCTAATCAATAAAAAAGCAAATGGTTGTGGGTGACTGAGTGATGGTTATGGGTGATGAAGTGATGGTTGTGGGTAACTAGCATGAGGTTTTGAATACCCATCTCACTATTTAGAACCAACAAGCCTTGTGATTAGCATCTCTTACACATGATTCCTACAATTTCAGTGATTTTGGACTTGAAAAATCTTTGTGAGCAAATGCAAGCAGTTGGAACCTTGAAAGTGATGCCAATATTTTTGGTTTCCATTTCCTAACTTACAATATATATTTTTTCAAAGTTAGCCAATTATTTTACCTACTCCAAAACCCTTATTTCCACGCTTATGGGTGCGCCTACCTTATACTGGCATCGTGGAGATTACGTTAGGTGAACTCAAAGACGGAGCTTCTTGAGAAAATAGTACAATCATCCTTACGTAGTTGTTGAAACTAGCCTCGACAATTTCTTACAAAATCGGAATTGATTTTAGGTGTAGTTTGAAACGCGTGGATTGCGATCGCATTATCCGGTGATTTGGTCAAGAAAAAACTTTTCGCGTATCGGATGAGAGAGATAGACACACACAGTTGAGTTCATTATTGGGGAAATTACAAAATGAGTAATAAAAAGAAAAGAAATTACAATTTGGGTAATGGTTTGAAAGTAATTACAATTTGGGTAATAAAATCCAAATACTTCAACGAGTTCAACAAGGGAATTGATATATGTACCATCCTTTTTCAACTATTCTATCACACTTACTATACATGGTTATTGTTTGCAATATTAACCCTTAAAGGACCAAAGTCCCCTTGGGGACAAATGGGATTTCGGGCATGTACCTATGGCTAATTTACTTTTTGTAATTTTTTGAAACTTTTATTGAAGGTGGGGAATTCAAAAATCTACGTGGGCATCTAATTTTTTCTTCATTCCGACACTTGATGAAGAAGTTATGCATGAATTTACAAAAATGGTGTCTAAGGGGCAGCCAAAAACTTTTTTTTAAATTCCATTTTTTTCAAATAAAAATCTAAAATAGGTTCTTTAGACTTATATAGATGTGGGGAGCTTTGAAGCATTTAATTTTGATAAATGAGATGAAAGTTATGACGAGTTTTTCTTTGCAGGCAGTTCTAGATTGCCTACTCTAAAATAAACTTTGAAGTCCTTTATTTTACTCAATTTTCATTATTTTGGAAAAAAAAACAAAACCAAAGGATGTAGATTGTTTATCACAACATTATAACCATTGGGATTTGCATTTTTCATTTTAATAATGAAATTCTCAACAATTTAGTGTTTTGACTCATTCTCTACTTCTTTTTAATTACTATTTTTTCCCATGTGTTACATAGTTCTAATTGATTTGAAAATTCTCCCACACATACCTAACTTGGTTTCCTACATGGGAAAAATAAACCACAACTTTGTGTAGAGTAATTTTTTTGATCTAAGAGTGGTCAAAACCTTCTATAATTTTTGGGCATTAGCAAAAAAAACTCATTTCCACAATTCAGGTGTAAATATCTCACTCATTTTTGTGTAGATTCAGCTAAAATTTTTACCACGTGTACCTCTTGTAGTCTACTGTAAGATCTTATGGTTGAATTCTTGTAAAAAACTTTTTTTCTTACCATTGTACTTGCTTCCCCAAAAGTGGCAGTTTTCTGTGTTTTTCACAGAAAAAATGGCTTGGTCCTTTAGGGGTTAAAGTAGGTGTGGAATAAGGAAAAAACATCCCTAATTTGAAAATACAACTTGACATAGACATTACAACTTTAATTTTGTTTTTTAGCTTTAGATCCCACTCAATGTATCAATTAAAAAATCTAAATTATGCTTAATTTAATTTTAGATCTTTTTGTTGATACTGTAAGTGAGATCCAGAGTTGTATAAACTAAATTAAATCTGCAATGTCTATGTCAAACTATATTTCAAATTAGTGATGTTTTTTCTTTGATACATAGTACACACCTACTTTATTATTGTAAATGTTAGCCATATATAGTAGGTGTGGTAAAATAGTTGAAAAGGGATGGTACATATATCAATTCCCTTACTGAACTTGTTGAGGTATGTAGATTTTATTACCCAATTTGTAATTACTTTCAAACCGTTACCCAAATTGTAATTTCTTTCCTTTTTGTTACTCATTTTGTAATTTCCCCTTCATTATTGCTTCCGAATCAATGTCCGAGGAGAGAATCGATTCGGCACTCAGTATATTATTTATCAGCCATTTCAAATTGCAAAAACACCGGTTGAGATCGGTCAAATGTTACAAAATAAACTAATCATAGTATCCTACAGTATAAATATAGAAAGCATCCATCCTGTGCAGTTTAGTAGAAAAACCGGTTGCAAAAAGAGAAATGCCGGATTTTAGCAGCTATTCCGAGTGATTTGGTAAGGAAATGGCGCAAACCTTAACAACCGTGATACATTAACAACCGTGATACAGAGGAACCTAATATTAGAAGCGCGAGGCGTGGAGGTTATTGAGTCGTATTAAGTTTATGTAAGTTTAGCTTTTTTGAGACACTAAATTAACCCCTAAATGCCCAAGCTCTATCTGAGCTTCTTGGACTTTTCATGAAACTAAAAAATCAATCAACCTCTTCATAAATTTCATCAAGTTTTTTTCAACTGTAGCCGTACAAATTTAAACTAGACATGTTAGAGATTACATGGAAAAAGAAAACACATCAATATCACTTATAGTTTGAAAGACTATAATGTTTGAACATGAGGGTGTTAAAACTGCAAAAGTGACTTAAATTCTTCCAATCCTTGTTTCACATGTCAAATCCAAAAAGTTGGTCACCATAAAAATATGAGGTTTAAGGTCATTACATGTCTAACTCAAATCAATTTACGGTTTTGAAAATCTACTCCTACATTTTTTTAAATGGATTTTTAATGTGGATTTTTCTCCAAGCTCTAGTGTATTTGAGGCTCATTTTCAAGATCTTCCAACACTAAAAAACTCAAGATTGCAGTGGACACCCTTGTACAAAATCTCAAGTAGAAAAATCATCAACTTTCATTTTCAAAATCAGATTTTTGATGTTGAAAGTAGACCTAAAAACAAACTTATATATATATATATAAAAATACTAAAAATCATGATTTCATAAGGTTTTATTCATCTTCAAAGTTTCCTCACGACCCAAATCTGCTCGCTCGGGCATTTAGGGGTTAAGCTTTGCATTTGCTACGATTGTGATGAAGTCTCACTTGCTCTGTTTTTAATGGCAATTTTAGGCCCGCTCGCTGTTCGAAAATGTAACAATTTAGAATAGTCAGTAACTTAGGTTGTGACCGGCCAGCGTCTAATTCAATTAACACCGAAATCTCTTTGTTAGCGTGAGTTCGTTGTTCAATTAACACCGAAATCTCTTTGTTAGCGTGAGTTTGTTGTTATTTTCAGGCTTTTGGATTTGAACTTAACCCCTAAAAAGCCCACTTGTCCCTTCGGAGGACAAAATGGATTTTGGGCAGCTCACTATAAGTGGATGTTTCATCTTCTTCTTTGAATTTTCACACATGATGTGTCCAAGGAATAGCTTTAAGGTTCAACAATTTTCATAACTTTCGACTACATGGTTCAAAAGTTATTGCATGATATGTTGTAATTTTTGAACTCCTGCTCGCCCGGGCAGCTCAAAAAAAATCTTTAAAAATGACTTTTTTCAAACTTTTTTTTTTGAAATTGGTTCTTTAGACTTATATGTACATTGGAAGCTTTGAATCATTCAAGTTTGATTAATGAATTGAAAGCTATGGGAAGTTTTAGTTTGTGGGTAGGTATGGAGTTTTCTCAAAACTAAACCTACCCGCAAACTAAAACTTCTCATAGCTTTCAGTTCATTAATCAAAATTGAATGATTCAAAGCTTCCCACATACATGTAAGTCTAAAGAACCAATTTCAAAAAAAAAGTCATTTTTAAAGAAGTTTTTTGAGCTGCCCAGGAGGGCAGGAGTTCAAAAATTACAACATATCATGCAATAACTTTTGAACCATGTAGTCAAAAGTTATGAAAATTGTTGGACCTTAAAGCTATTCCTTGGACACATCATGTGTGAAAATTTCAAAGAAAAAAGATGAAACATCCACTTGTAGTGAGCTGTCCAAAATCACTATGTTGTCAAAAAAACAGTGCTTGGGCCTTTAGGGGTTAAGGTAGCTGCACCCATGGGCATGACGCCCCCATGGGCGTCACTGACAAGTCAAGGTGGTTATGGGTACTTAACCCCTAAAGGACCAGACCCCCTTTTCTAGAAACATAGCAATTTTGGGTAGGTACCTGTGATTGGAGTTTTTCATGTTTTAGGCTCAAATTTTAATAGAATGTGGGGACAAGGTTTATCTTTCATATGCACTAAATCTCATGACACTTGGAATTATGAGTAAAAAGTTATAGCCTAATATGTTGTTTTTTATGTTCGTTGGGTGGCTTGGGCAAAATTTTTTAATCAGTTTTTTCAAAAACAAAATTTTAAATGGATTTAGGAGATATATGTGAATGTAGGAAGCTTTGAACCATTCCGTCTAGATCAACGAGATGAAAGTTATGAGGATTTTTTGTTTGCGGGCAGCTATGGATTCTCTACTCCAAACTAAACTTTGAAGTCTTTTATTTTACTCAATTTTCAACATTTTGGAAAAAAAAACAAAACCAAAGGATGAATATTGTTTATGACAACATTATGACCATTGGGATTGGCACTTTTCATTTCCATAATTAAATTCTTAACAATTTAGTGTTTTGAATCATTCTCTACTTCTTTTTACTTACTAATTTCTTTCCATATGTTATACAACTCCAAATGATTTGAAACTTTTTTGACATGAGCTTTACTTAGGTGGAATAAGAGAAGCACCATCCACATGGCCTCTTTTCCTTAGGAATTTGACCTTTTAAAGGGTAGATGCCTGGTTCTTCACAAGACGTATTTGAAGATCCAAATCATTCTAACTTCCAATCCACATAGTGGAAAACTCTCAATTATTTTCCACATCTTCTAAAACCATTCTTCTACAAGATCCTACGGTCACATATGCATAAAAAAAATTTGTTTTCAAATTTGGTTGATGCTCTAAAAATGGCAGTTTTGAAGAGTTTTTGGTGAAAACTTTGCTTGGTCCTTTAGGGGTTAACCCCTCAAGGCCCCTGGAATTTTGGAGTATCTCAGAATTTGCTTGAAAGTGAACAAAATGCTGGCATTTTGTTCAATTTGAATAATTTTCTTTGAAATGTAACTGTACAAATTCAAAGTAGACATGTTATAGATTGCATACAAAAAGAAATCACAACTATTTCACTGATGGATTGAAAGATTTTAATGTTTGATCATGAGGGTGTTAAAATTGTGAAAGTGATTTGAAGTCTTTCAATCTTCTTTTTGCATCTCAAACCTAAAATTGAGGTACCAAAAAAAATTAGAGTATGTAAAGTACAACATGCATAACCTCAATCAATTTACGGCTTCTCAAAATCTATTCTAAGTTTTTTTTAAATGAATTTTTAATGCAATTTTTTCTCCAAGTTCTAGTGTACTTGAGGCTCATTTCCAAGAGCCTTCAACACTAGAAAGTGAGGATTTGCAATGGACACCCTTGCACAAAATCTTGAATAGACAAATCATGTTAATTCATTTTCAAGATCAAAGTCTTGATGCTGAAACTAGACTTCAACAACAATTTAGATTTAACCCCTAAATGCCTGAGGCCCTTTTTGAGCTTCTACAAATTTGCTTCAAATTGAACAAAATTGTAACTTTTTAATAAGTTGTATCAAGTTCTTCTAAAATGTAACTGTACAAATTCAAACTAGATATGTTAAAGGTCACCCAAGAAAAGAAAACACAATAATATCACTTATGGATTGAAAGATTATAATGTTTGATCATGAGGGTGTCAAAACTACAAAAACGACTTGGAGCCTTTGAATCCTCTTTTCACATGTTGGATCTAAAAAAATGGTCACCAAAAATATACAAGGTTAAAGAAAATAACATACATAACTCCAATCACTTTATAGCTTTTCAAAATCTCTTCTACTATTTTTTCAAATGAATTTTTAGTGTAAATTTTTCTCCAAGATCTAGTGTATTTGAGGCTCATTTCCAAGAGCTCTCAATACTAGAGAAAGTCAAGACCCTTCTACAAAAGCTTGAATAGAAAACTCATAATTAATCATTTACAAAATGTGATTGTTGATCCTAAAACTAGACTTCACAAAGAATAAATCCAAAATATAAACTATTAAAAATAGCAACTTAAGTAGGGTTATTAAACTTCAGAGTACTGCCAATACCAAAATTTGGTGCCGCAGGCATTTAGGGGTTAATAATAACCACAAAAAAATCTTGAAAAAACCTTCGACATCCCTAAATAAAATTCAGAGGGGCGTAAAAAACGCCCCTTGGGCGTTGAGGGGTTAAGTGATAGTTATGGGTGACAAAGTGATGGCTGTGGGTGACTCCATGACAGTTATGAGTACCCATCTCACTATTTAAAAACCAACAAGCCTTGTGATTAGCATCTCTTACACATGGTTCTTAAAATTTCAATGATTTTGGACTTTGAAAATCTTTGTGAACAAATGCTTGCAGTGGAAACCTTGAAATTGATGCCAATATTTTTGGTTTCCATTTCCTAACTTATAATATTTTTTTCAAAGTTAGTCAATTGTTTTATCTACTCCAAAACCCTTATTTCCACGCTTATGGGTGCGCCTACCTTCAGGTAGGAGCACCCATCCTTGTGAGGGTCTCCATAAGCGTGTCCTCTAAAATCTTGGAAAATTTGTGGAAGTAGATAGATGTAATGATAATAATGTACAACATTTGAACATGAAATCTTAAAAGTGGTTATGGGTACAATAGCAGTTTGCTCTTAAAAATTCACAACTTATTCTCACAGTATCCAAATAATAAATTTGAAAGTGCAAACTTATTATTTTTCTCTCCCTAATAGGATCCTATAATTTGCTAAACGTTTACTAATAGTCATCATGTTCAAAACCCTTAACCCCTAAACGTTGGCAGGGACAAAAAGCGTCCGTTGCCTCCGAAAAAAAACTTTGTATCCTAGAAAAAGACCAATTTTGATCTGATTTTTTTCAGAAGTGGTCATAAAAGCGTAGTGCATCATGGAAGGCAAATAATTTCCTCTTGAGATACATTCATTTTGTTTTGTAACCCAAATTGTGATACATGGTATTAGCTCCCAAGCTGGCCTTTTTGCAATTTTCATGCGGGCACCATGCACTGTTGACTTTTCCAACTTTTTGAAGCAATACTACTGGTGCCCATGTGCAAACACTGTAGAATGCTACAAGCAGGGCAAGCCACGATGATCCAACTGTCCTTTAAGGGTTAAACTCATGCTTATGGGTGTGCCTACCTTACTTGTAATAAGGTAGGAGGCTCATAAATGGAGCATTTAAGGGCTGAAATTGAATTTTGGGTAGGTGAGACTCCTTGAAATGATTTTTAGTAAATTTTCCTTGCAAGACAAGAAGAATTGGCATCTAACCCAAATTGTTTCATATTTTTTAGAACTTTATGGAATTAGCTATGAATACTTGAAATGAAAAAGCTATAGAATTCTATAATGTAGCACCTCTTCAAATATACATAGGCTGTACATTGTTGAAGAGTTATGAACAACAAGATGTACCAAGAGAGTACATTTGAAGAGGTGCTCCGAATTTGAGCCTCCTACCTTAAGCTTTGGGAGATCTGTGATGGAATGGTCGCGAGCTTTTTTGTAGGTGACTGACCGCGATAGGTCTGGGGCTGCTACAGTAGGAAAGAGATTGTCGTGACTCGTGATCTAAGGGGGAGCGCTTTATTATCTTTTGTCCGTCAGAGCCACTCTACCATTCAATTTGTTCTTTGGACCGCTTTGATTGATTGACTGCTATCTTGGAAAGGGAGGTGAGGTACAAGTACAAACAAAATGGCGGAAGTCGCATTGTACGTACGTTGTTGCAGCTTTTCGAGGATAAGTTAAGATAGGCACACCCATACCCGACCATTTAACCCTTTAAGTACCACACCCATTTTCACAAAATCCACTAAAAATAGGGGCTCTCAGCTTAGATGTGCAATTAACTCAAATGTGGATCCATTTTCAGTGATCCAACCGTACAAATGGGAAGTACACCTTATTTGCTTTAAAGTATCAAAATTTCAGCTAGATCTACCGTTGGAGGTGAAATATTATAATGAATGAGTGAGCCATATATGGAAAATCTTTAGTTTTTCATGCTTGTGTGGATTTGAATGTTAACACTTCATGCAAGCTTTGGTTGAGAAAAACCTTACATATCTAAAAAACAAGGTTTTCCACCTCTCCAACAAGACTAGTTTCACACAAAATAGACAAAAATAGCAATAAGAAGGTGTAGCTAAGTGGACAAAAAGGGTAAAAAATCCCATTTTCTTTGCTACCCTAAAACAATTCTACAAGAAATTTGATAACTGTTATGGAAAATCCAATTGGTGAAAGCAATCAAGAATTGGCCTGAAACATAGGATGACATATTTTAAAGCCAAAATGACAACACCATTTTAGTAGATTTTCAAATACTACAATTATACTACTACTGTATAGGAAAACAATACAAGCATATTTCTTAAGCAGTTTGAAATTTTTTAGAATTATGCAATTGAAATTTGACATTCTTCTTGGATGTTTGATGTATTGTGTTGTTGCTTTGATCCACCTTTGACAAAAAAATGGATATGTATTTTGAAGCCATGCCGTATAAACATCATTATTTGTCAACTTACATATCTGATTGCATTGTTATTTTTTTAGATGGATGCAAAATTCTTGTGATCACATGCGTACTTCAAGATCAAATTCCAAATTATTGAGCGATTTTAACCTACAGGCCAAAAACCACTCCTAGCGACCAAAATATGGTCGCATGGTCCTTAAAGGGTCAAGGTTTTGGGGGCACCTCAAGGTCTTGGAAAATTCCGGAAAAAAACCCGTAGGGTTAGCCTTTCAACAAGCTATCAAGGAACGTATTTTTTATGGAAGAACGTATTGTAGAGTATTTTATATTGAATGGCAAAGTTGCAACTCAAAGGATCCTAAAGGCAACTCTAGACTACCCTTGAAAGTGCTTGGGTGTGTTCCTATAATGGCATAGGATGGTCCCAATCCCAGCCGCCTCAAAGCAGCTTAGCAACTGACATGTGACAGGATTTGCTTGTGCAAGTGACATTTAGTGCTCCACTTTGGGTCCAACAGTGGGTGGAGAATAGCCAAAAACTAGAGTGCGATATGAGGGGGCTTCAAACATAAAATCTTGCCTTTGAACTTCTCACCTCACAGGATCTCTGCTTGCTAGTGAAATGTTTTCATTCCCTCGCACGCGCAAAGTTTGAGACACCGATGAGTTTGCAGAAATTTTTGCGAAATTTTTTTTAGGGTTTGAGGACGCAAGTGCATGAGCCCCGAGAAGCCATGAAATTGAGTTTCTGAAGTTCACTCCTCACGTGAATCACGTTAGGAGTGAAGTCCAGAAGTGAGTCACGTCAAGATTCACTAGTGACTTCACAGGGGTCAATCGCAACATGAATCACCAAAAAAAGTTGATGTTTGAAGCCCCTATTGAGAGGTGGTTGCTTATGGGTGTGCCTACCTTAGTGGTCAAAGGAGGAGACGGGAACAAACAAAGTGAGTAAGTGAGTGAGTGAGAGAGTGCGTGTGCAACGTTTGACTGAACTTAAGTTACTTACTGACCAAAGGAAATATGTGTGTGCCTGTGTGTGAGTGTGAGTGCACGATTGATTTCCCTTCCGGGCCGGCGCACGACTTGAGCACAGACTTCAACCCTCTGCAAGAATCTTCCTCGATGTACAAACGGTGCCCCTGAATCATAATGGCGAGTGGGACTGCATTTCGAAGCCCTCGGAAATATTCTTCAGCGTGATCGTCGGCCCATCAACACGTCACCTGACATGCTCATGTGCGTTTCACGTGCGTGCCCAGCTCATTTGTGCCTGGCCCTTACCCCAGCTCCATTATAGCACCTCCAGCACCAGCAGCTCTCTGCCCCCCTCTTGTTAAATGCTCTGTGGTTGGCGTGTTTCAATTGTTACTCACCACGGAAAAAAAAGACGTCGGTCGTGTCGACTGCCAGAGACATTAACGTTCCCGCTTCCAGGTACTTAACCCTTAACCCCTGAACGTCACATGGGCTCTGGAGATACGGTACCAAATACGGTTGAAATCAGTATTTAGAAGTTTGAATCAGCTAGAAATTAAGTGTTGCAACCATGTATATTGAAGGGTTGTATGATGGGGGGTGCATAAAAAAATTTGGAAAGCCCTCAGAACAATTCAAATATGTCCATATATACGGCCGTAAAGGGCTTCAGTGCCGTTCAAGGGTTAAACACCTATAGGGCATAGTGTATACGCTGACGTATAATTATCATTTGTTATCAATACAAAAATTTAATTTGGGATCTCAAGTAGCTCACTAGTTGATCTGTTCTCCAACTTCTTTGTTGGTCTCAAATGTAGTAGAGGTGTGGATCCATTCCAAATACCTAAAAAAAAATCTTGTATTGTACTAGTCGCAAAGGACCTTTCAGTCATTTAGGGGTTAACCCCTAAACGTCTAAGCATGCCGCTCCGACCAGTACAATACAAGGTATTTTTCTTGTATTTGGAATGGATCCACACCTCTACTACATTTGAAACCAACAAAGAAGTTGGAGAATAGATCAATGCGGTTTCTAGTGAGCTACTTGAGATTCCAAATTAAAATTTCTTATTGGTAGCAAATGAAAATTATACATTAGCGTATATACTATGCCCTATGGACGTTTAAGGGTTAACCATTTAGAGACCACCAAACCATATTTTGGTTTGGGAGAGTAGTTTTTGGCCTATATAATAAAATAAAATTGCTCAATAATTTGGAAAATGATCTTGAAGAACGCTTGTGATAATAAGAATTTTGCATCCAACCCAAGAAATGACAATGGAATCGAATATGTAAGTTGATAAATAATGGTGTTTATACATCATGGCTTTAAAAAACGTATTCATATTTGGTCAAAGATGGATCAAAGCAACAACACAATACATCAAACATCCAAGAAGAATGCCACATTTCAATTGTGCAATCTTCAAAAAAAATTAAATTGCTGAAGGAATAAACTTGTATTGTTTCTCTATATGGTAGTAGTATAATTGTAGTATTTGAGAATCCATTAAATTGATACTATCATTTTATTTATTAAAAAAACATCCTATATTTAAGGCCAATTCTTGATTGCTTTCACCAATCTGATTTTCCATAACAATTATCAAATTTCTTGTAGAATTGTTTTAGGGTAGCAAAGAAAATGGGATTTTTGACCCTTTTTGTTCTCTTAGCTACACCTTATTGCTATTTTTATCTATTTTGTGTGAAATTAGTCTTATTGGAGAGGTGGGAAACCCTGCTTTTTAGAAATGTAAGGCTCTTCTCAACCAAAACTTGCATAAAGTGTTAACATTCAAATCCACACAAGCATGAAAAACTAGAGATTTTTCATATATGGCTCACTCAATCATTATAATATTTCACCTCCAACGATAAATCTAGCTGAAATTTTGATACATTACAACAATCAAGATGTCCTTCACATTTATATGGTTGGATTATTCAAATTGGGTCCATATTTGATCCAAATGCACACCTAATTTTATTGCCCCGATTTCTAGTGGATTTTGGGAAAATGTGTGTGGTCTTTAAAGAGTTAACTTAATTTTGCGTAACTTTAGTTCGCCTGCTGGAACTCGATTAATTTGAAAATGAGAAAAACGTGTTTAATATAGATAAGCAAACGACGATGTATGTTTTATCGAGAAATTGGTCCAAAAATGTTTTCCAACCTTAACAGCAAAAGGTTTTAATTTGTAATTGATTTATAAATCGTAATTTGCGTAACTTCCGTTCGCATGCTGGAAACCGAATGATCCGAAAATGAGAAAAACGCGTAATTTTAACACGGATAATAAGCAAACGACGATACATGTATGTTTTTATCGAGAAAAATGGTTTAGGAATGTTTTCCAACCTTAACAGCGAAAGAGTATTTGTAATTGAAATATAAATCGTTAGTAGTGGTGATTAGCGGCAATAACCGATTGACCAATTGAAAACCTGAGCAAATGATATTGACTTCTACATAGGGGTACACTTGGCTTACGAATTTTTTTTGGCAGGGAACTTGTCAAAAATTCAAGAACTTCTAAAGGCTATAACTTCCTCAAAAATTGTCCATTTTTGAAACCAAAAATTATGTTGGAATCCTATTGAAGGGTACTACATGATTTGATTTAAAAAAATCTAAAAGTTTACAAATGACAAAAAAAGTTTAGCTATTTTCTATATAGTGTCCATCATTCCTCTTATTGAAATCACCACTTGAATTTGATTGGGCTACGCCATCACCAACAGTCGAAGAACAAGCAAGAAATGATACACAACATTCAAAGAGTATGAAATGAGGTATCCATGAAGCAATTGCAAACCCTTATTGCAAGTATGCTCAATCAAATTGAAGCGGTGATTTCGACAAGAGGTGGAAGTACTAGATGGTAGACTGTACAGTAGGTCTGGAGCTGGCTGACTATTTCTCATCAATACGCTGATACGCATAGAAACCTCTGAAATAGGCAAAATGTATCTGATTCATTCGTATCGATCGAAACCTGCTCTTGTCGTGAAACAAAACACGAAACTGAAGTCGAAAGTCGAAAGATGCGGTCGGAATATCCTTCCAGCAGAAACTTAAGAAGGTTCACTTAGTTGTCTTTGCACGATAAAATCGTTGTTTCTCATCTTTAATAAATAATATTTTATGCGATGCTAGGTTTTGCATGGCGGTGGCCCTACAAAGACGGTAGTTTTACTGGTGCCCTAGTAGACAAAAAAGATACGATAGACTAGTGGACGAGATCACCGTTATTGTCGCCGAGATCCCGTCGACTAAGTCGTCATTTTTACCAGTCTATGTTTTTTCACGACCAGCGTGCGAAGGGAGACTGACGAAAGAACCTGAGTGTGCTTTTCAGATGCGGAGGTTGCTGGGATGCGGTCGACCGACTCGAGCAGATCTTCAGCACTAACTAAGTTAAGTGAGCCATAATCTGTAAGTTAGCCTTAATATCTGATTCAAGTTGCAGTTGGATTATCATTCTACGATCACCTCGTGTTTTCTGTAATCACTTCACCTGATTGGAGCCAGGCATGAATTGCATCAATCAGTTAATAAGAGTTGCCGCAATGAAATGGCGAATTAGTGCTTCAGAAGGAATATGGCCATTCACTTCTGGCAGAATTATAGCAGACGTCGAACAACTTGAATAATTATCCGCATTCCGCAGCCTTAGCATGTACGGCACAAGGATATTAGCGACTTGGATGTGCAAAACCTTGGAAGAAGAGCTAATAAACCTTTCGATTGCAGTACTAACTAAGCCATGTATCTAAGAAAGTCCATTTATTACGAAAACAATTCTATGCAATAGTACTACTGACGCCTAGTGAGCGAGTGACTGATTCAGGAATAACTTATCCTCCAACAGAGTTTCAACTCGAGTTTTTATGACTCTGAGTGCGGAAGCCGGCAACACCATATTCGTTAATTGGGAAAAATGGTACATTTTGGGACTTTCAAGAAGTTTGAGGTGATCACCTCAAATTGAGCTCAGCCTATCTGAGAGGAGGGATTTGCAAGGGAAAAAATCTTAGTGGCTCAGACTAAATTTGATATCTTCAAATCTGGTTTAAAATCTGGTTTAAAGTAACTTTTTGGGTTTGAGGTGGAGTACAAAATGGTACCTCTGTTTTTCCCAAATTAACGAATATGAACGCCGGGCGTTCTTAGGACTTCTGTTATTAAAATTTCGGAATGCTGCGACCGTCACTTGGCAGACGATGTAGTGCGCTTTCAATGCTGCTGAAGATCAACTCCCGTGATCAATAAGTCAAATCGGAGATTCATTTAACTCCTACCGAATTCGATGCTCGAAGTTACGAATGGCTTCCTAACGAAAAAATCTCCTTCAGTCCTGAATATCAGTCGTCTAAGCGACACATACATGCTCAGATGTATCCTTCGGTTTTCAGTCAAAATAGGTTGTTATTGCTGCTTCGAATGGCATCATTCTGCACAATGCGAAGTACACATTCCAGGTCTTTGCTCATCCAAATTCTTTTTCCAACTGCTTTAGTGAACTTTAACGTTAAAGATTTCGCTGAGTTTACAGGGTTCTTGTTTATAGCGTCGTACGAGAATCAACCTTAATGTTTTGATTTCTAGGGCTCGCACACGTTTGAATTGAATGCGGAAGCGGCTGCAGAGTTGAAGAAGCCACATTGTACGTACCTCTTCACCTCTGCAACAAATTCTGATAGTACGTAGCACAGAAGAAACACGGAATATTAATTCGTAGAATTTGGATGGGCGCAAATACAGAGTTTTAAGTTTATCAGACGATTACGTACATCTTGTGTGGCGCAACCGAAACCAAAATCCGTATGATGATAAGAAGCTTGGTTGCGTGTTTATTCAGTATTGTCAGAAATTCTCCAATGTCAGTACCTTTCGTTCTTACCGGCATGGACACGGGCTTAATTTGTACCGACGATAGAAGCAAGGGAGGCCGTCGTTTGCACCGACGAGTTGTATCAGCTTATGACTTCTTCAGTCACGACTTTTTATTTAAATCAAACTGACAGCACAAAATCTACAGGGAATCAAGCCATCTTATTTTCCCTCTAGGGCCCAGGCATCCACCATTTATATTAATGCTTGATAAAGACACACGCTGAAGTGGCTGATATACAGGTTTTCACTTATCGTCTACTCCATAACTTCAATGTTCAAATGATAAAGAAACTACGTAGCGTCGTTTGTGCAGTCATTTCTTACCTCAGAACTTCTTGTGCATTCCAATGACCTTTAACGGTAAAATGTCGGTACATGCTTCTGAAAGCAGGTACTGTAAAGCTGTCGCAAGAACATTAAGGCTTGATGCTAACTGCGTCGGGGCGGCTACATGCTGCTACTCTTTGACATAGTTTAGTATATATGGTCGAAGCCCTGCTACAAGTTGTTATCATGATTATTAACACATTGATCGTGCATTTGTTCAAGGCCAGCCGATGATAAATCAAGAAAAATCTGAGTGTGAAGCTGTGGCGATTCGGCTGCCTCTTTGATTTCCTTTTCTACTCAGTCTCAAGTCTCAAGTTTCGAGTGTTTGATGTCGTTTACCAGGTGCGGTACAGAAGATAGAGGTACGTACCTGTGAGACGAGAGAGGTGTAATGTGAGTCCCCAACACCCTAGCCTGCTTTGTACTCAAACGTCCTTCCGATACGTTTTAGTCCACTTGAAGATGCTTTTGCTTCTGTATCTCGAATCTTCTCTTTGGCGCAGGAACGTGCAGTATGTTTAGCTCTACAACTCTGAGTACATTTTCCGGAGCTCGCCATACATGTCGCAACGGACATCGTTCTCAATATGTGGTTCTAAGAATGACGAGATATTTAGCATTCGCAACAAGTCGGCAGATCCAAACTATATCTATCATTCGGCTGTTGCGTCACATGCAATACTGCGGCTGTCTCTTCCTGTGCAAGTAATGCTTTTTGGTGGACAACGATTTTGAAGGTGAAGTCCAATTGTCCACTACGTAACTATGCTATGTCGAGGGGAAGCTTTTGTCATATTCGTGCAGCTTGCCAGCTATTCTTATGCATTATAAGTTGTACGTAGCTCATCGGCCAATGAGTCTGATGTTCGGGAATGATCCATTACGTTCCTGCAGGTGGGTTCAACCGACGTTCAAGTGGTTACGCCTTCTCTGTACCAGTTCTGGTCCGCCGTCTCATTGGAGAGATGAAAGAACCTCAAAGGACAACGCACAAGTGAAATTAGAACTAATTGAACAATAGTATTTCAACTCGTTAGACCTTGGTTAGCTCTTATTAGTGGCAGAGCGAACCGTTTTTTCCTCTCTACGCCATCACAATGCAGACTGACCATTTCGTTGCACGAAACCATGTTGCAAGCTTTTTTTTTGCTTTAATAATGATGCGGGTATTCTCATGTCAGCTAGCTTTAGAGCAATGAGTTTAATTGCTAAATTCATTGCTTTTCTTACTTTGACTAAATAGTCATGCACTTATTGCTCCACCCAGACACGAAAGTTGCTGCGGAGGTCTAGAAAGCTCAGAAGCAGGTGGAGTAATGGCCGTTTCGGGCATCCAGTTTCACGGATTGACACGCATCTCCTTTGGCCCATGTTGAAGGTCAGACTGTTACCGAAGTCTCACACGAAACCTAAACTTGCAATGATTCACTCTCACACCGGCGGTCTCATCATAAGCAAAGGACTCTGTCTGCCGCAGACTGATTTAGCTTGTCAGCGGCACCAGGATGGGCTATCGAGAAGGACCAGGTACAGTTCATCTGACGTGCACGTCGTTATTGTTGTCGCATATTTCAAGCTCCTACTCTGCTCTCCATCTTCCCAAATGTGGCTTCAGAATATAGCAGAACTTCTAAAGTCAGAATTAGTGAAGCGGACTGAGGACATACTAATTAACGAATGGAGCCCTGTCAAGCTGCTGCCTGTCGAAATGAGTCACCGACGGTGTTAATGACTTGCTTGGTTTGCCCTGTACAAACGACGCTGCATATGTTTACCTAGTTCTTATTCAACATCATTCTCTTTGACTATGAGGTTCTGGCGGAGCAGTGTTTGTAAGTCAGTTGTACAACACTTGATTAACTCACAAGCATTAAGGTTTACTTCAACCTTGTGCACGCACATGATTGTATTGTCGGCTTGATATTGATTCTGAATGCTGAGGTCTTGTGCAACTGTGCGCAACTCGGAAGTAGAAAAGGAGCACTTCAGGTTTTAATTCAACATTGGAGAGGACGGTCCAGTCGAAGGTTTTTAAGTTTGTTTCATGATTGTAAATAAGATTCAGAAACAAAAATGTAGTGAAAGAGGTCAGAATAGGAGCATGCAGCTTTGTTTTGTATTATAATTCCTTCATTGTTACTTTGATCATAGAGCTATAATCATTTCGTCTTAACTTACTTCACATGCCAGCATCACTTACACAGAAGGAGTTTCGACCCTGAGCAAATCGTCAGCAAGTTCATTATGTTCGCTGATTGTGGAATTAGTGACGTCTGTCTGCAGTAGGTCTCTGACGAAATGTCCTCTGATTTCTGAGCAGTTTGTTTTTTTTTGGAGGCACAAATTGAATTTTTGTTTGATCACAGAATTAAGAGAGTGCATAACAACAAGGCCCATGATGCCGACAATCGCAAGATTTGAACAGTATTCTGCAATTGATCGCTGCTTGCTAAGGCTCCGAATGTCATTATCTGTGCAGTTATTATTATTATTTCTCTGCCAGCCAGCAAGGTATGGTTACTGTATTTAGTTTGAAGATATCTCCTTGGAAACTTTCAAAACGATTTTTATTCTTAATTTAAAGAGTCTCGAACTACAGCATCTTTCCTTTAACAGCAACCTACGAGGGCATACCAAGAATGTTGACTCACCGACAGGCATCGTAGCCTAATAGGACGACGAGGAGAAAAGATGGAAATCATGGAATGCAGCAAATAATGGTCTAATATTCTTTGAAGCCTTCAGCTCAGCTTACTACTGGTTAAGATTCACTTACTTTTCATTTATCTTGTCATATCTTGTCATTTTTTTCTTTGTTTCTGATCAAAAGCAGCTGAAGAAAGTTTGTTGATTTAGAGAACAAAAGCTCGTACGGTTGTACCTGCAATTTCCTCTGTTCTCTTTATTTTCGGTTTTTAAAATGTAATAGAAGTTTATTTAACATGATATTCGTTAATTTGGGAAAAAGTCTTTCCCAAAACAAATTTTGGGATACTGCATTTTGCATTTGTGAGAACATATGGTTCTTTTAAACATGTTTTGATCATAAATGCTTTCAAAATATTTCATCACTAATGTGATCATCATAAAATTTATTCTAAATCACCTAATCACCTAAAAAAATCTTTAACCCCTAAAGGACCATTGTCAGTTTGGCTGACATTTGTAACTTTGGGCATGTACCTATGGTTACATTACTTTGTGTAATTTTCCAAGACTTTTATTGAAGGTGAGGAATTCATAAATCTATGCAAGAATGTAATTTTTTCTTCATTCCAACAACTATTGAAGAAGTTATGCATGAAAATTTGGAAAATGCTACTCCTTGGGCAGCCAAAAACTTCTTTAAAAATTTCTTTTTTTCAAATAAAAATCTGAAATAGGTTCTTTAGACTTATATAGAAGCGGGGAGCTTTGAATCATTCAATTTTGATGGATGAGATGAAAGTTATGACGAGTTTTTGTTTACGGGCAATTCTAGATTCTCTAATCTAAAATAAACTTTGAAGTCCTTTATTTTACTCAATTTTCATTATTTTGGAAAAAAAGCAAAACCAAAGGATGTAGATTGTTTATCATAACATTATAACCGTTGGGATTTGCATATTTCATTTTAATAATAAATTCTCAACAATTTACTATTTTGACTCATTCTCTATTTCTTTTTACTTACTATTTTTTCCCATGTGTTATATAAACACCATATTTGTTAATTTGGGAAAAATGGTACATTTTGGGACTGTCAAGGAGTTTGAGGTGATCACCTCAAACCGAGCTCAGCATTTTTTATTTTGTACACTTACCCTCACCTAAGAGGAGGGATTTGCAAGGAAAAAATCTTAGTGGCTTAGACGGAATTTTATACCTTTGAATGTGGTTTAACCCCTAAAGGACCAACTGTCCCCTCGGGGGACAGTTGGGATTTCGGGCATGTACTTACAACTAAACTACTTTGTATGATTTTTTGAAACTTTTATGGAAGATGAGGAATTCGAAAACCTACATGGGCATCTAATTTTTTCTTCATTCCGACATTTATTGAAGAAGTTATGCATGAATTTCTGCAAAAAGGTGGAGATCGGGCAGCCAAAAAATTTTCTAAAAATAACATTTTTTCAAAATAAAAATCTGAAATTGGTTCTTTAGATTTATACATATGTGGGGAGCTTTGAATCATTCAATTCTAATTTATGATTGAAAAGTTTTAATTTGCGGCAGGTACGAAACTCCCATTCTTCCATTCCTTTTGCCTTTGGTGCTATACTTTTTGTGCTCTTTGTGAATTTGTTTTTTGACTTTTTTTTTTCCTTGTTGTAGTAGACTAAGATTCCTTGGTTTTTTGTCATTTGGATCAAAGTAATTCACATTTCACAATTTTACATAAATCCTCCAAGTTTGCCTAGTGTATATGCAAATTTGATGGCCTTATGGCGTTGCAGGATTTTACAAAATATGATTTACACCTCCAATTCATTTGAAAATTCTCCCACACTTACCTAACTTGGTCTTCTACATGGGAAAAATAAACCTCACATTTGCGTAGAGCAATTTTTTTTATTTAGAGGCAATCAAAGGCTTCTGAAATTTTTGGACAGCAGGGAAAAAAACTATTTTTTTCACTTCAAAAGTCAATATCTCACTCCTCTACATTTAGAATGAGCTAAATTTTTTTTCCACAATTACTTCCCATAGTCTAGAGCAAGATCTTATGGTTGGATTTCCAAAAATAATTGTTTTTCTTACCTTTCTACTCATTCCCCCAAAAGTGGCAGTTTTCAGTAACTTTCACTGAAAAAAGGGCTTGGTCCTTTACGGGTTAGAGTAACTTGTTGGGTTTGAGGTGGAGTACAAAATGGTACCTCTGTTTTTCCCAAATTAACAAATATGGTGTTTGTAGTTCCAATTGATTTGAAAGTTCTCCCACACATACCTAACTTGGTCTCCTACATGGGAAAATTAAACCTCAACTTTGTGTAGAGTAATTTTTTTGATCTAAGAGTGATGAAAGCCTTTTGAAATTTCTGGGCAGCAGCAAAAAAAACTTCTTTTTTGCAATTCAAATGTAAAAATCTCACTCATTTTTGTGTAGATTGAGCTGATTTTTTTCACCAAGTGTACCTCTTGTAGTCTACTATAAGATCTTACGGTTGGATTCTCCTATAAAAAAAATTCTTACAATTGTACTTGCTTCCCCAAAAGTGGCACTTTTCTACGTTTTTCACAGAAAAAATGCCTTGGTCCTTTAGGGGTTAAAATGAAATTTTCAGAAGTCCCAAAACAACTAAAGAAAAATGTGTCCTAAACGACTTGTCCACAATAATTGTAAATGTCTTAACCCCTAAAGGACCATGGTTTTTATTTTGTCAAAAGACACTCAAAACTACCACCTCTATGGCAAAGAGTAAAAATGTTTGGAAATCAAGCATTTTGCATATTTGATTGTAGGATCTTATGCTAGACTACTATAAGAATGTGTTGTACAAAACTCAAGAACTTTGACAGCACAAATTGGAAGATATTTGCATTTAAAAAGTTAAAAACAACTTTTTTTGCACCTCGCCTAACTAGATTATTTAACTTTGAACATTTTTAACTTAGAATTTTTGCACCCCAAATTTTGGAATTCTATTTTTGCATGGTGGGAAGTTAAGTTGGGAATCTTGGGAAAAAATTTAAAAAAAGAATACTTAACTTTCATTCTTTGAAAAAATATTAGGTAGAAGAAGGTATGAGATTGAACAAAAACTTAAATTGCTTATAACCCTGCAATGGAATTGAAACGCAATAATCCCAATGGCAAGATTGTTCTAAAAAGCAAACTTCACCCTCTCCAACAATTTTTTTTGAAAAATTGTTAAACCTACATTTAAAAATGAAGTTTGTAAGTTATTTTTTCAAAAAGATGCTTGAGTTGCCCAAAAAACAAGATTGTCCATAATTTTCTCATACCTAATCCAAATGGAATGAATCAAAGCTTCAAATGTAGACAAAGATATATTTTATGAGAAAAAAAATTAATTTTTTTTCAAGTTTTTATAAGAATTTTTTTTGCTGCCCGGAGTCCCTAAATTTGAGCTTATTTGGGCATAACTTTTGCTCCCTCGCATCAATTGGAATAAAAATTATGTTCCTCAAAAGCTAATGTGTTTTTCTATCTTCAAAAAAAGTTTCAAAAAATCAGGACAAAAATTGAGGCCGTAGGTACCTGCCTGAAATCCCATTTGTCCCCCGTAGGGACAATGGTCCTTTAGGGGTAAAATGATTGTATTTGAGTCAATGTATAGTTGTTTAGGACATTTTAGTCGTTGTGAACCATTTGTTCAGGACATTTTTTTCTTAGTCTAGTTTAACCCCTAAAGGACCATTGTCCCTTTGGGAGACAAATGGGATTTCAAGCATGTACCTATGGCTAAACTACTTTGCGTAATTTTCTAAAACTTTTATTGAAGGTGAGGAATTCAAAGATCTATGTGGGAATGTGATATTTTCTTCATTCCAACAACTATTGAAGAAGTTATGCATGAAAATTTGGAAAATGCTACTTTGTAGGCAGCAAAAAACTTCTTTAAAAATTTCTTTTTTTCAAATAAAAATCTGAAATAGGTTCTTCAGACTTATATAGAAGTAGGGAGCTTTGAATCATTCAATTTTGATAGATGAGATGAAAGTTATGACGAGTTTTTGTTTACGGGCAATTCTAAATTCTCTAATCTAAAATAAACTTTGAAGTCCTTTATTTTACTCAATTTTCATTATTTTGGAAAAAAAGCAAAACCAAAGGATGTAGATTGTTTATCATAACATTATAACCGTTGGGATTTGCATATTTCATTTTAATAATTAAATTCTTGACAATTTAGTGTTTTGACTCATTCTCTACTTCTTTTTACTTACTATTTTTTCCCATGTGTTCCAATTGATTTGAAAATTCACCCACACATACCTAACCTGGTCTTTTACATGGGAAAAAAAAACCACAACTTTGCGTAGAGCAAATTTCTTGATATAGGAGTGGTCAACAGCTTATGAAATTTTTGGGCAATACAAAAAAAACTTTTTTCTTCACTTTGGATGTAAATATCTCACTCCTTTTTATTTGGAATAAGCTCATTTTTTTCCCAAGTACCTCATACTGTCTAAAGCAAGATCTTGTGGTTAAATTTCAAAAAATATATATGTATACCATTCCTTTCATCCCAAAAGTGACAATTTTCAGATTTTTCACAGAGAAAAGGGCCTGATCTTTTAGGGGTTAAATCTAATTTTCAAAAAGCCTTTTGGCCTCTAATAACTACAATTACTACATTAGATTAGATGTCCAAAGTAAAACAAGTTTCAAACATTCGAAATAATTTAAAACATTAAACACTTGAATCAACATTTTGGTGTGAAACGAGGTTTAAGGTTCAACAATTATTTTTATTTTCCTGAAATTTACTTTTATTAGAAATTTAATTTCTTAAGGATGTTATATCAATCAATAAACTAAAAACTATATTTTTAAAATTTTCAACTCTACTTCTGACACGAGATAATACGGATTTCATAAATTTAAGAGAGCTTAGCTTCGTGATGAGCCTCAAAATCTGAAATACATTAGATTATGATCACATTGAAATTTCATACTAAAATTTAATAATTTTTCTTTGTTAATTTGGGAAAACAATGGGTACCATTTTGTACCTCACCTTAATCCTAAATAGTCACCTTAATTTAATTAAGGAGGTCACTTCAATCCTAGTTAACCCGTGAACGTCCTGAACGCCCTTTGTGGTCGTATGTATAGCTATATGTTCAGTCAATTTATCATTGTCATAAACCTTACCACAACAAACAAACAAAAAATCTCTCTTCAATGCACACACAAAGCTTGATTTGACAATGTCAGGTCAAAAGGCCTCTTTGCCTAAATACCTCAAACTCTAATTGATTTAAACTACAAGTCAACTCTACATGAAGTTCCTAATTACTACAAAGATCTAAAAAAACCATGGGCTAAGTAAACCACTTTAGCCTTAGTAAATACAAAATATTGAAGTAATACAAATCTAGTTATCATGTGTCATGATAGTATTTTTCAAAATTGGCTTGTCATCAATTAAAACTCCATGAATGAATCTCTGAAATAAATTCAAATTGGATATGTATAGAATTTGTAACTAAAGTCAATTGGAAAAGAACATGAAATTTTGTGAGAATATGATAGGAGGTGGAAATATGAAGAGAATTATGAATTAGAAGTTCAATGAGTTGCTTGAGGCTTAGAGCTCAAACACAAAAGGTGTAAGATACTCAAATTCAAAAGATCAAGCAATTCTAAATATTATGCTATAAAGTAAAGTATAAGGAGTTGTAGTGCAATTTGCAAGCCAAAATATACTATAAGAAACTTGTGTTTTTTTTAATTCATTGTTTGGGACGTCTCCTTGTTTTTATGTTAACAAAGATGTTAATTTTAACATCAATTGTAACACAAAAATAAATGGATATCTAAAAAATCCTTTAAAAAAACACGTGTTTCTTATAGTGATAATATTCACATTAAGATTTTGGAGCTTGGAGGAATTAACACCAAGTTGAAAACAAGATTTAACGAGGAAAAAACAAAAGAATTAAAAGAGCAAAAACCTCAAGATCAATTTCAAACCCCGTGTGACTTTTTAGAGCGAAGAAAGAATCTAGTAATTAGACACTGGAAGATAGGTTCATCAAGTTCTTAAATTGCCCAAAGGAAACAAATAATTTACTTTAAATTTTACGTATTAACCCCTAAAAGACCAAGGGTTTTTTTGAGAAAAAATCTCAGAAACTGCCAACTGTTAGGGCATTGTCCAAAATTGAAATTAAAAATATTTTTTCTCAATTTCAACCGTATAAAAGTGTGCAAAACAATTAAAATAATATGTGTAAAAAAATTCAGCCCATTTGACCTAGTGAATTGTAAGATTATAATGTTTGTAATTAGAAAAACTACTTTTCTTTATTCCTGCAAAACAAGGTCAGCAGACTTTGACCTTTCTTAAAGTAAAATTTTTGCTCTACACAAATTTGAGCCTTTTGACCATTCATAAGTATATGATGTTAGGTTCACTCACAAAAAAAATTAGATGCAAAAGTACAATCTAGCTTGTTCTAAATCATCCTCCAATGCAAAGAGGTTAAGCAAATTGGCAATACATTAGTCATTCTTTCATGATTTCTTATGCAATTTATAGCATATGTAGTTCACGATTCAAATAATTAACAAAACTTATCAAAACTTTGGTTGTTTGTTAGTTTTATTTAATCGTTTGATCCTTTTCACGTAAGAGTTTATATCCTTTACAATCTCTTGTAGAGTTTAATTGATTAGCTCACATATAAGAAAATGGTTAATTTATTATCCTTTTTATATTAAGTTCAAAAATGATTACATTTAAACATTTAACCCTTTGAAGACCACACTCATTTTCACAAAATCTACTAGAAACTAGGGTAGTAAATTGAAATGCGTAGTTGCATCAAATGTGGATCTAGTTTGCATAATCCAACCGTATAAATGGGAAGAAAACCTTATTTACTATAAATTGTCAAAATTTCAACTAGATCCACCGTTGGAGGTGAAATACTATAATGATTGAGTGAGCTGTATGTGGAAAATCTTTAGTTTTTCATGCTTGTGTGGTTTTGAATGTTAATGCTTCATGCAAGCTTTGATTGAGGAGGGCCTTACATTTCTAGAAAACAAGGTTTCCCACCTTTTTGATAAGACTAGTTTCACACAAAATGGATAAAAATAGCAATCACAAGGTGTAGCCAAGTGGACAATAAGGGTCAAAAATCCCACTTTCTTTGCTACCCTAAAACAATTTTACAAGAAGTGTGACAAATGCTATGGAAAATCGGGTTGGTGAAAAAAATCAAGAATTGGCCTTAAATGTAAGATGACAAATTTTAAAGATGAAATGATAGCACCATTTGAATAGATCTTCAAATACTACAATTATACTACTATCATATAGAGAAACAATACATGCGTATTTCTCAAGCAATTTGAAATTTTTTAAGATTGTACAATTGAAATGTGACATTCTTTTTGGATGTTTGATGTATTGTGTTGTTGCTTTCATCCATCTTTGACCAAATATGGATACGTATTTTGAGGCCATGTTGTATAAACACCATTATTTATCAACTCATACACCCAATTCCATTGTTGTTTTTTGGTTGGATGCAAAATTCTTGTGATCACAAGCGTTCTTCAAGAACAATTTCCAAATTGTTGAGTAATTTTACTCTATAGGCCAAAAACCACTATACTGAACCAAAATATGGTTTGGTGGTCTCTAAAGGGTTAACGTTTAACCCTTAAGCACCGAGGCGTCACTGTGCCTACACAGGTCCCTTGTATTTGTAGGGACAATTTTTGTCTGTTTGGTCCTTTAGGGATTAAAGATTTTTTATTTCAATTATGTACATATACGTACATACACACATATGCATATGCTAGTATACAAGCACACACTAGCGCAAGTTGGACATGGGTAAGTAATGCAACATTCAACTTTGCAAAATTTTTATATTTCACAACTAGTCTAGAATCTAGCCTTGATGCACTGTCATTTTGGTCCTTTTTTGTAGCCAAAAATAGTAATTGCCTTCACCTTAATTTTACCTTTAAATACTTTGTTGAGGGATGTTTGACATTTTGTTGGTTTTCTAACACATGGTTAGAGAGTGCTTGGCCTTGCATTTACAAAAAAACTCACTTCCTAATTACTTCTATTGTATGGCCTAACAATCTCATATAAGTGATTTTTATGTGAAAAACACAGTTTTCATTTTTATTTTTATTTTACATGTTACAATGGTTAAATCAACCTACCTTTCCACTAGACAGACCTCATCTTTATCATAGAGTTGGGTACAAAATGATCCATTCCTCACTTAAGCCCTTCATACACAATCAAGTCTGAACTAATTACATAATTTACAAACACAAAAAGGGGAACAAATAGCATTGAAGTTTGAAGAGTAGACTTATCTCAACCCATGCCTTTAATTGCATGCCAAAGGACAATTTTGTAGAAATGAGTATGTTGTATTCATCAATTTCCACCAGCATCGTTGTGACTCTTAACCACCCTTTAGAGCTTAAAATTGCCTCTTCTCAATCAAGTCTCTTGTAGATTGAGAATAGGTTAAGAACATTTTGTGGTAGGTTGGTGATGAACTTATAATGATTCCAAGTGTATTTTAAGCATGATGTATTTTTTCATATATATTTTTACCAACACTTCTCCTAGTTTTATTCATGCTAAATTTTAATATATTTTTCTCCTTTCTAGGTTTTTAATATATGTAATTAGTTTTAAATTTGGTGAGGATTCGACTGTGTGTGAGAGGTTTGGAAAAAGCCCCTTGCGGGAAAAACCGATTCGTCCGGAGACGTTGGACGGAGTTCTCTTTACCATTTCAGATTTTCTCAAAAATTACATTAGAGCGTACTCTTATGGGTGGTGGTTGCTATGTCATCTAGGCTATGAAACTGATCAAGAATCGGTGGGAAGAGATGGGAGACTGCTGTGGCTGTCCAGCTGTGTGTGAGAGGTTTGAGTGAGGAATGGATCTTTTTGTCCTGAACTCTAGTTATCCTTCACAATTAATTAAGGCGCAGTTCTTACCAGGTTCTAAGCTTACATCCCACCTCTACAAATCCATATCCCAATTTTACAACGTAGAAAAGGCCAAATGAAATACTTTTATTTTTGCTTTGATAATTCGTGCAACAAAAGTGATGTCATGGTTCTTGGTTTGGGTTTTTATAATTGTTAAATCCAGTTCTTGAAGCAAAGTCCTTCTTCAATGGTGTCAAAACGTTCGGAAAAATGCTCCCTTGTAGACACGTGTAAGGCCTTGTTTATGTTACGCCCCACATCTCATTAGTGCAACTCCCACCTAGATGTAAGATTCCAACTTTGTTTGATTATAAAGGGCAAAAGGAATATTTAAAAAGAAAATCCAAATGTTTTATTCAAAAAAGTTGGTGGGGCTTGGGCTCAAAGTTGGGGTGAGTAAAATGGTTGACTCTTAATCCTTTAAAGATCACACACATTTTCACAAAATTCATTAGAAACCGGGGTAATAAACTTGGATGTGTGGTTGAATAAAATATGGACCCAATTTCAATAATCCAACTGTACAAATGGGAAGTATGCCTTGTTTACTATAAAGTATTAAAATTTCAACAAGATCTATTGTTGGAGGTGAAATATTATAGCAATTGAGTGAGTTGCAGGTGGGAAATCTCTAGTTTTCATGCTTGTGTGGCTTTGGATCTTATTGCTTCATACAAGCTTTGTTTGAGAAGAGCCTTATATTTCTAGGAAGTTGGGTTTCCCACCTTTCCAATGAGACTAGTTTCACACAATGGATAAAAATAGCAATCACAAGGTGTAGCTAAGTGGATAAAAGGGTCAAAAATCCCACTTTTTTTGCTACCCAAAAATAGTTTTACAAGAAACTCAATAAATGCTATGAAAAATCCAATTGGTGAAAACAATAGAATAGGCCTTAAATGTAGGACAACAAATTTTTAAGATAAAATGATAGCACCATTTCAATAAATCTCCAAATACTACAATTATACTTCTATCATATAGAGAAACAATACAAGCATATTTCTTGAACAATTTGAAATTTTTTAGAACCACACAATTGAAACTTAGCATTCTCTCTAGATGTTTGATGTATTGTGTTATTGCTTTCATTCATCTTTGACCAAATATGGATACATATTTTGAGATCATGTCGTATGAACACCATTATTTATCAACTCACAAACCTGATTCCATTGTTGTTTTTTTGGTTGAATGCAAAATTCTTGCGTTCTTCAATACAGACTTCCAAATTGTTGAATGATTTTACTCTATAACCCAAAAACACTCTCCCGAACCAAATATGGTTCAGTGGTCTCTAAAGGGTTAAACAAAGCTCCACATTCTTGGAAGCCAGAACTGTCAAAAAGTGCTACCTTATTGGCATATTTTAGTGACCCAAGAAGTGAAACTTGGGGCATAAGGTAAATTCTCAAGTCCCGACTTTTAGCACTTGACCAATCAATCAAATTCTTGACTTTTAGTGGAATTAAGACTAAAAACTTGGGACATGGTATGAAGACAAAAGTACAGTTCTTAAATTTCTACCTCTTGACCACTTAAGATTTTATAATTTTAGAAAGACTTAACCCCTAAAGGATTGTTGTCCCCTTGGTGGACAAATGGGATTTTGGGTATGTACTTATGGCTAAATTACGTTGTGTAATTTTTTAAAACTTTTATGGAAGATGGGGAATTCAAAGATCGGCGTGGGCATCTAATTTTTTCTTCATTCTAACATTTATTAAAGAAATTAAGCTCGAATTTGTGGAAAATGGGGAAGGGCGGGCAACCCATAAACTACTTTTAAAATTACAATTTTTAAAGATAAAAATCTGAAATTGGTTCTTTGGATTTACATACATGTGGGAAGCTTTGAATCATTCCATTTTGATTGATGAGATGAAAGTTATGAGAAATTTTAGTTTGCAAATAAGGTAGCAGCACCCATAATTGTCAAAATAAGGGTTTTAAACATGATGATTAGTAATAAACATCTAGACAAATAGTAGGATCCTATTAGCAAGAGAAAAACAATTAGTTTGCCCTTTCAAATTTATTATTTGGATATTGTGAGAATAAGTTATGAATTTTTAAAGAGCCAACGGCAATTGCACCTAATACAAACACTAAGGTTTCATGTTCACATGTTGTACATCCTTGCAATTACATTTATTCACTTTCACATATTTTTCAAGATTTTAGAGGTGATGGTTATGGGTACAATGATGTTATGGGTGTTGCTACCTTAGGTATGAAATCTCTCAAAACCATACATACCCACAAACTAAAATTTCTCATAACTTTCATCTCATCAATTAAAATGGAATGATTCAAAGCTTCCCACATGTATGTAAATCTAAAGAACCAATTTCAGATTTTTATCTTTAAAAAATGTAATTTTAAAAGTAGTTTATGGGTTGCCCGCCCTTCCCCATTTTCCACAAATTTGTGCTTGATTTCTTTAATAAATGTTAGAATGAAAAAAAACTAGATGGCCATGCAGATCTTTGAAATCCCCATCTTCCATAAAAGTTTCAAAAAATCACACAAAATAATTTAGTTGTAAGTACATGCCCAAAATCCCATTCGTTCAACAAGGCGACAATAATCCTTTAGGGGTACTAAGAACACAATGTGAATTGCTCCTTAAAACAACATCTGAAAATCCATGCAAAACAACAAATTTCCAATATAATAGCCAAAAATTATCTCTACTTCTCTTTTTTTTTGTTTTTTTTATTTTAGATTTTTTCATGGTTTCAAGCAACATGCACTCTAGAGTCTAGATTACATGCAAATAAGGGAAAAAAAAACTTCGAAGCCTCCATGTATGCACATTCGTCAAAAAAAAGCTAGAGCTTACAACTTTCATCCAAATATTTGCAAACTGGATGTTTCTTTTAAAGAAAAATTAGTGACTTTCTTTGTCTGTTTAATAACAAGGTAACCAGTGTCAAAATGAGCCAAGATTGTAGTATAATTTTATTTTGTTTTTAAAACTGCTTAAAAACTCATTAACTGCTCGTGACCGTGTCCTCCATATAGGCATTATTATAGAATATTTCTTAGAACACTAAGAGGGGTTGATAAAGGACTGGAAGCAGCCATTACGCGCAAATTTGACCATCATTAAAATGTCCAGAGCTATGCACTTCATGTCATTTTTTTAACTTCTTTTCTATCTTATTTTATTTTAAAAGTTTTGGACCCAGGTGGGAAGAAGATTTCAGATATCATGTCACTTTCACAATGAACTGATTTGCCTATAATTAATATTATTATTTTTACAGTCTAAATTAAATTAGTAGAAGTGACTCCTTTTAAGCAGAGTGGGTTAATGATGTGATTATGTGAGGACGCATGGTCATGGGATCCCAATTGATTTTTAACACCCTCTGTACCCCTGGAATATTTGCCTTCCGAAGAGTTTAAAGTTCAAACTAAGTTTAATATTCAGCAACTCCTCTGGAGACCTCGGGCTGTCACCTGATAAATCATGTGGTACTTTGAGAAGGTTTCTATTAAAAAAATAGCATAGATCGTAATTAGTGGGTCTAATTAATCTGCAACAGTTAATGGGTTGTTTTTACTTTTCTGACTCCGACACTTATTTGCCCACAGTTCCCATTGAATACCCTCCCTTATTTTTATAAGAATCAAGTTGAAATACTAAAGGTAGAACCTGGGGTTTTTTACAGGATTTCAAAATTCTGTCAAAATAGGTCTTAGAGCTGCCCCACCAGATCCTAAAATGTCGTTTAAAGGTCAAAAGTAAAAGGTAAAGTGCTGTCAAACAATATAGCATCGGCACTTGGGACATAGGACATGGGACCCTGCTCTTCTTCTTTTTTTCAATTTTCTACCCAAATAAAGTTTGGTTGTTCAGCAGGTGAACGAACATTTGCAAGAGGGCAATGCGATATACTAGTGCAGTAAAGTATTCATCTATTTCCATCACCTATATAACCATATCCCTAAAATTTTACCAAATATTTCTATGCACATAAAAAGCCAATAAATTTGATGGTTGGGACCCATGGGGCTTGCTCTCATTGTTGACAAAAGTGGGAATGCAAAGGTACTAGTCACTCTCAGCAACTCCACTGATCCCCCCCTCCCAACGACTCCAGATCTTACCAAACTAAACTATTAATTTGTTCAAGTTTTGTGTATGTATATGTGTCTGAATCGATCACGTGTACCCAACAGAATAACTAATATAAATAGTTTGTTTCCGTAAACCCTTCAATGTTACTACAGTCAATTCAAATGGAAAGTTGTCCATAGTAACTCCTAAGCGCCCAAGCCATTTCCACCAAAATCAGGGTTCTGGGAGACCTACAACTGTGATGCATCATATCCCAGTCAATTGGATTATCCACAAAATGTGACCATTAAAAAAAATGTATAATTTACTTAGAACACAATTTGCAAATTTTGAGAACAATTGACTATTGGAGATCAGAGATTATAACATCAAACAACACGTGATGATAAATTTTCATTTGTTGGCCAGTAGTTGCTATTTATTAATTTTTACAAAATTCTATAAGTCCTTGATTCACCTCAAATTTTGTGAGTAGCAAGATCAAATGTGAATGCACACATATGCAAATTGTTGAAAGCTATACTTTTTTGGATGCTAAGTTTTAGTGCTTCAAATTGCTATTGTGCAGAAATGATGACCAACACAGTTGGTGACAATTGCCATTACAAGGATTTAGAACATGCTTGGACTTTGGGCCATAAATTTCTTGCTATCACAAAGCACATGCAAAGAAGCTTGCAAGGGGTATTGACTAGTTGTAGCATGTATGACATTGCTTGCCACCATGCCCAGTATGGTGCTCCACCCAATTGAAGCTCTTGAGGCACTTATAGGGCATGTGGCTTGCCTTGCCATTACTCCCCTACCATGGACCACTAGAGTGCCTTGATAGTTGTTGTTTATAGCAAGGTCAAAAATTATATCCAGTGCCTCAAAGAGGTATGTGAAATCATATGAGGAAACTATTAGGCCTCTAGGGCATACATGGGTGAAAGTGGAAGCACCCACACCCAATAACTTAAGCAATTCTGCAACCAACTACAAAGAGTTCAAGGCAAAAAAGTATTTTCTCCGTGTAGGAAGATAAGATGTATTGGGATTGCAAATTTTTCATAAACTAATTTGCAAAAATGAATTAATTGTGAATTTGGGAGTCAAAAAATGCTTTGAATCCCTCGTAGAATCCATTGCCAATATCTAGACTCATGCAATTTTCATAATAGCCAAACTACTTTCCACTCTTTACTTCCTACTTCATTTTGGGACAAGTGGCATGACTTAATTGGTCCCAACTCTAAAAGACAACGTATTTCAAAGCACCTATTCCTCCTAAGATTGGAAATAGCACACCCTATTGGTTGGGTATGGGACATTCTTGGCTATGGGTGCTTCCACCTTATGTGCAAATACTATCAGGGGGCCATTCACAAGGCTGGGGTTAGATGGCATACCCTTTTGTGGAGCCAAAGTGAGAAATCTAAGTTTTTCTTTTTATAAACAAGGATAAGTAAAAATAAAAATTGCCCCTTATATTGGAGTTGGTTAGTTTTAGGGAATTGATATGTGCACACCGGGGGTTGATATTTGCACACCCCCCTTAGGGGTAAATTATAGATTTCTACCATCTAAAAGCTGAAGTTGAGAGTTTTGAATTCAGATTTGGACTTGGAGACCATGATTTAGTCTAGAACCATAAAAAGGTTGCAATTGAACAACACCCAATGAAAAAGCTTATCTTTTTTTACAAACAAAAGTAAAAGTAACACTTTTCCCCAAGCTAAGCTTTTTCATTGGGTATTGTTCAATTGCAACATTTTTTTATGGTTCTAAACTAAATCATGGGTCTCTGAGTGCAAATTTAAATTCAAACCCAATGTGCACATATCAATTTCCTAGTTTTATCCTCTTCCATGAATTTAGAAAAAATCAAAGTTTTGAATACAAGTATGAATCAAACTTCCTAAATCCAATCTTACGATGGTAAATATTTAAACTCTTACATTTTATGGCAAGTGAAAAAGCTAAGGTCTTCCACCTTCACCCCGCAAATTGGCATGCCATCTAACCCAGCCTTACTCAAAATGTCCCACTCTCAAGTCCCATTGACAGTTGGTGGAGTGTCAAAATTGGGACTTGACAGTTTGCAATAGACTCCACATTTCACTTAGAAATATTTACACGGTTGCATATTTTTTGGAAATTTTGGTGCAAAGGTGGGAATTTGCTCAAAGATTGGCATCTATAAAAACAAAAATCCAACTCAAGCCTAAGTCCCACCCAATTTTACGCTAGGTTCATGATTTATTTTTATGTTTCTTATTGCCTTTTATAATCCAACAAAGCTGGTTATGATCAACAATGCTAGGATCTTGCGGTGAGATGGTGCTTATAGAGTTAGGACGTGAAATATAGGTTTGGACTATGTTCCAAGTCCCAATTAAGTCTCGAAATTTGAAAGATTGAGAGGTTGGAAATTGAGCTTTGTGGCTTTGCACTCCAAGAATTTTCATACAAAGCATGGGTCATACTACTTGTAATCCTTTAGTTTTTGGTACCCTATTATAGGTAGCAATATAACCAAATTAACTCCTCAAGGCCCAATTGTCCCCGCTGAGGACAAATGGATTTCCAGCATGTACATGTAGCTAAAATACTATGTGTGATTTTTTGAAACTATTATTGAAGGTGGGGAATTCCAAGACCTACGTAGGTATCTAATTTTTTTTCATTTCAACATTCAATGAAGAATTATCAATCATTTTTTAAAACTACGCAAGAAGAAGCAGTTCAAGCAAGGCCTCTTCCTTGTAAGTGAATGTTGCCTCTAAAGAGGGTCAGCCCTTGTGGGAACAAGGTATGGACACTTGGGCAAAAGGGAGTGGAGTGGAAGGTGCCCATCTTGGGGGACTCCCAAATCTCCACTCTTTTTGCCCCTTGTAAATTTGGTGCTTTAGTTTTTTGAGTTGCTTGAGTTTTTTGATTTGCTTGAGTTTTTTTTTTGAATGATTTTTTTCTTCAGTTGTAGTAGGCTAAGATTCCTTGGTTTTCACCCTCATGATCAATGTGAATTGATTTTTTGAATTTTACATAAATCCTCTATATTTGCCTAGTGTATTTGAAAATTTCATGACATTCATGCATTCAAAGATTTTTTGAATTATGTTGTACACCTTTGATTGATCTAAAAATTCTCTAACAAATACCCATTACAAGGGATTTGGACCCAAGAAGAGGTCCCTTCCCCCAAATCCATGGGAATTTTGGGAACACCTTCCACATGGGCAGTCTGCTGCAATTTGACATGGCATTGAGGCAACCAGGTTAGATAGTGTTTTTTTATTTTTTATTTTTTATAATCTTATTTTTTTCTAAGATTTTTATTTTTTTATATTAATTTTATTTGACGACCAACAAGGGCTAGTTCCCATCATTGGGAACAACCAAACTCACAGCCCCTTCTTGGGTCCAAACCTCTTCTAATGTAACTTGGTCTTCTACATGGAGAAAATGAACATCAACTTTGTGTAGAGAAATTTTTTTTGCTATAAGAGTGATCAAACGCTTCTAAAAATTTTAGGCAACATGGAATATTCTTTGTCATTTCAAATGTCAATATCTCACTCCTCTACACCTAGAATGAGCTAAAAAAATTCCCACAAGTACCTCCCATAATACAGGGCAAGTTCATATGGTTGGATTTTATTTTTTATTTTCTTAGTTCCTACTTTTCTACTAAATCCCCCAAAAGTGACAGTTTCAGTGACTTCAACACACAAAAAATGGGCTGGGCCTTTAGGGGTTAATAGTTCAATCATATTAGTAATTTCTATTTTGGACTTTGGTTGCCTTAATTTGTTTTCATTTTAACCCTAAATGCTTGAGGCACCAAATTTGGGTATTCAATACTTTGAGAGACCTTGCTCATATCAGAGATTTATTTTTATAAACTTTTTTTTGGAGAAGCTACAAATGAATTTGAAATTAAGTTCAATGTTCAATTTCAATGTCCTTTGTACTACGTTTCATTTGGTGGACACTAAATTGCAAGCATGCTTGTTGCACATCAAAAAGTGTGATGAATAGTGTCACTAAAAGAGCCTATGACAAGCTCCAACATTGGAAAGATGGGTAGCAAGTTGAACATAAATTGAAGATTTCCCTTGGGCACTCCCTTGAGCAATGAGGGCGCTTTTACTAATATTTTATCATTTAACAAAATCTAATTGTGTTTTTGCACTAATTTCGTTTGGAATTTTTTTGGTTAATAATTGGAGTTAGACATTTTTTTCGTATTAGGTGGTAGCTTTTTGACAATTGCATTGCAAGCTCATTTGCAAAATCGTGATCATGAAATTAGGAGGGGAGTTGTTCAATTTGAAGTAACAACAACAAATACAAAATCATCATAAGTGGTTGTTTCCCATTTTTGTACACAAAAGTTGCCAATTTACATAACAAGTTTTGGGCAGCTCCAAAAAAAAGTATTGTACTCATCCACATTCAATCACAAATACCCATCCCCATAGCTTTAAAAAAAAACTAGTAGCTTCATCTAAAAACTTTGAAGTTCAAGATCCTATGGTTACAAATTTATGTCAACATTTGATGATGATCTTACAATTATAGTTCAAAAACTTTGAAAATGTCTTCCTAAACTGAGAAAAGTACCCTCAGGCATTTAGGAGTTAACCCCTAAAGGACCAAGCCATTTTTTTTGTGGAAAACACAGAAAAACACCACTTTTGGGGGAGCAAGTGGAATGGTAGGAAAAAAATTTAAAAAGAAAATCCAACCATAAGATCTTACAGTAGACTATGAGGGGTACTTGTAGTAAAATAATGAGCTCAATCTAGAGAAGATTGAGTGAGAAATTTACTTCCAAAGTGGGAAAAGAGCTTTTCTTTCTTGCTGCGTAGAAATTTCAAAAGACTTTGACCACTTTTAGAGCAAAAAAATTACTCTACACAAAGTTGTGGTTTATTTTTCCCATGTAAGAGACCAAGTTAGGTATGTGTGGGAGAATTTACAAATCAATTGGAACTATACAACACATGGGGAAAAATAGTAAGTAAAAAGAAGTAGAGAATGAGTCAAAACACTAAATTGTTGAGAATTTAATTATTAAAATGAAATATGCAAATCCCAACTGTGATAATGTTTTATCAAACACTCTACATCCTTTGGTTTTGTTTTTATTCTAAAATAATGAAAATTGAGTAAAATAAAGGACTTCAAAGTTTATTTTAGAGTAGAGAATCCATAACTGCCCGCAAACAAAAACTCCTCATAACTTTCATCTCATCTATCAAAATTGAGTGATTCAAAGCCCCCCACGTCTATATAAGTCTAAAGAACCTATTTCAGATTTTTATTTGAAAAAAAATGAAATTTTTAAAGAAGTTTTTGGTTGCCTGGGGAGCAACATTTTCCAGGTTTTCATGCATAACTTCTTCAATAAATGTTAGAATGAAGAAAAAATTAAATGCCCATGTAGATCTTTGAATTCCTCATCTTCAATAAAAGTTTCAAAAAATTTCACAAAGTAGTTAAGCCATGGGTACATGCCTGAAATCACAAATGTTAGCCGAACTAACAATGGTCCTTTAGGGGTTAACCCCAAAGTGACGTTGCATTTCTTGGGCTTCTAGGAATTTGCTCTAATTTGAACAAAGCGAATATTTTGATAAGTTGTATCAATTCTTTTTGAATTGTAACCTTATAAAATCAAACTAGACATGTTAGAGATCACATTAGAAAAAGAAAACACAACAATATCTCTTATGGATTGAAAAATTATAATATTCAATCACGAGGGGTGTTAAAAATGTGAAAGTGATTTGAAGTCTTCAATCTTCTTTTTACATGTCAAATTTAAAAAGTTGGTCACCAAAAAAATATGAGGTTAAAGGGGCCTAACATACATAACCCTAGTCAATTTATGACTTCTCAAAATCTACTCTACAATTTTTTTAATTGAATTTCTAATGTGAAATTTTCTCAAAGATCTAGTGTATTTGTGGCTCATTCCCAAGAGCCCTCGACACTACATAGAGTCAAGATTGCAATGAACACAAGTGCACTAAATCTTGAATAGAAAAATCATAATCAATCATTTGCAAAATCAAATTGTTGAGTCTAAAACTAAGTTTCATAAAAGAAATTTTCAAAAATGTAAACTACTAAAAATAGTACATTTGGTTGGATTTATTTAACAACGACGCTTTGGGG